>OY284413.1:30690136-31309325 GCA_958301585.1 Merodon equestris
GAATTTGACTTTATGGTGTCTGATGGACTTCAGTGAGTCGCGACATTTCTTGACAGCCTTTGATCTCGTTATACAGGATTCTATTGACTTCAGTGCAGCCTGGCCAGTGGATCCACTGGTACACACCAGAGACCAAGGAACAGTCGAAACAGTGGACTTCACCCAGCGAACGTGCTCCGAAGAAGGCGAAGACTGTCGGCCGGAAAGGTGATGACCACCGTTTTCTGGGATTCACAAGGTGTGATCCACATCGACTACCTGGAGAAGGGCAAAACAGGGCTGTACTATGCCAAATTATTGGGCCGATTCGACGCCGAATTGAAGAAAAAACGGCTCCACTTGGCGAAGAAAAAAGTGCTCTTCCACCATGATAACGCACCGGCTCACACCTCCGCCCTTGTCATGGCCAATTTGGTCGAATTGGGCTACGAACTGCTGCCCCATCCACCCTATTCTCCAGATTTGACCTCGTGCGACTTCTTTTTGTTTCCAAACTTGAAGAAGTCACTCGCCGGGCAGAAATTTCAATCGAATGAGGAGGTCATCGCCGCCACAGAGGCCTAATTTGCAGACCTCGAGAAAACGTATTTTTCAGACGGGTTAAAGAAGTTGGAACATCGCTGGGTCCAATGTATCGAGCTAAAAGGAGATTATATTGAAAATTAAATCGCCATTTCTCCAACATTTTTGTTTTTTTTTATAGGCTTAGTACTTATCGGACCACCCTCGTAACACGTTAATGACATGGAAACAAAATAGTTACTGTGAACTACAACCAACCCAAATTTAGTCGAATCTCTCCAATCCTATCTAGGACAACCACCCCTGTAGAGTAGTGAACGAACGTCCTCGACACAAACCATCTGCACCCAGGTTGTGTGACGAAACACCATAAGAGCGCAAACTCTTGATAAAATAAAAAATAAATAAATGGTCCCCGAAAATCTCTGGTCAGTCGTCATTCATATTTCACGTGCTATTTTAAGACAGACTGGCGCCAGTTTTTCACCGTAGAATCGATATTGTCACCACTTGGGACGTCTCTCAAGGTAATGGTAATGCATTGCAGAGACAATTAAAGTATTTTAGTTGGATTGAACGCAATTCATCAACTTTGCACATATGCCTTACTGTCTTATCGGTTTCCTGTCGCCAATGAAAAGATTTACGAACTAATTCGTGGAATGCTACCTTCTACTCCCAAATACATCATTTAAGAGAGACAGAAAAAAAGCTACAATGCGCAAGTTAAGTTTTCAAAACGAACGAACGATTAAAAAAAAAATACAATTTAATTTTATTACCTTCCTAGTGAAGCGTTTACAACTGAGTGAATCTTAATTCTAACAATGCATATTATATATTTGCAAAGGTGAGTTCCAATAGCTTGGACTTGCGGCGGATGTCATCCAGACGCATAGTTGCGGTAATTGGATCTCACCTGTGCAATCACAATTGTATTTTGAAATATTCAATTGGGTCATTGGGTGGAGGTGATAACGGGTTCTGTGTGCAGGTGGTGTGTGGGGGTCCGTTGGTTTAAGGTTGGGAAATATCTTCGGGTTGATGTCCCACTGGTATATGGTATGATGACCGGAAATAAGGTGGGGTGTTGCGGGGAGACATGTGCCAGGTATTGCAGCGAGTTAGGGGGCGACCGGGTGGTTGGTGGTTATCGTAACTCGCACGAGCTCTCCTTATCGCGAATTCCTGTTTGCCGATGAATCATTTTTACGACCAGGAAGTTGAATATGTAGGTGAATGAAACCGAAATAAATAATTGAGCAGGTGTTCGAATGTCTATCAAGATATGATTGTATCACGCTGTCAACTTCTACAATTGGGTTTTTCTTATCTAACGTCCAAGGCGTTGTGAATGTGAAGTGGTTTATGACCAAACAAATATTTTGACTTGCCCTGCGGATCAGGTGAAG
Organism: Merodon equestris; assembly: GCA_958301585.1. Lineage (NCBI taxonomy): Eukaryota > Metazoa > Arthropoda > Insecta > Diptera > Syrphidae > Merodon > Merodon equestris. The sequence goes on from OY284413.1 coordinate 30,692,071, forward strand.
CGATCAGACACGTTGCCTAATTCAAGTCTGTTCGCACGCAGCAGTAAAATAAACGTTTTGTTTCCAATTCACCTAGTAATCCTTTTAATTTTCTTTTCTCTCTTTGCAGACTCTTTACGCACAGAAAATCAAAAAAAGACGAGCACCTACGAAGCGCGCAAACCAGTAAAGACACCTCTCAAAACCCTCACGTTCTCTACCCGTGAATGATTCTCGTATTCACAAGCGAGCCCCTAACCCCGGCCCAAGTCAAAATGCTTTAACCAAGCTGCTCAGTCAGTGGTAGATCGAATCGAAAACAATCAAAATACCAATAAATAGACGTCGTCGAAATAGCACAAATCGACAAAGCAGGAAAATAAAACATCAAAATGTAAGCCACCTGCTCTCCATGTACATAAATACAATTCAAAAATCGACAAAAGCAAAAAACAACCAATCAAGCTTAGCATATTTGAAAATATTTTTTAACTTAATTTCGAAAATATCCCACATTTCGTCTGCTTCACGTCGGTTCGCATACGCAAGCTACCGCTATCACCAAACTGTTAAATTGCATTCTCTCCCTCCCGCTTCTCCCACTCAGTCGCTTCCCCTTTCTCTCTCTCTCGCCCCTCTCTCTGTCGCGGTGTCACCAGCCCAATCCAGGAACCCAAACATCAAGATCAATCCAATCAATCAACATAATCAATCGAAGCAGCTATAATTTTCATTCAGTGCGACAGTTTGCGAAAGAAGAAAATTCGAAAATTCTTGTCAAATCAACAGAAGGAAAAAAAAAATAAACAAAAGAAAAACCAAATTCAATTTAACAAAACAAACAACAAAAAAACAAAAAACGAGGAAAACAACAACAAAAGATAAACGACGAAGACAACGGAAAAACAAATCGGGAAATGTGTAAATTAAGTCGTGACGTCGGTTGGTCGGACAACATATGAGATCTGCTGCAGTCCGATCCATTCCGATTCGTGTGTGTGAGGTGGTGATAGCGCTTTTTGCACCTTGCCGGCTATTGTTTTTCTTTATCTTTTTAATTTTTTTTTTTTTTAATTCACATCTCTACTCCGTTCTCTTGACGTATGACAGTATCTAATATCGCATTCGCATTTAACAAAATTGAAAACGAAATAAAACTGATCGACAAGCGGGGGAAGAGCTAAGCTCAGCCAAATCGAGTCAAGTAGGGCTGAAGCAGAGAAAGAAAAGAAAAAGTCGAAGAAGAAAACGCCAAGTGGATAAATTGACGCGAAAACAATAGGCCTTAACCGATTTCGTGACGGCGGGTGTGCTCGCGGCGTATTCAATTCATTTTGTTTTCCTTTTCTTTCCTCTTTTTTTTTTTTTTTTTTTTTTGAATTCCCTTTCCCTTCGTTGATAAAAACGTACGATTTTTCGAAAAGAAATAAAAGGACATAAAAAATCCGGATAGTAATTGATTTGAACGGTATTCATTTTGGAAAGTATCATCAAGAAAATGCAGCGACGGGAGGCACGTGATCGTGATCGACAGCCAAGGTGAGTTGTGTTTTATGGTCGATCCTATTCTTTAAGCCTTTGCCTTACAGGTTCTCGGGGTATCTTGCTGAATCGCTAAGATATATGAGCAGGATAATGTTAGTTTCCTTAAACAGGCCATCATTTTACAAAACCATGATTTATGTGCAAATTTAGAATTTTTTGTTGTTGCAATTGGACTTGAGGGGCGACGCCGGAGGTTGATGTATGCATTTTTGGTTTTATTTCCTTGCGGATAGTGTTAACGTATCTTTACAACAGGCACGCTTAGATGCTTGGGAGCGATGAATAAGAAATTTGGTTATTTTCTTCCTCTTACGCGGTCTTGTCTTTTGCCTTATGAGGCCCGAGGAGTGCTATATTATTGGGGACGTTCGATAGCCCTATCCATGGCTGACCCAACAGTCGCATTACAGAAGACCCATAGTTTATCGGAATCTGTACAACAGGCTTATGACTAGATTGTCAATCTTCAAAAGTGACGTCCCAGTTTGGCTTCCCTAACTCAGCCACAGCAATTCCCGGGAGTGTTTATCATCTGTTTTTGAAGAGAGTAACGACGTTTCAACGTAATCCGTAATCTGATTAATGTTACATGGGTTTCTCTTCCATAATGCTCCGAGCCGTGGATCTATCATATTAACTGATCTCATTCTATAGTTTCATTACAAGGTTCACTGTCGTTACGCCACCATCCATGTGAGCATTAACATTGAAGACTCGGGATTAGTCTTAAAACTAATAAATTTGTTGTCGTGTTTATTAGACCGAAGTAGAGTCGTTGTGCAATCACTGGAAATCGACTTAACTCCCACTAGAGCCATCCCGAAGGTGATTGGCTATTTGCTTAAACGTTGAGAGCCTACTTCTGTTTCGATCTTCATTTATAGTAACAGCTGATGCGAACAACATCATGTGTTTCTACTCGATTCTTGATTAACATCGTATTAAGGTGAGTTGAGGGTATATTCAGGTCAAATTGGTAATTTAGCTTGCAAAGGCTTTAGTTGCTCTTAGACTAGGGTATAATGACAACTTGCCTTTCATAACATAGTAGTTTTAGTAGAAACATATAGGCTTATCCTTTTTACTATTAAGAGCCATTTGAAACTCGAAAGTTTAGAGCCTCGTTGACAACCCTTCGCCAAGCCTCCCTGTCATGAGTGTGTTCGCTATTTTGCCCCATCTCTTGTGGGTCCTTTCTACTATCTACCCTACGGATTTTTCACTCCTTATTCTTTTAACTGCTTGTCCATTGTCCATTTGTTCCACGTGTTCCGCCCATCTTAGGCTTCGTGATTTTATTATTCCGACAATGATGGAGTTTTTCTTTATTCGATTGCTGCTCGTTCTCTTTTCCACTATAGATTCTCCTAAAGATCTTGTTTTAGAAGGCCCGAGATCTATTTTCCCCCTTCAGAGGGGAAAGTCAGATCAGGCTTCACATTTGAGTTCCACTGACAATAAGCCCTAACCCTCAGAACAATTTGGTATAAAAAACACGATTTTGTTCACCAGGGTTTTCACACTCTCACCTACGGCGCAAATATTTTCAATTGACCTTGTCGAAATAACACGAATTGGTCTTTGCATGAGAGATTTAATTTACTAAAGCTGTGCTAGAAGACTTTAGGGATGGAAGACAGTATGAACCTTACGAAATATTTTTGCGACATTCTCACCCTTTTTCTAGTGGACTTTCACTTTTTCAGAACATCGCACCAGTATATAGGGATTCATATTTAATAACATCCTAATCTTTGATTCTCAGAAGTTATCACATTGATAGTTGAGTATTGATGGTTAAATAAGGGCGCGAAATTTACAATGACACCTCTTGCTGGATGAATTTTTTATATTGCTGAACAATTGGTGTTCCGTTGCCAAATTATATCTCAAAATAAACTTCTTCTTCTTCTTAGATGACGCTACAGTCCGGTGTGAACCTAGGCTTCAACCAACAAGCGCCTCCAGCTAGCCCGATCTTTTGCCAGTTGTTTCCAATGCCGCACGCGCAGTTGGTTAAGGTCCCATTCCATCTGTGTGCGCCACCTTAGTTTCGGTCGTCCTCTGCTGCGTCCTCCCTCAGGGTTGGATTCGAAGACTCCTCGGGTCGGAGCTGTGTTGTCCATTCGTTCTACATGGCCTAACCATCTTACACGTTGGATCCGAAGACGTCGTATTCCGGTCGATGTCGGTGTACAGCTTGTACAGTCCGTCGTTATATCTTCTCCTCCACTCTCCGTTTATATAAACGAGACCATAGATTGAACGCAGATTTTTCCTCTCAAAGCGACCATGGGCATCTTCATCCGTTTTCGTTAAGGTCCAGGCCCGTGCGCCGTAAAGAAGGAACGGGATGATCAGTGATTTATATAGTGCCACCTTGGTTTTCCGAGAGAGGGCTTCTCAGTTGCCTCTTGAGCCCAAATAAGCAGCGGTTGACAAGAGCAATTCTGCGTTTGATCTGGTGTTGTTCTCGCTGGTCATTAGTGAGCCCAGATAGACGAAGTCCTTGACCATTTCAAATTTGTAGACGTCAATTGTGACGTTCTGGCCAAGACGTCGGTGCTGTGCATCTTTTTTGGATGACAGCATATATTTGGTTTTACCCTCGTTCACCGAAAGACCCATTTTAACTGCTTCTGCTTCAATACTTTTGAACACTTCATTAATGTTTCGCTGTGCTCGCCCAATTACGTGAATGTCATCCGCGACTTGAAATAGATCGTACCCCTTGTGGTGACCAGTGGGTCTCGTATGATATTTTCAAGCACGATGTTGAAAAAGTTACATGTGCCTTGCCTTAATTCTTTTTTAACATCGAAGGCCTCGGTTAATTCGATACCGCCTTTAATGGAGCAGCGAGAAATGTCCATTGTCATTCTGCACAATCGGACGAGCTTGGCAGGAATGTTAAAACTAGACACTGCTCGGTATACCTCGTCCCTATGCCCACTGTCATACGGCTTTAAAATCGACAAAAATTTGGAATTCTCAACTCCAACTCATCTCGCCGCTTTAAATAGCTCAGCAGACAGGCCGTCTGCGCCCGCGGCTTTGTTAGTTTTAAGCTTCGATATAGGAAGCTTAATTTAATCTAAGTCAGGTGGACGGAATTCTCTTGTATATTCGTCCGTTGCAAAAAGATCATTTTGACTGGCAGCGGTATCAGATCTATCATCGCCGTTATTCAGTCTACAGAAGTGGTATATTCTCAGCATCGGCTGTGACTCTACTATTAGTTGTCCGCCTTCATCCCAACAGGCTTCCGCTCTGGCTTTATAGTCCTGGCATGTTCGTTTTCCTTTTCTGCTCGTAGAGCTTACGAGCGGCTTTCATCCGCCTATGTAACATGGCTTTGTAGGCGGTTTGCTTTGCTACATGGGCTTGTTTGCACTGCTCATCAAATCAGGGATTTCGGCGGCGGTTTGAAAACCAGCACATCAGACGCAGCGTCTCTGGTGGTGCGTTGGCAATGCTCCCACTGTTGTTCTGTGGATTGCGCCGATGTCATCGGACTTTGCGGGAGGTCGAAGGAAACTCGATCGGCGAAGATCCTAGCGGTCTTCTGCAATTGTAGCTTTCCGGCGTCAGACTTTTGTTGTCTTGCTCGACTCCGTAGCATCCTTGATAATCTCATTCGTACCTTGGCTACAACAAGGTAGTGATCTAAGTCGATATTGGCTTCATCATCATCATTTTTTTTCCGTAGAGGCATGAACGCATAAAAGGCTTATATTCCCGAGTATGCTTTTGATGCGGATCGCTATGAGGCGTTCGCTTACATGCCGCAAGCGTTAGTTAGGCGTTGTTTATTTTCCTTGCAGCAGTTGCCAAAAATTAACTTGTTTCGAGTGCTTTCACGCAGAGATCTGAGGTATAAAAATATAGACACTGCCTTAAAAATAAGCTTGACAAAGGTTGTCGGGAAATCCATTCTCATAGTGGTTGACCATTCAGTCGTTGACCATTGGTTGACCTTTTCCTCTTTTTTATGAGCAGTCTTTAGGCTCATTGTGGGATTATAAGCTGAGTATCATCATCAAGTACCTTGATGTCAGCATAAAGATTTTACGAAATCTTCGTTTGTGTTTTCATTATCATCTGAACCGTGATATCCCGGACATTATACAAGGTCTGACTTTCTAAATACGTCAAGCATCAGTCGCCTGCAAACGTTCGTTTATGTCACAAACTGCTCTTAACAAGCTAAGCTCTTCAAAGAGTATGAAGTAATCGACGTTGAGGGGGTGCTCCACTACGAATTCGGGGTAGACAGTGAAAGATGCTTTTTACCTAGCAGCGTTGAGAAAATTAAAGAGAAGGGTCAATCGGATGAGGCCAGGTATTGTCGGAAATGCACCCGGCCAAACCTGCTTCAAGATGACCGACTGCCTGACGCAAAACTGCGTCGCAACGATCCCCACTAAATAAAACCTTTTGGTTTTGGTTTTCTCTTTATTTACTTTCAAACCCACTTCCTTTCCTGCCATTATTCGACTTTCTGCGTTTTTCTTTTGTCTCCTCACTTTTTCCCAGAAGGTCCAGATCGTCAGCAGGATCGTCATTTTCCTGAAAGGATTTTAATACCTATTTCAGCGCCGAATTAAAAAGAAGTGGTGACAAAGCATGTTCTCGTTTTTATCCTACACATATCCCGTTTCAGATAAGGCATTTCGTATTTCAACTCGTCTTTTGTTTCCCTTTAGCCATATTTATATCAGGATCACCACCTTTTTCAGGATTGCCAGAATTCTCTGTGATTTCATCTCCAACATCTCTTATAAACTCCGTCTTTGGTCGATTCCTGCCACCTCCTTATTCTTAAGTCGGTGGATTGCTTCCTTTACTTTCTCGATTTCTACTTGAATGCTGCTTGCTCTCAATTTAAAGGCTTTTTGCTTTGCCCTTGTCAGAAAGGGGTAGTTTATGTCTGATATCTTGTACGTGTGATCCCTTTAGTTTTTTTCCAAGGATTTGAAGTCTTAGAACATTCCGGGCTTTTACTTTTTTCAGGCATTCTTAATCTGGTGTCTTCAGCTGCTTCCTTAAAACACTTGTTATTGTAGACCATACTACTTCCACCTGTTTTGCTTCGTCGTTAATTTCTATGTCTTTAACGGAGCAAGCCAGTCAAAAATTTCGTCCTGGTAATGGTGCTGGATGCGAGGATCCATTACGAAAAGTCGTGATTTTTTATCATTTTTAAAAAAATATGGCCTAACAGCGCCAGCTCAAAGACCGTCCCAAACTCTGATTCGTTGTGAAGATGTGTAGAGGATATGGAAGATCTTCTCTTAGGTTTTCAAAACCCTACCCACTTGAAATAATTATGTTTAAAAAACCATGATTTTGTTCATTGAAATCCAGCACTCAGTCGGCGTGAGTCATTTTTGATTAACTGGCTCCAATTTTTATTTCAAGTGTACCCTATGTATAAGCCTTTGGACCTTTAGCCAAAGTGCTGTGCAAATTATTGTGGATAGGCCCAACTCGTATGTCTCAAAGTGAACATACATACTTGTAAGACGAACGCGACTTGAAATTTTCATATCATTAACCTGCTCCAGACACAAAATTAAATTCACACTGCGCGATGGGGCGATTAATGTTGAGCAACTAAACTAAACGTTTCCGCTAAATCAGACGCATAATCATGTCCAATACACTTGCGTGCATTTGAGTCAATTCTCGTAGCCCTTCTACTTCCTTCTCAATCTTTTTTTTATTTTTCATGTACAACTGTGAAGCTTAGCTTGGTTAGGAATTCATCTTCCTTATTTTTCATTAAAATTTTACTAATCTTTACAAAGCTTTGGTACTATCTGATTCGATCTCGAAAAACTTCTGTTGAAATTGGATCATCAAAGACCGAAAACTAATGACGACCAGCGATGTTTTGAGCGTTTCTCACCTCAATTTTGATTCCACTAATACTCGTGTATCGGCTTGCCAGAAGGTGTCAGACATGAGAGGAGCAGAAACTATTGTCATATGTAGAATTTAGATTTAGGATTCACCAATCCATCTGCTAGAAATTTCGGTCAGGTTGTTGAAAAATCATTTTTCATAAACACGCTGCCTGGTCCGAACAACTTCATAAAAAATGATTGGAATCCTCAATCTTCTCATCAGCGTTCTTGCAACTAAGAAACGTGAGTTGTGTGGGATGCCGAGCTTTACCACATGGTCTCCTATCGGTAAGTGGCTGGAAACGATAACACCCGCTTTTGAAATGTCTTCTCTAGATTTAGGATTTTTGCAACCAGAAACCACCATCGTGGTGCAATGGTAACCATCGTCTAGTGTTGAGCAACAACAATTGTGTTGTGAATGAGAGATGATCAAAAAAGTGTTGACGAAGGCATAACATTCGCCGTATAAGATCACTTCGAAATCTATACTCTGTGTGTGCATTTCCATTATTACACTTTAATGATATGGAAACAGAAAAGTAACTGTGAACTACAATCAACGCGACAAATTCAGTCTAATCTCTCGAATCATATCTAAGGCAACCACCGCCGGAGAGTAGTAGACGAACATCTTCGACACAAACCATCTGCACCCCGCCCAGATTGTGTGACAAATATCATAAGAGCGTACATACTTAAACCTGCGCAAATCCTATAAAAAAATCGCCGCTGAGGTTTGCTGAGCACGTGAGCACCCGGGGTTTGTCAAAATTATGTCAACAATCACGCACATTGTTATAACTCCAAGACACTGTTGCAAAATGAAATGAGTTCATACGTATTCACGGATAGAAACTTCTTTGTAACGGGTCTTGTGCCTAGGAACCTGGACATCACTCAAAACTAAAGGGTGTCGCGGGAAAAGGTGTGCGTCTAATTATGGTTTCTGTTTGCAACTGAGATATGAGAGTAGTCCACCAAACTTTTCCATCCAAATTCGGAAATGTAGAAGCAATTGGTGAAAATTGTTCTTAGCAACCTATCGGAATGCGAACTAGTTCTGCCAGAGAGCTGTTAAAGATTGACCCCCTCCTATCCAATTCATCCGCTCTCTTATTATCTCTGTTACTGTACCCTTGGGTCCAGCTTATGGTAAAAAGTTAGATTAGCTTATGCGTTGCCAAGTGGAAGTCAAGCTTTTCGTACCGAAATGAGCTCCGCCTGATGTCCGCTTGAAAATCTCGACATTTGTAACTTGAGAAGATGCCAGCGTCAACTCTGCAGCCATTTTTCGAGCCATCTGTAAACATTGCTGTATTATACCATAGTTTCGTATCACCCTGTTGCTCCTTCTTTCCTCTCTTGTCGGGTGTTCCTCTAAAAAGCTGTTTCAGAAGTTGGGATTGAGTACTATGTAATCGGTCACAATTGGTGTCACCTTCAAGACCTTACCCCGCCTGTATGAGTGAATAAATCAGCAATCAAATCAAATCTTTGATGAAAATGTCAAGAGAGGACTACCTTTAAGGTATTTGTCGGGAGATATTTAATAACGTAAGTTGACCGATATCCGACCACCTTCCTAATTCCGACCACTTTTTATTTTTGTTAATAATTATTTTTTGGAACATACAATTACTCTAAGGTTTATCAGAACATATTTTGCAAGTGTTTATGCTCAACTATTCGAAGTAGCGATTAGCTAACTTTCATGTGTTGAATTTATAATAAATGATTAATAACGAAAACTCAGTTCACTGTAGAAAATCATCTGAAAATCCTTAAATTTGGAGTATCGATTTTTACTGTTTTTAAAATAGTTTTCAAGATTTGAGGTGAAAAAGTTTAACTTTTACGTTAGTATGCATCTTTAACTTTAACAAGATACGACGATGATTAATCATTACCTCACTTTATTAAAAAAAAACAAGAAAATATTGTGGTCGGAAATGCAACAACGGAAAAATGCACTTGACCATATTTCCGACCACTGGTCGGTAGTAGGCAAATGACGGGATTTAGGCTATTGACCTATTTCCGACCGGCTTAGGTAGTACAATAGTATGCGAGTCTTTAAGTATTTTTGAAATATCCGTGTACTTATTATTTTGTTAAAGGAATTATCGGCAAAAAATTCTATAAGATATGACGCCACCAATATTTTCTCGTCGGAGAATAATAAAAATTGGAATAGCTCTAGCCAAGTGAGATTTCCATGAGATACGACGGCGCCAACATTTTTGGGGCTATTGTTAGCCTAATGATCGGTTATTTTTCTATAAAAAAACCAAATAATAAATAATTTTAATAATCCAATTATTGGAGTCCGTCAATAAATTAGTGGAATATAGGTATATAACGTGACACTCCATTTAAAAATGGAATACCAGGCCACAAATGGTATAAAGGATTTCTTACCAGGCATCCTGAGATATCTCCACGTGTACCTCAAGGTTTAACCATGCCTAGAGCTGCAGTGACCGAGAAGAACATAAAGTGTTGGTTTTCTAAAGTGAGTGATTATTTGGTAAAGAACAATTATTCAGAGGTTGTGAAGGACGCCAGTCGGATTTTCAATAGTGATGAAAGTGGTTTTTATTTATCACCTAAGGATAAACAAGTTTTAGTGAAGGAAGGATCGAAGAAAGTTTATTCAAGAAATGTTAATGATGAAAAGAAGAGTGTTTGACTGTTTTAATCACAGTAAGTGCTGACTCATGGATATGCCCTCTGACGCAATGACACCTGCCACCCTACTGCGCTGTAACTACACAGTCACATTTCCTTGGCGCCAGACACTGAACCTGGAATAGAATGTCTTCGCATCTTCACAGATGGCTCCAGGACTGATCAGGGATCCGGCGCCGGAGTTTTCTTCGAGCGCGAAAACATTCGACTGCACTTCACGTTAGGAAAATATGCGTCTGTCTTCCAGGCGGAGATTTACGCAATCCTAATGGCCATGCACTATGTTGTGAAACACAGATGGAGGGGAAAGAGCATATGTGTCTGCAGTGACAGCCAAGCTGCACTCAAAGCTGTATCCAATCCTCTGTCCAACTCCAAACTAGTGCATGATCTCAAGACCTTTTTGAACAAAGTCGGAAGACTAAATTCACTTAGGCTTGTATGGGTCCCAGGACACTCTGGAATCCCAGGAAAGAGATCTCCGATGAACTCGCTAGAAGGGGCTCAGAGGAGAGTTTCTCAGGACCTGAACCCGCCTTAGGCCTACCTGCTTCCACGATCAAATCTGACATCAATGACTGAGTCTGCACACAGTCGTATATGGACTGCACACAGTCGTATATGGAGGGAATATCCAGGATGACTAGGCGCGTACGCCCTGACGTCTGTAAAAAGTCCGTAACATTCTTCTTATCCTTAAGGAGAAATGACTGCAGAAGGCTAACGGGCGTCATTACGGGCCATTACACTTTTGCCAGGCATCTCTACGTGCTTGGCATCAGTGAGACGCCTACCTGTGCTGCTTGTTGCGAGGAGGACGACACAGCGGAACACTTTCTCTGCGACTGTCCCGCCTTCGCTCGTGCACGGTGGCGCACCCTTGGGGCCGACGTGGTGGGTGCCGAATCTCTTAGCTCAACATCACTGAAGCCCCTCCTCACTTTTCTCCGTACAACGGGGAAAATACAATAAAGACAAGGTGTCTGTCTGGTAGTACAATGGACCAGTTCTTGTGTCTGAGTGCTCCAGCAGATAGCAGAAGCCTCCAACAAAAAAAAAAAAAAAAAAAAAAGTGCTGACGAAGCCATCTCACCACATATGGTGATTTTTCCTTATAAAAAAAGAGTACCATCGACCATCATGTAACAATGGGGTGTAGGACATACAGAATCCGGCTGGATGACTAGCGAAGCATTTTATGAATATATTGCGAACGCTTTTTATCTTTGGTTATTAAAAAAACATCCAGCTTCCGATCATATTTTTCATTGACAATCGTTCTTCGCAGATTAATTATCACATTACCAGATTGCAAGGAAAAAGGGATTATTTTAACAGCGTTTTTTTTTTGTGAAATGTTCGTTTTTTTTATTAATCAATTTTATAAATCAAACTATTTCTACATGTGTTATTATTTAAAATTAAATTATCACCAGTCTTAATACATAAGTACATTCTTAAATCAGCTTAATTTTACAATCGATTTGATCTGGTCGGAAATAGGCCTAGTAGTGGTCGGTAATCGGCAGTTCGGGTTTTAGTGGTCGGAAATACGGTCATGCGACCACTTCGAGAAACTAAATTTCTAAAATTTTTTTAAAAATATTTCTCATTAATAAAAAATAATGGGTGATAATATTTTGAATGTTCGAAACATTCTACTTTAAGAATCCACTTTTAGAAATTAATTTCATTCAATAGTTTTCTCACATTAAATGAAAGAAACGAGAAAGAAGTTCAGTGGTCGGAAATAGGCTAGTTTACGTTAATCTCAGTAGTATCTATAAGCCTTTCTCCAGTCGTCCAATAAATGCAGCCCAGCCCCTAGCCTTGTGTTAGGCATTTTGCGAATTTGGGCTTCCAGGATTCGTTCCATGGTCTTCCGAACGAAGGACATGAGGCTGATGAGTCTGAAGAGTCTGAAATGTTTTGCAGATTCATGCCACCGTCGGTCAACGTGATAAAGACCACTCAGATCCGTCTCCAATACAGGGGTGTGTAGTTAAGAAATAGCCTGGCACGGAACTACTACGTTTTTCAAATTCCGCATCAATTCCATAAAGGTCTAGGGATTTACAGAGAAAATCCCTCCTAAAGCATTTTCCAAATTTTGCAAATCGTTTGTCAAAGAAAAAAATGTTTGCTTCAAACCTTTCAGCCCTTGATCCCATTAGGGATTATTCGACATCCTCCTAATTTATTCCTAACGCATGGTAAACTAAATGTCATGCGTCATTATTCCTTTTTTTTCGAGCGAAAAGCTTTCGCATATGCGTTTCGGTCTCTATATAATTGGAAGGCAAAATACTCGTAATTTAATTTAATTAGAACTTGGCTTATCAAATCAGCTTTGGAGGTATTTAAAAAGTCAATAGGAAACGTGACGTGGTTTCGAAATACCAATGTTGGTATTCGCTGGTGTCAGTCCGATAAACCGGATTTGCAGACGAGAAATTAATGAACTAATTGTTCGGTGCGGTGTTTCCGATATTGATTTTACTTCCAATAAAATGTTGTGCAAATGCCAAGATGATTCTAATTTTGATCGATCGAAGGCCAGTAATAACTTTGATTTATCTTGACCATTCATAAAAGAACGAGATTATAGGTTGGGTTCACTTAGCGACGAGATTTTCGCTGTGAAAGCAAACTACTGGTTTGAATCCACTCGGGAAAAATGGATAAAATCAGGAAATCCTTCGTAATCACTATTTGAGGTCATCTATGTTGGCAGTACATATTTCTTTTGTATTGTGACTTTGGCAGACGTTGCGACACTTGCTGACGTGTTCCAAAGGGATACATATGATACGGTGTTTTATGATAATCCTAGGGACGACTTACGCTCACAGTCAATCGGCTGTGCTTGTGCCTCCTTACTAAAGTCAAGTAACTCAAAAATTAGTTTAGCAACCTTGCCTTTCTTTATTTTCTAGCTCATCAGCATTGCAGGTTTTCATCATATTTCATCTGTCTCTTGCTTAAATTAGCTGCCAACATTTTTTAGCTTCGTGTTACTGGCAAGCACCAATATTCAAGGCCGGAAATAGGCCTTCTAATGAGCACTTAGACAATTCTCCTCGTTTCCTCCTTTGGTGGTTCAAGAATTGTTTTTCTTTGTTTCATGAGAGTTGCCGCGTGGGCTTGCTTTTCTCTGTAACCTGTTCCATCTTCCGAAGTACGTTCATCAGTATTGCTGCAACATCTTTCACCGCGTCCCAAATTTCAGTCGGACCATATGGTTCACAATATTCTCGGGAGTTGGTTTTCCTACAATCCTTCCTCTGATCTCTGCGCTCCGTACTAGGAGGGCATCGGAAAAACGTGCCGCCTGGCCTCCACGCAGTTTAAGCACGTCAGACAAATGTAAACACGGTCGAAAGTATCCATATCCGGTCACAAACTGGCTTAAGAAGAAATCTCTTTCTCCGTGATTCCGGTTCATGCGTTTGAAAATTTCCGGTATAAATCAATAGTTCAGCCTTCCTTTTGCGGACTTGTTCCATCTCTCCTGCCTCATACTTCGCTGTTTTGTTTTTTTTAGCTTATGTCTTTCACTGAGGCTCAGGGTTCATGAATTTTGGCATCATTGGTATCATACGTCCTTTTTAGATCTCTGACCAGGATATCTACTAGCGGCATTCGCTTAGTGAATCATATAGCGTCATCTGATACCGGCCGCGGCAAACAATGAGTCTGCATAGTTCTTGCTGTCATGGCTTGGAACCGCATGTAATATGATTACCCCAGCCTTGACAGAACTAGTCTCAGTTCACTGTCTGGCTACTCTAGTGTTCATCAATATTTTACCTAAAGCAGCACTCACCTGTGCAGCTTTGTCCTACGTTCTTTCAAGGTGTTCCTTGTCAGCGAGTACATCGTTTATCACACCTAGTTATCCAATAATTGGTTTTGATGTTTTGTCATTATAATCTTTCACGCTGATGCTGAGAAGAGACATATCTTGCGACTGCTTACAAACCCCGCTTCTGTTTTATGTTCTGCGAACTCTAGTCCACCTGCTGCCATCACTTTTTGAATGCACTCATTTCAAGACCTCTATTTTCTCTTAACAATTGCAGTACCACCGTCAAAGCCCTTATAACGCTATCATAGATGATGTTAAATAAGATATGCCCTAAGTCTGATCCTTGTGGGACTCCGTCAGATAACGGTATTCCTTTACTCCGTCGTCAGTATTGTAGAACAGAAGCTTAGTTATGCATCTTAAGGAAATCCAGGACACCATTATCAATTGAAGGGAGTGCACTATACTCGTAAATTCCCAATTTGCCTAACTAAATAATTTTGGCGTTTAATGTTGTTACTTCATCAAATTTCTTGGAACCACTGCCCCGTCTCCCATCCTCAATAGCTTCTAGGGCTGTAGTTAATCTCCGTGTGGCATCCACTGCAGAACGAGCCTTTCTAAATTCATACTGCTGGTTTGAAAGTTCTTTAGCTTCATCGATAGCCATGTTCAATCGGTTGTGCGAGTATATGGTTCTCCCCAATATTTGACTCATTGTGTCTAGTAGGCATAAATGGCGATGTGACAAGGGTTCCTGGGTTTTTTTTTCTCTTTAGGCGGCAACATCAGACGCGTTTTTCCATTGGTCTGGAAAAACCTCTTCTGGCCCACACTTGTTATGCCGTTCTCATTCTGTGTTTATTCCGGCGGCTAGCTTAAAAGCCCTGATGGGTATGTCATTGAATCTAGGTGACTTATTGGTTGTGAAAAATCAAAATTTTCACAACTTGGGCAATCTTCTTTCTTTATAAAATACAAGGGGTTATCCCTTAAGTGGGTTTTAATTTTTAAATTAAATAAAAAGAGTTGCGTGTGAATTATAATAGAATATTGCGGAATAAAACACATTCATTGCCATGGTTGTCAAAATGTTATCATTAAAATGACCCTCACAGACCCGTTTACAGGACTCAACCGCGGGGTCCTATTTTGTATCAATGTTGTTTAAGCCGAGCTGGATCTCGCTAATGGTTTGAATGATATTCTCCAGTTGATCAAGTCTTGTCTCCAGAAAGAAAAAGTCTAAGGGCGTTCGATTGCATGATATTGGCGGCCATTTCACAGTCTCTTCTAAAAATAAAGCGATCTGGGAACTTTTTTTGCAACAACTCTAATGTAACGCTCGATGTATGGAACCGCACGTCATCTTGTTGGAAACACGACCACGTCCAGGTCCATTTCATCCAATTGGGGCCACAAAAAGTAAATTATCATGCCTCGGTACAGTTTGTACTTTATAGTCACCGTATGGCCATTTCGGAAAAAGTATGGGCCAATGACGCCGCCTATCCAAAATCCACTCAAAACATCAAGTTTCTTGATACTGCTTCACAAAGCCGTTCAAACAAAAATGTGCTTCATGACTAGAAATGATTTTTCGCCAAAATTTGGATTAACTGCATCAGCGAGCATATGATGAGCTTGGTGAGCTTGGGCCTTCAGTTCTTGTGTCAATTGGATGTTGTACGAATGCAAGTCTGTTCGCAAAATTCGGCTAGTTGAGGTCACAGTAAGGCCAATCTCTTGCGCAAGAAAGTTTAACAATTTCGACTTGAAAGGTGAATAGTATAACCTTTGTTTTTTTTTAAATAGAAGGCTAGTGGTGACAAATAGCATGGGGCAATGATTGGTCAGTGACCAGTGTAGGTCTATTGTGTCTGCTAGCCAATTAGACGAGGACTTCCTCTACCTTCTTAATCAAGCTGAGGATGTCCCTCATAGGAGCTCAACTGACTCCCTCAGGAGTCATGAATTCTCTGAGGAGAATACGCTTCCTAAGATGGCAGAGGGCGGCACGCTTACATAGTATGTGCGCTCTGCAGTTTCCTCGTCCTCTAGACAGAGACGAGACGACACTCGATTTCAAACGAGGGACGATTAATTTTGTTAAGATGTTATCTCAGAATCTCTACTGCTTCCCAAGGGCGCACGCCCAGTTGGTCCTAATCCACTTGTGACCCATCTTAGAAGCGGTCGCTCCTCAGATTGTGATCGAAGACTTTTTGGACCGAAGCATTGGTGGTCATTCGTTATTCATAGCCCAGTCATCTTGTATATTGGACGCCTGAAAAAGCCGATGCTGTTATACGGGCTATACATCTTCTCCATTAACACAAACGTAACCTATGACTGTTGTCCGCAATTTTTCCTCTCAAAACGGCCGCTTCAACCGCTTTCGATTAGGTCCAAGCCTCATCGCCGTAGAGGAGAACCGAGATGAGTTCTGTAAGCATTGGTTTTTGGAAAGAGGGCTCTATTTCCCAATTGTCTCTTGAGCTCGGAGAAGCAGTGATTGGCAAAAAATACTTTGAATCCGAACTTAATCTTAATGTCGTTGCTGCTTGTCACCAGTGAGCCAAGGTTGACTGCTTTGAATTTATAACTTATAATGTGACGTTCTGTCCAAGACCTCGCGGTAGAGCTTCTTTCGCGGATGGCAACATTTTATTAGTTTTGCCAGTTTCTCAGGAGGACTCGGCTATTCATTACCGACCTTAATGGTGCAACGAGAATCATTGTTATCCTGCCCGATGAGTTTGCCTGAGGTTACATGGGTTTGTATAGCTCGTCTCTATAGACAGACTGATATGCGACTTCAGACTAGACAAAAGGTGGTGTGTGTTAACCTAAGATTTGTCAGTCTTTTTCAAGATCTGTCGAAGCGTGAATATTTGGTCTATCGTGAATTTTCTTGGCTTAAAAACACATCGTTAGAAATCATCCACGAAAACTTACAAGTGTTCGCAGAGCAGCTTCGTGTTCGATATCACTATCTTAACCTCGCCTCAGTCGGATGGACAGAATTTACTGTCGTCTTCGCCAGTGTAAATGTTGCATTCCACCTGACCGTGGAATTTTTATAATCGCCATCTTTTTTTTTTTTTTGCTGCTTGTTTTTTAAATGTTCTATTATTGGCAGCTCAAGCGCGATTCGATCGGAAATGATACCCTAACAACGCTTACAAATTATTGAATTTTGATAACAAAATTTTTCGTGCATTGTGACCATCATAACGGACCTACTGTGCAAGCAAGTCAAAACATATTAACAAATTCTTACCTGAATGAGAGAATGAGAGATGATCAAAAAATGCTGATGAAGGCATAATACCTGCAGCATAAGGTCACTTCAAAATTCATACTCTGTGTGTGCATTTCTAATGTAACACCTTAATGACATGGAAACAAAAAGAGTTACTGTGAACTACAACCAACGTAAATTCAGTCGAATCTCTCAAATCCTATCTCGGACAACCACCACGGGGAGTAGTGAATGAACATCTTCGACACGAACCGTCTGCACCCCGTCCAGGTTGTGTGACAAACACCATATGAGCGTACACTCTTGAACCTGCACGAATTATACAAAAAAATTCAACGATATTGTAGTTTAAGCCACCTTTCCGTATATGTAGAGTGCGCCGAGAGGAAAATATTGCTGCTGTATCCGTCAATGTTAATGAAGACCGTGATTTACCCATTAGACGCCGTTCGCAGTGATTGGAATTGTATTACTCGAATACGTAGAAGATTTTACGCAGGCATCTTGGTCTAAAACCTTACAAAATACAGCTCATGCTGGCTGCCACAGCGTGGGAATTTCCATGATTGGGCCATAGTAAAACTAGAGGAAGATCCGCTTTTTTGTCGAAAAATTGTCTTCAGCGAGGAAGCTCATTTCTGGGATGTTAATGCACAAAACTGCCGCATTGAGAAATGAGCAATTTATTCCTCGTTTTGGACCAGTGAATTAGCCAGCTAGATCGTGTGACTTGATGCCTTTAGTCTATTTTTGATGGACATACGTCGCTTGTCTATGCTGGTAAGCCAGTGTCAATTATAGTTTTGGAAGAATCAAAATTGCTCTCTCTGTATGAACGTATAGAGTACGAGGATTTTGTTGACACTCCGCTAAACACCACGAAATACAATTTCGATAACTTGGCAGTTGCGGAATCCGAACGTGGTGCTATCGGCGTTGATAATCAACAAATGTACTTATCTACGAGTATGAACCATGGTGCTCCCCTTCAATGCTTATTCGTAAATATTTAGTCAAAAACGATTGCCTCTACTAATGTCCAACTCTTCATATTCTGTACACTTGGTTCGGTACACGTGGCTTTTTTGCAAGGAAAGGTGTTATCAAAGGCCCATCGCTAAAAGAGCTAAATATAGTCTCAAATATTCAGTTCAATAAGTTTTTCGGAGATGGGAAGTAGTGCATGAGTGTATACCGTACAATGGATACTATTTTTAAGAGAACACCATTCGTAAAGACCAAAACACAAAGCGATTCCTGTTACTTTTTGAACAAGCCTCACCAATCATCCTACTCAAGATGGACAGTGTTCCTTGTTCCATGTGTGTGTTTGTTATATCTTCTGATTTCAAGAGTAAACAAGTTCGCTGACGTATTTCATGGCCTCATAATCAATGGCGTCTTAATGACCACTCAGCCCATCAGACTTACATCATCCTCCACCCGCATATGAATGTGATGAATAAAATTAAGCAGCCATTCTCATTCTAATCGAATCGTCGCTTGGCCCATACAACATAATTTCCTAATCTCGTACGACATTAAGGCCATTGCTAAGTTATCGGCACCGAACGATCTTTGCAACAAAATTATCGTCTCGGCCTTTACCTCGTTTCCCACTATCAGTAGTTTCGATCTTGTTTACTGACATTCGGTCGAATTTTGTGTTCAAATTTCTTTCTGTTGTCTGTTGTTCGGTTCATTCCCATGATTCCCCGAATTGTATGGCATGCATGAATCTGAATTGATTCACATCCGACAGTAGAATGATGAAACAGCTTGAAGCGTGGTAAGTCATGTCGCTTTCTCTCCTCCTTGTTCTTGAACGAAATAGACTGTAAGGAGTGAAGCCCATGAGTATGTACAACTTGAACTGTGTGTTGCCAATATGTCATTGCTTGCTTTAATGTTATGCAACACAGTAAAGGGAAACCGATTACGAGAAAATTGCTGGTCATTAAATTGTGACAGACGTCATTCGGGGGTTTGTTAATGTGCCACCAGATCAAACACTTTCCTCGTTGCAATGCTTTTTCTTATATCCAGAAAGGGGCATCGAACTCTTCTTGTATCCAAGTGCGTGTGAATTTTCTCCATCTGCGATTACGAAACTAAATACTCTAATTACCGCTTTCCAAAGGACGGGAAGCCGCACGCAATATCTAAGAATAGACCTTGCCTTGTGTACGAGTATAATAGATGTTCCAAGATTCATTATTGATTTTTGCGAGGGACAAACTTACACGAAATGAAGCACATTCGTAGTGCCATTGGCTGGAAAATTGATCGCCGATAATAACCACGCACCAGAGTGACGCTGGGATTTATAATTAGATTCGAATTGGAAGAAAAAAGAAGCGGGACGAGGGGCAATAGATAGTGCTTATCGCTTCTGCTGTTCAACTCCAAGTGTTTAATGGCTTACGTGCGAGTAAACAATTGGGTGGAAAACTCAAAAAAAAAAAAAAACCGAAAACATTCCATTTCAATTATGCGTATCTGCTGCACACAGACATAATGCTATGAATGCTTGTCAACGGGGAGATGAGAGTGGGAGGATGCACGACACGAAAACGAAAACAAAACTTCGGCGACAAGTTTCATTGGATTTTTCGACTTCAACGAGCACGTGAGTCGGTGTAGGACAGATATTCAACGCAACCAGTGTAGTGTGTGGGACACCTACACACGATTTTCATATTGAAATCCATTGACTGTTGTGACGTCATTTTATTCAAATTTTCTTCCAAGCCCACATAATCGGTTAGCGACCATGACGACGACGATGGGGATTATGATAAGTGTACACAACGGTATGAGTGGTTAGGCTGAATATGAATAATTTGTTTGCCCGTTTATGGTGATGGATACATAAACAGTTCATGGCTAAGCAAAATCGTGCTATTAGACGTTTTGTTTTGAATTTTTAAATAATCGAACAATGACTGTTGTCGCTGTGCTTTTTTGCTAATCAACCGTCGAATTGTTACCAAACAAACTCAAATTAGGACGTCAATTGTGAATGAGAGAGAAAGTAATTTCGTTTTTACACCACTTATGGAACTAATTGGACCGAATTCGCCAGTAAGTGTGGCGAGGAAAGTAAACGTTTGTAGACACTGTACCTTGCGGGGATAAGAAAAAAAAACTACTGCGGAAGCACCCTGTAGATCAATTTCGGTAATTTGTGTAATTTTCACAAATCGAATTAATTTGTTTTTGGGTTTTACCGGTCATTAACTCCAATTACCGGTAGCGTGTGAGACAGTTAATCGATCCTTTGGTCGATCTAGCAGTTCAGTTGAAAGCATTTTACGCCAACACTTCTGGTTGGGATTTCATCGTCGCACGACACTGCTTAGTTTTTGAGAGAATACCTTGACCAGCGCTTTGCAACAAGCTCTCTGTCGCACAACTTTAATTTTTCAGGCAGTCAGATACCGATTTGAGTCAGATGCTAATATAGGGTCCGCCAAATAACTTTTTTTTTTTTTGAAAATGCTATAAAAAAAACTACTGAATATTTTCTCAAATTTCTTTTTTTATTTTCTTGTACTTGATTGTATTTTCACAATCCTTCCGGTTAATTATGGAAAATAATTTCATTCAAATGGCTGCCTCGGCTGGCCATGCAGTAGCCTACACGATCAGTCCAATTTTTAAGCACATTATCGATTGTGTGCAGCTGTATTTCACCAATGGCTTCACGAATATTGTTCTTTAAAGTGTCAATTGTCTCTGGCTTGTCGGCGTAACTTATCTTTGACGGCACCCCACAAATAATAGTCCAACGGTGTCAAATCACAGCTCCGAGGTGGCCAAACGACATCAGCTCTGCGGCTGATAATGCGATCTTCAAAAACAGGGCGCAAAACATCGAGTGTAGCTTCGGTTGTGTGGCACGTAGCGCCGTCCTGTTGAAACCAAATGTTGCCAATATCCTCCTCTTCAATTTTTGTGAACAAAAATTCGTTCAACGATAACGATCGCCATTAACTGTAACGGCCACTCCTGGCTCATTTTCGAAGAAAAATGGCCCAATTATGCCTCTGAACCAAAATCCGCACCAAACAGTGGCTCGTTTTGGGTGCGCCGGCTTTTCAATGTATGCGTGCGGGTTTTCTGTGCCCCAAATGCGACAATTTTGCTTGTTTACATACCCGCCAAGATCAAAATGAGCTTCATCTGAAAAGATGATTTTTTTTGGCAAAATCGGCATCTTCTGTAAGTCGATCGCAGGCCCACTTAGCGAAGCGTTGTTCAAGCGTATACACAACCATATTCGTTCAGCGGAAAGATAAAACTAATTATCTGTCAAATCAGACATGAGCTAAGTGTTACCATTCACGAAATAAGCACTACTTGAAAAAAAAACGTTAGATGGCGGACCCTTTACTTAATAATACTTAAGGAGAGCGAGGCGAGAAAGGTAAAAAATTAGTCAAATTTCGAATCATCGTCTTGCCACACTAAATTTTTGGGTCGTTTCTTTAAACAGCGTCCTCAACACTAAGCTGAAAGTTTTGAATGAGGCTAAGGTCCGAAGCTCCGTAGGTCAGCTTACAATCTTATCAGTATTTACAGAATTGTCATTATCTTTCTGATGGACACATTTACTCTTCGATAGAGGAAGTGCTCCGTCGTGTCGTTTTCCTCACCGCATACAGTATAGGTATCGTCTCAATGATGTCAAACACGTTGAGGTACTTAACTAAAATGTAGTGGCCCGTATTAACGCTTGTAAGACCTTTGCGGAGAACGGGGCATCATCGGAGATCTCACTTCTCGTGATCCCAGGACGACATCAGAGACTCAGGCAAGGCTCTGTGAATTCAGTTTTCCAACCTTCTTGAAGACCAATGTGGTCTTGAGTTCACATAGAGTTTTGAAAGCTTATAAGCTGGCCGATCTGCGAAATATTGACTGTCGAAATGATAATCCAACCGCGAAATTTGATGAAAGCGGTTTGTTTGCTGATCGAGCAGTCCTGCTGACCAAAACTTCTCGTCAGGCACAAGTAATTTGCCATTTTACTATCTCAACTTTTTTTGTCCGCGGAATCAATTCGTATAAGATATACGAGTAATTGAAACAAGAACTGAAGCGTCTGATGATTTTGGTAGCAAGCTCGTAGTATGTTCGTCGATGAAGCTCGGGGCAGTTGAAAAGGGATCCAAATTTTAGTAAAAAAAAAACTCGTCTTCAGTGATGAAACACATTGTTGGTTGGACCGTTGATTAGAATTGATTAGTTTTTGAGAGAAAGTATTTGGAGCAGTCATTATCTTCTTATACTACCGCCATAGCCATTTCTGTGTAAGCAATCTACGTCGTGAATTTTGAGATATGCAGCGCACGAATATTCATTACCTTGGTCTTAAGTGCCTTTTCTAATTGCATTCATTTTGCAGCTTCATCAAAGCTCCTATGTCTAGAAACTATCGCTCTGTCGTCCGCATACGCATAACCCCTACTGACAGTAGATCGTTTACGTATATAATAAAAAGAAGTGGTCCTAGCTTTGATCCCTGTGGTACACCGTATACAACATTTTTCTCTTCGCTGACATGATCACCACTTTTAACCTTAAATGTTCTGTACATGAAGGGCTAGTGACGGAACACATCACTACAAAACAATTGAACACCCTTTGCACAGTTTTGCACCATATTCCCTAGCCTGACATTCGGTGGAGTGCTAGTATCGCGCGTTCTTACGACATAACTTGGGTTGCACTGAAAATTCCGGAGTCGTCTGATGTACCCATGGCTTGTAGATCCAAAGAGAACTTTTATAATCGTACCATCCTGTGCCTTTACTGAATAGGAGGCATTCTTCGTGGACTTAATCCAAAGGTCTTTGTATCAACAAGTTTTTTTCTGCTCGTCAAAGTTTCAAGACGAGCTAGTTCTACTTTCTTTCTACTTAAATGTTGCCATAGCCCTGAGTGAATACTCTAGAAAATTCTATTATGAACACATCTGTAATCAGTTGCCTGCAAAATAAGGTCCATTTATGCGCCTTGGCTCTGTTCCGCAGTTTCTGCTGCGAGATCGCCTGATTCTATATGGTCCCATCGCTCTGACTTTTGAGTAGTTCTCCATCATTATTGGCACAATTGTTGTGTTGCTTTTCCTCACTGGGAAGAAGTTGCCTATCGAAAAGACCTGCAATCTTTAGTGAAATACTTTTATTGTTTTTCCCATGCTTACATAATACAGCGAGCGTTATAAATTACTGCCAGAACTCACTCGTGTATGTTATGTGCAAATTCAAAAATCGGAACGGATCGTATCGTTCCGGGGATTTGGCCATTACTTCGTAATTGCTACAATTACTCATATTTAATAGTAACAGTCATAATTAGAAATAGAGCGCTTTAAACATGCTCGGTTATCGTTGCATGGACTTATAGATAGATTATATTATTATTCTCAACACCTAGTTTTAGTTGTATTATTCGCCGAAGATTAGTGTAGTTATGAGGCCTTAGATGGACCCTCACTAAGCTTAAGGTACCTCTATTCCCCAGCATCAGACTAAGCTAATGGATCGGAACAAGAATCCAATGTTGAATTGAGTTATTCATTTACGAGTACGCGTTTTAGCCTTTTTTGGACCCTACCCAGTTGCTTCGAGTCTACACCTATGTACGGAACTGCCACTAGGGATAACTTCGCGGAACTGGCAAGCTACTCCGGTACTTGTAAGTTTCCTCCTTCTTCTACTGCTCTTGTTGCCTCTGCTGCTTTTCTTGCAGCTTCTAGTCTTCTCAGCTCTGTCTGCACATTCTTGGTTAGTGCGCAGATAATCAACAAGTATTTCTCCGACTCCACCATTCGCTGAATTTGGACAGTCTGGTCAGTCCGGACAAAGAGGAGAAGTATCGTGTTAAAATCGATATCGGTACGTATTTACAGTAGCCACCGTGACCAAAAAAGAACTGCGTGAGATGGTAGTTGCAATTTCCTTGTGTTCGATTTAACCATATATCGATTGGTGGAATCAGGGTATGATCTTCCCTTTTTGTTGTTCTCTCACCAAGATTGCCAGCGAGCGCGACCTCCCCGGCTTTGGTTGGCCTTGACGGTTTTCTCCGATAGATCCTTTTCATTTCCTCGGCGAAAATGCCAATGGGGATCATCCCAGCAATGACAAATGCAACTTCGTCCGAAATCGTCCGGTACCCGCTTATTGTCCTCAGAGCACAAAGCCCTGCCGACTCAAATATCGTATTCTACAGTTTCCCTGCTTGTTATAAGGACGGTCTCCGTCTTATGGTCTGCCAGCTCAAAGCCTGCAAATTCAAGCCACTGCACTATCTGGGCGACAGTAGCGTTAATGGCTGACTCAACTTCGTGGGTATGCCTTGCAACAAGCACGATAGCTATGTCATCTGCAAATCCGATGATGTTAGTTCCTTGAGGAAACCTTAGTCGCAGAACTCCGTCATACATTAGGTTCCAAAGGAGGGGGCCCAGATTTTTTTTTATATATATAATTCGTGCAGGTTCAAGAGGGTACGCTGTTATGGTGTTTGTCAGACAAACAACCTGGACAGGGTGTAGATGGTTTGTATCGAAGATGTTCGTTCACTACTCTCCGGGGGTGGTTGTCCTAGATATGATTCGAGAGATTCAACAGAATTTCTCTCGTTGGTTATAGTTCACAGTAACTCTTTTGTTTCCATGTCATTAAGGAGTTATATTGGAAATATTAAACGCGCATCGCCTGCACAAGTGTCCTGTTATGGCTTCAGATACAATATCGACTACTTTTTGAATTGCATGAACAGTAGAGCGTGTCTTTCTGAATCCATACTCGTGGTTTGAGAGGGCTCCCTTCTCCTCTGTTACAGTCAATAGCCTGTCGTATATTACCCGCTCTTTCCCATTGTATCTAGAAGACATATCGGTGGTTTGTGTCTCTTTTGGGTAGCAGTACTAGGTGCTGCAACTTCCACGGTTTTGGAAACACTCCTTCATCTAAGCATTTCTGATTAATAGCTATGAACACTCAGGTCTTGTTTGGACAGCAGCCTTCAATGCTTTGTTCGGACGTCCGCGCGTTTAAGTCTTGGCGCTTACCATATAGCCATGGGGGACCATTAAAAAAATCACTCAATTGACTGCTGTTACAAAAAACATTTTGGAGACTTCCTAAAATTGGGAAATCTATTTATTTCGCTTAGATTATCTCATTGGTGGGGAATTGATAGTCCTAAATATTATTTCCTGAAGAAGAAAAGACAGCTTCAAAGCCGGCATCTCCACTAGCGACATAACATATCACTAAATAAGTTCCTAACATGACTAATGACAACTGCTAGGCCAAATTCACCTTACTCGTCAAGAATGATCTATCCATTTAAACAGTCATAAACATGTCGATGACTTCTTTGTAAAACGAATTGTCTTAGGCGTCAAAATACCCTTCAGTTTCGGTGATCACTCCTTCGTTGGAGCTAAATCCTTTTCTTTGGAGCATAATTTTATAGATCTGCGAACAGATAGTAGTCGCTGGAAGCCAGATCCAAAGAATATAGATGGTTCTCTATTGGTTTCAAGGTAGTCGATGAATAATTTCCCGCGCATCCCAAAACACTGTTGCCAAAGCCTTACGGGCTGTCATTTCTTGTTTTTGGTCGCTTTGGACGGTACTCATCCCTTGCTGTCCTCTCAGCTGACTGCCGAATTGACTACGGAATGTAGTGCGTGGGATGGTGTCTCTTCTATTCTCACATACCGCATGAAGAAAAAAAAACACTTGTCAAGCCTTTGCTATGCGTCAACGATATTTTTTTCATATTAGAAGGCAATGCTTATCACGATCATCACGCGAAACCGATAGCTGGTGAACTAAACGTCAGATTATACAATTTTGATCCTTATCGTTTGAAGATTGGTGCTTTCTAAAAATTTATAAATTTATTTATGCATGCCATCCTACGTACTTGTTGTGTTGAATGAAAGCGTTTATTTAGAATAAATTCCGCAGTTGTGCAATTTTTAAACTTACATAATTTCGAACATATGCCTAACCCGGTTCGAATTAATGAATGTCATCCAACAAGAAGTTTCATTTTAAATTTCGCGCCATTGTAACTTGTAATATTCAACTATTGATCGTTGCACATTTTCATGAGGCGTGGAAATGATGGACGTTTCGCAAAGTTATCGCTGTTTTTCTGTCGACATTAAGCGCCTTCTTGAATAACTAAGTCAATTTAATCGAACGATTTAATTTAATAAATTTGAGCTTCACAGACAGGTTAGTGAGATTAGAAGCCCAACTCTTGTTCGTCCGGTAAGGTCAGCTGAAAATATAGCCGTACTGAGAGTCTGACTGAACATCCAGGAATGGGGACTGTTCGCGATCACTTTGCTGGGTGTATGATTTCTCGAAATGGAGTCTTAATTGCTGCAATCGTGCGATTTACCAGTTGCAGACTTTCCTTTGAGGCTATGTTAAAGATAATATCTATGCCAATAATTCTCACCCACTAAAAAATAATTTCAGAATTGCTAGTAGCTTTGAGGATCACTATTTGTAAGTTAGCCGCGGAATCTTGATGCCGCTGCTAGGTCATTTTATTACTCCTCGCACTGCTCCAGTAGTTAGAAGGAGGTTAGATAAAGCTTTGTAGCGGCCTAGTTGTCTACAAACCTTGTCGAATTTGTGTCCTTCACCCTCTCAGCATTAGATAATGGGAATGAGGTCGACGTTATTTCAACTGATTTCAGTAAAGCCTTCGACAAAATGTCAAACTGGCACAAACAAATACTCTTCAAACTGTCTTTCCTTGGCTTTGAACCCACTGTGTTGAAGTGGATATCTTCTTATTTGACTACCGTTACTACAGTGTTCGTTTTAGATCTGCCATTTCTAACCCTTTCTTAGCTTCTTCCGGTATTCCCCAAGGCAGCCACCTAGGTCCATTTCTTTTCATTTTTACCATTAACGACATTAAGTTTGTCATCAAACATTCCCACCTCTCAACAGTTTTTCTGTCTTCCAAATCAAACTTCCTCCTCGTCTCTACTTCCTCAATAATCAGCCCATCTTCACCGTTGAGGCTATCCACAATCTTAGAATATTATGTGACCAGGAGCTAAATTTTCGCGGACATATCAACGAGATAATCCTTAAAGCTAATTCAGTACCCGGTTTTGTCAAGCGAAGGTCTAAAGAATACTCCAGCCCCTACGTTACCCGATCTCTCCAAATAACCTTTGTCGGGCCCCTTTTTGAATACGCCTCTCAAATGTGGTCCCCTTATTAACAAACCCACATTTCTAGAATCGAAAGCATCCAACATCGGTTCCTACGTTTCGCTCTTCGAGGTCTGCCCTGGACCAATCCTTTGTTCCCATCGCCCTATCAAAACCGTCTTAAACTAATCAACTTGAGTACCTTGGTCCAACCGGTCCAATTGACTGCGCGACCCTTTATAACTCTATATCTGTTAACACTAACTCTCGTTATTCACGCATTCTTCGTCTCTTCTATCTATCCACCCCCCGCACCTCATATAGCTTCTCATATGGCTCCAATGAACCCATTTTCGGTATGCTGGCAAGTGTTAATTTGAATATTAACTTCGATTTCAACCTCAGTACTCCATGCCTAAGGCACCGTATTAGTTTCTAAGAATCGAGCCCTCTCACCCGTTCTCTTTACTTATTAAGTTAGATTAAGTTAGCTCGAATTAATCTCAATTTTGCCCCCCACGAAAAATGATTGAGGGAAGGTGCATCAGTGCAGCGCATAAGTTGGTAATCTGAGATTAGGGTAAGGGCGTTCCATTCTTCTCTAGATGGAATGCGGCGCGATATTGCATTGTACTAATAAAGTCGAGGATAGTGTAGTATTTAAAAACCTAGACCAGAATCACAGACAGGAATAGGAGAGCTCTGTTGTGACTACCCCACCATAAGTCACAAAGTGTCTGATGTCAGGTTCAAGGAAATAATGTGATGCAGAATATTGAGTGTTTTGGTGGGGCATGATCTCCTGGCCCACATGATACCGATTTCTTCTGACCTTTAGACCTAACTGACTTTGTCTCTGTAAACTTTACTACCATACTGTTGAGCCATAAGTGAAGGTGGGGCAGGCCCTGCGTCCTTACTTTTTACTGAAAAGGAGAAAGCCATAGCTAGCTTTCCAAACCCAATTTTGTATAGGGTCTAGAAAATTGGCTAGGTAGTAAAACTGGAGAATAGAGGTAGAAATTCGGTTTTCTTTAAGCTTACACTTAGACCATGGTAAATGGCCCAGGCATATAATCTGACTAACATGACTGACTATAACATTTCGATAATCACAAGGGGAAGCCCTGGTACTAGTGTAAAGCATCGCCCGTATAGGCGACCACTTTTATTCCATTGCTTTTCAAGTCGACTAAAATTTGGTTCATGACTATGAGCCATAAAAGAAGTAAAATCACTCCACCTTACGCCTGTGTTTACGGACTTGATCAGGATACTGTTTTCCAATTGCGATTCCTATTATAAGCATGTACCCCACCCAGTTGCAGATGAAATCTTAAAAGATTATCCGATTTGTGGCACCGAAAGTAAATTTAAATAAAACACAACTATTATTTAGATTTCCATCCAAATTTTTATTTCAATATATTGTCTGGACCTTATCATTATGAACATAAAATTATTCAAATGTTCCTCATGGGAATTTTTGCAGGACTCTATTCTGATAAGCTGATAATTTTCGAAGACTTCAAGCCACATATTAGGTAATAACTCTGCCTTAATTCTCTCTGAGAAACGATTTTGATGGCCATGCCAAATCGCCAAGACGGGAGATTATGCGACAAGGAAATCCTTCCTTCACAATTTACATTGTGGCTCGTGCTGTGTGTGCGGTTGCACCTTCTAATTGAAACCACATGTGCACCAAGCGCTCATCCAATTCCGGCAGTAAGAAGCCGTTTATCATGGCCCTGTAGCGTTCGCCAGTAACAGTGATGGTATTGTCGATGGCGTCCCCAAAAGAATTCGGCCAAATCACTCCTCCCACACGCCACACCACACAGTGGCTTTGAGTGGATGTAATGGCTCTTCGTGCATCACACGGGGGTTTTCAGTGCCCCAGAAACGAAGATTTTGTTTATTGACGTAGCCGCTTAATTGGAAATGCGCCTCGTCGCTCATGATGATCGTCTTCTTCGTTGTTGGCTTGATAGTAATTCACACGCGACTGACGATCAGCAGGCATTAACTGATGCACTGTTAGACTTTGTGGCGGCCCCGCCTTGCATGGTCTCCTGTGTTTCCAGTCTGTTCGAGTCAAGTAGCTAAGCGTCGGAATGTTTGCCCAGTTGGCGCGATACGATTAGGAAATCGACGTCAAAATTCACACTGCGCTAACACCACCTACCGATTCTTGATCGAAAAAATCGACACAATTATTCCACGCTCTTGCGGAGTATAGCGCTCCATTGCTTGTCTGTTTGTATTCTGCAACAGTCTAGCTCACAAATGTCAAATATGATTGACGTACGACGCCAATTGCAGAAATTATAACATCTTCCAATAGGGTGATTAATTTTGCGCCACATGGTATTTTTTTTCGGTCACTACTTGCTTGAAGGCATGAGGGTTTTTGACGAAGGGTTCCTAGTTCTCATTTTTCTGGGATGGGAGTACTGACTCAAAAATATGAAAATGTTAGGCAAGTACCATATTACGCTTCAGAGGGTTTAAAGAAGAGCTCTAAATCTGGTCTTTCTCAACAAAGCATTGGTAATACATGGACGAAGGTAGCACTATGCCTCGTAATGGAATAGTGCACTATGCCCCTTAATAATTCTCGTTTCTCGTTAAAATTGTTTCTTATGTCCTGCAAGTTCGTTGCCGACCTTACGGGTCGATTCCGCTAAGGCAGTATGTATGCAAATAGCCAATAACGTTTCGAATTTCATTACTGCTACCGTTTCGTATCAGAATCCGTCCCACCGCTCCATATTTATGCGTGGTTCCATTAAAATTCATAGATTTTATCGCTAAATACGTATCGTCTGGTTTGGCCCAATGCACCCAGCCTCGGCTTGCCTTATGAATATATTAGATATGTTTACAAGTTGAAACTTCAAACTCTGTTTTCTCAACTTCCTGTCACGAATGTGTGCACACCAGTCTAAAAACTCCATCGCATTTGTCCCAGCAAAACGCGTCATGTGCATCTATATCATTTGTCAAAATAAAAACGACGCTTGTTTGCATTTCCCGCTCATGTTACCGCATTAACACCTTTTTTCCTGGAATTCATTGAATCCATTCCAACAATGAGTCAGCAGACTGCGCTCACCATACTCGTTTATTATTATGATCAACAAATCTGTGTACATTCTATGCTATTCATCGTGTCATTAGTAACACGTTCACTCCCATTCCACTCGGTACTATTTATCTTAACAGCTACGACACTGCGATATCGCCGCTTCTATCTAAAAGAAACAACCAAATTATGGAACGGAAATATCAGGAAATTTGAGAGAAACTACTCAACCACAGCTACATATCGGGCATCCAGGGTACCCCCTCTTGAACACCCAACCGCGTGGACAAGATCAAACGCCGCACCTGATTCAAATTAGAATAATTTTCAACTATTTTCGTGAATATCTATTTTAAGCAAGCACTTGCACGTAGTCATACCCGCAAACTCTCGTACTTACGCCAGGCAGTCGTCAGCATTTTGCAACGATAATTGCGAGCCAAAATATCTCGGATTCGGGCAAACGCGCGTCCGCCCAAAGGTCAATGAAATCCGAAGCAAAACATAGTGGCTATGCATATTATTCTGCACAAATACGGGATTGTATCTACATCTGCATGTACACAAAAACATAACTCAAATAATCGCGCAAAAATATATTTATTTGGTTGTTTACAAAACAAAAGCCGACAGTTTGCGAGTGAGCCAAGGGGTAGAGTACTCGTAGCTACTGCACCGAGTGGGATTTGTATATTGTTTCCTGGTGTTTTAAAATAAATTTCGATTTCGCCGGTCGGTTTGTACTCAATTATCTGTCGTGAAGAATTGTTACATAAAAGCCAATCGATTGCAATTAATTTGCACGTGAGTTTTGATTACGGTTTGCGAGATGCGAACACAGTGGTTGGCAGATGTTGATGGGGCGATGCTGTAGTATTCAGTGTTCCACTTGCGACCAACTTACAGAAGAGAAAGCAGCCCAGTGCCATTTAAGGCTTATAATTCTGACGGCACTGGGTAATTAACCGTGCAACAATGTATTGCTCGGCTTGGATGGAGTACAATTCACGCATTGCTAAGTAAGTTGATGCCAAATAGTTTACTGTAGTAACGTCTTGAACTTAATTATGTTCCGAGTTTGAATCTATGGCTGTCTAAAGTGGTAGGTGGATAGGTAGAAGTGTAAGACTGAAAAGTCCCAATTATCACTATGCTGTGCCCCACCAACCTCATTGAATAAATGTGTTGGATAGAATAGATAGAATTGGATACCCCCAAAAGCCTGAGAGTCTGCAATTGATGGTTCTCAACCTTCCTGGACCAATTTGAACGCCTCTTGTCGCTCATGTCAAAATTGCCGTCCTTGAACCAACAACACTCATCTCTGCATGAAGTTTCCGATACAGCACTAATAGGCCTCCACAAGCATTCAATGTGATCCGGCATGTTGCGCCGCCTTGTTGGAACTGCATCTTGCCCAAGTTAATTGCCATCTAATAAAAGGCATAGGAGACCATCCGATTCACAGTCACTGTGTTGTAATTCTCATTTCGGAAAATGTGTGGTCCAATGACACCGCCTGCCCAAAATCCACCCGAAATAACAAATTTCTTTGGATGTCATGAAGGCTCTTGATACTGCTACGGCCGTGGATTAGTCTCATCAAATTCAGTAATTTTGCTTCTTCACAAAGCCGTTTGACCATAAATGTGCTTCATCAATGAAGATAATTTTTCGTCAAAATTTAGATCCGTTTCAACTACCCCAGAGCTCAATCAGGCGAATGAACGACGGGCTTGATGAACTTGGCACTTCAGCCCTTTTATCAATTGGACTTTACTTTATTTGCTAAATTCGCCAAGTTGAGGTCCAAAAAAAATGAACCCCTTGTGCACAAGAGGAATCGAGAGGTTTGGGTCTTAAGAAACTGCTCGATCAAAAACCAAATCTCTTTCTTAAAATTTCACGGTAATTCGATGAACCCGTTCAATCATTTCATCAGTAAATATTTCATAGCTTGCAAAAAGACTGGCGGACAAAGCACGATTTTGTATAACAAATTTTTAAAATTTCGACGCGCTGTTGAATGGTATAATGCTCCATGGTAAGGTCATTATCATTATCGACATTTGGGAGTTTTGAAGTTCAAAACCTCATTGAGAACCCTTTTCCAAATCTCCCTGTTATGAGTGTATTTTATCCACGTTTCGCTATTCTGTTTCATCTCTTCTTGGTCGATTCTTGTACATATTCTCTTCCCATCTACGAGGCGGGTTTCGTGGTGGTCTTTTCTCCTTAGGTTTTACTAATTACTCTTTTGACTGTTCACTGTCCATTTGTTCTACGTGCCCTACCCATTTTAATCCTCACGAAGTTATTACTTGAACAATGTTATTGAGAAACCCATTACTAAAATACAAGACCTTCAAAGGTACAGATGCCTGGGCATACCAGGCACCGTGGTCCCAACAGCCTTACTCCACTTGACATACAAAAAAAATAGCTATCCGTAGGGCAGTAAGCTGTGAGAGTCACATGTGCATTCTTCAAAAATTCCCCGAGCTTGAAATGGTAAGCTGGGTTTCGGGTCTCCCGTTAAACGCCAAAGGTACCCTGTTGTCGCTCAAAGATGTAATCAGGTGTTAGCGTTGATATTTTTGACTCAAAATGCATAGTCTCGAAGGCATTGGGACTGTTCTCTGGTCTGTTCCAAGCCGAACAATCGGTCACCTACACATGATCCAACGTAAATCTAAAATCTGACATGGGAGAAATCCACTTTCGCAATCGTATAGTTGCAAGGATACTTGAAGATCTCAACATGCATCTTTCATTTGTCCTACCCCCTGGTCTCTTCCCCAGTGCAATAAATGGAAAATAGCCGATTCCTAAAAGAACATAGGCGTCCCGTCATGGAAACGCTGACAAATCGTGAAATATTATGAAATATTTTGAATCGTGGAAACTGACCGACAGTATGGTTTCCGTATGCGTTCTGATTTGATGGCATATCTCACCAAAAAGTAGAATCTCGGTGAAAGGAAGATCGTTGTGCTTCATATTTCTAAAGTATTTGACATAGTTTGAAAATTCGTGCTTATGGTATCTATGAATCTTTTCTATTGATTAGAATTTACTTTTCGGATGGTTCAATTCAAGTCGTTTTAGATGGTTTCAAGTCTGATATTCACCAAGTGATTGCTGGTGTTCCGCAAGGCTCTGTTCTGTCACCGACGCTCTTCCTCATTTTTATAAATGATCTACTTCTTCTAATCCAATCCACTCCTTCGCTGATAATACACTCAGTTTTCACGTTCGTTCCAAGAGCCACATTCCTGCTCTTCGACCTTGGAATTAGAACGGCAACAGCTTCAGCGGAGTGCTTCTAATGCTTCTCAAACCCATTGCTGTCTACTGTGACTCAAGCGAACCCTGAGTAATCAGCCATTATCTGTGAAAGGCACTTGCATCATTCCAGCCGAAACTGTCCATTCTTGGTAATGCACTTAGTTGGAATCACCACACATACGAGGTTAACAAGAACAAAATGATTTGGTTTCAATCCAACGGGGGTGGTCGTGGTGCAATGGTAATCATCACCGACTGCTGAGCCGAAGGTCTGTAGTTCAAGTCCGTCCATAGTCAAGAACGATTCCTATACGAAAAAAGCGTGCAACAACATCAGTTGTGACGAACGCATAACATTCGCAGCATAAGATCACTTAAAAAAAAAATTCATACTCTGTGTGTGCAATATAACACCTTAATGACATGGAAAACAAAAGAGTTACTGTGAACTACAACCAACGCGACAAATTCAGTTGAATCTCTTGAATCCTATATAGGACAACCACCCCCGGAGAGTAGTGAACAAACATCTTCGACACAAACCATCTGCACCCCGTCCAGGTTGTACGACAAACACCATAAGAGCGTACACTCTTGAACCGGCACGAATTATAAAAAAAAAAGGCCTATGTCTACTCCGAGCTTAAGTACAACGCTCATATCTAGTCTGGTACTCCCAATATTTCTTTGCACCTGCTAGACATAATTCAAAAACGGGCGATGAAAGTTATAGGAGACATTGATATTGCGAAACCACTTGGTTCGCTTTACCCTCGACGCAATGTTTCCCTTCTGTCATTGTTTTTCTCGCTATTTCAACAAACAATGCCCCATTTAGTTAGCCAATTGCATTCCTCCCCTTTAAGAAATCAACCACAATACCTGCCACGCAATGGACATCCCTTAAGCCTCTTTTCGGACGTAGAGCTAAATTTAGAGACTCGTTTTTTAGCCTAACCACACGAAGATCGAATGCTCTTCCTAGCCCAATATTTCCCACAAATTATAATCCACATGCATTTAAAACCAAGCTTCACCGGTACCTCCTCTTTCTTCCTCCCTCTGTACCTTCGCCCCGTGCTGTGTCTTGACGAAGATCACTTAAGGCAATGCATAAACCCTTTAGCACGCGCTAATTATAAAAAAATGGCCACAACTATAAACACACTTGCCGATAGACAGGCAGCGTATCTGGCGATACTCCTAGGTCGAAATTCATTCTCCT
Source organism: Merodon equestris (assembly GCA_958301585.1). Classification (NCBI taxonomy): domain Eukaryota; kingdom Metazoa; phylum Arthropoda; class Insecta; order Diptera; family Syrphidae; genus Merodon; species Merodon equestris. The sequence goes on from OY284413.1 coordinate 30,727,079, forward strand.
AAATGCAGGACTACTGCTCAGCTTTACAAAAAAGGGTGAGGACTTTTTCGCCTAATTGGTGTATTGGACACAATAGATCTTACTGATCGCAATGCCCTCCATTTTTTTTCTCTTTTCTTTAGTATTTAGGAGTGCTAGCGAAACAGCATACTTTTTATTTAAAAAATAGAGACTTCGGGACAAGGAATAGGTAGGCAACAAGTGCCTTTTGATTTTAGAAATGCAGCATTACTTTATATTCTATTGTGTAGCTAGTTGCTTTTAAACAAGTTGATTACATATTTCTTATCATTACTACGATCATTACTCATACGTTCATACTCGCGGGATTTCCCATCTAAGAAGTTATTTTCAAGAATTTCATTTAGACATTGTAATATACCTAAAATTGTTTACAAGAAAAATAGTTTTTCCCCTTCGAAGTGATTGTGACTTTTCCACTCACATTTCCAGCAAATCTCTAAGACCATTGCAGCTGTTTGCCATTCCAGCACACCGTAGTGTTTATATAAAAAGCAATTTTTCTTTTTGAAAAATGAAATTTTGAATTCCGAGAATGGACTCGTAGATGATATTTGGATGAACAGTTTAATCAGCGCGTTTTGTAACTTCGACAGGGAAATTCTCGGAAACTCATCTTAACCAGCTACCAAATCTGGCAAAAATTTCACTCGAACGACGGATCTTTAAAGTTCTCTTTTTGTAGTTTTGCCATAAATCTGAGCGAAAATCGTGTCGATGTGATCGGCTCATACAAGTGTAATATGCCAAATATGGCCTTGCGGCCGCTCGGTATCACACGCTGTTTTATTTATCGTACTACAGGGTGTGCCATCTCATATGGGTTGATGTAAACTTGGAATAACTTCAACAATTGTCAACCGATTTTCATATGTCATAGCATTTTGGAAACGTCAATTCAGTACAACTTTAACCATGAATCGCTTCACACCAAAAGAACGCGCGTAAATAGTTTCAATATTCATTAAAAATGAACGCTCGATTGTGCTAACTCAACGTTCGTATTGTGCAAAAGATCGTGATCGTGTTGCGCCCAAAAAAGATACAATTCCTCGTTAGGCCTCGAATTTTTTTCAATTTGGTTCAGTGGGACCAATTTGCGAAGAATTTTAAAGGATGATCTTCACTTATTTCCATACAAAGTGCAGATTACTCAAGAATTTTGCCACGGCGCCTGGCATACGCACAAAATGGCGTTTCAATGATTGATGCTGAGCCGGAGTTCTGGCAGCAAATTTTGATGACCGATGAGGTACATTTTACGCTCTCTCGGTCAGTTAATAAACAAAATTGTCGCTTCCGAAAATCCTCATATTATTCACGAAGAGCCACTATATGATCATCAAAAAGTTACTGTTTGGGCCGGTGTATGCGCTAAAACCATCATTGGACCGTATTTCTTCAAAGTTGACGATACAGTAGATGACGATCGATATCGGTAGATGTTGGCCCATTATGTGGTCCCAGAAATGCGTATTTCACTTTTGGTTTCAACAAGACGGCGCGACATGCCATACTGTGGACTAAACAATGAACCTTTTGCGTAAGAAGTTCCCTGGAAGATTGGTGTCAAAAAATGGCGATATTTACTGGCCTCTGAGATCGCGGGATTTGACTCCTCCAGACTTTTTTCTTTGGGGATACTTGAAAAGCAAGGTGTATGCTAACAGCCCGAAGACAATAGAATAGCTCAAATGAAACATTCGTGCGGAAATCGCAGAAATTTCGTCCGAAATGCTCCGAAATGTCATGGAGAATGCGCGAAAACGACCTCATTTTTGCATGGGCAATAAAGGCGGTCATTTAATTGATATTGTTTTCAAAAATTAATCAAAATAAATTGTAAAGGTCTATGTTGAATAAAAGTTTTTGAATTTCCAAAATCGGTTAAGAATTGTTGAAGTTACATATATATATTATATCGACCCATATAAGATGGCGCACCCTGTATTTAATCATTCGAGAATACTATTGGAGTACGAGACCTTCAAAGATCCGGCCTCATGAATAGTGGGGAGTCAAAGCTTGCAGGATCGAATCAGACGAAAACCTCTAAAAAAAGCAGAAAATCTTGTTGCGGAAACGAACATTTCGCAAAAATCCATGTTTTACATAATCAAAGAAAAATTGATAACTACTTGGTGCCTACGAATGAAACATTGGACACTTGCCAACGGTCGGATTGAAGCAGAAAATCAAAAAGTATCTCAAAATTAAGCACACAACACACAAATTCTGTTTACCAAGGACAATATTTTTTAGCGTCGAAGAAAAGCTTGTATACTTGGCCATAAAGAGAAGCTTCAAAATGCAATTAATACATGGGTTGAAAGAGGCAACCTGCAAATGTGGAGTAAGCTGCGACTTCAGCGGAAATTTATCAAACCCTTTTTTAAAATGATATCGTTAAGCCGAACCATGTTCGCAAAAAAAATCTGAAAATTCCAATAAGCTTTTGCTCAGCCCACAAAACGAAAAGCACTTAGGATTTGCTAATAAAAATGTACTTCATACCATGACCTCTCGGTAGTCTGGACCTCAACCCTTTAGACTACAAGTTGTGCTCCGTTTTAGAGGGAATAGGCCTTTTATAATCATTACCGAAATATTGAGTCTTTGAAGCAAACCCTTGTCGATTGATGATTGACCACTGCGTGTCAGGTCGCGCCTTAAGCTAAATGGCGGTAACTTTGAATGATGTCTTTCAAAGCTTATAGCTAAATATTTGACAAATAAAATGGATAAATTTGTTCTTCAAAACATCAACAGGTTTTCATTTGACCCACGTTTTTCTTTGTAGTATATATGACTAAATTGCGTCCATATATGTTTAGTTTAAGGTTTGCTATTTTACAATATTCATCGTTTAACAATCGCTGTCGGACAGCGAAATTCAAATTGATTCGGAAGAAGGACATTTGAATGATATTATATTCCATCCGTAAAGGAAAAATCCAAGCAATATATTGAAATTTGATCGTACTCTAAATCATAAATATGTTTTAGTTAAATTTACTTTCGGAACTACAAATTGGATAAGCTTTACAACCAGCGCAATTACGAAATTCCTGTTACTTTTTAAACACTTCTCGTACACTATGTCGTGTTCGGCTTTAAATTAATCTAATTTGTATTAGAATTCTTGTTTCCTACTTACTCACTGAGATGGCGCTTTAGCCTCCAACCCACAAACCTCTGCAATTAGTACATTCTTTAGCCAGCTGTTTCTAGTGCCGCACACCCAGTTCGCTGAGGGTTCTTTCCTTATATGTGCTCCACCTTAGATGAGGTCGTCCTCTGGTATGTTGTAAGAGAGGAATTGAATCTTCGGGTCCATTCGCTTTACATTGCCTAGTCGGATGATTCGTGGCTGTATGTTCTCCATTCAAGGCTAACACAAACAGGATCAAGGATGGTACACACACCTTTTTCCTTGAATTGGCCAAAAGTTTCTTTTCATTCACTTTGGTTAATGTTCAAATCTCTGAAAAGGACCGAAATGGTGAACGCCTTTATAAAGAGCTATCTTGGTTTTTCGAGTTCAAAAAAGCAGCAGTCTTTTGCCTCCTTGATTGAACAGTGAGTTTTGCATGGCCCCTTCAAGAATGACGTTGCAGAAATTACTTTTTTTTTAAACACGAAAGGTCCAATCTCCTTACCGAGAACTCAACATAACATCTTAATGACATGGAAAACAAAGTTACTGTGAACTACCACCAACGCAACAAATTCAGCCAAATCTCTCGAATCATATCTAGGACAACCACCCCCGGAGAGTAGTGAACGAACATCTTCGACTCAAACCATTTGCACCCCGTCCGGGTTGTGTGACCAAAGACCATAAGAGCGTAATTCTTGAAACTGCGCGAACCCTATAAAAAACAAACCTGACGAGTTTGGCAGGGATTTGAGGACATCACGCTGCTCTGAATAGTTCTTCTTTATAGGCACCATCATATTGGGCGTTAAAGTTGACAAACAGTAGGTGTACGTCGACCTAAAATTTGTAAGTCTATTCCAAGATCTGCCGTAATGTTGATACTCGTATTTGTGGATTTCTTGAAACCATACTTACGAGTAATCTGGCCATCTCTTGCGACTGCAGCTTTCTGACGAAAAAATGCTGGCGTTCGCATTTGTACCTTGGCTACAACGTAGTAACGATTCGAGTCGATGTTTCTGACGTGGTCTTGTGTAGTCCTTGTTTATCTCCGACTCCTCCAAATTGTCCTCCTTATTCAGTCTAGCAACAGAATCCCTTGGAACGACTTTGGTATGAGAGCTGGTTCATTGAGCTCAAAGAAATCATCCTCGGATCGTTTTTCTGTTGAGACATGAAGACATGTTAAGCTTAAGGAACATAAGCTTGCTGAAAGCTAAAGACTCTTTGATGATGTCACCCGTTCCATTACACCGCACTTCATGAGCGCCGCCATGTCAAAAAAGAAGTCGAATCTTGATTGCGGCCCTGATCTTTACAAGGGGTCTACCGATCTACAGGTACATTGCTTCAGTGATGTCACACTGGATAGTCCAATCGCTTCGCTAAAATATTTATAACATTCCCCAGCTACATATAGGACCGTTTGTGTTCCAGAATAGACATTCCTAGGTGAGTGGATGTTAATGCCGTCCTATGATTGCCCGTTGCAAATTTCTTTTTCTGTTTCGCTACATCTTCCCAGAGCAGAGGGAATGCTAACAGACTTCTATTCTTCTACTTTTCTACTCAAAGAAACGGGCTCCACTGAAGGGTTAATCACTTCTACTGGGTTTACTTCTCCGTCCCAAAGTGGAGACCAAAATTCATCATCTATTCACGAAAAAGCGCAAAGAAAAAAACAGAAACTCCGGCATACCTCAGTTGACTGCCAGTTTCCGAGCCGGTGCCTGGTCATAGTTTTTTGTTTTGCATTTTAGCTTGACTCATTTGCGTTCCGTTTTTGCTAATCTGCGAATCCAGATCTCCCAGCTAAACCAAAACCATAGGCATCTGATAAATAACCAATCGCATATGTGGCATTGCCTGTACATACTCGGAGTACTGGTGCATATGTGACGTTAAGGCAACAACGGCCATGACCAGACCCGACCGCAACATGGTTGTGATGTATGGTCGACGCAATCATAGTCATAGCCATAGTCGTTGTGGACGTTGTTGTCGCTCAGAAATCGTCATCGCCACCATGTATCTGCTCGTAAAGAGATTTATCTGCTATTTACATGACGTGCTCTTGCTTTCGTTGTCCCCCTTTTTGCACACTCTGTTCTTGGATTTCTTATTCGCCATCGTTAGTTTGTTTTTGTTAGGCGATCCCGCTCCATAAGATGTTCATAATTCTTCGAAATTCTCGATCTACGAATGTGTAAACTGTTGGATGTGCCACAGCTGGAGGAGTTGGAGCTTATATTGCTCTCGCGGCACCATTGGATTGTGTCTCGTCGACGTTGGGTTTTGCAATCGCATCCACGGGGGCTGCGCCACCGACGAGTGCACACATCGATCAGATGTGTCCCTGTGGGTTATTTAAGGTTACGCATACAATCTATCTTTCGTCTCTCTTTGTGTTATTATTACTTGTCGTTCGCGTCTTATGTTACTGTTTATTTGTTTACTATTCGCGACTGGTCGTGTATCTATAGTTACAAGGCGAGTTCAACCGCTTTTCATTCCAACACCTGTGCACTTAGTGGGACTGTAATGCATGCATAACGTTTGGTTTCTAGTGTCTAGTGTCCCGCGAATGTATTCGATAACGTGAGCCTGTGGCGGTACAATGGGTAATGTGTGCGTTTAATTAGAGAAGTATCTGTGGATTCAAGTGTAATGACATTAATACGCCGGAAAGCGATGCGAGAGGGGAGGCGATAAAAAGCTGAAATGTGGTGGCGCTCTCCAGCACTGGTGTCGTGTCCGGTACACTATATACAATACAAGCTTTATCGTTGTGGTTAATGGCTTATTGCATTCTCTCTTTTTGGGCTTGTAGTATGAGTGCTCGAGGTGATTTTTCCCTGATGGACAGGGTTGCCAGTTCTGTCCGACAACCGTAGTCAGTGTGGCTGCTAATGGGAGTAGGACAAGCTCTTATTGGATTTAACAAGATTTTGTCACTTGAACAAGCCAGGTATCCAAAATCGAGCGACCGCGACCTAGAGATCTATTATTCCTAAAGAGTTATCATGCGAAATTGTCCTCAACCTAATTGATGAAGTTGTGAATTGATCCCGCAGGAATAAAGATGACTACCTCAGGAAACACGATTTCTCTAGGAAGTCGTCATCCTCAAGACAAACTGTGCACTCTGCCCCGGAAGAAAGGTTCATATATTGTGTTATCTAGTCGAAAGCTAGTTGACTAGATCTTCTGATATCGCCTCTTTGAAGTATAGGTTTTTGAAGGGCTTGTGTAAGGATCGAGTGATTTTCTTTGGTTCATGGAGTTCTTAAATTCCATTCCAATAACGTAGAAGTTACGATTTCTCTTACTGTCTAGTTTAGATTTGAGAAGACTGTAGAAAGGTTCAGCATCTAGGCTAGGAAATGGGCAAGTTTGTTGCCCCTGATGCCTCTGAAGTTAGGTTACAGTGTAGTGTATCATGGCACGCAATCTGGAGCTTCGACATTTTGAATAGGATCTCGTGTCTTCCAGACTTTACGGTTTGATACTAATATTTTAGTTTTTTTTTTTGTCAAAAATGTGTAGTTGGCCAGCAGTTGGAGATCATGAAATTAGTGAGGCATTGTCATGCAGCCCCCAAAGGTATGACTCTTTTGGAAGTTGTTTAACTTTTGACGACTGTTAGTTTTGTTTTAATATTTTGATATTTATGAAGGCAACAGATGTAAAGTACACGTCCAAAAGCCATGCGACGCTATACCTCTCAAATCGCGAAATTTTCTTAACTATTTCTTCACGGCGTAATTTTACGACTGACCAACATCAACAGGTCAAACTTTTAGGCATTTAGCCGCTCGTCTCGAGAGACAAAGTACACCTTCTGAAACATAGGAGATACGTGAAGGATTTACGCAAGAAGACGCCTTTTTACCATTTCCCCTTGCCTTAGGAAAAAGATGAGGGAATAACCCTTGATAGACCACACTCTATCCAGCTTACGCTGATGATCTGGATCTTCTAGGAAATAGTGATGAAACGATTAAGAGAAATGCAGAAAGTCTTACAACGGCAGGAAAGGAAATAGATTTAGAAGCAAATGAAAACAAATCGATGGTTACTGACCCACTTAGGTCGATCCAAACCACTACTTGATAAATACCTGCGAATCTGCCAAAAACGACATAAAGATCGAAATTAATAAAAGACTGCGTATGGGGAACGCGTGCGTGTTCAAGACCACTCTTTTGTCCTGTAACGTCAAAATCCTTATTTATAAAACCACAATAATGCCCTTGTATACAAGACATCTTCAGGAGAATCTACATCTAAGAATCTAAACAAAAAAACAGGCGAATGGAGAAAACTACACCATCGATAACGCCAAAAACTTTATTCAGCTCTGTGCAGGACAGGTAGAACATATGGACAGTGGACAATTAGAAAAATGAGTGACAGGAATGACAGGAAGGCCGCGCTGTAGATTGGATGGTCAATATGGACCTAGAAGAGATGGATCAGAACAGTGAAACATGTAAGGAAAACACTCGTGACAGGAGGCTTGACGAAGGGTTCTCATTGAGGCCTTGAACTTCCGAGTTCCGAGAAGGCGGTCTTTAAAATATCCCCGAGAGAAAAATCGAATGGATTTACATCGTGGATATTCGAAGTCGAGGAAGTGAATTGACAAATTTTTTGTCGCAGCTATATTGATTTACTTGGACTTTTTGGCTATGTGCACAATCTTGTGCTTTTAACCCGAAATGCTTTCGTGAACGCGACCTTACCAAGCTTCCAAGACAGTTTCCTGATAAATGAATCTTATCGTGACGATGGAAAGGCAGTCACTGCCGATATTTGCAGTCAATTAAAAATTGTACTTTTTCAGAGAAGGCGAGGCCGGGTGCAATGTCATGCTCACACTCCCAATAGTTGTGACGATATTGTTGTCTTTTTCGGACCGGTTTTGAAAAGCTTTTTCATAGAGACGTAAAATTGGCAACTATTCATGTCAGCCACCCAGCATATGATAGCTTTACTTGTTGAAAGTTCAACAATTATGCCAAGTTTCAAGTGACACCTTTTGTTGAATAAACATTTACAAAGTAAAGTCATGTCGTGCAAATGGCAAGAAAGCTTGAAGTCGTCCGTTATGTTAAATTCGAAACTGTTTACCATCTTTCCAAATTTGATAGCTGTAACTACATTTAAAATCTCTTGTAAAGGAGTAGGCTTTTCCAAAATGTCTGTTGTCATCGCAGAAAGAATCCGTCATTAGACACAGCTTTTTATCCACGTGGGTGGGGGTAAGGGAGTGGTCATGGTGCAATAGTAATTATCGCGGACTGTTGAGCCGAAGGTCTGCAGTTCAAGTCCGTCCATAGTCAAGAACAATTCCTCTACAGAAAAACTGTGCAACAACATCAGTTGTGAATGAGGGATGATCAAAAAGTGCAGACGAAGGCAAAACATTCGCAGCATAAGATCACTTCGAAATTCATTTGTGCGTTTCCAATATAACACTTTAATGACATGGAAACAAAAGAGTTACTGTGAACTACAAACAACGCAAATTCAGTCGCATCTCTCAAATCCTATCTAGGACAACCACCCCCGGAGTGAACGAATATCTTCGACGTAAACCATCTGTTCCCTGTCCAGGTTGTGTGACAAACATCATAGCTCGCACGACACATTTTTGAATGATGCGTTTCTGGTTGGCTTATGTCTCGTTTTTGGCGATCTGCACTTATCGGCATGATTCCTCCATTTGACCGCTCCAGTCTTATTTCTTTGGGGTTTTTTGAAGTCACGGTTCTATCAGAGGACGCTTGTAGGCTTTGAAAGAGAATATTTGACAAGAGTGCGAGAAATGACCGTCCTAACTTCTCGCCGAAAGAGCTTGAAACATCAGCAAAACTGTGGCGCATACTTGATTAATATCAAGTGTGAATAAGTTTTTTTTTGGACCATCTTGTGTATGTCAGGACATATGAGATACTAAGCCTAATTTTTGTCTCTTTGGCGGCTGTTTTACAATATAGCATGGTGTTTCTTATACCGGGATATGTTAATCTAGTCTGAAGACACTATGGTTCGGTAGCATAGGTGATGATAGGTTTCGTTGTTTTATATTGCCGAATAACCAAAAAATAAATGTAGGTTTTAATCTGGACAGAATCGCAGTATTTTGGTCGCTTTTGTTAGTTTTAAATATTAAACCCAGAACACTGGTATTAAATTTCATCTGAAAATTCTGTGTTTGCACCATTTAGGGTGAAAGGGTGTAGCTATCTTTTTCCTGGTGAGTGGTACTTTGACTCTCCAACGCATAAGTCGGAGATAAAGTGAACCTATGATGCCGTAACTGATATCGGTTAGCATGCAGTATATGGTAAGTCATCAATGGCTGGTGAAAGGAACCCATTCCGTTGAAAAATTTTGACTACTGATACTGACGCTGAGACCCCTCCGTATATTATTGAGATAATTCGGCTTTCACGCGATGTTCTAACCCAAGTTAGTGGGATGATCGGCTCTTCTACGGCATAGGGCGCTCCTGACTCCCCTGAGTCATAAACCTTATTATCATGCTCTTTTGAGCTTAAAATGGCCTATGCCTTTTGGTAAGAGTGCAAAGTAACGATAGGTACATGGCCTGTTTCATAGATTAGCGCTAAAGCGCCGTTTTGATCTCACACCTCGTTGAATCTGGATAGAAATTGTTGGAGTGCTCAAATCCATCCTGCGGCGGATTTTTTACATTGACCGGGCTGAGGTTAGCGATCTACAGGCCACTGGATTGTACTGACTGGCACGACTCTGGCAATATCGTAACCAGCTTTTTTTGAAAGGTCTTATGTGGGCTAGGATTGCCTAGATATCCTATATGTGGTTGATTTGGTCCAACTATGGTTAGCTGTGGCTAGAATGTGATTAATGCCGTTTTAGCGGGAGACAGACGGATTCGATATAGGTCCGCCAAATAATTTTTTTTTTTTTGAAAATGCTATAAAAAAAACTACTGAATATTTTCTCAAATTTCTTTTTTTATTTGAAAGTACAATCCTTCCGGTTAATAATGGAAAATAATTTCATTCAAATGGCTGCCTCGGCTGGCCATGCAGTAGCCTACACGATCGGTCCAATTTTTAAGCACATTATCGATTGTGTGCAGCTGTATTTCACCAATGGCTTCACGAATATTGTCCTTTAAAGCGTCAATTGTCTCTGGCTTGTCGGCGTAACACTTATCTTTGACGGCACCCCACAAATAATAGTCCAACGGTGTCAAATCGCAGCTCCGAGGTGGCCAAACGACATCAGCTCTGCGGCTGATAATGCGATCTTCAAAAACAGGGCGCAAAACATCGAGTGTAGCTTCGGCTGTGTGGCACGTAGCGCCGTCCTGTTGAAACCAAATGTTGCCAATATCCTCCTCTTCAATTTTTGTGAACAAAAATTCGTTCAACATGGCCCGATAACGATCGCCATTGAGTGTAACGGCCACTCCTTGCTCATTTTCGAAGAAAAATGGCCCAATTATGCCTCTGGACCAAAATCCGCACCAAACAGTGGCTCGTTTTGGGCTTTTCAATGTATGCGTGCGGGTTTTCTGTGCCCCAAATGCGACAATTTTGCTTGTTTACATACCCACCAAGATCAAAATGAGCTTCATCTGAAAAGATGATTTTTTTGGCAAAATCGGCATCTTCTGTAAGTCGATCGCAGGCAATATTTCCCAGCGTTGTTCAAGCGTATACACAACCATATTCGTTCAGCGGAAGGATAAAACTAATTATCTGTCAAATCAGACATGAGCTAAGTGTCACCATTCACGAAATAAACACTACTTGAAAAAAAACAACGTTAGATGGCGGACCCTTTATATTAGAGGTAGCCTCTAGAATACTTTGACTTGGAATACAAAGGAGAGAGATGTTGAACTTCCTTTTAGTCAGTCAGTCCTCCTTGCATTGCTCTCATATACCCGTATGAAGATGGATAGTACTTTGATCGTGGTTTGTTTATACTGAGTATTTTGCAGGTCTGCCTGATCGCCTTCTGCTTGAAAAATAATTGAGTGAAATGTGGAGTGGTTCAAATCTGAAATATTCAGTAGGCCTGTATGAAGTTTGGGAAGTTTTTTAATCGATTTCGGAATTAAAATAGTCAGTCCACAGCGTTTTTTTTTTATAGACAAATTTGGCCCCTTACCAATCCAAGAAATGCGCGCATATGAAATAGCGAATGAAATAGCAACCGATTGTTAAAGAATCAAACACTTGCCTTCGGGCAAAAATCGATGATCGGAATCTTCATGATTTATGTATGTATGTTCATCTTGTCATCTTACCATCGAAATGTCTTCTTCGTAAATTGAATTGAATTTCTTTATGCCATGTGACGTTGTGACGATTGCTATTGAAAATGTAATTTATTATTGGGATATCCTCGAGCTAACGTTGAAGTTTAGGGGATGTCTGTTTTCTTGCTCATTTCTTTTTGATGATTATCTTATACATGGAGCCCATTGAAGGCCGGAGCTGAAGAATCTATTTGTGAAAACGTGAAATTCAAGTGCTTTTCACTTTTTCGAAGCTATTCATCACTAGCTTTTCAGTGGACTGTGTGAAGTTCTAAGTTTGCTTGCTATAGTAGCTAAAAGCATAATCTTAAAAAAAAAAAAACAAGTGGGCCCCAGTTAAAGTGGAATTTTGGCAGTGGAAGTGTTATGTATAAGTATCTACTCGTTTATGGTACAGTGTGCGTTTTTCCCTCGAATTAAAGTTGCTGCTACGTTATGTACATGCGTTCATATATTCGCAAACATTTTCACGTCTCGAATATCTCGAGAATAAGTGATGATATCGACTCCGAGCCAATTTTAATCGACGCGTAATGACCCAATGAGTATCTGACAAGATTTGCATACATTTTGAATTGACTGTTTATTTTTAATACTCGTAATGAAAAAACTACCACATAGTGGTCCTCAATTATTCTCTGCCCTGTAAGTATCGAGAATTCAAAATTGTAAGTAGACCACTCGAACTCATATATGTATGTACCTTTTTATTATCTCTATGTCGAAAACTTTGTCTAACTTTTAAAACGATTTAACAAATTTTTAGATAAGATGGGCTGAAACACACCTCCATCTGAAGTAGGACAGTTTTTCAAAGGATCCAACACAGATTTCTGAATACAATAAACAAATGATTATAACGAGATGTGGGGAACGACAATAAGTCTTCCAAATAACTCCACTCTGATCTAAATTCGTCGAATGTCTTCTATTACTATGATTTAATCATCTGCTCCTGGAAGCCGATTTAAAAATCTGTCTCCCTGAAGTCGGCTGCGGCGGCTTAAAGGCTTTTCTCATGTTTAATACTATTTCTGCCACTTTATGTTTCTCTTTAGAATAATCAAATACCGATTCAAGGTAGCCCGAGCACCACTGGCCTCACATCTCACTAGAGCCAATCCACGGATGGTCAAAGATGGAGGCACTCACCGGTACAGCCGCATCTTTTGTCTACTTTTTTTTTTTTTTTTTTTGTTTCTGACTCGGGTGCTACTCTGATCACTCGTTTTCAACTGAATTTTTAGTATATTATTGGTGTGGTGTCAGGTATGGATTTTGTTTTTTCAGACTAATTGCTGTCAGGCCCATTTGATTAGTTTTGATGCGTCACTTAAGCCGATGATAAATTCAGAAAATCTATCACTCCTTAGGCGGATATTAGACAAGGCAAGTTTAAAAAGTAACGTTGACTCTGTGATTTCCCTCGATGTATAGGTCTATCCAACAAGAATGGTTCATTTAAATCAATAAGAAGACGCGATACTTTTATAAAAGGAGACCATATCCTTATTTTAATCTAAGGTACAAGTTAAGAGTGCTGTAATAAAATATCTGTCAAATAACGGTCTCGGCCTACAAAGAGACGTTTTTCGATAAAATGTTTAATTACTTACTTACATAGAGGACGCTAAGTCCAGGGTGAACGTGGACCTCAGTCAACAAACTTCTCCAACCGACATGACCTTTAGCCAGCTTTGGTGCCACACATCCAGTTTAGGTTCCTTTCTCCCTATACAGGGTGTCCCACGAGCAGTGTGCCAAAAAGCTAGAGCGTGTAGGTCTGGTCAAGACAAGAAAAAAATCGTACGGGAGGGGGGGGTCTATTCCCCCCCGTTTAGCCGGGAGGGGCAATTTTCTAAAAAATTGACTTAATTTGGAAAATAAATTATTAAAAATCAACAGTTACAGCCACAATGCCGTGATATACTTTTTTGTAAAGCCAGAAACCTCTTCTTTCATCTTGTTTTTAAACGAAGCTGTTTTAAGGAATAGTTTTTGAGAAATTAATTTTCAAACTCAAAATTTTGAAAAAAAATTGGAAAAAAAAAATTTCGAACTATTTTTTTTCAAAATTGTATGTAATTAAGTACTATTTTTTTTTCAAAAATTCAATTCTCTTGTTAGTTTTTATTTAAAAACAGAAAACCGGATGCAAAAATGTCTTGTAGTTTTTGAGAAATTAAAAAAAAACCCGAACCACTTTTTTCTAAGAAAAACCTTTTTTTTTTGGTTTTAACGCGTCTGGACTTGTAGGCAAATTGATGTATGAAACATTGACCTCTTTTTTATTATTTTTAAAAAATTCGGAGTTTTATGAGGATACAATAAAGTGACATAGTATTGGAATAACCCTGGATTAATCCTTTTTTTTCATTGATAACCCCTGAAAACTGACCTGACAATTTCGTCTGGGTCCACCCGCCGCCAATGGGTTCCACCCGCTAGGACCTTAAGACAATAAAACCGCAATTTTTCTTTATTGAAAAACAAAATATTTGCAACCCAAATGTAAATAAAAGGCATCGCATTTTTAATAAAAAACCATTTCCAAATTGGACGTTAACTCATCAACACATTACGATGTCAAACTCATACTCTCGAGAAGAATTAACGGACATGCACCTCTGCTACGGTTTAGCTAATGGTCGAGATCGTGAAGCCGAAAGACTCTACGCTGAAAGATATCCCAATCGGAGGTGTCCCAGTCGTAGCATGTTTTCAAGAATCCACCGACGTCTGCGAGAGCACGGAGTGCTAGAGCATCGAAGAAGCGAAAGATCAGTTACCTTTTGCCCGATTTGATGGACAACGTTCCTTTGGCCATAGCAGATAATTTAATCTACCAGCAAGATGGAGCACCAGCACACTACAGCTTACGGGTTAGAAACTGGCTGGATGATCATTTTAGTGACCGTTGGATCGGGAGAAGGGGCCCCACGGAATGGCCACCTAGATCACCAGATTTAACTCCTCTAGATTTTTATGTGTGGGGATTCATGAAGAATTATGTTTACGAAGTGGAAATAGTATCTTTGGAACAACTGAAAGAACGGATTGAAGTCGCTGGAGTCAAATTGCAGGAAAATTTGTCAAGCATAGACTTATGTGCAGCCATTAGAAGGAGATATAATCTTTGCCTTCTAAAAAATGGGGATCATATTGAAAATTTATTATAATAAAACTCCGATTTTTTTAAAAATAATAAAAAGGAGGTCAATGTTTCATACATCAATTTGCCTACAAGTCCAGACGCGTTAAAACCAAAAAAAAAGGTTTTTCTTAGAAAAAAGTGGTTCGGATTTTTTTTTTTAATTTCTCAAAAACTACAAGACATTTTTGCATCCGGTTTTCTGTTTTTAACTAAAAACTAATAAGAGAATTGAATGTTTGAAAAAAGATTACCACTTAATTACATAAAATTTTGAAAAAAAATAGTTCGAACATTTTTTTTTTCATTTTTTTTCCAAAATTTTGAGTTTGAAAATTAATTTCTCAAAAACTATTCCCTAAAACAGCTTCATTTAAAAACAGGACGAAAGAAGAGGTTTCTGGCTTTTCAAAAAAGTATATCACGGCATTGTGGCTTTAACTGTTGATTTTTAATATTTTTTTTTCCAAATTAAGTCAATTTTTTAGAAAATTGCCCCTCCCGGCTAAACGGGGGGGAATAGACCCCCCCCCCCCCCCATACGATTTTTTTCTTGTCTTGACCAGACCTACACGCTCTAGCTTTTTGGCACACTGCTCGTGGGACACCCTGTATATGAGATTTGTTCAAAAAATAAAGTGACTTTATTTTCCCTTTCTTTTATTTATTTATTAATATCAATTTTATCTCCTTCAAAGTAATCCCCTTAGATATGAAACACTTACGCCAGGGTTTTTTCCATACCTCGAAGCACTTCTGTTGTGCGTTTTTTAATATAGCCTAAAACTCTTCCACCGATGCGGTCTTTATCTCCTCAATCGTGGCAAATCTTCGTCTTTTAATGGGTCTTTTCAGTTTTGAGAAGTCGCAGAGGCCCAAGCATAGTAAATACGGTGCCTATGGCATGGTTTCACCTCAATAAACATCGCTCTATCGACAAAATTGGTTGTGTCGGCCTTTTTTCTTTTCACTCCCCAAAGCGCGTTCTTCTCGTGCTCTCTATTTTGCCTTCTCAGAAGCGCATGTTCCTTCATTTTCTTCATATGCATTATGCGTCTTTGCATAGACCTCTCATAGATCTTATCGAACCAGGAGTTTCTGGCAGTCTTTTGTGATGGCAGCTTTTCGATGTCAAATGATTAGGAACAGATCCAATCCCAGTGACTGACTCGTAGTTAAGCTCTCATCTCAGGGTCTAAATTTATCGACTAAATTCATTTAACAATAACCAAAAGCAGCTTTACGGTAGGCGAGTCATCGGAATCATATTAAGCGGCGTTTCACCTCAGGATAGGCAGGCGTTTCAAGTTGACAATAAGCAGCCGGTTTTTTTCCTGCTATGGGGTGAACAGTAGCTGATCGAGCTGAACAGCTCTGATCTTCCGCGTTTTATAACATCATGTACAGGATGGCATGACATGAACTGTTTTTTTTTTCCCCCATTTTGGAAATCTATTCAAAATCAAAAATTAAATTATTATTAATTAAAATTATATTATATAATTAATAATATTATTAATTAAAATTTTTGATATGACCCCCTTGGGAACGAACATTTACTTTGAGACGGTCAATAAAATTATCACACGCTGCACGCAAGTGTGTCTGTGGAGTGCGCTTTCATTCCCGACGAAGCGCTAACTTTGTCTAAGCGTCTAATGAGTTCGCCTTGGAAGAAATCGATAGCCAGGACATTTTGTCTTGATTTTCTGGGGTTTTGTGATCAGACCCACAGTCCTGTTGAAATGTCTAGGGTCTTTGACCGAAATGTTTGCGAGTTTGGGCTTCAACACAACTTTCATGATAAAGTTTGTCTCAACGCCATGGTCCGAAGATAGGAGCGAATACTGACTTTCGACACTCACTCCCCCCCAACCATCAAAAACGTGAAGCTTGCTTCCTTCCTAGTGCCCAGTTTTTGGTCAAAATGATAATTTGGCTTGTTGACATGCTGCTCAATAGAAGTGGTGCTTCATCAGGGAAGACAATGTGTACAATTGCCCATTTGGGTTCAAACGGATCAACTCCTTTGCTCTTTCCACTCTAAAACTTTTTTTGGGCCAAGTTTAAGGCCTTGAGTTCGAGCTAATTTTTTTTAAATGTGTTACATCCATTTTCCGACCCGCTATTTTCTTTCCGCCACTCAGAGTATTTCGATCGTTTCCATCTCTCACACCACGCACCACTTGTGACGCTTCCCTCCGTAAAAGCGGTGGGGATCACTTAAACCAAGATCTGTCTATTGTGCTACCACTTGAGTCGGCTTGGTCACCGATATTTTAAAGATCTCCGTTTCGGTTAGATGTGTTAGTTCATTAAAGAAATAGTCTCCCAGAGATTTTCTTGAGGAGGCTAGAGCAGGACTATTACATAGGAGATGAGGTGGGTGTTCTTCCTCTTCCTCATCATGACACCTACTGCAGTAGTCGTTATATGGCAGTCCTAATCTTGCGGTATGTTTTCCTAAAGTGCAATGTTCTGTTAGGACTCCGATTAGGCTGCTTTTAATCTGCCTTCGTATTTTTTGCAGGCTTGTGGTTTTACTTTGATAATACCTAGGCCAGGTTTGTCTCGCGCAGTTGCATGTTTAAAAGTTTTGAGTTTTCGTTAAATGATTTGAGGAATCTGCCGTTTTCTTGTGAATAAAACTAGCTCCGTTTTGGAGGGGTTTATTCCAAACCCCCCAGTTCTCCGCTCAATTGGTCAGTTTGCCTAGGCCTGTTTCCATCAAATCTCTGATTGTTGGGAGATGTTTCCGGCTAATGCAATATCGGAGGGATACGCAATGACTTTGCACCCGCTGTCCTCCAGGGATAAGAGTATTTCGTATACAATCAGCACTAAAATTGCGGCGATAGTACTCCTCCTTGTGGTATGCCACGTTTTACTGCCCTTTTTGTGCTGCAGCAGCCGAATTTCGAATGAATCACCCTGCTTGAAAGCATTTGTTTAATCCAAAGTATTATATTACCATTAACCTCTAGTTTGCTTAACGCATTGGTGATGGCTAGTGGTTTAATGTTGTTGAAAGCTCCTTCAATATCGAGGAAGGCAATCATGGTGAATTCTTGTTGGAAAGAGATTTTTCAACGATTCCAACTATCGTGTGTAGAGCTGTGTCTACTGATTTCCGCTTACAATAAGCATGTTGCGATTTCGAAAGCATACTTTTTTGTAGGTTTTCGCGAAAGGTCCACAAGTCTCTCAAGCGTCTTAAGAAGAAAGGAAGAGAGACTAATAAGTCTGTAGTCTTTTGCAGTTGTGTGGGGGTTTTCTCCTGCTTTTGGTATAAATGTAACATTTACTTCCCCCCAGGATAGTGGTATGTAGCCCCAATATAGACTGGATGAGAATAATACCAAAATCCATGGTTCGAAAATGCCGCAAGCACGTAGTATCTCTACCGAGCAGATTCCATCCGGACCTGCAGATTTGTATGGAAGGAAACTATTTACTGCCCATTGGGGTTTCCTTTTGCTTACTACTTCATTTGAAATAAACGGTGGTCTCGGTATGAGTTGTTCAAAATTGTAGTTACTAGCCTTTGCGTTGTTGGGGACGTCGCGAAAATCGAATGACTCTTTCCTAATCACCGTTGCGGTGTCATCTGGTTTGTTAGTTAGGGCGGATATAGTGGGAGCCTTTGACAGCATCTTCCTCACTTTACTGGCCTTATTATTATCTTCTATTTCTAAGCAGAAATTACGCCAGGATGTCGTTTGCGCCTTTTTCATCTCGTTTTTAAAGGGTGGGCCAAGTACAAGTTTCTCTTTAAAAATGCAATAAAATGAACAAAACTAATTTTTTTCCATGTGTTATGGCATTATTAGTAAGAACAAACATTCCCATTAATTATGAAATACAAACGTCGTTGAAGTGGCTACCTCGACTGGCTTCGCAGTAGCGCATTCTTTCACCCCAATTTTTAAAGACCTTGTTGATAGTTTCGGGCTATATATATCATGGATTGTATAGTTCATGGATTGCTTGGATGATATTAGCCTTTAGTGTTTAAATTGTTTCCGGATTGTTGGCACAACATCGGTCTTTCACGGTTTCTCACAAAAAAAAGGCCAAAGGGGTGAAATCGCAGCTTCGAGGCGGTCAATTGACACATCGCCAAGACGGCCGATAACACGATTTGGGAATTTGAGGCGCAAAAGATTTTCGCATGGCGCGCCATCCAGCATGAACCAGAGGTCGTCCAAATCCATATCTTGAATTTCAGTAAAAAAAAACGTCCGTTAACATGGCTCTGTAACACCCACCGTTGACCGAAACATTGTTTCCAGCCTCATTTTCGAAGAAAAATGGTCCAATGATGCCACCACTCCACAATCCGCATCAAATTGTCACTCTCTGTGGATGCATTGGCTTCTCGACAATAACGTGCGGGTTTTCCGAGCCGCCAAGATGAAAATGCGCCTCGTTAGAAAAGATGATTTTTCGCCCAAAATCGTTGTCCAATTCAAGCTGCTCTAAGGCCCAAACTGCGAAGCGATAGCGAAGCGGATGGTCGCGCACCTTCAATCGCTGAGTCAATTGGACTTTGTAAGCGAATAATCCGAGATCTTTGTGCAGAATTCTCCTCTCTTTGAGCTGTTGAGATCGATGACGAGTTGATGTTCGTGAATTGAGTTTCACACTCTCAGCCACATTCTCATGTGCGCGCACCGTACGACGACAGGGACCATGAGTGCTGTCCACTAACATACCAGTCTCACGAACTTTTTGCATAAACTTGCGTACAGCAGTCGCGGTGGGTGCTTCATTTCGGCCAAAACTTCTTTAAAAAAAACGAACTGTTTGGGCTACACAGCACTCACTTTGGAAATAAGTTTTCAATATTTCCCAACGTTGTTCAAGCGTAAAGCAACTCATTTCGTTCCGCGGAGGTATGTTACTGACTTTCTGTCGAGATTTCGAGCGGGAAACAGCTGTCGTTGTCAAAATAACCTATGATTTAAGAAAAAAACACTAGATGGGCCACCCTTTATAGTCTGAGGCTGTTCTTGTTTTGTCCCCGTTCTGTTTTGTTTTTTCATTTTTGCTTTTAATTTAATGTGTTGTTTTGAAAACTACCAGTTTTACATGTCCCAGTTCATGAACAACAGTCAGTCGCGATCTTCCATTCGATAAAAGGGCAATGACAAGTTTAAATTCCATTGTCGATAGCATAAAAACTCATCACACGATAAAAATGATCCTTACTCACGCCTGTCAGCATTGAAGAGAATTAACAACTGTCAAAGTTTCAACGCGCTCTCATTTGTAGTTTGGCAAATACCACGACTTGAAGTTGGAATAGTTCATATAGTAGCTGATAAGCTTTAGTAACACCTTTTATTGGATAGCTCTTTATAAGGTTAGGAAAGCAAAGAGGTTTAAGGTCTTTCGGCTCGTTAAGTTCGAAGCATTTTTCCATCATATCTAAGGTTGATAGTTGTAAAATAAATTCAAAATTCTTAGAATTGGGTAGACTTTTCCAAAATGCCTATTGTCATCCCGAATTGGTCAATAGACCCTGCTTTGTATCAGAACGAGTTCCATGTTTCGCTTTACCACAAAACCTCTCACATATCTATTCCCGTTATAACTCATTGAGAGCCAATGCTTATCTACATACATTCACTGACAAAGAAGTTGATACCATGGGACAGGTATACTACGTGGATTTTCCACTATCAGAACACGATGAAATACGCACGCCGATGAGGTCAGAAGTCAACACCCTACTCAAAGGGTCAATGTTTCTTCGCCGTTCAAGAGAGTATTTCCGTCCCATGCGTAAACGTTTTGGTCTCAGACTAGTCCTTTACGCTATTAGTCATACGCAGACACGCCCTTTGCTATTGACCAAAATGACTATACTCGAAGAACGCAAGTCCAAAACTGGTTTCGTCGAAAAATGCATGCATTTCCGCATAAACCTGGAGTTCCATATCATTTTCAATTCCAGTTAGGTCGTTTGAATTAAGAGAATAGTAAGATATCGACCTTACCATTTGCATTTATTTTACCGAACCGAAATCACTCGGCAGTGAGGCATACCTACGCATGATTCATAAATTCGTCGAACGGTAGGTATACCTCTCGAATGGTACAGTGTAGTTGCCTGTCGGGGGTGCCCGGCAGGTGTTTTCGATTGAATCGGTTAGAAATAGATCTAATCGCGACCTATCCCGGTTAAAAATTGTAGATTTCCGTTTATATCACTTTAAACCTTAAGCTATTGATAAAGTCATGCCTTGAAATTGTTTACTCGATACCGACGACAACGAAAAAAGAAAAAGAAAAGAAAGAAATAAACAAATAAACCAAGTAACCACCGGCAACACTGCAAGAGAGAGAGTACCTCGATACGGAGAACGATCAACGACGTACACACATGCAAGCCGGCGGTTAGGTTGCTGTGTGCAGTCACCACAAACACCTTCAACTGTTACCCTTATTGCATGCATTTCGCCTGTAGTGGAGTGTAAAGTATCTAAACACTATAAAAAAAAAAAAAAAAACTAAAACCAGCCACGAATTAGAAACGAAGCATAAGAAAGAAAATGAGAATGGACGAAGGAAAAAAGAGCGAACCAGATTCCAACACCAGTCGACGAGCAAACACTGACGGCCACAAAACAGAAATTGAACACAACCGAGCGGAAGATACTTTCGTATGACTATTTTGCGAGTTTCGGTTTTAGTCTATTTTCGAACGCTTGTCGGAGTGGAGGAAGTTCTAAGACGTGGTGTCGTCGCGTTCAAGTCAGTCTGTGCCGTCGTCAAGCGCTCGTTTAAGGAGTTTTCTTTTAATTTTCTTTTCCTTTTTTTTTTTCTTCAAACTTCTGTTTTCCGTTTAGTATCTTTGGGTTTTCTATCGTATCTTGATCGGTTTTTTTTTTCGCCAATGCTCTGTTGATTTCCTTCTAAACTGGTTACGAATTACGACGGTACACATACAGTAGTACGGCTATAGAGTGATAGAGGAAAGAAGAAAAGGAGAAAGATACAAATACCAAACTCGGGTGAGATACGAATGCGATTATATAGGAGTAGTGGTATACGACCGCGGGAGTGGAGTATCTGTTCGTTTAATATTTCTTCACCTGGCCTATTGTACGCGTTCGGGTAGTCAGATAGACGTCGTCATCATCATCGTTGTCGTCGTCGCTAAAGCAATTTACCATTTCGAAAGGAGGAAGAAGAAAGTCAGCTGTACGTTGGTGTGTAATCGTGAAGAAGTTGGTGTTGTACGGTGTGTAGTGTGTGCTTCTTTTCCTATTACCAAAATAAGAAATAATTTAGAAAAAAAAAAAATTAATAAATAATGGATAAAGTGCACAAGTATTACCAAGTCGAATCCCAGGGGTCACGTCTCGGTGCTTCTGTTTGCTATGGCCGGATTTAATTCGTCAGACTTTTGAAACGATGAGGAAACACAGAATCGAGGTTTTCATTTCGGGATCATCTTTCCACATTTGCATTTCTTTCTATCCGTCTGTTTTGTGTTGTTCGAACGTTTGTTTATCTGTTTCTCGGGCCTAATCAGAATTTTAAATGACTTCCTCTCGCGATCTTTCCCTATACCTTTTACTCTAGACGAAAACGGTCTTTGTGTGTCTTTTTAGGTTACTTCTTTCGTTACAATTCGGCTAAGGCAAACAGTAGTACATAGTCTACCTACTATTATACATAGTGTGTGCGCGGAAATGAGTGTTGGATATTGGAGAAATATCCGATCATAATCCACATATGTATCGGTGTTCGCCGCAGTTGGATCGCCTTTAATTCATGCTTCATTCGAAAACCGGACGCGACCTAACGTCTTTTGAAAATAGAACATTAATTCATGCTCCTCCAAGCGTGCTTGCTTAATTCTTCAAAAAAAATTTTTCTCTCTCTCTATTTTCAAGTGAAATTTTTGAAATATAAAAATATCCATATCTGTCCACACACCGATAAGGACGTGTATACCAGTGTATCTGTGCATATTTTGCAGTGCTTTATTGTGTTTATAAGTGGTGCATAAGTTGGCCGATAACAAAAGAAATATAACACACAACTTCAGGCCCTCGTCCATCATCAAAGGGAATATATCGCATACAAAAACGAAAGAATCAAGAAAAACAAAACAAAAATAAAGAAAAAAAAAACGAAAGATTATTGAAAAGTATTACTCAAGAGTTTTTTCTTTTATTTGCCTTCCTTATCGCTGAGTTACTACTGCTCCAGCTACACATACGCTCGTTTCATAGTACGTACGTACATGGCTATGCGCTCCGGTCTGAGACTGTAGCCGCCTTCAACATTGTGCTGCTGTAGTTAAGTATGTTGAGTTGCTTTTGTTTTTCATTTATTTTATCTTTCAATAACTTCTTTTTTTATACCATGCCTCTCGTACACACTTGGGTATATGTATGTATGTGCCCGGCCCCGTGTGGTCCGTGCTTAGTGATATTAGATGATGTCGGGGATGATTTCTGGCCAAGAGATTGACATCGTTTAAATGTTGGTTAATTTTGTAGGACTCTTGAATAATTTCGCAATTGCCCTAGATCTAGGTTCGAGACAAAAAACAACATCAGATGAATGGAATGGATAATTAGGAACGAAATATAAAAGATTTGTTCATTTTTACTTTGTTTCCTAACCGAAAGGTTGAGGTTTGCCAGGAGGGGAGGTCTGTACTCTAAACAGATGTGAAGTATAATTTGAAGCTATTGTCCTATAAGCTGTAGATTAGGGCTTATTTCTTTAGTCTCGGTTTTGAGTGGGTCGTTAAATACCACGCTAAACACAAATGAGTTGATTAAGGTTCACGAGAAGCAAAGGGTAATGAACTAGTCAGTCACTAATTGAAGGGAATCTTGTAAAGGATTTGTTCATTCGCTTGGTTGTTCCTAGGCATGTTGTTTCGTTTTCATGTGTATATAAAAAAAACAATCTGGACATGGCAGTACTGAACTATCCTAGGAACCAATGCTTGCCTTCTGAAGGGTTTTTCTTCTTAGATTACAGCTCATGAAGAGCCAGAGCCAAGCTTCTCTCATTCACTTATGTTGTGTGCGATTTATTTTCAATTGGCGGGAGTACATTTTGACGGCCTTACGGTGGTCATGTTGTTTTGGTAACAGCTGTCAAATCTGTTTTTTTATACAGTTACTAATACCAAATCACCATGGCAAGTTACGCAATTGAACAGCACGTCCAAATGATACAACTTAATTGTCAAAATGGGTGTTCTTTACTGCGTTGAGCCCATTTTACGGTAGACGTGGTGACCCTTCACCGTCGACTCTTAAACGTTTGGGATGGCCGGTTTAGTAATCAATCAGTCAACATTCGTACGTCAAAGCGCGCAAGATCGGCCGATAACATCGCCGCGACTTGTGAAAGTATACAGCAGATCCAGTAGCATCCGATTCTTTGGCTTTGTCGAATTTTGCGTCAAGACTTGGGCCTACGCTCCTAAAAGATCCAACTGACCCAAGAGCTCATAGTTCATGACCGTAGACAACGCCGTTTATTCGTTGACTGGACTTCGGCGTGTTTGGAAAAGAACCCCAATTTTGGCTGAAAAATCTTCTTTAGCGACGAGGGGCATTTTCGGATAAATACGAAGGTGGTATAAAAAGTTTTTCGCCTCAATGTGAAGATAGCATCACTCGTCAATAAAAGCTAGTGAATGTAATTGTGCATCTTTTGGCAGTTACTCACCAAAATTTCAGCCATTTTGGACGCCCAATTTTTATTTGACAGTCGTTTGAGTGAGCCGATGTGAGCGTTCTTGTGAAAATGGACAAAATTGAGTATCGAGCGATACGCCTACGCAAATCAAAAATGAGTTGGACTCTGTGTTTTGGGACTCTGCACAATCATTTAACCTGCACCTGAATTTAAACGCGACCGTGAGAGCTTGGGAAACGGTGAACCTTCGGGACGTACAAAAAACTGCAAGAACTGACGATAAAATCGCTAAAGCTCACCAAATGCTACTAGGCGACCGCCGAATTAAAATGAAAGAGATAGCAGAGGCTATGAAAATGTCCAAAGAGCGTGTTTGTGACATATTAAATCAAGAATTAGGCATGCGAAAGCTGTCCGCGCGTTGAGTGCCGCGTTTGCTCACTTAGACCAAAAACGTGTTCGAATGAACATTTCCAACGCTTTGTTGGCGCAGTTTAGGCGCAATCCGAGTTTTGGCGCCGATTAATTACTGTCGATGAAACTTGAATAGATCATTATATGCCCGAAACAAAAATACAGTCAAAACAGTGAACTGCAAAGGGGGAATCGGCTCCAAAAAAAGCAAAAACTGTTTTTTCGGCTGGGAAAGTGATGGCGACTGTTTTTTTATTTTTATCTTCAAAAAGGAAAAACCATTACAGGAGCATATTACGCATCATTATTTGACCAACTGAAGGCAGGAATTGCAGAAAAAGAAAATCCTGCTTCACCAAGACAACGCGCCGTCTCACACCTCAGCGGTAGTGGCGAAAATCCACGAATTACCATTTTTGAACTGCTTAACCATCCGCCTTACTCACCAGATCTAGCGCCAAGCGACTTCTTTTTGTTCCCTAATCTAAAAATTGCACTCGGAGGACAGATTTTTATCAAATGAGGAGGAAATCACCTTCGTGAATAGTTACTATGCAGGGAAAAACGCCGAGTACTATTCGGACGGGTTAGAGAGATGGGAGCATCGCTAGTAAAAATATGTAGAGTGACAGGGGTGGGTCAATAAGTCCGTGACTTTTTGAATAAAACACAGGTTTTTGGATAAAAAAATATTTTATTTTTCAACGTTATCACCTTTGAGCTCTATACACTTTGTCCAACGTTTCTCCAATTTTTTTATCCCTTCGCAAATCTCTTTCCGCCAAGCCATTTATTGAGGTTTGGGAACAAGAAATAGTCGCTCGGGGCTAAATCCGGAGAATAGGGCGGATGAGGGAGCAATTCGTAGCCCAAGTCTTGGATTTTTGCCATGGAAATCCCGTTGATCCCGTTTTTCCTCAATGCTTCGCCTTAGAGCTTTTGTTTTGCTCGGTATAAAGCTCTTGAGATGATTTAATCCTCTGGCTCACATATTAAACACACCACGAGCTTCGATCCATGAATGTTTGGATTGGCCGTAGATGTTGATGTAATGCTACGGCACTCCACGATTTCTTTTGCTTTGAATACCATACACTTTTCCCATTCGTCAATGAGATTTAGCAAAGCCTTCTTTTTTTGCCAGGGCTTTCAAACGATGGAAAATATTTTGTAACCAGTGAATCTGCAAGTTTTCGTTGTGTTTGACATGGATCTTTATTCTGTCATGCCTTCGGATCTGCGTCCAAAATCGTTCAAAACTTCGGAACACTCCTTGTCTTTAAATCACCACTTTTGAAGCATTGAAAAATCGAAGCGCCAGAGATTTTTTTATATTAAAGGTGAAAATCAAAACTTCCCGAATATGACGCCGACGAAAAGTCACAAATGTCATAATAAGAACTTGTTACCGGGGTCCAAGATTTCCTCGTGATGTTCGTGATGAAACATCTCTGGCTAGCATGCACCGCTAGCGCCACCTATTGGAAAAGGCGGATTCATATCGTCAATCAAGATATTTTATACCCCGCCTTCGAAACATCCTGAGTACAGCTTACAAAGATGGTCTTTGAGATCATTATTTATCACTTCCAGGGACTTCTTCCTTCACGTGTTATTCAAAATGTTTCTCTCAATCACCTATGTTGTATATGGTTAATTTTTCCCATAGATGAAAGGGGCCTATCGAAGCCTTTCCCAGTTAATTATACTTCGGAGGGTTCTGTCTATACCCCGCTGAGGAGAAACATCATGAAATGTTGTTTCGAAGACTTGGCAGTTGCAGCATTCCCACCCCATGTCAGTGAAGAACGAAATCACTAATATCTGAGTTCCGGTGTCCCTCATTACTGTTAATAACTTTGCAATACAATTCTTTTCCAAAACGTTTCTTTGGTCTATTTTTTAATTGACTTTGAAAATCATATCTCTGCCATGTAGCACCCTATCTAACCAAATCTCATCTTTTCTATGATAAAAGACTAATGATACAGAGTTTTACGAACGATATAGCGAAGAAGTCTTACTTACGTTCATCTCCTCCTTCGCCAGTACTTACTACAGGCAAGTCAATCGTATTATGCGGTTTATAAATAAGACTCATTTTCAATGACCTCCTTTTAAGCACTGACGGTAATCAACTCGTTCGCTCCAAGGTCTGGCACCTGTGCGAGAGCAGATCACAATTTCTATCGCTGTATAGGAAAATAATAACTTCCAAATCGAAATTGATCCCAAACCGTTAACAAAGCAAAGCCCTTAAACGCTCGCCAGCCACGATGATGTCGAAACCCAATCGGGCCTTACAACAGCTCCAAGGTCATAACGAGTAAACATCATAAATATTTTATCGAAATGATTATATCTGAATTGGCTCCACCTGTACACACAGACATCCTAACAACAGCGCACTAGCTTCAAAAACGAATCAAAAAAACATCCAAAAACCTTAAAATCGATTAAATTCCAAGGTGCACTACATCGATCGTAAACTATTTCCAAGCACACTGGCGATAGGCACAGTGGCACTGGTGGTGGAGGTTTGGTTTGCAACGTAATTAATCTCTTCAATAAAGCAACTAACAACTTCCACGCGCAATGGTTAAACGTACTTATTTGGTTCAGGGCTCCCAATTTCTTATTAAATTATATCGCATTCAATAGTTACGAGTGCAGGGTGTATACGAATATAATCGGACTATTGTCATGACCCATGACAGGGAACTGACTACATCGTACTCCTCCACCTACAATGTACTTGCATGTTATGCCGATGTATTTCATCGCGCTCGTGTACTTGGTGGACTGAAAAACATGATATTAATAGCTTACACACCTTTCCGGCCTTAAAACTGACGTTTCCCCAATCACCATCACGAAGTCTTCAAGTACGATGTTCTGTTTTGATCGTTTCATTGTTTTTTTTTTGTTACTCCTCCGTTCTATAATTCATTTCCTATCGGCCGGTCATTAGTCATGTGCCATCAAAATAGCTCTTTTTTTGATGATCTATGTATAGTATTCAATGACTTTCAGTGATAGCCGCCCTTCGGCTGTTTTTGATGAGGTGCTAACTCGATACGATACCAACGAACAAACAATTTATATAAGGAATACATAAGCTTGACTGGAAGAGATTCTACAGATTGTCAGATTCAGGGCAGCAAATTATTAAGTTGTGCGAGGCCTAGGCTTTTCTTAAATATACTTTCATGTGGCTAGGTATAGGTTATATAAATTCTAGTAGATAAAATTAAATGATTTAGGTTGACAGAGTGAGATACGTATTATGTACTGACAAAGTCACTATCTTATCTGAAGAAATAAAACGAATGATATCAGTGAGCTAGATACGAAGTGAAGTGTCTTATTTGTCGACTTTTCAATGTTATACGACGCGACTAGAATGATTTTTTTTGCGAAAAACAAAAAGTTATTTCCGTCTAAAGCAATCTATTCAACATAATGCAAGTTTTTTGACCGACCATTCTTAGAGCTTGCAACTTTTCAGCAACCTTGCAGCTGGTGTGGAAATTACCGTTATATCGAACACAATTTTTCTAAAATGTTTGCTCTATTGAAGTATGAAGGTTTGTCTTTGGCACATAATATCGCTCGTGTGACCGCCACAGCCTCTATTGCAGGCGATCATGAGAAGGTCAAAATTATTACCGATGACTATCTGAAGATCAGCGGTTTCAATCCAAGCTTGGATGTTGGGTTTGAAGATCTTTCGGTATTTATTGGCCTAAACCTTACCTTTGATATTAACCCATAGACAGCATACGAGGGTGGTCCGATAAGGACTTAGCCTACAAAAGAAAAATAAGAATTTTGGAGAAATGGCGATTTATTTTTCAATATATGTGTAGTCTCCTTTTACACTTGACCCAGCGATGCTCCAATTTCTTTAACCCGTCTAAAAAATAAATTTTTTCGAGGTCTGCAAAGTAGGCTCCCGTGGCGGCGATGACCTCCTCATTCGACTGAAATTTCTGCCCGGCGAGTGACTTTTTCAAGTTTGGAAACAAAAATAAGTCGCACGGGGCCAAATCTGGAGAATACGGTGGATGGGGTAGCAGTTCGTAGCCCAATTCGACCAATCTTGCCGTGGCGAGAGCGGAGGTGTGAGCCGGTGCGTTATCATGGTGGAAGAGCACTTTTTTCTTCGCCAAATGGGAACGTTTTTTCTTGAATTCGGCGTCGAATCGGCCCGATAATTTGGCATAGTACAGCCCTGTGACCGTTTTGCCCTTCAGGTAGTCGATGTGGATCACACCTTGTGAATCCCAGAAAACGGTGGCCATCACCTTTCCGTCCGATGGGACAGTCTCGTCTTCTTCGGAGCACGTTCGCCGGGTGAAGTCCACTGTTTCGACTGTTCCTTGGTCTCTGGTGTGTACCAGTGGATCCATGTTTCGTCGACTGTCACGAAACGACGCAGAAACTCGTTCGGATTGCGCGTCAAATACTGCTCTGAAGTGGTCTCACGGTTGCGCTTATTGTTCGGAGTGAGCAAACGCGGCCGACAGCTTTCTCATGCCCAAAATTTCATGCAGGATATGACCCACGCGATCTTTTGAAATGCCTACTGTCTCAGCTATCTCGCGCACCATCAATCGGCGGTCTGCCAATACGAGATCGTGGATTTTTGTCACGCTATCCTCCGTGGTAGCCGTTTTCGGGGCACCTGGACGTGGCTCATTAAAAACCGACGTGCGACCACGTTGAAACTCGTTTAACCAATTTTTGCTGGTCGCCATCGAAGGAGAAGAGTCACCGTACACAGCATCCAAACGCTCTTTGATTTCGCTGCGCGATTTCCCTTCCAAAAACAAGAATCAAATCACCGACCGATAACGCTCTTTTTCCATTTTTCTAAAATCCGCGGACACTACCGCTTCCACACGCGGTCAAAACAAAACTACGATTCCGAACCGGCTGGAATTTCGACAGTAGCCGTCTACTAGAATGTACTACACGATAATAAGTTGTTCTTGCAATACTGGCGCCATCTGTGAGGCTAAGTCCTTTTGGACCACCCTCGTAATCTCATAGGCCTGACTGGAATCCAAAACTTTTGCTCACTGGGCCCAGTATGTGCTGTCCGAGCATTTGATATGGAGTTTGACCCTTCACCATTGCACTAATTCAAGACTCATTAGAGCGATTATAATTGATCAATATTAAGGAATGTAACTTTTACAGAACGTTATTTTTGTAATAAGTTTGAATAACAAAATGCATTGTAAACAATCCCATAACTAAAAGAGTTGTACTTGAAACCTTTCAAAAAGATCATCCACATGGAATTCAGTAATTGAGAGTCCACATTCACACCATCTGTTGCCTTAACCAACTGTTGCAGATTTTTAGAATAATACAGGGTTATCCAGTTTCTTATTCCGAAAATTAATTTAAATAAAAGCGAACGTATAATTTAGATTTCTATTAACTTTTTATTCCAATGGCTTGCTTAGAGTTCACCATTTTTTCTGGAATATAATATTATTCGAATGTTCTTCACATGCGGTCTGGCAGGATCCGTTCCTGAGAAGATCATATTCGATGACTTCGACACATGTACTTAATGAATATTCATTTTCAAAGCGCAACGAATTTGCGGATTGTGTGTATAAACTCTGAAATAACCCGTCGAAGAAAATAGTCTACAATAAAGCCAAAACGGGTCGTGTTCTGTGACATGTGGTACCACCTCGTTGACATCACATGCCTTCCATATCCAGATCTTCGATTTTAGACCAAAAAAGTTCGGATAACATTTGCCTAAAACCCAAATGTGCCCGTCATGAATTCGATAGATTGGTTGGTTGGTCTTCAACACTCACTTACGGCAGCAATATTTTCCGCAGGGCGTCCATTTCAATTACGAATAGGCTTAAGACTTCTGTAACAGTAGCACCTTTTCATAGTTTGGCTTAAATACTGCAAAATACTGCAGTCAACTGCAATCCGCTCCTAATGCGCGAAGTAGACCTACTACAGAATCACTGTTGTTGTAGTTAGTAAGTTTTCACAATTTAGCACATTCAGCTATATAATCACTGAATCTACATCGTTAAATGGCAAATCATAAACTAAACATTTGCAGTCTTGGTTGATTATTCGGTTCGACGTATGTGATTGAATCAGGGATATAAAATTCGGACCACGAAATGGGTAACCGTTTATATCAGACTGTTAGTATGCCCCTGGTATATTCGCCTTTCCCAATCCTATTTGCTCGCCGTAGATTTTGCAATGTCGTGCATACCCGCCACATTATTATTGCGTTTGGTGACATAATTTACTTTCTGCCGATGAGTCTTACTTTTTTACTTCACATTGTTCTTTTGCCAATGAAATCAATTTCACCGCGGATTTTGTTCTTTATCATTTAATTGGCGTCGCTAACAATCTCCGTAGAAAACTTGATATAGTATTCTCCTCGCCAATAATTTTATTGTTTCAGCAACAACCCGCTCCTGTTCAGATTAGATCGCCGCGATTCACCTCTTTTGTGTTTTTTTTGTTTTTGCTTTTTCTTTCGAGGGCATTGATAAGATCCCTCATATCGAAAAGAACTCGGTTTTAATAAAACTTTACAACTTGTCCTTAATGCCACGTCTTTCTATTCCAAAATGTGCAAATACTTCAATCTTTAGTTTCTTGTCTTCCCTAACATGGTCCACAAGGAAGTTGCGCTCGTTTCGTAACATACAAGTAAACTCTGGCGGGCTTATTGTAGTTTTCGCTTGCATTTTGAATCCTGCAATTGCGACGCTGCGTCCTCTAATTTTGTAAACTTTCTTTTTCCCGATGATCTTCAACCCCTGGCTTTTCTTCCACTTTATTAACTTCAAAAAAAGTAAGACAGCAACCGCTCTATTCCAATATTGGTAGATACTTGCTTGTGCGATCCTAAACTACACCTACTTCGGAGGTTATCAAAATGTTAAAATGACTTCAAAGCTTCCCGCTCCCGATGATGTCCTTTCTATAGTTTCGAAGAACTGTGTGAACAACTTGGCCTATCCACTCGCAGCTTTCTTCCGAATATCTTTGTCACAAGGAACCTTCCTTCACGGTAGAAGAGCTCTTAACTTCCATATACGTATGTACCTTTTCATAAAAAATGGGTCCCAATTCGTTGATTCTACCGAAAGCTTCGTCTACGACACATTTTTCATTGCGAATCTATTCTTCCTC
This sequence comes from Merodon equestris, assembly GCA_958301585.1. Lineage (NCBI taxonomy): Eukaryota > Metazoa > Arthropoda > Insecta > Diptera > Syrphidae > Merodon > Merodon equestris. The sequence goes on from OY284413.1 coordinate 30,759,038, forward strand.
AAAACCAACATGATATTTTAAAAGGAAGATCATCAACCACCAACTTGGCTGAATTTGTCTCTCACACCATCTGCGTGCTAGAGGATGGCAAAGATGTCAATATAATTGCAACCGATTTAAGCAATGTTGGACCAACAGTTTGGATTAAAAGGTATTAAAAAATCCTCTTTAAATGTTCTGTATTCAACCCTTAAAATCAGCTTTGGAATACCTCGAGGTAGCCATCTAGGTCTTATCGTTTTCATTATTTTTATCAACAACAAGAGTGCCTTGAACACTCTCTATACTTAAAGATGATTTGGACAACCGATGTCAATGGAATTTCTTTTATACTTGGTTTTATAAAAAGCAGATTAAAAGAATTGCCACTGCCATAAATGAGTATTTTTTACTTTTGTTAGACCAAACCTAGACTGTGCTAGTTAAGCGTGGCCATCCTTTTACGCTATCCAGTCTCTTCGAATTGAGGCTATTTAATTAAATAAGACTTGTCCCCTTTACTCTGTGTGGTCTTCACTAAATGACAGACTTAACTTAACCCTCTATGAAGGCTACAAAATTGCTGACATTACATTTGTCCGTCAGCTCAGGCTCGTCCTGTTTTCTAATAGTGTATATGTAAGGTACATTTTAAAATGATATCGTTCAAATGGCCGAAGACTTCACATAGACCCAGCGAAAAAAGTCTAAGGGCGTCAAATCGAATAATCCTGGTGGCCACATCGCAACTTCTGGAAATAACGGCTTCTGAAGACTTTCCCTGCAACCATTGCAATATAACTCCGATGTATGATTGGAGCCACATCTCCTCCAAGCACATGTTATTCAATTGAGGTCACGAAAAGTCAGTTATCATTGTTTGATGCCCTCCGCCACTGGTAGTCATTGTCTGGCCTTTATCGTTTCGGAAAATCTACGGACCAGTGACGCCACCTGTCGCAATGGGCACTCTTGATACTGTTGCGAATTACTTTCTCCCCAAATGCGGCATTTTCGCTTGTTCATGTGACCGTTCAACCAAAAGTTTCCTTCATCACTGAAAATAAATGTTCAGCCAAAATTTGGATCTGTTTCCAACTGTTCCAATGTAGCCGTAGGATGATCACAAGGCAACGTCTTCTGCCCGATAAGAAATATGACATTTGGGTCTTCAGCAACAGGAGCGATACACACACTTGATCGCGTGTTTCCGTGTCGTGACTACTCAATCAGCAACGGCTTTCTCCGAATTACGCGATAAAAGTTTGAAATTCTCACTCAGTTGAACGATCACTTGGGCCGTAAATATGGTACTTCCTCATCGCTAAAGGCTGGCGAAAAGAAGACGAATTTTTATAGTAAAGTTTAAAAATCTCGACACGTTGTTCGAATGGTCTGGCTCCAAGGTCAAATTCTGACTATGACAGGACACAAAGGCCAGAGAACGATAGCGTTGCCCCTTGAACAATCAACCGTCAAATTTGGGATAGCGCGCAACTTTCTCCACTAGTATTCAATGTAGAAGTATAAATCATACGGTTAGCTAAGAAATATGAGGTTCTACTCTCAATGTCCCTCAATACCAGGCTTGAATTATCGGCCTGTTTAAATTAGCATAGTGAGCCTGATTGATGAGTATAGATGGTCTGCACAAAAAATCTGATTATATCTCCAACGGTTAGGCCGGAAATACCATGCTAAGATATCAATCATGTGACTTGCTTGATAGGCGCACTCGTCCAAACAAAGCTACAACCACAGCCAAATGGGTAGATAATTTAGTTTAAAAATACTTTTTTTAATACTGGGACACATTTATATTACCAGACCACTGATAACGGGTAAAAGGGTTGTCTTCGTTCGTTGGTTCACCTTATGACTCTCTTTTAGATTTCCGAGCTTATTTACGAATTTGATGAAAGATTGCGTTCGATTCACAAGGAAGCAGAGTGTTTACATTAAGACAAGCGACGTTCGTCAACGTGTAACTGCAAACGAAGGAGTGGGCCAAAAATCGATGGGGAAAGAATGTAAAATAGGATTGGACCATGTCTATTTGCCACCACAGGCTGCTTTTTAGACAATTTTGAACGCTATGTGTCGATTTCCATGTTTATTCTTGAAAGTACAGTCCAACACTAGCTAAAACCTTTGCCCATTGTTCTGTTAGCATACGAATTTCCCCTTGGAAACACTACGCGGCTTTTAACATCTTCAAAAGATCGAGAGTGATCAGCCAGGCGATGCGTCATCGATCGGAACAGGTGGCAGTCGAAGGGGGCAAAGTCTGGTGTAGAGCGTTCCATTTCAATGCTTCCAGCCAGGTTTTAACGGCATGAACAACATGTGGTCTAGCGCTGTCGTGCTGCTAAATCACTTTGTTGTGTCTTCGTTCGTATTATGGCGGTTTTCTTTCTTCAGCTCAGATGCCTTAGTTGTGTTTGGTGACGAGCTCCTGATACGATTGCCCCACTCAGTACACAGCATGAGCTTCAATCCATGGATGTTCTGTTTGACTGGCTATGTTGATGCATGTTCACGGCACCACCACGATTTCTTTCATTTTGGGTTACCATAATGGCTTTTCATCGCCTGTCACAATATGATGCAGAAAACCATTTTCTCCTTTTCCGCCATTTAAATAGCAGTTCGCCCGCGAAATAACGCTATTCGACGATTATCTGTTTAGACCGAATTTCCTTGCCTTTGGATAATTTTCAAAGCTTTCAAATGATGGAAAATGGCTTGTTGAAATCCGGCCAACGCACGAGGTTTGTTCAATAATTGAGGTGACTTTTGGAATTTCACGAGATAACATTTGATTTTGGAATTTTTGTTTTCTTATGTTGGTACAAATGAACGTATTTGAAATAGTACAAGCTCTTCACAGAATCCCGAGAAGATGTTAATGGCGATGCCCATGCTGGACGCCCCAGCACGTCAACAACCGACGAAGTTCTCAGAAAGGTTGCTTTTTTTTTTGTTTTATAGGGTTCGCGCAAGTTCAAGAGTTACCCTCTTATGGTATTTGTCACACAACCTGGACGGGGTACAGATGGTTTGTGTCGAAGATGTTCGTTCATTACTCTCCGAGTGTGGCTGTCCAAGATAGGATTCGAGAGATTCGATAGAATTTGTCGCGTTGTAGTTCACAGTAACTTTTTTGTTTTTTTGTTTCCATGTCATTAAGGTTTTTTTTTTTTTTTTTTTTTTAGTTTTTAATTCATTTTTATTCTTAACTTCTTAGATCTATCTTACCCTAGACAAAAATGCTTAAAAACTAGCTTAACTATCTTAACAATCTAGATATCTACTCTAAAATAGACGTAACAGCTTAAATCTATGTCTTTCGACTACTATATCAACTTACCACTAACATTACTATATCTAGCTTAAGCTAAGAAAAATGTTTTTTTTTATTAAAAACTTAGCATATGATCATTTGTATTATATATAAAACTTAAGCCTACCTTAATGTAACTAAACCTAACTTATTCTACCTTAACTAAAATATATATATATAAATTATATACATAATATATATATTTAATATATATATCTTTTTTTTTTGTTTTTTTTTTTGTTTTATATACAATATATATACCCTACTACTACCTACCCTACCCCACCTTACCCTACCTTAGCCTATGTAAGCCTGCCATTGGTATTAGGCAGGCGATGCCTTGAAGAGGCTGAAGCTCTCAAAGTGTCCACTGACGTAGCTCTCTCCAGCCACCAAAAGCGTTGATGCTGTCGGACTACGTCTCCTCGATCCCGGCGTGAGACCGATCTACAGAACCTGAGGCGCTCGGGCTCACGGAGCGCGACATCGGGTTCGTAGAGGAAACGCCGTTCCACGGAATTGCGACCCACGTGGAAGATTAGCGGTATCGCCAATCTATCCTGGATCAGCCCACATCTATCTAAATAGAGGAATGCTTCTGGCGGCACAAAGCCATTAAGGCGCACTCTCTCGTGATATAAATCGTTGGGGTAGTAAGCCCCGAAGATCAGGCTATTGACCGAAGTCATTGCTCTCGCAACGTGGCTTCGAATCAGTTTGATCAAAAAATTATCTATCCGTACAATCCTGGCCCTATTGTATAGGACCTCGTTAGGGTAAAATTTCATGTACTCAGATTCGGGTGTCCTATATAGCCCCAGACACGTCCTGAGACATTGTCTCTCAAACACCCGAATCCTTTCCATTAAGCTGGCTCTCACATTGAACCAGACGGGACATCCATAGGCAACCATGGGCCTGATTAAGGCCATGTAGCAGATTACCTTCACCCTAGAATCAAGTTGGCTGCTATGAAACAGCCATCTTGTCAGAGCGAAAGCGCCCCGGGCCCTTGCCAGAGCAGCATCTACATGTTTGTCAAAATATAGATACTGATCCAGCACGATCCCAAGGTATCTGACCACACTTTGTTTCGCCAGTGGACGCCCGTCCGGTCCTAAAATTAAGAACCTGCGCCAGTTTTTTCTAGTGTCCCGAGAGGCCCTAGACAAAGGCGTTCTGAACAATATAGATTCTGATTTCTGGAAGTTGATTTTCAACTTCCAGTCATCACAATACTGCTGAATTTTTTCGAAGTCACGCTGCAGAAGAGTAACAATGACGTCGATCGTTGGACCTGATCTGTACGCGATTAGGTCGTCTGCGTACGCTATTGAATGGTGAAGAGAAACTAGCAGATCGCTTGTGTCATTAAGGTGTTATATTGGAAATGCACATACAGTATGAATTTTGAAGTGATCTTATACACCCACATTATGCCTTCGTCAGCTTTTTTTTATCATCTCTCATTTACAATTGATGTTGTTGCACAGTTTTTCCGTATAGGATATGGACAGACTATAGACAGTCTTGAATTACAGACCGTCTGCTCAACAGTCGGTGATGATTACCATTGCACCATGACCATAATCAGACGGTCATGCCGTCAACTTTTTGCAAATATCTTAGGCATGAAACGTGTATCAGCCAAGTCGCACGAGCATCACTCAAGAGCTGTTGAATGACGCGAGTGACGTTTCAGATTTGTTGAAAGGGGTGGCTGGGAGGGGTACTGTTAATATGCTTATGACTTCGAAACCAAAGACCAATCATTCCAATGGAAGCGACCAGAAGAGCTAAGACTGAAAAAAGCATGTTAAGTTCAGTAAAATATTAACGTTTTGCTCACTGTTTTCTTCATGGCGAACAATCGTTTGGTTCGCCATGAGTTCTTGCCGGACGGTCGTACGGTCAATTAGGAGTATTAACTTGAAGTTAGGCTTCGTTGAAGACCGCATCGCTGGAGAAGTTCAAGGCTATACCAAATAGTGAATATTAAAAGTGCTTCCAGGGTTGAAAAAACTGCTGGGATTACTGTGAAGGGGACGAAATAGAAACTGATGAATGAACAAAAAGTTTGTGATTCTTTTTTGGCCAAAACCTTGTTTCGGCTTATCTGGTGACTTCCATGTCGCGCTCTCCCTTCTAGTGAATAATTCGTGTTGGAAACACCACATTTCATCACCAGTCACCTCCTCAAGAAGTCTCGCGGACACTCATCGTCAAAGCCCGGCATTTTACTTACTTTCTCAATGTTTTCTTCATTTCTCGAGATTCTTGGATTTGGTGATCGTTCGTCATCTTCAAGGACTTCACGACCATTACGAAGTCTACTCGTATGTTCGTAAACCAGTTTAAGCACGGGATAGACACTGGTCACCGTAAACGTTTGCCATCGTTTGGAATGTTCCTTGAGCAGTTTTGTCTAGCTTAAAAGAAAATTTGATATTTGCTTGACATATTGGACGTTTGGTTTTGACATAACTCTTCTTAACAGAGCAATTGGAACGCTACGAAATTCTGGATAAAGATAGATGGAAGATGATCTACAGAGTTCAATATATGAAATAGAAATAGTGTGGCTGTTGGCTGTGAAGCCTCATTGGGCATGGGACCTCAATGCGACTGTTAGAACTTATTGAACATGAATCGTCTTTCTGCTGAAGCCGCAGCTCACCCAGGTCCACTTCATCAATTTATCTCGCCAAACTATCGAAAATCACATTTTCGCTCTCCGTCGGCTAACATGCCGCCACGATGAGGATTCTTTATGGAAAAGTATGGATTTCCTGAACCCCATGTGACCGTTTACGTATCGATATCGTTTCCACTGTGAATGTGCATTTCAATCAAGCCCTAATTGTTTAACTCTGCCTTCCCTGCATAGCTAATATAGTAGAAGCCAAAGAAGATTCCATAAACTTACAACTACCATCTCGTCAGCCCGTAAACCAACGCTATAATCAAAAGTTTAATCCAAATTCAGCTGACGGCTCATCCATCAATTCGAAAACGTATTTAAACATCCACCCATCCAGCTGTCCAGCAATGCTTGCGCACCTAAAATATAAAAATATAAAACGCCCTTCCTCTGCTCCTTGTCTATTATGAGATTCGAGGGCTTCAACCTCGTCGTGAAGGAAACAAATCATCACTCATCATCGTTCCCCATTTCAATGTCAATCATGATGTAACCCAGAGCAGCAAGAGCAACCAAGTCACATACGACTCGTACAAGTTGGAACAATATACGAAACAAAGCTTCACCATAAATCATCCTGCACTACGAGCAGATTTCCGCCGCCCGATAGAAGCGGTTTGTTGGAACAACTGTAAAAACTATAGCATGAACGAGTGGAACTGAAATGAAGGCTAAAAACATTCACTTTTCACTGGTGGATGTGGTCGTGGTGTAAAACCAATTAATTAGGGATTTTTCCTCGATTCCTTCTCTTTCATTCGGTCTTGCTTTGATTCTTGTCTATCTCGCTCTGGTCCGTTTTCGTTCTGGCCGAATAGGGTGGTGTGTGTCATGTAAAGGTCAAAGAGAAAGAGAAAACGTGATTGTTGTCGGGAGGCTAACGATTGAGGTATGTGGAGGGCAAGTCGATGACATTGATCTGCCTAAGGCCATTATTCAAGGAGTTTTTCAAGGAATTGAAACTGAAGGTGGCTAGGAAATAGGATACCTACTCGATGATGGAGACCATGATGGCGTGGCAATGGCGATGGCGATGATGATGTTCTTTGGGGAGGGTAAGAATGATAAGTATGTCATGCGACCCAGTTGTGGGTTTGATTTAAAAATACACCCAGAAACATGCAGCGATTGCGTGGGGAATATTGCACGCTCGTGGGATAGATACGGCCAAGGCATACACACTTGAACGGCTGTAAGTTGGAAGTAATTAATCATGTTGCGTAAAGGTTTTATGTGTCTTCGGTGAGAGGGCGGAGGGCTTGGGTGTGGTTTTAGGAATTTTCGGAATACTGAGATTATAGCCAGGTAATGGGAGCCAAGTGCAATCGTATACCTGACAGGAGTTGACTTTATGGTTAGACTGCAAATGAGCTGAAAGGGATTACACGGATCGGATTTATAATTTATCAAGCCATGAATCTTCTTTATTGGAGAACAGAGACTGCTTACGGTTTCCCTATTGTGAAATTTCATCATTTACTCGTTCATGATTCACCTCTCCCACACACTGTTTTGCGCTTCGATCGAAGCCATGACGTCTTTTGATTATAAATTCTCGACCAACTTCATTATGTCGTATAGTACAGTCCATCATTGCATTTGCAATAAGCGAGTGAATCATTACACGTACGTCGTCGATCGTGGCGGATGCGAACATCAATGAATCGAGTTACTTCTCGAAGCGAGACACGTACGGACGTCAAAGGCGTCCATTCGCACATCTAATGTGTGAAATTGTTAAATGAAATGTTTATACTTACCGCTAAGGGTGTGTTGTAACGTAAACACTGACTGAACTTTGGGTTTAGACTGATGTAAACAGAGGAATAATAATGTTTTCCGACGCATGCCAGTATGCGGTTGTCGGATTATGAAACTTTAGAGAAAAAGCAGAAATGCTGACAGGCAGACGTCTTGCGGTAGGTTCTTATCAAGTTCAAGTAATATTTTTGCACAAACGAGCTAGACATGGCTTGTTTTATGGCTGTATTGGGCAGTGATTCGCCGCGATTACAATCCAATAAAATGCTGGTTGGTTAGGTTTCACAATTTTGAATGGAGTATAATAATACAAAAAACCACAAAAAATACGACCAATCACACGATCTTGATGGCCAGTTCACATCACCAAAAAGCGAAATAACTCAACAGCTTTTATCCGGTAGTAAGGGAAAGGCCAACAGGGGTCGTGTCGTGGGAAATGTGACGCTATCTTTATGAAACCACATGTCTGCTTCTTTCTAATTTTCGATGTGAGGCCAAAAAGTATCGGTTGATATTCGCCAAAATCGTGTGCTGCTCGTCAAATCCATAGATTTACAACGTCTTCAACACTTTCACTAACGGCAGCCATATTTTCTACAAAATATCCATTTCAATTATGGATAGGCCTTAAGACTTGTTTAACAGAGACAGTCTCTTCCAATCCTTTTGTCATAGTACGCTGATGTCTACCATAAATTCAAAATAATACTCATTTCCAATATAACACCTCAATGACATGGAAACAAAAAAAAGTTACTGTGAACTATAATCAATGCAACAAATTCAGTCGAATCTCTTGAATCATATCTAGGACAACCACCCCCAGATAGTAGTGAACAACATCTTTGACACAAACCATCTGTACCCCGTCCAGTTTGCGTGACAAACATCATAAGAGCGTAATTCTTAAACCTGCTCAAACCCTATAAAAAGAAAATAATAATGCGCGAAACATACCTGCTTCAGAATCGCTATTTTTGTAATAAGTTTTTAAAAGTTAAACGATCCTTATTGTAAAATGGGAAACCTTCAACTAAAAATATACAGGGTTTCACGTATGTGCTTGATAGAGAGATGAGAAATCGGGACTACGAATTGGATGATATTATAGAAAGTCAACTCCTTTTTCGATTACCTGTACGACGATATTAAGTTAAGCGCTGGTGTTGGAAATGCTCAAGGTTCTCGCTTTGACTCTGTTTATTTTAAATCCTATTTTGTTTACACTTGCTTATCAAGCTCCATTATTCGATGTGAAAGTAGGCAAACATCGTCAGCGAAGTCAAGGTGTTTAAGGTTTTGGGAGCTTATTAATTAAATGAGAATTAGTCGCTGGTCAACGAGGGAACTTCAGGGACTTCATGCTGCTGAGAATTTGATTTTGATGGAATGTTCGTCAGCTTAAAATCATGTCGCCATCCTTCATGTGGTTTAGAACTGTAGCGAAATATTCTCTCATTCGACGGCATATAAAATCCTGACGTCCTACCCATTTAACATGCTTTCCGCCTCTTCCGACCTTGAGGAGGCTGTTTATCATGTCTCTCCCTTCTTTCGAGCACTCTTGGCCTTCTAGCTTAATTTTCTTTGATGCCTGCCTTCCACCGAGAGCCCACTAGGCTTGATCCAGTTGCAAAAAAATATGTTTCGCCAAATTCCAATGATCGTCCACGCTTTCCTGCATTGTGCTGCTTTTTGCTTCTGCGTATAAGACAAGGTGGTCTTAGACTTGGGAATTCCTGCCTATCGTTTGACGGCTGCAATATGAAGTTGGATATGATCGGTGATCAGCTTCTTGGTTGGTGTCGGCTTCATGCCTGTTTTAGATATCTATCAGCGGTCGATCCAAAATATCAATATAGTTGGATGTTCGAGGTTTGTTCAAAAAATAGTGTGACTTCTTGAATTTGGCGAGCTAAGTATATTCGATGTTCGATTTTTTTTTGTTATTTTAGTATACATTGTCAGCCATTTTAAATACTTTGTTTCTCATGATATGGTTAGACTAGTTTTGGTGTGCAACTTTTTTACTGTTGAAAAAAATGGATCAAGGAATCTGTGTATAATAAAATGAAGTGCTCGATCGTACCTGAAAAATCGACATTACCATTTAACATTTGACGAGTCTACTCTGAGCCAAAAAAAAAAAATGTTTATAAGTGGTACAAGTTCTTCACAAATAAAAGATGTCAATGACGATGCTGACGGAGATTTGCCACAATGTCCTCCTAAGCTCAAGGCTGTGCCAAAAAGCGCGTATCAGAAATGCTTCGAGGACTAAAAAAGCTCAGGCTATAATGTATTGTATCTGAAAAGGACCTTTTAAGTGGTGGGTACAAAGTCGATAATGATGAAGAAATAAATATTTCCTGCGAAAAATAAAAAAGTCACCTAATTTTTTGAACAAACTACGTACATACGTTGTCTGTCAGTCGAAACCCGATTGATCTGTGATCAGACTATTAGTCCTGAAACGACTTATTATTATCATTCCAATCGCCGACACCGTGAACTTCCATCGAGTGTTGAAGTTTAGTGTTGTTGCTACCTATTTTGGCCATAAGCCTAATTGACTATCGAAATTATCCTTTTCATTCTCTGTCACATCTTCCATTACAACTTAAAACCAGCTGAATTTGATTCTTCTAACTCTACTCTGGAATCTAACCTTCAATATTTGGGATTATCAGGCTTTCGGAATTTGAAGCTTCTCGGTGCTGCTAAAAGCAGTACCAGGATCTACCAGATGAGAGCACGACTTCGTTTTTCTTGGGAAATATTATCGAAACATCGATCTTATTCAACACTAAGACGTCAGTCCCATACCGTGCAAACTTGCGTTTAAACTTTAAGGAATCCAGTGATTCCTTTGATTCGATTAAGCCGAAAAGGGTCCTAACGTCCTACAATCCAAACGTAGATGCTACAGTTAGCAAGGAGGGAGCTACATCCAGAAAGATCTATTTTGCCAAATAAGCCACTTAGGAGGTACATTGTGTCATTCACGGTGATCCTCGTCATTCAAGTTTTTATGGATTAGTAGTTGCTCCAGCCAATGCAAAAGCCTCCAAAGAAAGAAATCAAAAGCTAATTAGGCGAGAATGCTCTTACCCTTCATAATGAAGTTGAGTCTTGAGTCCTCAGGGTTTATATAGGAAAGACAGGGCAGCACACTCATAATATGTATTCTGCAGTCTCATCGACTTCAGATGTGGCTTCACTGTGGCGAGGGCGAAGTTCATTTTATTATGGCAAAATTGATAGCATATATTCGTCAGCAAGATATCCGTCCGAATCCGAGACGTTAGTTTCTATTTCGGGACGCCTTGATTTTATACAGCTGTGGGTCGCTGGCTTAGTCCAACTGATATTTATCTTATATTGTTGCGCAGAAATTTCGTCAATCGTGTCCTCTCTCCTAAGAAATGTTCAGGACTCTAAAAGCTCATAGAACTTAATTCGACGTTCCAACCATGTCCTCATAATTTTGGCTCTTCTCTTAAAACATTCTTTTCTTCTACCAATCACCTAAGTATGTTGTGAGTGATTCATTTTTTCCCTTATGGGAAAGGTATCTACCGACTTCAGACGGCGAAGAAGCTCTTTCCTGAAAAGCGATTTTGTCAGTACCCCGCCGAGACCAAACAATGTGAAATATGATTTCGATGACTTGGCTCTGTGGGACTCTTAACCCAGTGGAACTAGTCATAAACCATCTTTTAGCATATCCCTACAACCACTTGGTAATTTCATAATTCAAAGAATTATCTGAATATCCAGCCCCCGGAAGCCTGATCCAACTCTCATTACTGATCTATTCGATGAACGCTCCAAATATCGTTGGTCATTGTTATACCAGGCACCAAACCGGACACCGTTCAGTTGAACCTACTCAAGCTAGTTAAGAACATAATGACAGATAATTACACTGCGATCCGTACCGCGATCACTTTCTTTCTATTTTCCCCCATCCGAATACCAACTCGATCCACTTCCACCACCACAAACAACGCATCAATCAATGACCCGTCGATCTATCAATCGCGACTGCTTGCTAACGCTGCGAGCTACAAACCTAATTGAACTCTCATCGATGGAAGAACAAGAAAAAATTAATTTAAGAATCGACCCCATGAGTGGTACCCCCACCGCTACCGCTGGAATGTATCACAATTTCATTCTTCGAATTTGGTTGTTTCACAACAAATCAATTGAATCGATGTAAACAAAAATACAAAACCAGAACAGCAACAACACAATCAGGGGCGGCTGGCAGTACCACACCGCAGAGCGATCGACATCGAGAATTCGAACTCGAGAGATAGAATGTAGAGGATCATCAACAAGATCATTGTCGATCATTCCACTGCGATAATAAATATTTATATAGCCATGGAATCGGTCGGTGGTTGATTCATAAAGATTCTGATATCGTGGGGCGGCCAGAAAGGAAACTATATGAATCAGATCCCCCCGTTTATATGCAGGGTTAAGAAACGAAGTGAAAAACGACGAGATCAGTGCGAGCAATACAAAGGAGGGAAAGAACACAATGAAAAGGATATAGGATCGATTTATGATCGAGAAAAACGAGAATTTCTTCCAGCGAAACCGGTTGAAAGCGGAGCAACAACATTGAAACGTGTTTCTTTAGTTTTACTGGTTTTTCTACTTTTTTTTATTCGTTTGGTTGCTTTTAATTTGAAAACGGGATGTTCACATGATTAAGAAGCAGAAGACGACAACGAACGACGACGACGAGGATGGGAAATTGGCACACACAAGCCAGAGTGTGCAGGTCGTCCTCGTTCTTGTTTGTTGTTCATGCCTCGAATAAGAAAAAGAATGAAGCACTGCTGTACGACAGACTGGCTCTTGACTTGGAAGAACATACCACACGACCCGACCATATGTGTGATAGATGTTGCGCAAAAGTAGGCTCTTTGTGCGACGGCAGGTTAGGTTAGCCAGGACTATCGTTGGGGAACATCTTGAAATATTACCATAAGAACAACGAAGGCATTCGTTGAACAAAAAACAGCCAAAAGAGAGAGGAAAGACTAGCGATCATTGGAATGAGTCATTTCGATCCATTCGTGTTCGATGGGAGTGATTGTGAACGATCGATGAACCGTCGGGAACTATGAGTTATGCCTTTGGCAATTAGTTCAGGTATGAGGAATGAGAAATCTGATTTCCTGGGAACCACTAATTGAGATGTTTTTTTCTTCTGTTTGCTTCGCTTCGCAAATAAAAGAATTTCAATTGGAATTGGATTATCGCGGTTCTTGTTTGCCTTTTAATTTGCTAGTCGATTGTACGGCCATCACTTAATACTACTTTCTATTTAGGAATTTGTTATAGTAACGTGTGCTTAGAGAAATGAGTTCAATGGACCAGCGTTTGCAGCTTCTACACCCGTACGTAGTCCTGAGAATGAATGAAATCAACTGCATTGCTCACGGCGCCTACTGCACAAGTCTATAAAACAGTTTTATGGTCGTTTATTCCAACATGTGGCATAATAAACGAACGAAATGTGTTTTTGGTTTTACATTTTTATATTTAGAGCCATATGTAGAACATGTTGCCCTAGGTCGGAGCTATTTAATGGAGAAGCGGAAACATCTCCCCCTACATTGCTAGAGAATTTTCTTCATTTTCGTACCTTTTGTTCATGCTCAGGAATGCCAGTGACAGTCATGTGACACTTGTCTCTCCTGTTTTAAGAGATTTAACCCGTTGAAGCAGCGTGCTGAAATGATTTGAGGTCGATGACTAAACGGCGCGCTGATTTACCTTAACTTATGACCCTTTATTGGGAGCAGAAAAAGTCACATATTTACGAACAAGCAATGAGGTGTGATAACTGCAAAGATTTTATTATGAACAAAGTAACGAGTTTACATTAGCCAGAGATGCGTTTATCCCACCGTTGGTTCCATTATTGGAAACATTTCTGAAAGACTTCTTTGGAAAGGACCTTCAGCTGCTCTGTCGTGCCTATTTTAATGTCGTGAATGAGGTCACAACGTTTTCCTTTTAACACATTTTTTTATTTTTTGTATAGAGTTCCCGCAGGTTCAAGAGTTACGCCCTTATGGCGTTAGTCACACAACCTGGACGGGGTGCAGATGGTTTGTGTCGAAGATGTTCGTTCACTATTTTCCGTGGGTGGTTGTCCTAGATATAATTTGAGAAATTCGACTAAATTTGTCGCGTTGGTTGTAGTTCGCAGTTACTTTATTTTTGTTTCCATGTCATTAAGGTGTTAACTATACTAGAAATCATCTCTCATTCACAACTGATGTTGTTGCACTTTTTTCGTATAGGAATTGTTCTTGACCATGGACAGACTTGAACTACAGACGTTCCGCTCAATCATCAGTCGGTGATGATTACCATTGTACCACGACCATCATTTTTACCATTTTTGGGAAGAACCAGAAATCTCATGGTGCCGAATCCGGAGAGATCACCACCACTGCACAGAAACGAGGTGTGACATGGTGCATTGTCGTAATGAGGTAGAACATCCTATCGCAATAGACTCACTTTATCATCGGCGCAACGTTTCTTGCCTTTCTCTATTTGATCGCTTTTTTAATAAACTGTGGAGCACCAAAATGGCCAATTACATTCCACACCACAATGCACACTTCAAAACCAATGTGCCTTGGTATCACCTCCATTCTCCGGCGATCACACAGTTCAACCAAATACGTCCCCTCCTACTTCTCAACATATCAATCATCCAATTCCGCTGAATTCAAACTTACAAGCGCCTTAATAACTCCCCTGAAAGCTCTGCCTTGCCTGTTGTTACAACCCTACAACCCACTTATTGTTATCAACTTACCGACGACTTCATTTGATATCGCTTACCCCAATAAAATTATCATGATTTGTGGCGACTTCAACCTTCCATACTTGAAGTGTGCTTAATCTGACAATAAGACTCCCCTTGTCGCGACTAACACCTCTTCTTGTTAGTAAATCTTCTACACAAATTGTCTTTCCGAATCTAGTCTCCTTCATCTTAGCAACTTCACCAACAACATGATTAGGCAACTCTTCGATCTGAGGCCTGAAACTGCGTTATTACCATCTCCTCTCTACCTGCTCCATATTAACTCTAATTTTCTTTTAAACCCTAACACGCACATGTCCTTTGATAATACTCTTGCCCTTTTCTATTCCGAAGGAATTCGGACAACAATGCGGATCTTTTTCGTTACAATATCTGGACCAAATCTCTCTTTTACCCCGATCCTTAGCGTTCCTATTACTTTTCAAATGCAAGAACAAAATCTGATAACTATTCTGCTTTCTCGTTTTTAATTTTCTCAATATTTCCTCCAGTAATTCGTTAGACTGTCCTCAGACGTCTCAAGCGTCAATTAATATTACTCCTGCCTTAGTCATCGAGAAAATGGGTATCTTAAAAGACGACTCTCTGTCTGGCCCACACTGCGAGCATTGTAATCGTCCAACGTTTCATTTTGCCATTTGTTCTTCTACGCTGGCAAAATCACTGCGGAAGCTTTATGACCTTTCCTATTCTTCTGGGCTCTTTCAGAGAAAGTGGAAAACAGCATTTGTCCAGCCTGTACCCAAAAAAGGCGAAGATTCTTGCCCTACAACTAGCGATTGCACTAACGTCCCTTCTCTCCAAGTTCCTGGAAACGCTGATTAGCCTTCATCTTATGAAATATCTTGAATTACGGAAACTCCTCAATGACCTACAGTATGGTTTCCGTAGTAACAGATCCACTGGCGATTTGATGGCATACTTCACTGAAAAGTGGAGTTGCTCGCTTCACCAAGCAAACGAAAGCAAAACAGTTGCACTGGATATTTCGAAAGCATTTGACAGGATTTGGCATGAAGACCTTTTGTGGAAAATGCGTGCTTTCGGGATCGATGACTCTCTTCTTCAATGGGTTAGAAACTACCTTTCAACTCATTCAATTCAAGGTATTTTGAACGGATTCAAGTCTGACATCCATTTCTTAAATGTTGGAGTTCCCCAGAGCTCCGTCTTTTCTTCGACACTCTTTGTCATTTTTATATTGTAAATGATCCCTTGTCTGTCACTTCTAATCCAATCCACTCCTTGGCCGACGACAGTACCCTTAGCTTCTCATATTCGTTCACTACTATACGAGGGTGGTCCGATAAGTACTTAGCCCGTAGTTTTGTTTTGACTGTGGAAGCGGGAGTGTCCGCAGATTTTAGAAAAATGGAAAAAAAGCAATATCGGTCGGTGATTCGATTCTTGTTTTTGGAAGGGAAATCGCGCAGCGAAATCAAAGAGCGTTTGGATGCTGTGTACGGTGACTCTTCTTCTTCGATGGCGACCATCAAAAATTGGTTTAACGAGTTTCAACGTGGTCGCACGTCGGTTTTTGACGAGCCACGTCCAGGTGCCCCGAAAACGGCTACCACGGAGGATATCGTGACAAAAATGCACGCCGATTGATGGTGCGCGAGATAGCTGAGACAGTAGGCATTTTAAAAGATCGCGTGGGTCATATCCTGCATGAAATTTTGGGCATGAGAAAGCTGTCGGCGCGATGGGTGCCGCGTTTGCTCACTCCGGACAACAAGCGCAACCGTGAGACCACTTCAGAGCAGTGTTCGACGCTATTTAAGCGCAATCCGAAGGAGTTTCTGTGTCGTTTCGTGACAGTCGACGAAACATGGATCCACTGGTACACACCAGAGACCAAGGAGCAGTCGAAACAGTGGACGGCGAACGTGCTCCGAAGAAGGCGAAGACTGTCCCATCGTCCGGAAAGGTGATGGCCACCGTTTTTTGAGATTCAAAAGGTGTGATCCACATCGACCACCTGGAGATGGGCAAAACGGTCACAGGGCTGTACTATGCCAAATTATTGGGCCGATTCGACGCCGAATTGAAGAAAAAACGGCCCCACTAGGCGAAGAAAAAAGTGCTCTTCCACCATGATAACGCACCGGCTAACACCTTCGCCCTCGCCACGGCCAAATTGGTCTCCTCTATCCTTCATCCCTTTTACCTTCTGCCCGCACTATGTCGCCGATAAAAAAAATTAATCCGAGTGGTTTGCCGTCTCTTACCTTAAACTCGTATGGCACCCGAAGTCCTTGGTTTTGAACACTCCTAAGACTTTCAAATGATGAAATATAGCTTGTTGAGTTACTTCCAAAGAATCTGTTCTTCTTACCTTTAACATGGACTTCGATCCACTAATGCCTCGAATACTTCGACTTTAATAGTTCTTATTCTTCCCAGATGCCGTCTAGATGAAGCCATTCGCGGCAGGTTCTTCAACGAAAAGAAGCCTCATCTTAATTTTCGCTAGCCATTCAGCGCGTCTTTGTTAAAGATTTATTTCAAGTTGAAAGCGAAAAGTAAAACTTATCTCACATTACGTTTATTTGCCTCAAACCTCAACGGTTTCACGCACAAAAATACATGAAGCCAATGAGAAGTAATAAATATCCAAACTGACCACATGACGTCTCTTACCAGTACGTACCACTAGCGCCATCTACTGGAAAACAGCGAATTCTCGCCTGATTTTGCTAACGATTTCTATTATACCCCATCGGTATTCTTGAGTACGTCAGACATGTGCTTCTCGTAAAATGGCCCTTTGAACACTAAATGATTAACTAAAAAAAAAAATTGGATGACGGGGGATTTAGAGAAAATGGTGGTGGGATCAGGTAAAAGTAAAAAAAAAAAACAGTATTTCCCCGACGTCTGCACGGACTCCCTCTCATCTTTACTAAGTAATTGATGGCATTTCAGCGAGTACGAGCCTTTAATCACTCATTTATAATTACCAATGTCATGCTGTGGCCACGTTCCGTTTTAATTAAGTAAAGCTGTCCATTATGTCGAGTTCTCAAACAAAAAGTTAATCAACTTATCTTCGATTAAGTGAAATAGACAGCAAGAATATGTCCAATTCCAAATAAACTCGAAAGCTCATCGTTGGCAACAGGTCAGAAAAACCAATTGCCGTAGATGAAGCACCCACACGTAACCTATTTAAAAAAAAAAAAACACAAATGTTCACCACCAAGGTACAAGATTAATGCGTTCCTCGATACTTAATTCAATTTTCATCGTAATCACATTAAAGGTGAACGTTTTTTTGCGTTTCGTTCTATTGATTTGCTTTAGAGGTGGACCTTCGTTGACCGGTGTCTGCCTATTCCCGAAGAGAAACAAATGAATCTGAGAATATTGATAGAAAATATGTTCCCGAAATAGCGTCGGCAAGGGCAGGTAGAGGATAGTACGTTAGCGGTTTTTTTTTGTTTGGAGCTTTGACTGAGTAAAATGTCGTTTTTAGAAAAGGTAGAGCTGTTGAAAATGTCCACGATAGGTCGACGGAAACCTTGAACTTAGTGAGTCATGAAAACAGATGGAGAATTTGGCTAATAAAGCATGGCACAAAACGGTGGTAACACACAAAAGGGAATCGGTGTTGTGGAACTAATAAGGTTACGTTTGAACTAGATTCCATGTAATGACAAGGTGCTTCAAGCCTACATTCAAAGTTGCTAAATTTGCAAAAATGCGAAAAAAAACCTCTAACAAGATCGATAATCAGAGTAAGGAAAACATGATACTCGAAAATTCCAAGGTTTTGCTGATACCCTCCTACGTGCATGCACCATTCCCCATGGCTGTCTTTCTTGTCCAGGTTTACTTGGTATAAAAAACGATTGTTCGTTAACGGTTTTGCTCATGGTAAGCGGTCTTAGGAAACTTATAAAGTTTTTGTGACGGGCAACGAACATTTCCGTCAAATCACTCAAAAAAGGCGGTTGTTAGCATGTACTACGCGTGAGTTTTCTTTTTTTCTTAACTCAACAACATGATGTTTGAAATTCATTCTCCATTGAGGAAGGAACCAGAAGGCATCACTGATTACCACAAGCACTATACAAATCCATGGTGGTTGGTTAAAAAATAAATAAAATACTGGCACGCTCCAGCGACTTCAAACACCACCATCAGTTCACTGGCCATATAGCATACAATACAGTAACCCTCCGGCTGCTCGCGCCCGTTCCAGTAGTGTTCCACTAGTCCGGCGCGCTCATTACCATAAACTACCACACAACTGAATTGCATAAAAATGCATGACACAGCATCGTGCTTCAGCAAATCGAACCGAACATGGATGTCTGTCTAAAGGCACTACAAACCACGTACAGAAAAAGGCCTTCGAAAAAGTGGGAGGAAAACGAAACAAAACAAAAAAAAATTAAAAAGCAGACAACAAAAAAGCATTGTCTAACAACAACAAATTTCCTTTGTTCCCCGACGGCTTTTCGTAACAATTATTATCGCTAGAGATCGTGTGCAAACAGCTTTCAAATCGATTTTCACCACGAACAAGCGAATTGCTGTTACTACCGCTGTCCGTGTGTCTGGCGGTGAGGTGCAGTGTTCATGCGTGGATTCTTGGTAATAACAATTAGACCCATTCTGGAGGGTGTTCGAGGACATAGAGATGAATAGGGTTGAGTATCACGAGAGTGGTCTATGGTATATGGGATTTGCCGTGATGGCGGTATGCGACCGCGCGTGAAGAGGAAGAGGTTATGAATAAAATCTGCACGAGGCTCAAGCGTTATAACGAGACACACGTGTTTTTTGTTTTTCTTCCCCGCGCTTTGTGATATATAATTCAAAACAGCCAGGAAAATGGTTATCCTCTTTCCTGCACTACGATTGTGTGACTTTTTTTCCCTCGTCCAACGGCACGAAATTTAGGTTGTCGCTGAATTTATATGATTTTACACTCAGATATGTATGAGTTGGTCAATTAATTGCACGCAATTTTCGCTTTTAAATAAACAAATAACGTAGATCCCATCTCAGGTAGATGCGAGGACATAGGTATATTGGTGGAAGGCACGAAGGAGCACTTAAGTGGGATTGAATTTGATGTTAACTATCTCACGCCAGAGTTCGGATTCTAAAATTGAACGCGCTATAAATCAACTTCTTTCGAGCTCAAGCAGAACTTGATCGGAAGAAACCCTAAACGAATTGAATGATCGGACCAATTTTTTTTGAAAATCGAAGAGAGTTGCAGAGCGACAATATAATCACATGTACAACCTAAATGTGGTGACTCCTGGGTACCGAACACCTCAACTGTAGACCGACCCGACTCCTTTGTCAACATACAGGGTTATCCAATTCTGTGGTCCGGATTTGGCATCCCTGGTTCAGACACATACATCAAACTCAACTGTCATCCGAAACTGTATATGTTTAGCTTAAGGTTCACCATTTTACAATATGGATCGTTCCACAATTGTTAAACATGTTAAATTGCGAAAACTTGCGCATTATGATCAGATTATTTTATTATTACCCGCCATTTTAAGTTCAGAGCCTCGTTGACAACCCTTCACTAAGTCTCCATATCATGAATGTGTTCTTTCCATGTGTCGCAGTTCTATTCCATCTTCTAGGTCCGTCCTTTGTCCTCCCACCTACGGAGGTCATTTATTCATTTGAATCTTCGTTCATACGTATAGCATACTATAGGCAAAATTTCAATGGACTGGCTCTGATGATACAGAGGTCTTCAGACCTGACCTGCATAAAATATGGCTACTGTTAGTGAAAGTGTAGCACCATATTTTGTCGGCCTCAAATCGAAGATCTAGATGGGTAAGACATGTGGTTTCAACAAGACGATGCCACATCTCATACAACACGACCCGTTTTGGGTTTAATGCAAGAAAAATTTCCTGGACGACTCACCGGCAAAATCGTGTGCTTTGTGGCCGTTGGATTTCTTGCACTAAATCTGCGAACTTTCGCCACTGTGAAAAGGAATATTCCTCAAATTATAACCGAGCTACGAGTATTATCCCATATGTGTCGAAAAGTCATCAAAACTACCTTCTTAGAATGCATTCCTTCGAGAACTCTCATGGAGGATAGGGGAACGGTATAATATTTCACAATGGCAAGACCCCAATAATATATTGGAATGAAAATTTCGATCGAAATTCAAATCCAAAATGTATTTTATTTAAATTTACTTTCGGAACCACAAATTGGATAACCGAAATTATTTGGGCTAGTTCATCATATTTGGAACTCAGGCATAGTCGCGGCATTAGGCCGAACCATTAATCTTAAAGTAAACAAAACCTGGCCCTTCAGTTGGAGATTGCACCTAGGCGTAACATCCCGATCAGGAAAAACCACTTGTTGTTGAAAGACAGCCAACAGTCTAGGATTCAGACAGATTACATGGCGACTCACCAAACGTTTAAAAGAAAACGAGATGTGGTTTTATACCTGGTTAGGTCTGCTAGAAAAGTCATTTCTATGGAGCAGGTTTTACTGAACTCCAGGGAGTGCGATGAGATGGTCCGGAAACTGCTAAAGGGAGGACAAACAACGCCTATTAGGCAGACATAGGGAAAAAGTCTTATGTTTCTGGCATGTGAGCGGACACCTACAGAACAGTCCATATACTCGTAGAAGCTGTGCTCGGAAGCTACGTGTAAGTAATCATCAAGTCTCCCACATAAGAGAAAAAACCGACTCAAGATTGAATTCTTTGACTTTAATACTCAAGCTATGCGGAAAGAGAATATGGAAAGACTTCATAGCGACGAAGGTTTAAGATTAGACTGAAATCTAATAAAGACGGACTGCATTAACTAATCAAAGCAGCTGGAGATGAACTGGTTGGCAACATAGTTATACCAGCTTATCTGCAGAATATGTTTCGTAATAAGCGATCCTTCTAACTGCACCAAATGTTGGTAATAAGTCTCTTGAGCTTCCTCTAAGATCTTTTTTTTTTTTCATTTCATTTTTAATATCAATTTCTTAACAACTATCTTACGCTAGATAAAAATGATTAAACTAGCTTAACTAACTTATAAATACCTTACTGGCCCCGTACGGACACTCTAAAGTAGAAAGAACAGATTAAATTACCTTTCGGCCTAATAAAAATATAATAATTAAAATAATTTATACTTAAGCTAAGAAAATATTTGTTTTTTTTTTAAAAAACTTAGCATCAGATTCTCTGCTGTTCGTGAACAAAATGATCAGACGTGTTTCTTGTCAAGAAAATTCAAATTTTTGGAGTGTGAGTATGACAGTGTCTATAACTAAGATGGGATCAGCAACGGGCGCCAAGCTACAATTCCAGGTCTTCTGCCTTGAATTTTGCTTTTTACTTGGATCTCAGGAACCATCAGTGGGTTCTAAAACCAGTCGCTATGAGCTTAGAATCATGTAATCTATGATATACTCAGCAAGATTGGTTTGATAAATGCACCGGCACACAGAAAAACCTTTACATAAGTCTTCCCTACCCGAGCTTTGCAAGGTAGAAGACTAAAACGAGCTATTCAGAGCCAAGTTATATTTTTGTGTTTTCAAGATGACAATAAAAATTCCTCGCTTTTCCATTAAGGTCGGTGTCGAGCTAAATTGAGACATGACACATGCATTGTCATGTGACTTCTACAACATCATCCTTAAAAAGGTAATTCTCCTACAAGAGGAAGAATCTATTTGCCACCCGAGCGTCTTAACTCACTCAATGCTTGATTGCTACTGTGCTGTTGCTTCTTCTATTCTACTCTCTAAAGGGTTCAAGGAAACAGTTCGGGCTGCATGTTCGTGTGCATGCGTGTGGTCTCATCGCATCGTTTACCAGTGGTGTGATCGTCTGCTGTTGTTAGTCCCGTTCGTCTGTTATGTTCGTATCGAAGGTGTCTCAAACGTAGTTTGGCTCAATCCCACATTCGACTATCCTGACGGTTCATTCGCCCGAATGACGGGGCCCCATTTCTTCATGTATTCGGCCACCGTGTTTTATTATTTATATTAGACCCTTCATGACTACCGACTTTTCCGACTTGGTTTATCTTCCATGGTTTAGTTTTTTCGTTACTTTGTAGGGTGCTAGGAATCTTAGTCTCATCTCCATACTACCGCCGAACTGAGTGCACTTAATACTCCAACTCCAGCTTCCTATCCTAGCAGCGATATTTCCACGAACTTTCTCTCGGGTGGTGTCTCGCTGCTCCGAATCTAACTCCTCGATCACATCTTCCATGAGCAATTCTCGTAGTTCTGGGTAGTCGGGGACACGCCTTTTGAGACCAGTAAGGATACAAAATGGACTAAATCCCGTGCTTCGCGGGAGTGTTGTTTAAAATTTGCTGTACTCTATCCACGTGCTTGTACCAGTGCCTGAGATCGCTTACACAAGATTTCGTTAACATAGGGATGATGATGTTGTGGATTCTTTGCACCTGCCCATTGCCTCGAGGTATTCCCGTCGAAATGACAAGATGTTGAATGCCTTCCGCACGACAATATTCACTAAACTGGCTAGAGGTGAACGCAGTGCCTCTATCCGATATGATTCGCCTAGGATTCCCAAAAATTTTCGACTGCATCTTTGATCGGTCCGTAAACTCGGCTGCGTTTGTGGTTTTCGTTGGATGTAGCCACACGAATTTCGAGAAGGCATCGACCACAACCAGTATGTGATTGTAATTCTTATAAGTCAGCTCCATCGATCCAACGTGGTCGATGTGGTACGTACCCAACGGCTTGTCCCCCTTATCGATGGGTCTAAGATACCTGTCGTTTTTCCCTGCCTTCGATTGAGATACTATGCAATACACACATCCTCTCAGGAAGTCGCGTCGAAGGTTTTCGCCAGCAATTCAGTCGTCCTCTTAATGGAGAAATTTCCTTGACGGTGTGCAACGTCGATGATTTCTTGTTCCATTGGCGTAGGTACTACTATCAGTTCTTGTATCGGGTCTTTATACAGTACATATTCAATTTTCAAATAGAAATCCTCGTACTCATCTCTCGGCCACACCTTTATTGCCGCTCTGATCCAGCTGTCTGTTAACTGTGCCGCCTTAATCCTGTGACTTAATGAATCTTCCAATAGCAGGCAATATATCCTACTCAACGCATCTACATGACGCATTTTAGAACCGACCCGATGTTCTATTTCCTACTGAAACTCCTGTAGAAACATATCCCATCTCGACACTCTTAACGTAACGTCTCTTTTCTTCATAGTCATAGCGAACGCGTTACAATCTGTGACTGTAGTTAACTTCAACCCAGTCACATACACCCTCCACTTTTTCAGCGCTTCAATAATCGCGAGCACTTCAAACTTGTAAGAGTGGTACTTCTGCTTCGTCGTCGTCGTCTTCCGGCTCATGTACTGAACAGGGTGGAATAGCTGGTCTTCCTCGCCCTTCTGCAAAGTGGTGATCGTGGTGCAATGCTAATCATCATCGACTGTTGAGCGGAAGGTCTGTAGTTCAAGTCCTTCCATAGTCAAGAACAAATCCTATACGGAAAAATTCTGCAACAACATCAGTTGTGAATGAGAGATGATCAAAAAATGCTGACTAAGCATAAGATCACTTCAAAACTCATACTCTGTGTGCATTTCCAATATACCACCTTAATGACATGGAAACAAAAAAGTTACTGTGAACCTCAACCAACGCGACAAATTCAGTAGAATCTCCCAAAATTACTATCTAGGACAACCACCCCTGGAAAGTGGTGAACGAACATCTTCGACACAACCCAACAAGACGGGGCTACATGCCACACAGCACGCGAACCAACTGCGAGCTAGGTTCGATGAGCAATTTATCGCTCGTTTTAGACCTATGAATTGGCTGGCTAGATCTTACGATCATCTCCAGGCTTATTTTATATGGCGACCATTTGTAGGGATAAACCAGCGTCAATTGCCTTGGAATGCAATATTACACGTGTTATTAGCGAGCTACTAGACAGACTCAACATTGGTCCCCCTCCCGAATGAAGCTCTTAAAGGTAGTATTGGTCAACAGTTACACGATATAATCTTAAAAAAGAGGCAAGTGGCAAAAGAAAAATGGCAAGCATTGGTTTATCAACTCAAATAAAAATTGTTATACTTTCGCAATTTTCCGATGCTTTTTTGGACCATTAAAAAACAAACGCTTAAAAAATCACATATAACGTTATAACAATACTGGCCGTGTTACAACACCTTATGTTGGTGTTCGCAAAAAAAAATGTATCAGCACCAGCAATGGTTTGGAATGTGAAGGCTTGAATTGAACGAATCTCTGGCGGAGTGGCAGGAAATGCTGAGCTGAAGATATTGAAAGATGAGCTCAAGCTAAAGCCGTATAAGTTCCAAAAAGGACTTAACGTACAGAGTCTAATAAAAAGTGGGCGACTATGACGACGACCGATAGACGTTTGTCGCATGTGTTTTTGGACCGTGGCGTCAGGGTGAATGCGAATGTTTAACCCGAAAATGTTTTAGAAGCTGCTTTCAAGCCTATGGCAACAATTTCTGAGGAAAGAGAATGGACGTTCCAACAAGCAGAATGTCACAAAACACGCGTCAACCAAGAGTAGTTGTAGCTTCACTTCGTTGATAATCACCAGATGGATATGCATCTTGACATCTAAATCCAAGACATGTCAAAGCGTGGTTGTGCTCAATGAAGTCCTTTTACCAAGCTCACCTTCCTAAACTACTCTTTTGCTGACCGACTCCAAGCCATTTTTTCTAGCAGCCATTTCAAAACTTTAAAATGACCTCTAACAATGGCAACCCCCCAGTCCAATGCAAAGTAACCTCCGGCGACCATAATGAATATTTACTTTATGAAACAGAGGAGATGGAAGTCAGCCTCGCCCACCATTTAACCGATTAGCTAGTGAAAACAAATACGACGCAACTACTCTCCGCTAATTACCGCTCACTTTTCTCTTTTGCTGATGTTTAATGAATGACTTAACGTTCCCAATACAGTGACTAACAACAGTATCGGTGGAGGCAGAGGCAAAAAAAGAATTAAAGTGCGCAAGCGCTCGGCAATTAAGACCCCCGAGCATACGAGCTCCTTCCGACGCTTCCAACAAGTGAAATCGATCCCCGATGTTGGGTGTCGTTGAGCTCGGAACACTTGGCCGGCTTCGGTTGCTGTGTTTTTTCGATTTTTCTTTCTATGTTTGAATTTGTTTTTAATTTCACGGTGTTTTGCTCAATGTAGCCTTAAAATATCGCACTTTCACATGTGTGTCAATCGGTGGATATCCATATGTGGATGCGTTATGGCTTTGTTGTATTATTAGGTTCGCAGTCAAAGAGAGTTATGAATTGTTATGGAGTTGATGCGGTTTCCTCCGGGTTCGCGGGGCACTACTAATTAATTGGAACTCACGTTTCGGAAGACATTAGATTGTTGGGTTTTGGTTGTGACAATTGCTGTGATTGAGAGTGGATTGCCAGGCAGTTGTTGGTAGTGCAGTGGCGTGGTTATAGGCTTTTGCTTTTCTTGTTCGATGACTGTTTGATTGCTGCACATTGTACTATCACTTATCGTCATTTCCATACAGGCCCAAGTGAAAGTGATGTACACTTCCCCACGACCACGGCATCAGCTGCATGATGATCTTCACATTGTCTCCTTATTTCTCGCTGTCCCTGTTGCACCACAGCGCAACTCGGTGATTGTGACTATTCACCAAGTGCATGCTGCATTGTCTTCGAACTGGCATCAAGCAGTCAGCCCTGACACATAAAACGCTGCTCTTTGCCACCTTTTGCTGCTTCTTCTGTCACTTTGTTTCCGTCTTCCGATTGCTTATGCCAATTTCTGTGCATTGTTTGCTTGGGACTCGGTTCATGAACAAAGAGCTTCTGCCAGCTGCCGAGTTGTGCTTGATCTACAGCGAAGGGATTGCAACTAAATAGTATTTTTAGAATCACAATATCGACACTCGTACGCTTACTTTGATTGATCCGAGAGCAGGTTAAGGCCTTCTCGATTGTCCCATTCTATGATTTATAAATCGACATAATTGTAACGATTTTCTTTGTTTTTTTTTCTAATTCCAGTGGTGGTGGGACACAAGCGCCCGGTTCATCAACTGCTGGTGGCGGCGGTGGTGGTGGCGGAGGAGGAGGTGGCGGTGGAGGAACAACTGGCGGGGCTGCCAGACCAGCTAACAGTTCCAGCAACATGTATCCCGCCCGCCATTCAGTGGGCTCCTCGACGGGAGTCCTAATGGTTGGACCGAACTTTCGTGTTGGCAAAAAAATTGGCTGTGGTAATTTCGGAGAATTGCGTTTAGGTAAGTAAATCATTAACTTGTCCATTTGATGAATGCTTCACTGCAATGTAAATGTACTCGAATGCAAATTGTCCAATTACAAGTGACAGTAATCAAGATACGAAGATCTGCACATCTGCTCGTTGGTTGTCTATTTTTCCTTCGTTTTCGTATTATCTTCGTCGCCCATAAGAATAGCAAACACAAAAATAGAAAAAGCAAACGAGAAGGCGAAGGAGGAATGTGTTCTGTAAATTTGAAGGAAATCAGCACTTAATTTAAATTGGCAGCGAACATACATACAGTGGCGGGAAACCAACCTACCACATTTGAGCATTAAAATACCGAACCATTTCTACGTACGAATGTGTATCTGAACGTAACATACGTGCCTTTCCGTCGCTTCTTTTGTTTTCGTTTCATTACTGTCAATTAACTTCCTCGACGACGACAATGACAACTGTTGATGTGACTGCGAATTTCGTAGTGCGAAGACGATAGCCGTCCTTCCTAGTACTTCCTAAAACGCGAAATGCGAATGTACATAACGATTTGTGGGGGCTGCGGCAAGGGCCTGAGTGAGTGAAAGACGAGGCATGGAGAATTATCTGGTGGGGAGGGGTTGCATAAATGATTTCTTGCTTTCAACGATGCTGGAGGATTTAGCTTTTAGATGAGAGTTGAAGGGCAGACAGGCGGGTTTATGTGTAATTGAGTATTTTAAAGGTCAAGTCGCTCAGTTGCTATACTCATTAATGTACTTTTGTGTTAGATTTCATTTCGCTTGATTGATGACTTGCCTGTTGTCGGTTTCTTCTATAGCAACGTGCTTTAATTCGAGGAGAATGTTACAAGAACGTGGCATTGGCTTTCTCTTCATCTCTTGACTAAAAAATTTATTCAAAATTCAATCAACGCTATCTGAGAAAAGTGCGGCAAGACTCAATTGCTCATCCCCCAGGAGCACCGGAGGCAAACCTCTCGCATTAGTGCTTTTCCAAGCCGCTGTATTCAAATTCAAAGTTATTCCACTTTTGTTGGATACCCTTTACATCAACAACCGCTTTTAATTTGGATTCAATAATTTTTTTGTGAGGCCCGCTTTTAAAGGTCTTTCTTCAATTTGCCATTTTCGAAAAACTGTCCTGCTATTCGTTTGGTGTTATATATCGGACAACACTGAACAAAATGCGTCACATTGAGGCACGTTTTAAAGATGACATTTAAATGTTCATGTAGGTAGCTTCGTACTTCGTCAAAAGATCATTCGTGTCAAAAGAAATATAAGTTGTTTTCAACTTATCACATATCACTCAAAATATTGTTCATCCCTAAGTACTACAGCGTGCGCCATCTCATATGGGTCGATGTAAATTTCGAATAACTTCAACAATTCTCAACCGATTTTGGAAATTCAAAAACTTTTATTCAATTTAGACCTTTACAATTTATTTTGATTAATTTTTGAAAACAATATCAATTAAATGACCGCCTTTATTGCCGTTGCAAAAATGAGTTCGTTTTCGCGCATTCTCCATGATATTTTCGAGTATTTCGGTCTAAATTTCTGCGATTTCCGCACGAATGTTTCTTTTGAGCTGTTGTATTGTCTTCGGGCCGTTAGCATACACCTTGCTTTTCAAGTATCCCCAAAGAAAAACGTCTGGAGGAGTCAAATCCGGCGATCTCGGAGGCCAGTCAATATCGCCCTTTTTTGACACCAATCTTCCAGGGAACTTCTTACGCAAAAGATTCATTGTTTTGTCCCCGGTATGGCATGTCGCGCCGTCTTGTTGAAACCAAAAGTGAAATAAGCCTTTTTTACGCATTTCTGGGACCACATAATGGGCCAACATCCACCGATATCGATCGCCATCCACTGTATCACCAACTTTGAAGAAATGCGGTCTAATGATGGTTTTAGCGCATACACCGGCCCAAACAGTAACTTTTTGATCATATAGCGGCTCTTCGTGAATAATATGAGGATTTTCGGTGCACCAGAAGCGACAATTTTGTTTATTACCTGAGCCAGAGAGCGTAAAATATGTCTCGTCGGTCATCAACATTTTCTGCCAAAACTCGTGCGTATGCCAAGCGCCGTGGCTCATCTTGTGGCAAAATTCTTTGAGTTATCTGCACTTTGTAGGGAAATATAAGTAAGTGAAGACCATCCTTTAAAATTCTCCGCAAAGTGGTCCCACTGATGCTTAACTGCTGCGAACGGCGCCGATATGAGAAACTTAGGTCTTCTTGAACACTGGCCTTCACAGACTGAATAGATTAAATTGAAAAAAATTCGAGGCCCAACGACGAATTGTATCTTTTTTGTATGTATGCCATCCAAAGGAAAAAGTTGTCATGGTGCAATGGTAATCATTACCATGTTTGAGTGTGTCCATAGCCAATGCAATACCTATACGGAAAAACCGTGCAACAACATCAGTTGTGAATGAGTATGATCAAAAAATTGCTGACGAAGGCATAACAATCGCAGTATATGATCACTTCAAAATTCCTAATCTGTGTCTCCATTTCCAATATAACACCATAATGGCATGGAAACAAAAAAAAAAGTTACTGTGAACTACAACCAACGCGACAAATTCAGTAGAATAACTCGAATTATATCTAGGTCAACCACCCCCTTAGAGTAGTGAACGAACATCTTCGACACAAACCATCTTCACCTTCTCATGTGCTCATTTGCTCGTTTTCTTTCAATGCTGTTACGCTTAAAGTTATCGTGCAGTACCCACTTTTCATCACCAGTAAAGATGCAAAAATCCTGTTTTTTCTGACGTTTAAACAGCAATTCACATGTAAAAATAATGCCGGCTTCAATTTGTACGGCACTCAATGTTCTTACTTCTGATTCATTTCTAATGCTTACAAACGTTTGATTCTACAAGTTCACCTAACGTCTGATATGAGTCTTCATGAATGCCTCCATTCTTCGTCCTCTTTTTCGGATCCACAGAACATTATTTATCTTCATCATCAAAATTATTATTTTCAAAGCATCGAACCAGAAGAGACAAGAAACCTTTGTGCAAGTCCTACAATTATGAAAAAAGGAGTTGTTTCCAAACCCTAAAAGCTGTTCTATTTCACATCTTCCAGGTCCACCCTTTTATTGCCCTCCCATTTACGGCGAAGCCTTCCGGGCAGTTCTTCTACGTGTCCTGCACGGAGCTGGATAAAGTTCCTCGCGTTATCGATTATGTAGTTTCCATAATGGATTCCCATCAAAATCTTGTTTCAGGCCTCTACTATTTGTTGGAGCACCCAGACGTAAATACTGATCCATTGTACTTTACACCTTTCTCTATGTCAATTTGGTTTTGGTTCAGGTTGTTCTACTGAGAATTCCTTTTAAATTTCTGTTCGAATATTTGTAAAGGTTTTGATAATAGGGTCCTGACAACAACGCTTTTTGTTGACATAACCAAATCTTTTGACACTGTCGATCACAAAATACTTTTGAACAAATTATATAAGTGTGGCTTTAGAGGTAGTATCCAGTCTTGGTTCAGGTCATAATTATCCAACCGAGTTCAGAGAGTAAAAATAGATGATAAGTTAAGTTCAATGCACATTGTGTTTATTGGCGTTCCCCAGGGTTCTGTGCTTGGTCCCTTACTTTTCTTACCATTTATTAACACTCTTTTTCTACAAAAATGCTTTAAGTCTTTCTACCAAGATCAATCTTGAAGTCTTAAGTCACTGGTTTAAGGGGCACAACTTGGTCGTAAGTGATACGTGTTTTTTAATCCTAGTGGTATGGTATTAGGCTAAGGACCTTTTCTCTTTCCCTGGGTATTAAGTATCTAGCTTCTTTGGATATCGTAATGGGAATGTGTTTTAGCACCCCCTGAGTATTGCCAGTATTTTTCTTCCTCCTCATGAAGCGAATGACATCAGTCTTAAGAGGATTAACCGACAGACCCATTACCCATGCTGTCGTGCCCGTCATCGATCACATTTAGCACCGTCTGTGCTTTGAGACAGCCAGTCGCCAAACATGAGCCGACAGAGAGAATGCCAACATCATCCGCATAGGTCTGGGCATAGATTCCAGAGGCATTGAGAGCATCGAACAAAGAGTCGACCACCATGCACCATAACAGCGGAGACAGGGTGCCACCTTGCTCCTTCTTAGTCAGAGATCAAGCTTCCATAAAGTTTCACTGGCATTACTGTGGTTTTATAAATATCAATTTTGAGGTTGCGTTTCTTTTTTTTATCATCGCGAAGAAATCGAAGAATGCACCCTTTACTTACATGACGTTACAGTTTGGAATGAACCTATAATAGAAGCCTTCCCAGCACGAATTTTATATGACCAATTAGTGGATGTACCTCTCGACCACCGTGCAGTTCTTGATTGTATTTTCGCTGACGAGTATCGTTAATGAATCAATCCTTGACTACTTAAGTCTTCACGAACCTCAATAGCCACTTCTGCCACAGTGCTTCATCGACGTCTCTGTGTTCCTCTCGTCAATCCAATCACTTTTCGACAGCATCCCGTTCTCCTCCTTGATTTCTGACTTCTCATGCTCTTTCTTTTTTTCAACTGACATGCTCATGTTTCTTCCTTCTTTTTCGGTCGTAGAGCTCACGAGAAGCTCTCATCTGTCAATGCAGAGTAATCGTGTACGCTTTCTGTTTCTCTATATGATTCTGCCTGCATTTGGGGGGTTTCGCTAGGAGTTTCTTATAAATGGTTGCTTGAAACCGAGCAGACAAGAATTATAGTGTCGGCAATATTCTTACCTTGGTTGGAATAGGGTAATGATCCGAGCCGATATCGACTTCTCAGAAAGGTCGGAAGTCCAGGATTATGGAAGAGTGTTTGGTGTAGATTGCAATATGATTGGTTTGGCCAATTGAGTAGGGTACCGCCAGACTCCAGTATGGATGGTGTGGAAATCGTTCGATGGCTAGTAAAAAATTACCTTTATAAGACTTGATTTCGACAGATTAAATAACTTGTGAGCCACTGCAAAACGACAGCTTCCTCAGTATGATGTTTATGTTAAATTTGGGCCAAAGTTCAATTTAATTCCCATAAAATCAGCAAGAGTTGGTTAAACCTATGTCCAAACGCTTGATATATTTACTAAATCAAATAGGATTTTGGACAAAGTACTAAAAGCTCCACAAGTTGGGAAATTTTACAAATTCTAGTAACCGAAAACTCTAAACCAAAAAGAAGATCTGATTTAGCAAATGAAAACTGTTGACATAACTACACATTTTCACATTCGTCCATCAGTGAACGGATTTTTCGTCTCCCATATCTTGAGAGCAAATAATGTTATTGACTCCGGACCAATTTCACTCGAAGTATAATTGCATAATGAGCAGCTGATAAGGTTGGCAAGAAATTTCAATTAGCGAGTGCTAGCCAAACAACTCGATAATGGCCATGTGAGTAGATACTTCAATTGTAAGAGTTGGCATGATATACTTTGATCTTCAATTGTGTGCTCGTTGCCTAGTGTCTAAAAATATTTAGTGTTTTTTATAACACTATATCACCATTGTGTAAATTGATAGCTTTAAAGGAAAAAATGGCATTAAGTCAATCAACCATAATCTGGGAATGGTTGTAATGTTTTATTCCGTAGTATTTCCGTTATGGTATCATATTATTGGCACATGATATGATATTTATTTTTCCCGCCGTTTATTCTATGAGCGAGTGACTCTTGTCTGTTTTAGTGAGTTGGCGGGACTCAATCAGGCTTTTAAAAGTTTGTGAACAACGAGAGAAGTGTGAAGTCCACCCGGATGTTGTTTGAAGCAGGCAAAGTAACTGAAATCAAGCTCCTGTAAAGAGTCAGCCAATTTAGGGTTCCAAAAGTAAATTGAAATAAAAACGAACTTATGATTTAGATTTTGATCAAATTTTTATTTTAATGAAGGATAGACGTCATATTGTCATAATATCTTGGCAAGTATCACTTGAAGCTTGGTACTCTTAATGGCGCCTATAAGGTGCGGCCCAAAATGACAGAGCCATCGAAAAACTTGGATGTTGAGACAATAAATCAAAAGTATTAGTAACTAGCTGACCCGACAAACGTCATTCTGTCTAAGCCAAATATGTTCGATTGGATGAGGTAGGAAGAAGTAGAAAAAAATAAGTAAAATTTAAAAATCAAGTGAAAATGTAATTTTAAACAAACTTATCTATCTGGAATATAAAAAAATAAACCAATATATTGTTGGTCAATAATTTAACTCCTTGTTGGCCAAGCAATCAAAAATGCATTAGTTATAAGATTTTTTTTTTGATAATTTTTGATTTAAGACTGTTATTAGAAGGAAAATTAATGTTTGGTTTCTCAAGGAATTCAAAAACTCAGTTGGATAGTTGGTTGCTTCGTCTTCGTTTGTTACACAGTCGATAGATTTGAAGGAATCCAGGGAACCAACGATTTGATTTCCAATTGTGCAATTTAAGTGATCCACATTCTTGTTCTTTGCCGCTAAAATTGCTCTTTCACTCAACCAATCGTAGTTTTTGTGGTTAGCAATGATGTTCGGAAACACTTTGTTGATGAGCTCCTCTTTCGTTGAGATGAAATTGCAAAATGTATGTCATGTTGAACTATGATATTGATACTCACCATTCAATGGATTTATCATTTTGATATTAAAATAATATCCATCTTCTCCTTGCCAAAACATCAGCGGGTATTGCAACGTGTCATATGAACGATGTGTTTCAGATATTTGTTGCAGTTGCCCAGTATCGCGACGTGTAAGCACAATATCGCGTGTTTCCAAGTTTTCACCAACCATCAGGATGGCAACTTCGTTTCACGGGCTGCTTCGCTTTACTCTCGTGATTGAGAAGCACGAAGGCGAGCCATACTAACGCGGCGCTCTTCACGGGCAATTTGCTGTTGTTCTTCAGTCCTTTTCAGTTTCGTATCCTTCTTGCATTACGGCTTTGTCGGGAAAGATTCGATCGTCTTGGTCGCGGCATTGTTAATGATGATTCAAAGAGAATACAAATTACTGATGATTATTGATTTCTGACAAAATTTATAATTATCAAATTTTCAACCATACTTAACCATAGACAAAATTACGTTTAGCTGTCATTTGCGTTTTGTTATTCCATGTCAGATACTTTTTTATTATACCAAGTTTTATAGTGACTTGTATTCTCTTTGACAATTTATGTCACGTCACACCGGAACGCGGTCGAACGGGATAAAAATCCTATATCCGTCTCCTGGTTCTAAGCTACCTCCCCACCAATTTTCAGCCAAATCGGTTCAGCCGTTCTTGAGTTATAAATAGTGTAACTAACACGACTTTCTTTTATATACATATATAAAAGGTGTCTCAGTAAGAGTGCACTTTTTCATTTTAAAATAAAAACAAGTATTTTATGACAGAGTTGTGATATTTTTATTGTATTGTAAAGAAGACATGTTCCGATTAAGTATGGAATAAAATATCCGGCAAATGACCCACGGCTCCGATGACAGCCCATTACTCTTTTCATGAAATTTTCGATGACTTTTGCACAGAGATGTGGCTGTATCTCACCGATGACGCGTTGGATTTCCGATTTGAGCTCAATAATTGTTTCACAAAATTGAGATTTCACAAAACCCCAAAGAAAAAAATCGCACGACGTTAAATGTAACGAATGCCGTTCACAGTCACTGCAATTTCGGCCTCAT
The DNA here is from genome assembly GCA_958301585.1 of Merodon equestris. Classification (NCBI taxonomy): domain Eukaryota; kingdom Metazoa; phylum Arthropoda; class Insecta; order Diptera; family Syrphidae; genus Merodon; species Merodon equestris. Next base: position 30,793,705 of record OY284413.1, read on the forward strand.
TTTCAAGAAAGTAAGGTCCAATCACGCCGCCTGACCAAAATCCGCACCAGACAGTTACTCGTTGTGGGTGCATTTGTTTCTCATGGATTGCATGAGGATTTTCTGAGTCCCAAATTCGACAATTTTGTGTATTCACGAAGCCATTGATATGGAAATGCGCTTCATCGGAGAAAATTACTTTTTTCGAAAAATTGGCATCGACTTCACTTTGCTCCATTACCCATTGAACGAATTGCCGGCGCTTTCCGTGGTCTGCTGGTTTGAGCTCCTGAGTTAACTGAATCTTGTACGCATGAAGGTGGAGGTCTTTAGTCAAAATTCGCTGCGTAGTGTTTCGTGAAATTTGCAGTTGTTGAGAACGATGTCGAATTGATGTTTTCGGGTTTTCGGCTACACTCTTGTTTACAGCAGCAATGTTTACAAGAGACCGACCGGTACGTTGACGCAAAGGATTCTTATTATCCATAATTGACCCAGTTTCTTCAAATTTTTTGACCACTCTTCGTATGGTTGACACATTAGGTGCACTTTCTCGGCTGAAAATTTTAAAAAGTGCACTCTTACTGAGACACCCTTTAGATAATAAAAATTCTAATATCTCGCTTATCTAGAAAAAACGTAGTTATTTTCCAAAATTCCTTACCAATGTAATAGTGCACCGTATTTAAAGAAATACATATATTAATTTTGATATACCAAAATGATAGTGCCACTGGTTTCATTTGTATTTACGCACAGTTAACATGACATGACGTCCGATGACAATCGGAGTAGATGGCACTATCATTTTGGGACGCATCTTATAGTAGTGGTCCCAGTACAGATCCTTGAGGTATTCCAATCTTCACCTCCAATAGCTTTAATTTTTTATCGTTATCTTTCACCAAAAAATGTCGTTCACTCAAGTAACTTTTAATTATTTGGTAATAGCTCAGTGGAAGGAAGTTATAGAGTTTGTATAGCAGACCTTTGTATCAAGAAATACCTCTAGGTAGAATCTCTTTTCCTCTAGGTCAGTTGCGATTTTGTTAACTACCGTGTGAGTTTGTTGAATGTTGCCTGCGGAAGCGGAATTGGTCGATCATTATTGAGTTTTTCGAATATTTTTCCTAATGTGGCTAGTAAGCTTATTGGTCTGTAGGATGACATCATTTTTACATCTTTATCAGGTTTCGGTATTAGTAATTTTTGAAAAATATTTTAGTCTGATTAGTGCATCAAATATATTTCTTATGAATTCTATGGCTTATCTGGGTAGTTGGGTTAATATTTTCCCATTGAGGTAGTCATATCCTGGGACTTTCTTGTGATCAATCCCTTTTTTTTTTTTGATACAATGCTCCACTTCATTTATTGTTATTTTTTATCCTTGTATGATTGGAGGTTACCCTAGTATTGGAAGTTATGCAGTTACATTGTCTTTTATGTTAGTGAATACTTCTTCGTAGTGCTTGACTAAGATGTCTGCTTTGTCTTGATTGGTCCAAGACCAAGTTCCGTCTGGTTTCCGTAGAGGTTCTATTTTGTTCTTAATTGTTTTTTGTACCTTTCCAATAGAATAGTTGGTTTCGGAAATTGAAGTTAGGTTTTTTAGATAGTCATTAAATTGATTGTTTTGTATTAGTTTGAGTTTTGTCTTAAGTTCCTTTGTAGCTTTGTTATAATTACTTTTGTCACTGGATAGCCTGGTAATCTGCCATTTTCTGTTTTCTTCTATCTGCTATTGTAATAAAGTTGGTCCGGCCTGTTGAATGGGGTTGTCTTTATTGCTGCAGCAGTTACTATAGCGTTGAAATAAACAACAGCTCGCTCTACGTCGTTTTCCGATTTTAGTGTAACATTAAGTTGCAGATTATGTCCATCTATAGCCCATCTTTGGCTACAGTCTAGCTAAGTCGTACATGCCATACATTCTAATCCTGCGTCGATTAGAAGTACTACCAAAGGGTTCGTATGGTATTTGAGGACAATTTATTTGCCTATATGTTTCACAAAATGTGTTATATTGCCATGAAACTTTTACGCAACGTTAAGTGACTGGTCGATTATAAATTTAGCGGCAACAACCTGCTGAATTCTAGACTGGAAACGATTACATACCCGAATCAAATGCTTTTTATTCATATCATGATGGCAGTTATAGTATCCTTCAGGAAAGAAATGGTTTTATGAGAATGTTTTTTGGACTCACGTTCAAGGTCGGAAGAGCTAGAGCTAGCTACGTATGGCCTGTTCGGGTGATATGGTCATGGGAATTTTCGGCCGTACAGTCCTATACCGCCATCGTTGTGTGAAGAAGCTGATTCCTGCAAAAATATGTATGCTCTGTTCCAAGGCTTTTTTAAACCCCAATGGAGACATCAGCATTAAGCCGGCATAGGATGTTTATTTTACATTGTTCAGTAAGTAGGTGGTCCATATGCGCTTCGATATTGCTGTCTTAGCCATTGGATCTTATAAATCATCATTGGATCGGTCGTCTTTCTCTTCTGTGGGAATGTGAACATTTATTAAGGTTAAATTTTCGAGAGTAGCTTTGATGTGGATACAGTGCGTATGTGGCTAAGGTTAAAAGTTCTTGGCCTGACACAGAGATGGCGTTCCAATTAGCGAAGATGTATGCTTCCTGCCTGGATGCATGTGTCATTAATTCGTATATCAAGTTTCAATTTATTCTTAATTAGTTTATTTACACGAATTTTTGTAGTCTTGCGGGTTTTTCATTGAAATAGAGGAACTTGAATATCGTGCAATCATAAAATTCTTCGCTTTAGATCAACCGGGCGGGCATCAGAATTTAAACGTGGTAGCACATCCCTCGAAGATAAAGGTGAATCAGATAACTGAAGCTGTGCTGATATAAATAAAAAAGGATGTGAAACATCTTGCACAAACAATTGCGGAAGGATGCGAAAGCTCTGCGTAAGATGCATTTGCTAAATGGCCTACTTGTACTAAGGGATGCTCGGCCATCCTTCCAATTCTCCTGATTTGGCACCCTCAGACATTTATCTATCCCTAGACTAGAAGAAATTATTTTTTGGGAACTGCTTCGCATCCAATGAAGAAGTTTAAAGGGGCGTAGGTGAATATTTTCACAGCCTTCTAGACGTTCACTTCCGGGAAGGAATACTTATGTTGGCGAAACGCTGAACCAAGTGTGTTGAAGTCAGGGGAGATTATGTAGAAAAATGAAATAACTTTTTGTATAAAAGTCAGTCTTTTAATGTCAAGCCGAGAATTGTTCACTTAACCCTCTTATCCATCGCACTTCTTGGAATAATATCAGCTTTCTAAAGGGTTTCTCAATAAGGTCGGGTAGATGTTGAAATGGATTAAAACAAGCTGTGAGTGAGGTAGTCACAAAATTCCTTTTTTATTAGAAATACCCATGTTTGCCATTAAGTATGGAATATAACATCGGTCAAATTCCCGCCTCGGCTTCTTACGGAGCCACGGATACGAGTAGTCCAATTTTCAATGACACTTCCGCATACCTAGTCCTGTCATAAGTTCTGTTACACAATTTTCAGCGCTTATCATTCAAAACTTCTTGAGGGAATAGAGCCGTTAACTTTTTTTTTCAGAACACATGGTCTGATCAGTGAAGAATACTAATCAGTTTGGTTTCATTTTGCAAGCTATTAACATGGAGTGGGGCGTTAAAGAGTATCGAGTCGCGGTAATAGCGTTGCATACGTGCGGAAAGAGTGCTAACCAAATTTTCGAGTTGCTTAAACCACTCGGAATATAAAGAATTTTCGTTTATCGAGCTACTCCTCGCTCCGGCGAGTTGTCTGGAGTAGAGTACAGGTGAAGAAGTGGTCGCCCGCGCGTCGTCCGTACGATTGCGATATTAAAGGCAGTGCATGAACGAATTCGGAGAAATCCCTTTGGGAAGCAGAAGATCACGTCGAAGGAATTGGATATACCAACCAGATCCATGTCTAGCCTGATTCTAGGCATATGAAAGCCTATCGTCGGTCCACGGGTCATCGTCTAACTCCTTACCTAAAAAAAAATTGGGCTGGAAAGATGCATGCGACTTTTGCAGTGGCACGCGGACAATTGCCATGATGATTACGGATGAGAAAATTTTTACCGTGGAAGAAGTTTTCAACTAACAAAATGCCAAAATGTATGCCACTTCATCTGAGGAAGCGAAAAAAGTTATTGCCATCATCCCGTTTTCGTAATGGTTTGGTAGGGGGGGCTCTCACCATTTCTGTGTCGCAGCCCTCCATTTCTGTGAAAAGGACGTTAAAACTGGTGCAAAGATATGCTAGAGGGCTTTGTGAAGGGTTTGACCAATACCCTTTTCAATAGACACAGATGGACCTTCCAACAGGACTCTGCTCCAGCGTGCAAAGCCAAAACCACGCAGGAGTGGCTCAGAGTTAATATTCCTGGCTTTATAGCAGCAGAAGATTGGCCGTCGGGGAGTCTAGATCTGAATTCACTGTATTATGATTTGTGGTTAGAATTGGAGCACATGGCTTACAAGACTCCCCACAAAAATGTAGAAAGTCTTGCGCTATGTCCAACTTTAGGGCATCGATCGATTGTGGTCAATCGTGGCGTCTGCTGTTAGTCACGTAGTGCCGTCCTGCTGGAACCATATGTCGTTTAGGTCCACATGGTTCAATTTGAGTGATAAGAAATTTGTTATCGTTCTGTAGCGCTCGCCATAGACGATGACCGCCTCACTAACGTCGTTTTCGAAGAAGTACTGACCAATGATGCCGCCGGCCCAAAATCCACTCCAAACGGTGACTTTTTGAGGATGTATTGTCACCTGCTGAACCTCGTGTAGGTTGCTGATTGATTTTTAAGCCAAAAGGATCCCTGTCTTCCAAACGCTCCGAAGCTCAAGCAGCAAACAAACGGTGTTGTCTATGGTCATGAACTTTGAGCTCCTGATTCCGTTGGATTTTGTACGGGTGTAGGCTCGTAGTTGAAGTCTGTGAAGGCCGAATTCTTGTGCGCGGCGAGGATCAACTGCTGATGTTCTCGGCCGATCTTGCGTCCCTTGATGTACGAACGAACGATTCGACTGTGAAGGGTCACCAGATCTACCGTAAAATGGGCGCAACGCACTAATGGACCCTCATTTTGACAATTAAGTTGCATCGTTTGGATGTGCTGCACAGTTGCCATGGTGATTTGGCATCAGTAAATGAATAACAAACAACAGATTTGACAGATGTCACGAAAAAACATAGCCGCCACAGGCTGCCGTAATCTACCCGCGTCAATTGAAAAGCCTTTTAGATAACAAGTAATTTTTTTGAGGTAATAGCTAATTTGTACGAATAAAGTCTTCGTCAAACAAAACGGGTTTTTAACGCCGCAGTGAGATAATTTTACGGTGATAAGTTTACCCTTATGAAATTCCCGAAAAAGAAAAAGAATTTGTCATGAAGTCGGAGAATATCACCGGCTGTGTCGAGAGCTGGAATCAGGCGAAGAAAAAATTTTCACGCCGAAAATGCTTCCTGTGTGACGAGGAGTACGTTACGCGATCTTAAAATGCGCTCGTATTTCCTGCTGGCGTGATCTATTGGAAACCGCCAGGGTCCCCATTACTACACCAAATACTTGAAGCGAACCCTAAACCTTTCAAACATCAGACACACGGGCTCCTTTATCTTATCTTCTTATTTAGGGCTGAATGAACTTCCATTTCACATGATACACCCTAACAAATTGGTCTTTAAGGCTATCAAATGGTAGTTTGGGTAAATCAGTCACACTCAAGACTCTATTATCCAAAATCGTTTTCCATGCGCTTAATTTAGTGGTACCTGAATCCACGTCAGTGATTAAAATGTGGAAACTTGCTCCGTCTTTCGATTGCTTCCAAATTTCTAATCAAACCTCTGTTCGAAAATTGCGTTGCCATCCATGCGTTCCAATATAAATTTCATTTCACGTCTTGTGACAAATAATTTGCATCAATGCTCCCCAATTGGTTTAATTTCGTCCAAACGACCAATACATAAAGTGTATCGCTCGTTCCTAGATAGGTACACACTCCAATAGCTCCTGATTCTATCCTCTTCGGGTGACTACTCCAAGGGGAAATCCAGCACTGATTGCTGCAACCTTCGGTACAGGTGAAAATGTGATGAAGTGGAAATGAAAATGTCTTTAGCTGTTGCTAGTGACCTCAAGCACCACTCACAGGCAATCAATAAAACAAATTAATCAACAATAATTGCCAATTATAGGAAAATTTCATTCGCGTCCGCACAGATGTCGCCACCGCAATCAAATTCCCATGAAAGCACAAATATTATTCAATTCAATTACCGTCACAATTGAGTTCTATTTGTGTCGATAAAACCCTTTTTCCCCGGAACGAAAGGGAGCACAAACAACTGAGTGCTATTACTCGAAAATCAGAAAGTTCCACGGTCTTGTTTACTTTCGCCAGAAATACAGTCTAGAATCGCAGAATCACATCATTACTTCCACCGAGTTGCGTTCGGTTTAATTTCAACGTCGCAATATTGTGTGCCAACGAATTCAATCCGCCTTGTGACATCAAACACAATCATTTCACCCAAATCAAAAAGATAGTTAAGACCAGGACGCACCGCGCTGTACGGGGCCATGTGACAACCAATCAGCCATCCAACTTATAATGGAATAAATACCGAAGAGCGAACAAAATATCTATTTATAGCACGAAATACTTCAACACACACGCAGAAGCCAGTCAGGGATAAGTGGAAGATTTTGCTTGAGTCGGCATTGGGTGTGCCTCTCCCCTTCAACGTCGTCCCTTGTGAACCTAAATTCGCACTCGAGCAGTTGTCATCTTACATGGGATTCGGTACGTTCTTGTATGGGTGGTATGTGATACCGGGTAACTTTGAACTAAATCTCTCGAAAGTGCTTCTACTTGGTCGGCCCTTATACATTATATGCTCCACTGCTGGACTGCGTTGGCGTCTTTAAGGTCAAGAAAAAGTGAAAGTGTAATCGTCGTCGTCGCCGTTGTCCTCGGCGATTTTGCTTTCGTTTTTTCGGTTGTTCTGATATCTGAGATGATTATTATTATAATTCCTTTTCGTTGCTTGTTTGGGTTTGCCTCCGTTGAGATATTCGATTCCAAATAGCCACTTATCGACATATTGGAACCAGCAAGTGTGTACGTTGAAGCCATATATGTATGTTAATTAACAAGTGTATTATGAGAAATTAGCGCGCGTTACAGTTGGATGTCTCGAGAGCCGCCGATTTGAATTTTTTATATTTGTTCGTCATTGTTTTCGGTCTCATTGTTGCCCGCCTGCCTAGTCGTCCACCGTTCACTTTGCCCTTGGAGCGTGTAAAGTGGCTAATTTTGGATGGAAATAAATTAAGCAAACAAACAAGTGGTGCCCAATTTGAATAAAGTTTTTTTCTTCTTTCGGCTCTTCTATATGTATTTTTAGTCGGCTTTGTTGATATCATAGCTTCCAGGGAAGAGGCTAATTTTAAGGAAGTCTTTATATGGCGGGTCGGGTTTCTGATCCACATGTGCACATCCGTTTATTTTAAAAATGCTTACACGAGAATCAAATTATAATTCGAATATAGAGACACGTTAGAAGAAGGTTGAAGGTGCTAGAGAACGATTGCTTCTATGACGAAGGACACGATTGATAAGCATTCATTCATACAAATCCCGAAATAGACGGTAATTCGAGGAGTAGTAGGTTAACCCGACCAAGCGGAGACATTTACTTTTACATATGTATGTACAAGGTAGCTCAAAATAGAGCGCTTTACTCCTTGAGATCGCGGAATACTTCCGACTACTTTTTGACAGGATAATTCGTCAGTAATTTGAGTGCGACATATATTTCGGCGTAAATTTGTAATTGTAAATCGACTGCCGTACGTCAATTGTTAACTAGTTAGAACTAGCGATTATGTCTAATTGCATCTATTCTCACGCTCTCTTGAACCTCGATGGCGAGGTAGACGATTTTGGGTCGAAATTTATCATGAGCCACGAGGTCCATTTCCATATGAGCGGATCCGTAATCAAACAAAATTTGCGCTTCATGGGTATTGAGAATCCGCGCATCACTCATGAAGAGCCATTACATCAACTCACCCTCACTGCATGACGTGTTATTTCCGCCGCCATAAGCCATCATTTTTCGAGGAAAGCGGGGATAATGGTGAACGATCGAAAACTACGATCAACGATTTTTTACTGCCGCAAATCGACGAATTTGAACTAAGGTCATGTGGAATAACCAGGACGCGCGACAAGAGTCATTGTAAAGGATGTGTTTCCTATAGGCATATATCCATCCCATTTTAGAGATTTGCACAGGCATTTGATCTCGCACAGGCGGGCGGGCAAGATCACCTGGTTTGACTCCCGTCGTTCTAAGATTTTTGTTTTTTTTTTCTTTTTTTTAAATCAAGAATCTATCAGAACAAACCACAGAATCTGGAAACTCTCTTGGATGGTCTGGACCCTTCTAATATATCACCTTAACGACATGGAAACTAAAAAGTTACTGTGAACTACAACCAACGCAACAAATTCAGTCGAATCTCTCGAATTCTATCTAGGCCAACCACCACCGGAGAGTAATGAACGAACATCTTCGACACAAACCATCTGCCCCCCATCCCGGTTGTGTGACAAACACAATAAGAACGTGCGAATCCCAGCAGTTGGACACTCTTGAAGAAGATAGTCCCTTCTGTGTTGATACGTGCCTGCCGCACTATCCTTTCAAGGACTAAATTGGGGAAATCACACGAAAGTGCATCTCCTTGCCGAAATCCGGTGCATAGTTGGAAAGGTCCGCAGGTATGGAGTTTAAACTGCACAGTGCATCGCGAGTCCTCTATTGTGACGCGACACATCTGAATCGTTGCCATCGTCGTGAAGAACTCTTGATGATGAATCCTGTCGTATGTGGCTTTAAAGTCGGTAATGTGAAGATCTGATAGTCGATTTGCCAGGCCGGAATCCCCGCTGGTACGTGCCTATCAGTGTAAAGCAAACCGGTTTAGTACGTTTACATAGTACACTGGATAGGATCTTGTAGGCGACATTGTGCAGGGTTATGGTTCGGTATTTAGTGCAAGACATAGGATAGTCTTTTACGAATATGGGGTAGATAGAGTCGTCGGGCACGCTTTCATCCTCCCAAATTTGACAGATGATCTGCTGCATGATCCCTACCAGCACATCACCACCAGTTTTAAAGAGCTCAGCCTGAAGAGCATCTGGGCCAGCAGCTTTGATGGATTTCAGATTATGTATAGCTGAGCTGACTGCTTCCAAAATAGGTAAGGGGCTTAGTTCTTCTACTGGCGCTGTATTTTGTTCTAACCCTATCACTCTCTCTTGATCAAGCCCGCTAAGCTGGTGGAACTGCAGCTTAAACACATTCACTACAAGATTACCTTCACAATTTCGAAAAGCCTGGGCGCAGGATGGATACCATCCGAAGTTCTTGCCCAAAAGAATAAAAATGGTCTTCTACAATGGCGCCGCAGCGACGCTTATTTGATTGATATCATCTTCAAAAAATAATGGAAAAAAACGTAGAGTTCAAAATAAACATTTAAATATTCTCAGCTACACGTGTAAGCCTTGTAAAATTGTTGGATCAGCAATAGGACAATCTGAGTTGAGATCAAAGCTGGCAGAATTTCCAAAATCAGATCAACTGCCGCGTCAATGATTCAAATGAGAAAAACTACAAGGTGAATATCTTACTCGGGCTCTTTTTTTTGTGAGCCCTTTCCTGTTTTACTACTGCCAGGCAGACACCCTACTGATGGGAAACACCGCGAAATAAACATTTTTCGATGACCCTGCACATCCGGTGATAAGTGGCTCGTGCGTCCCCTTGTTCTTACAGTAATTGGGTAACCCCTACTTAATGCATTCTGCAAAATTCATACCGCAACCAGAAAAAGAACTAAAAGCTATAATACTGACATTATTCCAAGAAGTGAGGACTTTTCCGTCGAAAAACTATTTCATTTTCTATATAATCTACCCTGACTTCAGCACGTTTGGTCCAGCGTTACTTTAACACCAGTATTCTTCTCTGCCAGTGAGAGTCTGGAAAGTCGTGAAAGTATTCATCTACGGCCCTCAACTTCTACATTAGATGTGAAACGCTTACCAGAAACAAATTTCTCTAAGTTTGGCAGAGATGAGAGTCTGAGAATGCCAAATCAGGAGAGTAGGGGAAAGATGTGTTTTCCTGGTGAAAGATGGCTTATTCCTTCTTTAAGCCAAGTCGTCTTTCGTGAATTTTGGTATCCAGGTAGTCAAGAAGGTTAGAATAATATTCTATTGTAATTGTTCTACCCTTTCTAGAGTAATCAATCAATCAAATAACGATCCCTTCCGTATCCCAGCATACGCCGTGGCGCAGTGGGTAGTGTGTCGGCCGCTGACGCCAGATGAGCGAGTTCGGATCCCGATAACACCACCGCCATCGAATGATTATTTCGCGGCTTCCCTCCTCGGCGGGGTACTGGCAAAACCCCCCGTTGTACACTTGCCATGAAAAAGCTTCTCGGCTCTCGCCGTTCGGAATCGGCATTAAGCTTTAGGTTCCATTCACTTGTGTGAAAAACAAATCGCACACAGCATAAGTGAATGAAAGAAGCTTGGCCTTGGCTCCACATGAGCTCTAACGCTATCTTTAGTGTCACAATGGACCAATATTTGTGTCTGAGTGCTCCAACAGATAGAAGCAGCCTCCAACAAAAAAAAAAAAAAAAAAAAAAAAATCCCAGCATACGCTAGCCACCTTTCCGGCAGATAGGCAGATACAATCGACTTCGTTTTCTTTGGCGTTAAATAACCCGCATCCATCCACTGCCTGGACTGTTGTTTCTAGCGTGCAGTGGCGGACCCATGTGTCCTTTGTGGTAACAAATCGCCGCACAAAACCGGGTGGATCCCTACTGAATCGGTCCAAAGACTACTGCGAAAATCGTTTGCGCTTTGCTTTTGATCGGCATTCAGCAAATAGGGCACCCATCTTGCGCAGAGTTTTCGCATTCCTAATTCTTTGATGTTTCGGACCGTTTCTTCCGATATACTTACAGCCTCAGCTATTTAAATTTAAATTTTACCTACCTCTTTTTAGGGAATTTTTGTTTTTATAAGACAATAAAATTTATTTTAATTTTTTTATATGCTTTTATTTGTATCTTAAACTGTATAAACATTTTTTTTTCTTATTTTATATTTTTTTAAATTAAATTAGACACCAAAAAAAAAGCACTAGTCATGGTAATAGCGGTTGTTCATGTTGTCTGAAAAAAAAAAAATGGATTACTGTTCAGCAGGTCTGTCACTATCGGCCCAATACCAATATTAATCAATTTCATTGAAAAACAAAATAAATGGTGGACTGTAGAAAAAAATCTTGTTTTTTGTTAATTTTTTTGTTAAAAATCGTTTAAAAAAAAATAAGAAAATATTTTCGAAAAAAGGCAATTTTGGTACGGCCGATAACTATTGATGAGTAGAAGAACATAAATACATTTCAAAGCAATCGGTCAAATAGTTTTTGTTTTAGGACCATGACAGTTTTAGAAAATGAAAAATGCGTTTAAAGTTTCAAGAGCAGAATTTTCGTGGAAAATGTATACTTACACTAATCTGCTATGCCTGGACCATACAATAACCCTTCGGATGGATAACCCTGTTTGACGCATCATTTTCTGCCAGTTTTTGTGACCTGAGGGAAGCCCTTGCCTTTTGGGATGCCTCGGACGTGGATCGCGTTCATCGTACTCCTCAGCATACGAGTAGGCGTTGCGGCCAATTTGCGTACCAAAAATGTGCATTATTTGAAGGATTGGTGAAAATCCTTCATTAAACATACGCGCAGCTGTCCATGCAGCAATTTCCAGCGTATTTTTTCGAACAAAGTGATGCTTTGGAGTCAAGTTCCAGATGCAACTATTAAACGACCCGTTGTTGTCCTGAGTGTTTTTTCCCAAGCACCTTTGTATCAGATCATAAGATGATAATTCTTCGTAAATTGGCTTTAAAAAAACTTGCTGTTTCTTCATCAAATGCTGGAGGATGTGTGTAAATTTCCTCTGTATTCTCTGCCGTATGTTGTAAATACTTGCACCATGCAATTGAACAGTACGAGTGCTAGAGGTTTTCATCTGTTAAAATGTAATGATAGTATGTAGCCCACAATGCTTTCTTCATTTCTTCTTGAGAATCTGGATACTTTACACACTTTTGATTTGACAATTAAATCTACAATTTTCTATCAAAGGAACAACACCCAGCAGTGAGGTAAAACCACGCTTGGCCCATGATCCATTACCAGAAACCGTGATTTTATCTTCAGCACAACCGTTTTCAACATTTAATTTTTTTTCTTCTGCAACGGCTTTTTTGAATATAGTATCAACTACTGACTTTACAGCAATATAAATTTGGTCGAGCATACCATAATATCCATTTTTACTAATTCCATCACACAAGTCCATTAGCGAACATAATAAATTTATTCCAGCCAGACCGACTCCAAGTAGTCGCATAATAAACACAAAGCGTCTATTGATTTCGTAAACATTTTTGATCGTAGGAGAAGAATTGATGTCAAATTCTTGGCACGAACACTTTACACACAATTTGAATCGTAATCCACGCGGTGATTTTTTCAAAAAATTTAACGTCAGTATCGCACAGCTTGCACTTTAAAATTGATTGCAAAGCTGTAAACACTAGCGAGAAACACAGAATGCTGTAGCTGAATCCTTCGTCAATCGGTACATCAAAATCACACTTATCTTTTAATTCTTCAGTTGATGTGCTCACAAACTCGGTATCGGTTTCAGCAGTATACTGATTCCTTCGAATACTCCTTTTTCTTTCTTTTTGCCCTGGATATCTTGTGGAGCTTCTCGAGCCTTTTCGATCCATTTTTTTTTTCCTGTTTGACACACAGAGCATCAAATGTGTACTGCTAAATTTGTGCCAGGAATATTCACGACAAAAATTTATATACACTATTCCACATACATATGCACAGGTAAGTAATGTACTAAAGTGGACCGTCAGAAACTCCATACGCAGGTATAAAAGACCGGTGACAACAATAGAAACAAGTCGCTTACGGTTGAATTTTTATTTTCGATAGGTTTAACTATCGAAATATGAAAAAAAAATCGATTTTTCGAAGTGGTCACATGAGGCTACCCCCTTAACCTAACCTCTTGATAGGACGTGCTGTGAAAGCTAATGAATCCAAACTGCATGTAAGGATGGGGATTGTAGTCTGAAAAAAATCTTTTCAAGTATTTTACTAATACTGCTTAGTAGGCTTATTAGCCTATAACTATCAATCATTTGAGTATAGGCTTACATCTTGCAGTATAGACACGGCCTTAGCAATTGCCCTTTCATTGGCAAAGTACGAGTATTTAATTTTAAAGCTCAAACTCTATAACTAGTTTTCGGCACTGTTTTAAATAAAAGATTTTAATACAACCAAGGCCAGCAGCTTTTCGAATTTTAAGTCTTTGATTATAAACTCTACGAGTGTGGTCCGATAAGTAATTAGCCTCACCGCCAGATGGCGCCAGTATCACAAGAGGAACTTACTATCGTGTAGTACATTCTAGTAGACGACTACTGTCGGATCGGACTCGTAGTTTTGTTTTGACCGCATGTGGAAGCGGGAGTGTCCGCGGGTTTTAGAAAAATGGAAAAAGAGCAATATCGGTCGGTGATTCGATTCTTGTGTTTGGAAGGGAAATCGCCCAGCGAAATCAAAGAGCGCTTGGATGCTGTGTACGGTGACTCTTCTCCTTCGATGGCGACCATCAAAAATTGGCTTAACGAGTTTCAACGTGGTCGCACGTCGGTTTTTGATGAGCCAAGTCCAGGTGCCCCGAAAACGGCTACCACGGAGGATAACGTGACAAAAATCCACGATCTCGTATTGGCAGACCGCCGATTAAAGGTGTGCGAGATAGCTGAGACAGTAGGCATTTCAAAAGATCACGTGGGTCATATCCTGCATGAAATTTTGGGCATGAGAAAGCTGTCGGCACGTTGGGAGCCGCGTTTGCTCACTCCGGACAACAAGCGCAACCGTGAGACCATCTCAGAGCAGTGTTTGACGCTGTTTAAGCGCAATCCGAAGGAGTTTCTGCGTCGTTTCGTGACAGTCGACGAAACATGGATCCACTGGTACACACCAGAGACCAATGAACAGTCGAAACAGCGGACTTCGCCCGGCGAACGTGTTCCGAAGAAGGCGAAGACTGTCCCATCGGCCGGAAAGGTGATGGCCACCGTTTTCTGGGATTCACAAGGTGTGATCCACATCGACTACCTGGAGAAGGGCAAAACGGTCACAGGGCTGTACTATGCAAAATTATTGGACCGATTCGACGCCGAATTGAAGAAAAAACAGCCCAACTTGGCGAAGAAAAAAGTGCTCTTCCCCCATGATAACGCACCGGCTAACACCTCCGCCCTCGCCACGGCCAAATTGGTCGAATTGGGCTACGAACTGCTGCCCCATCCACCCTATTCTCCAGATTTGGCCCGTGCTACTTTTTTTGTTTCCAAACTTGAAAAAGTCACTCGCCGAGCAGAAATTTTAGTCGAATGAGGAGGTCATCGCCGCCACGGAGGCCTACTTTGCAGACCTCGAGAAAACGTATTTTTCTAAAAGGAGACTCTATTCAAAAATAAATCACCATTTGTTTTGAGAGGAGATCATTTTTATCTTATTGTTATCTCTTTCTACAGTAGAGAAACTTGTCATGGACGACTTAAGCAATGGGCGAAATAAAATTTTAAAAGTTTTTCTTCTGATTGCTTTGCTATTTCTTCGTTTGCAGCTGTAATTGTATAATTTTACGAGTTGTATTCGCCTGATTCACTCTTCGCTAGGCTGGTGAACATGTTTAAAACATGTTTTAAACATGTATTTTAATCCAATAATTTTATGGCATAAAAACACTGCAAAATACAGCTGTCGGGGGTCGTTAGTATGGTGGCCTCTAGTCTTCAAGAGCACCAAATGAGAGACTGATAGTTTGGTAAGGACACTCAGCTCTCAAAACTAATTTTTCCAATGGACTGCCATTCCATTCATATCATCCAAAGTTCTGGTTATCAACCTAAGACCAGAATTCAAGCAAAAAAAAGAAAACAACGAGTACGAGTGCATAGTTGTTTTGGTAAATTAAAATCCTGAATGCGGAAGTAACATGGTTGTATCCGTGCCATAGACTGTAAGTCATAACCGTCCATGCGTCCATGAAAACTGAAAATATTCTCATCACTTAGTCCCCTACGGTACTCAATAACCTTAAAGATTTGTGGGGAATCATGTGGCTTTTCATCGTCCATCGGCTGCGCATACACTTGAAAGGCGCAAACACGCCTTTGGAATAATTAATTTGTGCGTCGCGTCGATCAGTGGACATTTCGCCGACATTCGTTTCGACCGCTGAGAAAACAAAGACTAAAATCCAGAGCCAATCTATGTACATATTTCGCCAATGGACAATAAAATATGGCTGCATACAGGCCCGGATGATGATTCATTTCACATTTATTCATTCCTTTCATTGGGTTCGGTCTCTCCCGCTCCTCGCCTCATCTGTGCTCCTATTACTGACTCCTACCGGCTGCTAATGGATAAGGAGAAGCGAGAAAAAGGTAAAAGAATAGAAGACAAAAAGGAAAACGACACCAGCACCTTGCGAATAACATAGCACCGACTATGAGATACAATCGAAATCCAACACCGTTGGGGTATAACCTCTCGACAAACTGTGTTCAAGTTTGTGCACGTCGCAACACGTTACTTGAATGGCTCACTATTGCGTTGCGGTTCCGTTTCAACGTCGCTACACTCCTCCTCGTCTTCATCTTCTGCCACTCCCCGGTCGGGAGTGCTTGTTGAACAAAAACTCGAATGCAAACTATGACTCCAATCCACCGGCAGCCAACACTGTTCAGTCAACTCGCATAGTGCTTATCCCGGATTTGGCTTTTAATTTTCCATCTGTTCGACACGCACATAGTCCCGAAGGGGGGCCGGTACTAGCTCGGATTCGTTCCTTAAGAAACACGACTGTTTCTTTGTTTTGCTTTTATTCTTTGCGTCATTTGCGTCCACTTGTTGTAAGAATCTGTCTGCAACAAGAGACCGAATAAATGAGAAAAATGAGCACAAGTTCTTCCTCCAGAGCTCTGGAAAAAAATAAAACACTTCGAAGGGACTCGTCTTTGTTACCAAGTGTGAGAGGTAGTTGCTGATGTATACTCCTCCGTGTACTTAGTCGTAATTTCTGCGTGATTACATGCAAACGTGACTTTCATACTTACTCCACGTCCATGTCACACATATGGTGGAGTGGAGTGGAAGACTCACTTTCGTAACAATGACTGCCGGCAGTTAAGTTCTCTTTTCTTTCACGTCCTGATTCAGCCTGAGCCTGACGAGGTTGTAAGAATGAACAAGAAAAATCCAGTAAAAGGGAGGAATAAAAGCTAAAAAAAATGCCCGGAAATGGGCTATTAAACGATGGACAGGAGTACTGGTACTCTAGCGCTCTATAGATGCATGGTACCAGCAACTCGTTTGGCTGCGAATTGATAGTGTTGTTGGTTACATGCCAAGGAACTTTAATGTTGTGTAATTAGTTTAGGAGCTCTTTTGTGGTCGTTGCTTTTTCATTTAGCCAATAGGATGGCTAGTTTCATTCTCGCATCATTTTCTTTCACGTCGTCGTTTGCGTTGCGAGGAGGAATAGTTAAGCAAGTGTTTGGAACGTGGTGCTAAATGTTTTCTCACTTAATAGGCGGCTTTCGAGAATGCAATTTTGTCGTAAATTTTGCATTTTGTTACTTCTTTTGAACCAAACAATGCCTTGAACCGATTTTTTTCCTTCCTTCTTTAGCCTCAATTAGCTTTTAATGAAATGCTTTTCTTACTTTGACTGTTAAGGCGACTTGACAATGTGTTTTCCAAACCTCGTTTATGCAGATTAACACAAATGCTGGATTATCCCTGTCAGCTATTTCTTTGCGGCTATTCATGGAATTAGAGTAAACATTCCAAAATTTACGACAAAATTTTAGCCCGACTTGAACAATGAACTTCTAAGAACAGATCTGGACAAATTCAGTCGACTGCAGACAAAACTGAATTGAAATTCGAAATGACGCGAAAAGGCTCATTCATCCATAGGTTGGTTTAGGCAAGGCACGAAAGAGAAACTCTTGGGTGAATAGATAAGTATCATAGCCAACAGTCATGGACTTTTTAAATCATACCAGAGAAAACTTCTCACAAACATTATTACATCGATCTTTCCCCCACTCACAAGCTCAGCTATACCAAGTAGTTGGCATTTAGTATGTGATTTTTTAAGCGTTTGGTTCTTAATTATCAGAAAAAGACATAGGGAAATTTCGGAAGTGTATATTATTATTATTTGAGTTGATAAATCGATGTTTGCCATTTAAGATTACTTCATGCAAACCTTGCCCACGACTATGTTTAAAGTGTTTCGTACCGAGAATCTAGTTTTGAGTCACTTTTTCCAGCATACTGGCTAATATCTGGCTAATAATACGTGTAACGTGTCTTTCTAAGGCTGCAGCGACGCTGGTTTACCGTCATAGAGTGATTTGTCGTATCGCCATATAAAATATACCGGATGATCTAGCCACCCAATTCACTAGTCCAAAACTAAAGATGAATTGCTCACCGAACTCATTTGGTCAATGGATTCGCGCTCGGTGTGGCATGTAGTGCCGTCTTGCAGAAATCACATGCCGACCAGATTCAGCTCTTGTATTTTGGGCAAAAAGGGTTCGTAATCGTTGATTGATAGAGGATGCTGTTGTCACGGTAATGTTAAAAAAAAAAACGGGCGAATGATTCCGCCGGACCAGAGACCAATCCGCCTAATAGGGCTTTTTTTATGGCGCATTCTTCTTCTTCTTCTTCTTTTCCTTTTTCCGGCGTTGTTATGGTCAGAAGTGTAGGACCATAACCTTCCCACTTTACTGCATTCCTACTGGTCCGCTTGTGGGGTCCGCCGGTTTGACCTCAGAAAGTAGCGGCAGGCTTCCCGGTTTGGGATTACTTAATCGCTGAGGCCAATCAAATGCTGGTGTTTTTGCATTTTGCACCAATTGTTTTTCGGCCTGCTTTTTTTTTTTGTGACACGGGCATGCTCCATATTTTTTTGTTTGATCTTACTCTTACAACACCGGTGATCTCCAGTCGTGTCAACCCACTGATTTGCATGCACACTTGTGGGGCAGTTTAATGGTGGTATATGTGTCCCTAGGCTCACCTTGGTGTTTTCTAAATTTACCTTTGTTTTAGTCGCCTTTTACGACAAGCGAGAGGTATCGCTGCAGGGATATTCTTAACCCGTCCCTGCACGGAATTTTTTTTTTTTTTTTTTTTTTTTTTTTTATGGCGCATTGGCCACTCTTTTATTTGTTAACATACCCATTCAACAAGAAATGAGCTTCGTTGTTGAAGATAATTTTTCTATAAAAAGCGGATCTTTCTCCAGGTTTTCCAAGGCCCACTAACCTTGGGCCTTACCGAAAATTCAACGCTGTGGCAGGTGGTTCGGCTTCAATACCTGCACTGTCGGACCTAGCAGCATTAGTCTCTTCTGTGCAGGCAGCCTTATGTCCAAAATAGTAAATTGGTGGGAAATTTGGTCACCATGTCTTCAATTGCTTGCTGAGTAAGTCGATTATAACATCGCAAAGTGGTTAAAGTCTGCGAAAAATAATCTTCACAAAAAACGATTTTTGATAATAAATTTCAAGTATTTGTAAGCGTGGTTCGGGTGTAAATCATTCCATAATTGACATAGCAGCGCTAGCTGAAAATGTCTGTCTTTGACACATGTCACGAATCACGAGTGAGTTTTAAAAAATAGAACACTGAAAAACCAAGCAGCAAAGGGAGAATGGTCGTACAATGGTTGTCTTAACCGACTGTCTATGGTTCAAGTCGTAGCCAAGAACAACTCCTATACGGAAAAACCGTGCAACAACATCAGTTGTGAATAAGAGATGATCAAAAAAATGCTAACGAAGGCGTAAAATTCTTATTCTGTGTGTGCATTTCCAACACCTTAATGACATGAAAAAAAATTACTCTGAACTATAACAAACGAGACAAATTCAGTCAAATCCTATCTAGGACAGCCACCCCCGAAGAGTAATGAACGGACATCTTCGACACAAACCATCTGCACCCCGTCCAAGCTGTGTGACGAACACCATGAGAGCGTAACTCTTGAACCTGCGCGTACCTTATATAATTATCCTGTATGTTCCGGTAAAAAAAAATTCCAGTTATTACTGAAAAACATGCATTTATGTAGATCATTTTTGAACTCTTCCCACCCTATCAATATACAGTGGCGAGCAAAACTGAATACAAATGAATGAAAATTCACGTATTTTACAGTTCTACAGAAAATAAATGCGATCTTGTTTTTTTTTCTTCTTAATATCATTTGAAGAAGGACGCATTCTATGGAAAAAAATAAAAAAAAATCCAGTTAACTATTCTTATAGTTACGTTTCATGCGAATTTATTGGTAGTTCTGATATACTCAGTTTTGCACGTTTTAGTCTTGTTCAGTGGTTAGTATTATTCGGACACATTTTTCGCAGTTGTTGATTTTACAATATTAATTTTCAGTTACTCAGAACTCTAGGTGTATTTGGTAGGTATTGTTTAAAATAAAAAAACACGATAAATACATTGTTTAATACAAACTTTCATAGAACAATGGGAAAGGTAACAATAGACCTTGAAAATAAGATTGTTTCGCTGTCTAACCATGGCTGAAGCTCAAGAAAAATTGCCAACCTATGCAAATTATCCCAGAGAATAGTCCTCATGGTCCAGAAAAGGAAAAATTGTAGCCCTCCTAAAAATGTAGGTGGAAGACCTCGGTTATTAACGGATGGCGATGCTCGTGTCATGGAAAGGATGCTTAGAACTAATAAGGTAAAAACACCAAAGACTGCCTCTAAGGCTATAATTAAAAACGTTAGTGAGTGGACCGCCAGGCGGGCTCTTAAACGAATCGGTCTTATATCGGCAATCAAGCAAAAAAAGCCTACATTATCCGATAAAAACGTAAAAGCACGGTTAAAGTTCTGCAAAGACCACAAAAACTGGACGGTAGAGGACTGGAAGAGAGTTATATGGTCTGATGAGACCAAAGTCAATCGTTACCAGTCCGATGGGAAGGAATATTTCTGGCACAGGCCTAATGAAAGAATTCTTAAGCACCAAGTTAAAGAAACTGTGAAGCACGGAGGAGGTAGCGTTATGGTTTGGGGGTGTTTTACTTGGCGGCATGTTGGACCTTTGGTGAAAATCGATGGTATAATGAAAAAGGAGAATTATCTTCAAATACTCCAGACTAATTTACCGGATTTTGTTGAGAAATGTGCGTATCCCATTGAGGATATTACCTTTCAGCAGGACGGGGATCCCAAACATACCGCCAAAATTGTCAAAAACTGGCTTGATGATCAAACTTTTTCACAATTGCAATGGCCCGCACAAAGTCCGGATTAGAATCCGATAGAGAATTTGTGGGCCATTGTTAAACGTCAGCTTCTGGGCTACGAAAGAGTCCCCACCAACCTGAACGAGCTCTGGATTAGGATTCAAACTGAATGGGAGAAGATTCCTCATGAAACTATCCAGAAATTGGTAGAATCCATGCCACGACGGATAAAAAGTGTATTGAAAAACAAAGGGCTATGGACAAAGTACTAGCAGTTATTATTACCCTACAATTATTAAAACGTGCAAAAGTGAATACTTTTGATTGTGAACTATTTTGTTTTTTTTTTATGTTATGTTTATAAAAATCAAATTATTTTTTTACTTTTAAACATGGTTACTTAAGCGTACTAAGTAAATAAAATTAAATAAAATAAAATACTCCACTATTGACTATTATTTAGATAACATCATTTGTTTTTCGTTTTTGGTATTCAGTTTTGCTCGCCACTGTATAACTAATAATTTTTCACGCTATTACAAAAGGGATCGAGCAAGGGCAATGAATAGAACCATAAGGGCTAGTGAGATAAGGAATTTAACTATTTATTTTCATGAAATCTTCATGGTCGCTTCGGAAGTTATGTATCCTATATGATCACGAACAGTCAGTGACTAATTCAAAACTACTCCGCGAACTTTTACCTTATTAACCCCATCGTATAAGATTTAAAAAATTGATTGAGTGTCTGTGAATAATTGTATTAGGGGATCTGCTGGATGTTGTGAGGTTTTACAGAAGACAATGGCTGTAGCTAAGAACATACGTTATACCAGTTAGGAATATAATGAAAAATAGAGGCCCTCGGTGACAACATTGAGGTAGGCCGAAGAAGTAATGAAATGCATTTGAGTGAACAGCGCCAAACTTAACCAACTGAACCGTGTTCATTTAAAAAGGCGAGATTCAACTCCATATGTATGAGCGGAAACCAAAGTAACAAAATTTCAATAACCTGAATTCGGCACAATTTTATCCACACATGTGCGTTTTCCACAAATCTTCTAAACAATAGTGGATATAGACCTTCTCAAACCTTTTGAAGTGTGTAGTCACCCAAAACGCAACTTAGAGCTTAACTTTGCCAAATATCCGCATCAGCTTTAACATTTACTCATTCTTTTGATGAACATTTTCATCACGTTTTCGCATAATTGCGTCTGTACCTACTATTTCACCAATAACAGCTCGTAATGTATCTTTACCGCATGAACCGCTGGTAGACTTCATCTTTAGCAAGAAAAAAAGTAAAATGGTGTTAATTTGCACGATCTCGGCAGCGAGCTGAAATCCCCATTTCGAGAAATCACACGTCTAGCAAATCTGTCACGTCTATCACTTGTGCTTTAACTATTGTTTCATCAGCCACGACATAAGGCGCCATTCTGCTTCGTCTATGGCACCAATTCCAGGCATAAGAAGTCAATCTGCATCATGTTGACGCAATATATTTAACAAAGTAGTTCCATCAGCATAAACATATGAGCCAATACTATTGCCACCCCAAATAGAGAGATTGTTCCACATCATTCATTTCCAGCACCCAATTAGCGATAGTACTGTCTACTGTCTTCAATTTCCGCGCCATCTGGAACTCAAATGTGGTTAAGCTAAGATCTTAATAAAGAATGCCAATTCCTGTGATTATCTCGAAATGGACAGTCAAACTTTCAGCTCGTCATGTTCGATTTGCTTATCAAAAGTCATCGCTATGATGGTTAAATGTTGACTGTGAAACAATGAAATATAAATTATCATCTCTTGTTGGATAACCAATCGATCGAAATACAAAAATACAATGCAAGTCTTAGCGCTCCACTGGGATGATTAATCTTGTGAACTTATAGTAGTTCTGCATCATTATTGACTTCATTAAGCGATTCCTCACTTCCTTCCAGTCACTGGTGATTGCATTCGAGATTCAACAGTTTTGATATACATTTTGCTCCCATACGATATGCTAATATCCTTAGCGAATCCTCTGATTGTACCTTTAATTTGGCAATCGCTCATAATTATTTCCCTTTTTTCTCATTTTTATCAGACTCCTTGAGGCATTCAGGGTACCCGTCTTTTTCAACGTATTCACGACTTCCACAGCTAAACGCCTACGTCAAAAATAAACCCTAGGAAAAAAATCATTTTTTGCTTTTTTAGTTTTAAATAAATTTTAGTCTTATACTTTGCAAAGCTGTGGCAGGGAAGACTTATACAAAGGCTTTCCTATCTGCCTGTCCTTTTGTCCCTACGCATATCATATATACAAACTTACGCGAAGTGAATGTGAATTATAAACATGTAATATTATATATGCCATCAAATACATGAACCATAATGACGAATAAACCCAATTCTCCAACCGCCTATTTTTAGGATATGATACATTATAATTCATATTCACTTCAGGTGATGTTTGTGGCCGATTTGGAACCACATTTTCATAACACTTCCTCTGCTTTCTTGAAATTCGCAAACAGAAATTAATCCAACTTTTTTGCTCAGTAAAATCAGACGCAAAAATCACAAAGTTTGGTTGAAGTCTGACACAGATATTAATGAAAGTACTACCTGTAAGAGTAGCTTAATTACTCCGTGATACTTCTATGATTCAGCTCAGCTGACGTGGAAAAGCAAAGTGTAACTCACCTACTCATATGTTATTTAGTTCAGCTGACAAATCGTCGCTTATGTACCCGATGATGTAACAGTCGTTAAGGAAAATTCAATGAATAAATACACTACTGAAATCCGTTGCTATCTGTCTTAATTTTACAACTACCGACCTAAAAATTGCAGTTTTTGAGGCCTCCCTCCACCTTAATATACCCCCATACGAGTACGGCCATCCTTTCCCACGTCGTCTCTCGATGTTGAAATGGAACACCCTTGGGCTCGGAGCGGTAGTGTCCATCCGCTCTACAGACATCTTAGACGTTGATCGATGCCTCTTTCCGTTGGTACACATATAAAACAGACCAAGGAAATCCCTCCTGAAACGAAGGGGGACTCGTCAACTTCTTTCAATAAAATGTAAGTCTTTGACAACAGGGCTGGGTTGATTAAGGATTTATTCAATTATCTTGGTAGGATGATGTGAAAAAAATCAAAGTACAATGTGTCGCTTTGTCTAAATCCTTTTTTAACATCAAGGATCTCGGTTACCTTAATATAACAACAGCAAGATTTCTCCTACACGGTCTGACGAGTTTGACAGGGATGCCAACACATGACATGACTCTGTCTAGCTTGTCTCTGGTTACACTATCATAAAAGTGGGTAAAAAAAAGCGGTGTGTGCAGATCTAAATATCTTGAGTCTTCTCTAAGATCTATCGCAGTCTTAACCTAAGCTAAGATAATTGGCGCAGATCTAGAGATCTCCTTGCTTATGGGCTGGACAAACTATGCCGAGATTTCATTCACTGGGCATGCTTCTCTCCAACAATATCTTACAGAAGAGTTGTTGATGCATACTTCAACTCATCTTCCATTGCTGTAAATATAGTAGCTCTTATTAGACAGTCTTATTAGACATAAATCTTAACCTCGTCTAAGTCTGGTGGAAAAAATTCTTGGGTGTTTTCGTCCAATGTGAATGGCTCGTTCTACCTGCCAGGTTCAACATCGCCATTTGCACAAGCTGTCTCTTGTGACCGGGATTTGGCTACAAATTTTCTGTCTTCATCTTCTACTCTGGGTTTGTTTGTTGAGTGCCTAGCATCGATCGCAATGTGGTCAATTGTGTACACCAGAATGAGAGAGTTATGATCTTTCCTCTTTACAAATTACTCAGAATTTTTCCACCTGGATTTCGTTAAGACCATTCGTTTTCTAATATACAGCGATCCACGGTGACTTTCTTTAATGTTGTACAAGATTTTTCAAAAGGACATAACAATTTCGTATTTAAATAAAACACAAAAATATTCAGATATCGGGCTGAAATGTATTACAGAAATAGCAAACAAGTTATAATTAAATATGAAATTCAATCTCGTTCATATGACTACGATGAGCCCGTTTTGCAAGGATCGATTCGGTTTAACCACTTTCCATCACTCTTCTATACATATCGGCAGGAACGGCAATGACAATGTCGCCGATATTGTTCCTGAGTTCCTGGGTGTACACCAATGGTTTAACCTAGCTCAGCGTTACCATATATCGGATGAATGAGGTAGCCATTCGGCCATACAATTTCTCGATATTACGCCATTACAAATCTTCCCCTTCAATATACCAATTGTATGATCAGCTGTGGCATATGTGGCGATGTTAAGTCCGTCCGATTCTGGTCAAAAATAGTCTGGCAATGACGCGAAAAATGTGGTCCAATCACACCTCCCACACAAAATCCACACCACATAGTCAATTTTCATAGATCCAATGGAGTCTCAAAAAGCCCACGTGGCTTTCTTGTTGATCGCAATACTCACATTCGCACAGGGCCATTCCATGGTCAATATGTTAGTGCCCTTTCTGGTGGGACGATTATCACGACCGAAATTTGGAATAAGAACATCTAAACCTTTTTCAGAATTTCACTAGTAATTTTTAATAATTTCCAAACGTTACTCGTTAGTGAAATTCAACATGACGAAAACGTAAACCTTGTCCGACGTTTTGACATTAACAGCGCAAGAAAAAGGGTTAAAAGTGTGTTTGTATTAAAATATAAAATTGTTAGGTCCCCCCTGAAAAACTCTATATACGAGGTTAAGGTGAAAAGTTATCGGCCTGACAATGACAGCGATTTTCAGTGAAAAAATGATTTTATTTTCAACATAATCTCCCTTGACTTCAACACACTTGATCAAGCGTTAACCCAACATGAGTATTCTCTCCCAGCAGTGAGAGTCTGGAAGGCTGTAAAATATTATTCTATGACCCTCACAACTTCTTCGGATGCGAAGCGCTTCTCAGAAACAAATTTCTTCAAGAGATGGAGTCTGAGGGTGTCAATTCAAAAGAAAAGGGAAGATGGCGGACCAGATCGTAACCCAAATTCCGAACTTTTCCCGTCACCAATGCACCCCCTTTCCTGGTGAAAGATGATTTTTCTCTTCTTCAAGCCAAAAGACTGTTGAGTCGAAGATCGGTAGTTCAACTCCATCCATAGTCAAGAACAATTCCTATACGGAAAAACTCTGCAACATCAGTTGTGAATGAAAGATGATCAAAAAACGCTGATGAATAACACTCGCAGCATAAGATCACTTCAAAATTCATACTCTGTGTGTACATTTCCAATATAACACCTTTAAGGACATGGAAACAAAAGAGTTACTGTGAACTACAACCAACGCAAATTCAGTCGAATCTCTCAAATCCTATCTAGGACAACAACCCCCGGAGAGTAGTGAACGAACACCTTCGACACAAACCATATTCACCCTCGTATATTCCGCACTATTGTTTCTCCGCTTACCTTACAACGACTTCACTGGAGGCAAGGCACCTGTTATAAGTTGCATCCTAACTTTTTGTCGACACAATTTTATGGCTACTCCACAGCCGAAATACATTTTCTTCGAGTCTTGGTGTATCAGTTACGAAGTATTATGGCTTTTCCGAGAAAATTCACTGCTGACCCCTTCTTCGGCATCGTCATATGATGAATACAAGACTTTCCGGAGCTAAAATTCAGTCATTGCTGCTGGTTAAAGTACCAACTGAACATTGTGTTCTGTACATCGGAAGTTCTGTGATTCGCCTTCCCATGATTAATTCTGTTTGGAAACCTTCCCGAGCGCTTCAAAATAGGGCAATTCATTGAACTCGGAATGACATCAACACTTCTACACGAATTCGCTGATTTTGTACTCAAGACACTCGGCTCTTACGTATCACCCCAAGATTATTCGATCGAAAAGCAGCAATTCTACACGCTCTCGGCATATCTGTCCGAAGTCTTTGTTTCGTGATTGTAACCCCATTCTTGTACCCTGTAAACCGCATTTTATCATTAAAACCTCAATTGCTGCAGTTGCACTGAAATTACTTCAATTACGTATACATCTGTAGGCAAGCTGACGTTCCACCTGCATGCAAACTCGATACCTGCATCGTCCATTACATTTGTGTCTCAGGCCATCTAATGAGCTTCCAGAGTCCCATCAACATATTTATCTTAAATCGTTTTACCGTCCACTCAAGCTGATTCAGCTTGATTTTGCCTTGTCCTACTTCTTACCAAAAACACTTGAATATCCCACGAGTATAAAAGCTTTTCACATATTTTCCAAGCAAATGATTTCCAACACTCAACTCACTGTCGCTCGTCAACGACCCAATCATCTTTCTCTCATTCGTTATTAAAAACATAAAGGCCAGCTCGCGGATCTGTATTAAAACAATTCCACATTTCTACACCCCGGCCGGCATCGGCACCAGCACTAATCGCTCGCAACCCATTAAATCGATCATCGATTTCATCGGATCGAAGAGTATCCATAACTTTGCCACATCTATGCAAGGCGGCAAGCGGTAGGCAGCTCTCCCGAGATATACCTACTATCTTCAGAAATAGAAACAAAGTAGTGGGGTTCGTCTCGAGAGGTGTGGCGGAGGCAGTGGCTGTGGCTATAACTGGTTCTGACCATTGTGGTGGTGCTCGGTTGTCGTGGTCGTCACTCGGTAGATTGGTAAGCGTGTTTAATTGTAAAATGATTCATCCGGTCAGGCACCGCGGAGAGAAGCTGCGCAACCAGTTTATGCGCCGACTGAGTGTTGTATTTTTATTTTGCTCTTTATCACTGACAGTTGATCTCGGCGGCAAGGCACCAGCAAAAGGAAAATTGCAAAAACTTGGAACGCTCAAAGAACGCGGGTAATTAAGAATGGCTTGTGCTATTTACTTGTAATTAATTTCGCTTCCTACGTTAACAGAGAGGTTCTAAAGAAAAACCTAATGACACACTGAAGTAGCTCAGAGATATAGTAACAAAGTGAATCAATCTCCGATTGGCTTTCTTGGCTAAATTGAAAAAAAATTATCCGCATCTCGATGACGTTCGTCCGCCATACAACAAAAGACCAACCAAGCAGCCCGTACCCTCGTTTATCGAATCCCATTTCCTTTGTGCCTAGGGTATGTACGTGTTAGAAATGGCTACGAAAGAAAATTAAGTTAAAACGACAAAGCAACATCATGCGGCTGCCCGTGCTCATTCGGTCGATGGTACACTGTAGATGGCGGGTTAATGGTATGATGTCAGGAACAGAGACACTTCTCCGTTGCGGTAACCATGCACCACGAAATCCCGGACGACCCCAGTCACTACCGACTAAATTCAAATTAACACAATTTTCCCTTCGATGGCTTCCGTAATCGATCGATTATAATAAACGCGAGTGAATGCTCGTAGAGCACTGCGCGGGCAATACAGCGCTTTTATCCATTATCGTATCGCCCCGTCGTTTATGGTCGACATACCGCAAATACGCAGATAGATAAATACATTTTCTCCACGCCGTTCTCGTTTATATTTATCGATATGGATTTTAGGGAAGCTTCTCGCCCATTGATGACAGATATAACAAAAACGCCACTCACTCGTGCACTATTACTCCTTGCTCTTTCGTTCGAGTGGACTACTTATTTGCGACGTACAAGTGTTTTCCATTTATCTAAGGTACAAAGTAATACAATGACTTGGGCTTGGTATACGCACGAGCACTTGTCGTAAGGGTGGTATCGATGCGGTCTTTTAAACAGGTACATTTACGTAGATGAGAGCTTGATACTCGTATGGTTTCTATTTTTCCGTAGCTGGTTCGGTTTAATTTGATCAGCGATTTATGGGCTCTTTGAAGTGACTGTGAACCTAGTGAAAGCGTGGGGGTGTCGAAAGAATAGTGTTTGAAAGATATGTTTGGAATGAAAAGGCGATTACAGGGGGAATCACATAAATAAGCTCATTTGACAAGTTGTAAGCCGTGTAGTGCTATAAGTTAAGAACTTATTTAGGCAGTGCTTGATTGAGACTGCGACAAGTCGACCAAATTGCTGGTTAAAGCTTTTTTTTCAAGTTAATTTTCCAGTAAACATGGGGTTTCTATGTACGTGCATTGTCCTAGGAAAGACTGAAAAATATGTTTTCTCGAGGTCTGCAAAGTAGGCCTCCGTGGCGGCGACGACCTCTTCATTCGACTGAAATTTCTGCCCGGCAAGTGACTTTTTCAAGTTTGGAAACAAAAAGAAGTCACACGGGGCCAAATCTGGAGAATACGGTGTATGGGGCAGCAAGTCGTAGCTCAATTTGACCAATTTGGTCGTGGCGAGGGCGGAGGTGTGAGCCGGTGCGTTATCATGGTGGAAGAGCACTTTTTTCTTCGCCAAGTGGGGCCGTTTTTTCTTCAATTCGGCGTCGAATCGGCCCAATAATTTGGCATAGTACAGCCCTGTGACCGCTTAGCCCTTCTCCAGGTAGTCGATGTGGATCACACCTTGTGAATCCCAGAAAACGGTGGCCATCACCTTTCCGGCCTGGGACAGTTTTCGCCTTCTTCGGAGCAGGTTCGCTGGGTGAAGTCCACTGTTTTGACTGTGACAGTAGCCATTTACTAGAATGTACTACACGATAGTAAGTTGCTCTTGCGATACTGGCGCCATCTGCCGGTGAGGCTAAGTACTTATCACCCTCGTATAGCTTGACTATCCAATGTCAGCAAGCTTAGACGCTATAGCGAGCGGCTAATTGAAATATTCTCTAATTTACTTTAAGCCGCGATAGAGACCGACAAGCAACTATCTCCGACCAGAAGGTCGTGGTACGATGAGGAATTTGCGAAAAGAGATTGTTCAAAAGATAAGGCATATCAAAAGGCGCTTTAATGAGAGTCTACAATAGCTTAAGCGGAGAATAAGAGATTTGAATAAAAAAGATAAAAACTTGACCACGAGAAATTCTTAGAGAAATAGCGGATATTTTGTCGGTGTTTTCCAGATGGAGGCACCAGTTGCGTGGGGCATGATCAAGAGGGATGTTGGAGCAGGAAGAAAACCTGACGGCGTTGATGATGTTGTCCCCCCACTGATGTTAAAAGAAGCTATCTCAGTTATATGATGTTGGAGAATGACAAGATTGAAGCTACAGACGATTCTACGTCTAAGATCTCCAAGGCTGTCGATGATGGTGCGGAGGGGTTCACGTGTGCTCAATCGTATGCCAAATCCGAAAGCATACCCGTCGTCTTATATATTAGCTCTGAATGCTGCCTACAAGATCCTATGCGATGTACTGGATGAACATAATAAGCCATTTAGAACCACCCTACTTAACAATCATCAGTGGGGCTTCCGTCCTGGCAGATGATTAGAGCATACTGTGTCTAAATCAATGATTTCCAAGTCACCATTTATTCAATGACTTCAAAACCGATACTCCCGAATGACTCCAAGCATGCGCTTGATTTCGGCTGGAAGACGCAATACCGTATGGTCTCTTCAATTTAACCTTTAGTGCAACGGTGACACAGATAAGCGTCATAATGGAAAGCACTATCCTCTTGAAAAGTGTTCAACTGTTGGGTGACATATGCTACTTTGATCTTTCCAAACAGCTAAGGACAAATTCAAAATAATGTTCAAATTCAGTTCTTGCCCGTTCCACCGAGTGGAACCGAATGTAAGACAATAAGCAAGAAAATGGAGCCGGAGAAGGAGGAGGAGGAGAATGCATTACCTTGGATTTGGATATGAATATAGTACCGAAGGCAACACTCCGACGACTACACTGGTTTAGCTAACAGCCCTCTATCTAAGAGGATTCTAGGAGAATGTTCCTCGGGCTTAGGGATCAAACGATCA
This sequence comes from Merodon equestris, assembly GCA_958301585.1. Classification (NCBI taxonomy): domain Eukaryota; kingdom Metazoa; phylum Arthropoda; class Insecta; order Diptera; family Syrphidae; genus Merodon; species Merodon equestris. The sequence goes on from OY284413.1 coordinate 30,824,128, forward strand.
GGTGATTTGGCCTCGCTTAACTGGTGGCTACACGACCAGGGCCGTAAGGGATGGAAGCAGGAATTTACTCCGGCTCAGCTCCTGACCACGAAGCCACTAGAAACCACGGTTGGATTTTTTTTTTTTTTTCAATCAAAATTTAGGGCCTCTTTCGGAAAAGTGGTTGCATGTTTACTCTCGGATTCTGCTCAAAACTGCCCGTCTTTTCAGGTGACCCAACAATCGATGGGACTCAACCGATTCATGCCTCATCGATCGGAACAGGGGTAGGACGTCCCATTTCAGTGTTCCGAGGTAGGCTTTAAGGAGCTGAGCAACATGTGCCTGTGATGTACTGTGGCCGTTTTTCTTTCGCAGCGTTAACTTCTTAGCCTTGAATCGGTTAATGTTGGTCATGGTCGCCGATATTGATACATGGTCGCAGCGCACCAGATTATCTTAGTGAATTTTCTTCTCATCGCCAGTCTAAAACGTTGCGGAAAATCCTTACTTTTTGTCGTTGGAGCAGCAGTCCGGCCCTGAGAAAGGGCTCATCCCCAAGCTTTCAAAAGATGGCTTATTGAGTTACGACCAATGAATCTGCAAGTAATTTGTGCGTTTGGTATGGATCTTAGTCCTGTAATGCCACCAGTTTTCTGCCTTCAAACTTGTTCACCAGTGGACACCATTCTTGGCACTTTTTTTAAACGCCTCAGCCGGTTTGTTCAAATTTTTGACGAAAAGCAAAACTGACCGCAAAAAAGGCTTCTATGGCTCGAAGGTAGATATTTTCACACCCAAAAAAGTCTAGCGCCGATGAAAAATCGCGTATGTAATGATGAAGTATTGTCAACAGATGCGCAAGTTTATGATGTGCCATTTCTGACCCGCATGCACCTCTAGCGCCATCTACTGGCAAACGGCGGATTCCCATTTGTCGCCTGAAAATTGCACGTAATTCACGTTTTCGCCTTGACTAATTGACCGAAAATGATTCAAAAAAAGAATACTTCACTCACAAACTTAAACCGTCCATCACGTCAAGAAGTTTCCGACGACAATAAAGATTTCAAATAAGTCCATCAAATGCAATATGCCAAAGCAACTAAGCGAAAGCAAAAGTCTGTTAGCCATTTGAAATCCACCATTATCCTGCTCCGTCCATTCTCCATCGGACAATCCTCGCTTGCAGCTGAACCGAGATGCCAGTAAATCACCATTAGATAGGAAGAAGAGAAAAAATAAATTAAAGTCCATTGAGCAAACGACTGAAAGTCAGACCAAAGAAAGAAACTGGGATAGAGAAAACGCAGGAGGAAGTATCCACAAGGAAACGAGGAAAAATTAGGTCACAAATGTCTGCTGATGTTTCCTTTCATTTGTTTGCTTTTTTTTTTTGTCCTCTTCACCACACTCGGTAACAGGAAGATGAATTCAGTGAGTGAAGTATAAATGCGGTCCATGATACGGGCCGGGGTAAGAATGAATAAAACGGAGAGAAAGACGTTTTTGCCATCGTTCGTTATTCATGTTTAAGTAGCGCATTATCCGATATGTTATCCGAGGATTGTACAAAAAAAATATCTTGCGGATACGTTCATTTGTTTATTTTCTTTTTACCCCAAACTCTTTCGTTTGTCGTTAAATCTTTTGTAAAAGGCATCCTCGATGATGTAACGAGGAAATAGTCCACGACGAGCACACATGAGTTCGGATGTGTTCCTTGACTTCTGAATTGATCTGACAACCAGAGCGGATGTTAATGAGGAGATTTATAAAAAGAAATGAAGCAATCACTGCAAGATACAACAGATCCCGAGAGAAGAGAGATAAAAAAGACGGAAGGAACACAGAGCTGACTGACTGGTTATGCACCCACGAATGCTCGTGATTCCGGAATAGCATAGGGAAAAAAATAAAATAAAGCGATGACCTGATTAGAAATGTGTCACAAACGCTCCTACTACATCGCGGCAGGCATTAATTACGAGTGAAAGGTGACAGAGCTGGCAGTGCGTTACTTCCGCACCTAACTATTCGTATTTAGTTCTCTATCCATTCGATTTTCACCTATTCCCGAGAGAGATATATTGCTTGCTTACTTAGCGGTGTAGAGAGACTGTCATTGTCCGTCCATTTGGCCTGTTTTTTTTTTTATATTTTCTTGCTCTGGAATCGCTGACGTGCACACCACAGCTAGTGCTGATTAATGAGTTAGTTGGCGTAATAATTATGTATGTCTTGGCGAGGCCTATCCGTAGAGAAATGTATGGCGTGGCACGGGGCGATGACGTTTCATTCTCGTTTTTGCGGACTAGATGTTGGTAAATTGTTTTACTTCGTTTTTCTGACGACTATTCGTTCAATAATTCTATTTTCTTTTGTCCCGTAATTAGTGAAGGACACAAACACGGATATTCCATTAGAGAAATTGAGCGGGTTGAAGTGATATATTGACCTAGTTCGTAGCAGGAGCTGATTGGAAATTATTGTGGCCGACGTTGAAATGCTGACAGAAAAGTACATCCATTTGCCAAAAAGTGTGGGCAACTTGGTTTATTTGATTCGCGGAGTGCAATTAACTTCTAATAGGCGATCTGGTGCCAATTTCTTTCCATGGATGTGACACGCTTGTAGGAGGAAAGAGTCTATCATTAATAAAGGGTGTCTCACGGCAGAGTATGGAGAGAAGGGCGCGACACCGATCGGACGTATACTAAGTGGAGAACGCATTAGAGCGTATTTAAGGAAGGGAAATCGTTCCTTACGGCTCGAGGACAGTTTCCTCCCACTACAACATGAGATGTTTACGAAATGGATTGAGCGAAAACTCGTGTACGAATGAGTACAGACTTTCCCAGTTAAAGGTTCGTACATAAATCAGCCACGTCCGGCATATCCCTACAACAGCTTCAGTTAAAGGGTCATAAGTCTCCTAAGCATCGCTGAAAAGATTTTCCTTTCCGTATTGTGAGAGCCTGGAACCGTTAGTTAATAATTTAATAGGTTCCCAGTGTGGCTTTAGGCCATGAATACGCAGTACTAAAGACAACGGCCAATCCATCGGCTCAAAACGAGAGGTAAATTGCTCAACCAGCTCATTCCTCAATTGATTCATCGATACGCATGCTGTGTGGCATGTAGCGCCGTATTGCTCGAACCACCTGTCGACCAGGATCAGCTCGTAAATGCTGGGGATAAACAAAATTAGAAAACATTGAACGATAGAGGGCGTTATTGACCGTAACGTTGTAGTCACAGCCATTATTGAAAAATTCGGGCCAATTATTCCGCCGGACCATAATTCAACCAGAAATGAGCTTCGTCATGTATTTTCATGTATTTTGTAGTTTTTTAGATCCAGATCCTTGCGTAAAATCTTCCACATAGTCGAGTAACACAATTGCAATTGTGGCGAACAACGAATGGACCAGTCACAGCCTTTTCCCAGCAACATTTTCCTCTGTATGCTCTTTTATTATAGCTTAGGGTAGGTAGCTTGATGTGCAAAATCGTTAAATCGGTGCGAAATGTGAGCACTATGGCTTGAATTGCTTGCTGAATAGTTCGATTATGACGAAAATATTTTTCACAGAACACAACTTTTGATAACACAATTGAATAATTTGTAAGTGCTGCTTGGGGGTAAGTCTTTTCATGACGAAATGGCAATGCCAACTGTGCATGCTCGGCTTTGACACATGATGCGAATCGCACGGGAGCTGTCAAAAATAAAACACTGAAAAACCAAACAGCAAAAAAATCACACCTAACATGGTTATCCAATTTGTGATTCCGAAAATAAATTTAAATAAATCAAAATTATTATTTAGATTTCTATCGATATTCTTATTTAAATATATTAATTGGATCCTACCATTAACGGAATATAATATCATTCAAATGTCCTCCACGGTAGTTCTTGTAGGACTCGATTCTGACAAGATAATTTTCGATGACCCTTCGACACCTATCGAGCTATTACTCGGCCATAACTTGACGAGTATTCTTTTTCGAAGCGTCAGAAGCTAACGAACTATGTGCATAAACACGATCTTCTACATAGCCACATAAAAAGGATTTCAACGGTAACAAATCACACGACTGGTGTGATATCATTGAAACGCAAAATAACTTGTCCAAACAATTTTTCTTGAAAGAAAGCCAAAACGGATCGTCTTGTGGGAGATGTGGCACCATCTTGTTGAAACCATATGTATTCCGCATCCATGTCTTCTCTTTGGGGTCAAAATATTCGATTAACATTTGTCAAAATGTTATGCCTGCCGTGAAATCGACGAGTTTTGATGTTCTTCAACACTCTCACAAACGGTAGCCATATCTTCTGCAAAGCATGCATTTCGAAGATAGTCCTTAAGACTTCTGTAACGCAGGTCCAGTCTCTTTTGCCTTTAGAACGCTCAGATGGACAATTATATCGACCATAATTTACTCAGAATGCGTGGAACATACCTACTATAGAATCGCTATTTTTTTAAGTATATTTTCAAAATTTAATCACGTTTATCGATTGTTAAGCGAACTATACTGCAAAATGGTAAACTTTAAACTATGCATGTCCAGCCTCGAAAGACAATTGGGTTTGACGTTGAAACACGGATGCCAAAACCGGACCACGAATTGGATCTCCCTGTTTATGCTGTCTGGGACTAGTGACAAGTAGTAACGAAACCATCACTGAAATCAGACACCGACTTACTTTTGTCAACCGCTGCTTCTTTGGGGGCAAGAGGTAACTCAGAAGTAGAGTCTCCTCCTAAAACCAAGGTACCTCTTTGCAAAAACTTAATCATACCAGTCGTCCTCTACGGTACAGCGACTTGGACATTATCGAAAGTAGATGAGGATTGGTCCCATTTGTTTTAACGGAGCTCCAAGCGAACATACAGACTAGTACCTGTGGGCTGTTAAGTGAGATCAGCTAAGATGATGAAGGTATCTAAGGTGCCTGAGTTAATGGACAACACTGCTCCAGCCCGAATAGTGTCCAATTCCAAACCCGAGGAACAATGCACCAGAGGATGGCAGTCGGCTTAAGAACGTATCGGCTGAAGAGGCTTGTTGTCCAGAGGCTTGTGAAGTCCAGCTTCACACCGAGCTGAAGCACCATATAATTAATAAGTTTGAGAACGTCCTTGATACAGCGTAGGGACGTGGCAGAATGATACTACTTTCCACACTGCAAGAGTCACTAGGACCCCGTTTGGATTTCTAATCACCCTCGCCATCACCAGATTTGGCTAAAATGGATTTTTCCTGTGAGCAAAGATGACATCAATGTTCCAAGGAATATCGCTTAGCTAAAAGTAAATATTCGTCGTGAATGAAGCGAAACTGAGCCTGTTGTGCCTCAGCATAGTTCTGCAAAATGAGCAGATTCCATGATTGCATGCAACGAAATGGAGGGCATTTGAAAGACGCACACAATAGCTCTGGGCGTCTCAGTGGCCTGCTACTTGCTTCTTGTCTTTAAAATAGTCACCCATCTTTAAAGTCCTGACCGAGGACCTTACGTTTCAGCTTTTTACTTTTTATGGGTCACAACGAACGCTTGTGAACTTGAAAAAAATCAAATTGTGTAAGCTTGACTGAAGACATTCGATGCTCAAGTTTTGCAACTCATTATCATGGGATAATGATTTTTTCTGAACTCGAGGGTCGCCTTGACCTGGCTCATCACACTATATTGATTAGAAAAAAACAATTGAAGCGGCCTCTGTTTACCGGCTTTATTTTGTTTAGCTACTTGAAAAGTAATCAAGAAGACCAAAAAAAGTCTCATGAACTATTGTGCAATAAGTCGTGTGCAAACATGGTGTGACTAATCTCCGGTTCGTAATTGCTTGATTTGGCCCGAAGCAAATTATAACCCAAAATCTTGTAAATTACCTGCATCGTAGGCAAGAGATTTATTGTATTATAATATCCGTACCCTGAGGTTCCATTATTCGCCCAAAGCTTATGATGACTTGCTGGTTATGTTTCAAGTCGCCTCCAGCTACTCGTATTATGGGAAGCTAAGTAGGCCATCCGTTTGGGCTCGACGGAGCAATTTTTGGTTCAAGTTCGTCATGTTTGCATTAGGTTCGTAGAAAGGAAAATTCACTACCGCTCTCACTCTCACTATTGATTTGAAATGGTTTTCACATTGTCAATGCCCATTCCTACAATCTGAACTTTCAACGTTGGCTTTGGCAACAATTATTTGAAGTTATTAATAGACAAAAATTATGTAGAATTTAGGCATACACCACACGCCACCTTACTTAAGAATATGAAGGACAGTCATAGTGTGTCTCAAAAGAACAGCCGGTAATAACGCCAACGTCTTCTGCAATTTGAGAAGTTGAAGACCTATTACAAGCATCAGTACTGCGTTTGTACCGCTCAGTTTCGTCCTCTACGATTCTGTTTTAATGAACTCTATCGATATCGCAAAACGAAAAATGTAGACGGACCTAGATTGGTTTAATGTCTTGAAAAGTCCTTTCCCGTGACTTTTGAATAGTTTAGGTGACCAAACTGAGTGAATTCAGTCTTATTGGTAAAGAGGGCTTGAAACTGTAATTTTTATTATTAAATGGATCGGTCATTTTTTGCCAACAATTTTGAGTTTCATTTTGAAGAAATGCATGTCTACACGTCTCTTAGGGTGACTGACGAATTGACCCTATTTTTGCTTCTTCGAGAGATCGTAAGTGTTGTTCCACCAGTTTATGTCTCGAGAATATGGTGGGTCGAGTAAGACTTCCGGATTCAGTGTCTCCAACTTGATTTTTACACAACATATGTCTTAGCGTTGCAAGTGGCCACTGACTTTAGTCTTTTTGCCGTTTTTCTTTTAACGCTCGACTCAAGCGCATTAGTTGTGTCAGGTAGTGGAACTAGACTCACCAAATAAAGAGCATGATCTTCGATCCAGAGATGTTGGGCTTAATCGTAATATTGATGCACAGCATCGGCGCCTTCGCTTCGGATTAGCGTAAAGGATCCACTTTTCATTGCCAGCCATAATACACTGAAGCAGAAATTTGAAAAAAAAACGCCGTTTGATGTCTCTCAGCTCCTAGCACCCAATATCCTTGCTTTAGAACTATACTCAAGGCTTTCAAACAATAGAAAATTGCTTCCTAAGCAACGACCAGCGAATCTGCAAGTTTTGGTTACGTTACATAGATTTTGATCTGGTAATGCCTCTGCGCAAACTTTCTCAGCGGCTGAAACTTATCCATATATGACGCCAATAAATATTAACAAATGTAATGATGAAGAGTTGTTGATAAATGTCCGCATTTACTAGGTGACGTTTTCGGTGTGACATTTCTGACCAGCATATAACTCTGGCGCCATCTATTGAGATATGGCGGATTGCCATATGATTGATTACGTGGGGAATACAATGCGTATTGAAGTGGAAGGAAATAGAGGAGAAGCCGACGGACACTGATTTTGAATGTTTACATACTCGTCGATTGCTATTTATATTTTGAGCCTTGACAACATTAAGTGTTTAATGGCGCTCCTGAAAGTTTGACCTTTTTAACAATAACTTTAAAATTTTATCATTTCAGCACAATTTGTGTTGTTTACAGTGATTGCAAATTTTGGCTCAGCGAAAACGTTTTCGTGCGATGATTTTTTTACTTTCGACGTGTATTATCAAGACAGGAGTGCATAAATAAACTTTTCGACTTTTGGCGATGAAGCCCAATCCTTGGCCACTATGTAACGCTGGTATAACGAATTTAATCGTGGTCGCAGTTCGCTCAGGGATGAAAGTCGTGAATGAAACATTGATGCTGTGCGCGAACTCATATTGCGAGATCGTCATGTGACCGTTAGATTGAGACATCCTTGATCATTAGTATGACGAGTATTAATAAGATATTGCATGAACATTTAGCTGCGAAAAAGATTTGATCCCGCATAATTTGACAAAAGCTCAAAAAAATGCTCGTGTTAATTGGTGCATTTCCAATATAACACCTTAATAACGTGGAAACAAAAGAGTTACTGTGAACTACAACCAACGCAAATTCAGTCGAATCTCTCAAATCCTATCTAGGACAACCACCCCCGGAAAGTAGTGAACGAATATCTTCGACACAAACCATCTTCACCCCGTCCAAGTTGTGACTAACATCATAAGAGCGTACACTCTTGAACCTGCACGAACAGGAGATCATTTATACGAATGAGAAAGAGTATTGGTGACGATATAGAACCCTGAGGAACCCCATCGTTTTTATGGGAAATATCAGACTTAAGTCCATGCGAACTTATTTTGGCCGGTTTGAAAGGTAGTTTCTAATTTATTCGCATTTTCGATTTCAAATATCAAAGACAACAATTGTTGTCCCACCAGCTTCTTCGACTCAAGATATTCCACTAACTTCTTCTAATTGCTATTTTCAATCTACTCGGTAAGAGACCAGAAAGATAAAAAAAGATTTTTCAAAGCCCTTGAATTTGTACGAGTATGAAAGTGAACCGGTTGCATGTTAACATCGACGTACTCTAGTTCAAGTGAGGACGAAGCATAAATTGGTTGCCTAGAGCTAGTAGCAAAACAAGCAGCAAACAGATTAGCCTTATCATAGCTGGTATGTCATCTAGAATGAGCGTGCGAATCAGCGACGAAGCTGAATTTCTGATGTCTTCGATGACCAACTATTACTTTTGGCATATTAAAAGGTTGAGGTTTTAGGTTGCGCTCCGCGATGAGATGCTGAGAGTCCTTAAAAGTCTTGATACAACTAATGGCCTTACCCACTAAGGTTTTTCGGATAATATTTACGCCATATTTACTTGGTCTGGTCGATTCAACCCTATTTTTGTCAAACTTGCCAGTATATGGAAGCACTGTGAAGCTAACGTCATCTGTCTTGGGACATTGAGCTAATTACTCATAATTTATGGGAGAACGCCACAAGTCGATATACCATGGTGTCCAGAGACGTACCGAGTATATCTAGTGCCAATGCAGCATTGCAGCTTGTATAGACTTTCCCATGTTTCATTACGAACTGCACCACAATCGTAGCTCGTTTGCATCTGCCCCATTGGATGCGACAACAATAAATAGAAACAGCAACCCACTGTACATATTATAGAAGCCATTGACACAATTACATTTCAATTAGTTTTCGCATTAATATCTCATTCGACGAGTAATGAGTCTTTGATGCATTTTCACATCTCCATTCTAATGCCTGCATTCACCGAGGGTGTATATCGTGTCTACGTGCCATATACGGCGGGACGTCGCCGGTTGAGCGGCTATTACTTCAATTGAAAATATCAGAAAGCAGCAATAGAGCGTGAATACGTTCTCCATTACCCACTGCAATAATTCATAGAATATGGCCCACAGCTCATGGTGTCATAATATTTGATCTGAATTTTATGTGAATCGCTCGTCGCTTGTGTTTGTGTACTATCTAGATGATAAATATCAATTTATCTATATATTATTTTTATGCTTGACAGGTCGTCGTATGTGCGCTTTCGGTTCGGGCGGTGGATCAGGTTCGTAAGGAAGAAGGGGTTGGCTTGATCTGTTTTTGGTTGTCTTTTGTTTTTTTTTTTTTTTTTTACTTAAGTTTTGTTCACTTGGGAGGCATGATGTTCTGTCGTTTTCGTCTCGATTTTGTCGCAAGTGAAAGTCTGTTAATCGTCGATGTTGCTCAGGATGTCATCGACTGTGCATGCACAGAGTGATTGGGATTGTGTGGTCTCGTGTAGTCAGTTTTCACTTTCACCATTTGCCAGTTCATTTATTTTTTTTTCTTTTTGTGCCAATCTCGGAGGATATTGTTTTTCTTCTTCGTTTTTGTATTAAAGTGTTTGATTTTATTGATGCATTTCTGTTTTAAAACTCTTAAATAGACAATCCATTTTGAGTTATATAAATTGTGAAAGTCAAATTGGTACAGGCCAGCGGGTGTTCAAATGGGATTAATAAATCCGAGATTTGAAATACAAGATGGAAGTACTATCCATGGCTAGCCGCAGCTTGTGCTTTCTTTCTGGCTGCTCGGCTCGGCTCGGCTCGGCTTTTAAGGCGATCCACGAATCGACACAATTTTTGGCTTCTTCGAAAGATCGGTAGTGCTGTTCAGGCCGACCATGCGCTATCGATCGGAACAAGTTTTAGTCGGAAGGTATGATTCCTGGAAAATATGGCTGGTAAAGTAGGTCCGCCATTTCAGTGTTATGAAGTAGGTTTTAACAGTCCGAACAACATATGACGGAGTGTTTTCGTGCCTTTCCTTTCATCAATCCTCAGCGCAAATATTCGGTGTCGAGATCAGGTCCTATGATAATTTCACTCACTTGCAACAGTGGTACCACCAAATACACAGCATGAGTTTCCATTTAGGGACGTTTGGCTCTGTCGTCGATGAGCGATGCATGACAGCCGCACCCACACGATTTCTTTCGCTTTGAATCATGGAAATAGATCAATTTTTCAATCCCCATTCACAAAAAGATGTTGAAACCCCAGTGTTTCTTACCACTTGAGCATGAGTTCGCTCTTGAAAAAAAACGTCGTTCGGCTTCAACTCGTATGACACCCGATTTTCTAGCTTTCGGATCATCCTCAATGAATCTGCAAGTTTGTGATACATTTGACTTGGATCTTGATCCAATAATCTCCATTTCTGCGTTTTCAACTGTTTTCTGTGGTCTACTTGTAGAAATCACAACTTTCGTAGCGTTGAAACCAATTACGACATGTTTTTTACTAATAGAAGCCTCATCATGAAATTATATTACCATTCGAAACGCCTCAACCGCAGATTTCTTCGAATTGGAGGAGAAAAGCAAACTTCCCGAAAATGATATTTATTTTGCTCGAAAGTCGATATTTTCACTCACAAAAAATGGTCAATTGTTTCGGCTGCTGTGTGGTTGTGCCGTCTTGGTGAAACCAACTGTCCTCGAGGTTCAGCTCGCGCATTTTGGGCAAAAAAAAAGTTCGTAATCACTGAACAATAGTAGGCGCCATTGATGGTACCGCTGTTATCAAGGTCGTCTTTGAAAAAAATACGGGCCAATGACTCCGCCGGACCATCGACCGTACCAGATATAGTGCATTTTTCTAGGACCATTGGCAGCTCTTGTATTGAGGTGCTTATCCCAATACGGCAGTTTTGTTTGTTAACATATCCATTTAACATAGAAATGAACTTCATTGCCGAAGACAATTTTCCAATAAAATAAAATGGATCTTCCTCCAGCTTTTGCCCACTTAGTGAAAATTTTGCAGGTCGTTCGGTTTCAGTTCTTACAGTCTTGCTTCAGTTCTCTCTGTTATTTAAGGTTTCAGACCTTGATCTTAGCTTTCGGAAGATATCGATGGTCCTGGGTGACCTAGTGTCTTCCAAGCCGAACTATACTCTCAGACAGTCAGGCAGCGCTCAAAGCGTTGATGAAAATTGATGTGGATCACTTGCGTGAAAAACAAATCGCACAAAACACAAGTGAATGGGAGAAGCTTGGCTCTGGTCCTTCATGAACTGTAACGTCATCTAATGAATGAATGATGAGGAGCTATTGACACATGTTTAAGTTTACCACGTGACATTTTTGACCAGCGTGTTACGCTAGCGCCATCTGTTGGAAAACGGAGGGTTTCCATTTGTACACCTAATATACTCGTACTCCAGAAGAGATGCTTTTTCGTTAACATTGCAGATAACAAAAGGTTTTATAAGACACATTTCCAACTTTGAATGTCAGCTCCTTCAATTATCGCATTGTAGTCGGTTACGACTTCAGGACAACTTATGTATGTACGTCGAACTTTGTTCCCGATTCATCATTTGAGGTCGTTTAAAAGGTCGCTATCATTATAATTCGGAGCTAACAATGCCGTTTAGAAGTCCCTTCATTTTTAGGAACTGATTCCATAATTTAAAGACCGATAATCAAAATTATTTTGTTTTTGGTATTTTTATCATATTTTATAGTTTTTTTGGTTTGCCCACATTGTTTCCGGTGTCTGCGGTAAATACTTATCAAGTTGATCAGCTGAGCACCATAAAGAGTGGGTCTGTTTTTTTTTCCCGGCGACTACTGCCTCTCAAACACTTCATAATTTTTCATTCATTCTACCGAAAGAAATTCCGTATGAACAATATCGCGACTATTTAAAAAAATTACAGTGAATAAAATCTGGACTTTTCAGTGATTTGAATGACATCATTTCGATGTCTGTTGGTTTGTTTGCATGTCACACATTTACACCTCGTCCCGTCACCTGTAACGAAGCGGTCCATGAATGTTAGGTTTTAATATTTCTGCAGCAATTCTTTTGCAATGATCAATTTGAAGAAATTTCAACTCTTTTAGGGAAAGCCATGCGACGCGCCTCAGGCACAGAACATCAACTGAAATATGTATGCCGAACTGATCCGACCTTTTGATAGCTCTTGCGAAATCTCTCTCAAATTTTAATGATGATTTTGCAGCACCTTTTTTCTCGCTAAGGCAATATTTTCTTCAGTAACTGCCGTCACAAGTTGTTTCAGATGACATTTTTCAACGATTACAGGCTCTCCTTGAAAGCTTAGTACCACTCACAAATATTTGCCAATACGAGGGTGGTCCGATAAGTACTTAACCTACAAAAGAACAAAAGAAAAACAAAAATTTTGAAGAATTTTGTTTCAATATAGTCTCCTTTTAGCTCGGTACACTTGACCCAGCGATGCTCCAACTTCTTTAACCCGTCTGAAAAATACGTTTTTTCGAGGTCTGCAAAGTAGGCCTACGTGGCGGCGATGACCTCCTCATTCGACTGAAATTTCTGACCGGCGAGTGACTCTTTCAAGTTTGGAAACAAAAATAAAGCACGGGGCCAAATCTGGAGAATACGGTGGATAGGGCAGCAGTTCGTAGCCCAATTCGACCAATTTGGCCGTGGCGAGGGGGGAGGTGTGAGCCAGTGCGTTATCATGGTGGAAGAGCACTTTTTTCTTCGCCAAGTGGGGCCGCTTTTTCTTCAATTCGGCGTCGAATCGGCCCAATAATTTGGCATAGTACGCCCTGTGACCGTTTTGCCCTTCCCGAGGTGGTCGATGTGGATCACACCTTGTGAATCTCAGAAAACGGTGGCCATCACCTTTCCGGCCGATGGAACAGTCTTCGCCTTCTTCGGACCAGGTCCGCCGGGTGAAGTCCACTGTTTCGACTGTTCCTTGGTCTCTGGTGTGTACCAGTGGATCCATGTTTCGTCGACTGTCACGAAACGACGCAGAAACTCATTCGGATTGCGCTTAAACAGCGTCAAACACCGCTCTGAAGTGGTCTCACGGTTGCGCTTGTTGTCCGGAGTGAGCAAACGCGGCACCCATCGCGCCGACAGCTTTCTCGTGCCCGAAATTTCCTGCAGGATATGACCCACGCGATCTTTTGAAATGCCTACTGTCTAAGCTATGTTGCGCACCTTCAATCGGCGGTCTGTCAATACGAGATCGTGGATTTTTGTCACGTTATCCTCCGTGGTAGCCGTTTTAGGGGCACCTGGACGTGGCTCATTAAAAACCGACGTGCGACCACGTTGAAACTCGTTGAACCAATTTTTGATGGTTGCAATCGAAGGAGAAGAGTCACCGTACACAGCATCCAAACGCTCTTTGATTTCGCTGCGCGATTTCCCTTCCAAAAACAAGAATCGAATCACCGGCCGATATTGCTCTTTATTAATTTTTCTAAAAAAATAGCAAAAATCGCGGGTGGCATTTCAGACTATCTACAAACTAAGGGGTGATTTTTTGGCGTTCTATTTTTTGAAAACGTACATTTGATTTGTGACATGTATCAAAGTCAGAAACGCTCAGTTAGCATTGCCATTTTCATTATGAAAAGACTTATAACCAAACAACACTTACGAGCTATTGGATTTTATCATCAACATGCTGCACGGTGAACATTTTTTTTCGCGCACTTCGGCCACGGTCGCCATAATTGAGCAAGCAATTCACAAAATTGAACATTAACTCACCTACCCATATGAATAGACTGCGTACAGAGGAAAATATTGCTGCTGTATAAGCCTGTGTCGTCGTTATCCAATTAGAATTGTGTTACACAACTACCGGGAAGATATTACGCAAAGATCTTGGCCTAAAACCTTACAGAAGCTTACAGAAGTTACTGAAGCCGAACGACCTGACTTAGAGTCGTATTTTCGGTGAGTGGACTCTAGAAAAGCTGGAGAAAGATCCTCTTCTGTCCTTTTCATCGAAAAATTGTCTTCAACGAAAAGCTCATTTTTGTTGAATAGCTATATTAATTAACAAAACTGCCGTATTTGGTCCTATGAGGAACCTGAGGCAATACAAGAGCTGCCAGTACACCTGCGAAATGCACTATTTGACGACATGATTTTGTCAATTTTTGGTCAAAATGCACGGGCTGAATCTGGTTAATATGTGGTTCCAGTAAGGCGGCGTTACATGCAACATGGCACTTGAATCGATGGACCAGTTAAGAAATGAATTCGATGAGCAATTTATTTCTCTTTTGAGCCAGTGAAATGGCCGCCTTGATCGCACGATTTAACGCCTTTTTTTATGGGGAATACATTAATTCACTTATTTATACCGACAAGCCCCAACGTCAATTGCGGCCTTGGAAGACAACATTTCACGTATTATTAGCGAGATACCAGCCAATGTGCTCGAAAAAAAGTGAAAAAAGTATTGGACTTTTCGTATCGACCACCTAAAATGTAATCCAAGTCAATATTTACACGAAATAATAAAAAGTAAATGGCAAGCATTGATTTATCAACCCATATAAAAATTATGTACACTTTTGCAACTTCCATGTGCTTCTTTTTGACAATTAAAAACCAAACGCCTATAAAATCAATGAATTGACATAGCGCTCACAATTAGCCAGAATGAATGGGGCATTTGCTTATATACAAGATTTCTTAAATAGCATCAAATTGTATCGTTTCGCCTACCAAAAAATCGGTAAGATCCTCGCTGCTCTTACTGTACTAAAGTGCCTCCAATTAGGAAATCTACGAGCAAGAATGATCTCTGATTTCCTTGGTAATTCGATAAGGACAAAACGTGAGAACGTATAAGAATTGCTTGAGTCGGTGAAAATAAACTCTTTAAAAGAACTCTTCCACAATTGTATATGCTGCCGAAAAACGGTTATAACATGTCGATCAATATGTACGGACGATGTTATTCATCAACAACTTTTAGGCAAATCCACTTTATTCATTAACATAACCGTCTTCAAAAGTGATACACTATATTTCGATGCTATTTTTGTTAAACGATTAATATTTGGCCTCAAAATATCCTATAGTTTCAGCAGTCACCACGAGCCAAAACCTGGTCTGCAAGCAGGTAATAGTTGCTATGAGTCAGATCTGGGGAAACAATTGGCCATTGTTGCGACCAGCTTATGACACCATGCATTGCCTGGGTGAAAGAGCTATCGCTATTATCAAATCTGTAGCGGCTATTTGAAATTCAGAAGTTCGAAGCCTCATTGACCACCCTTCGCCAAGCCTCCGTTTCATAAGTGTGTTCCTTCCATGTTTCGCTGTTCTGTCCATGTCTTTTAGGTCTAAACTTATGATATATTGTCCTCCCACTCACGGCGCGGCCCTCCTGGCGGTCTTCTTCCTTCGGGACTTCCACTCATTCTTTTGACTGTTCGTGCACTGTCTATTCCTTGCATTGATCTGAAAATTACAAAAAAAAAAACTTGTGAACTCAATGTCAGCTTGTCATAAAATTTTGACACGACTCATTTGAAAGTTGGTAGTTCCTTAAAATCATTTGTCAATAGTGGTGCCATCTATGTGTCATCTTACGAACTAATTGAATGCGATTTTTATCTGTGTTGATCTAAAATTGCACTCAAGCATCTTGTTGGGTGTTAGGGTCTAAATTGGATCCTATGTGGTATTTAAAAATACCTTCGGCCTCAAATACACTTTTCAATATATTTAACATGACTCATAGAGTCATGAGCTCGAATCTAGGATCATTTAATCTTGTTCCTTTTGCCGGTAAAATCTTCAAGCGGTTGAAGGACAAACTCAAAGTTTCAAACTACTCAAACAGACGTAGAGATGTAATCCTCCGTTACAACATTACACATTTGAACTTGTGCTTATATACTCCGAGGTTTGATAATAATTCCACACGCGTGCCAATTGCATGTTTTTTCTTAATATATTCCGATCATATTCGTCTTCCTTAATTAATTTCAATTTTTTAATAATTTATTTCTCTTTCTATTATTTTCAGGAAAAAATCTTTACAACAATGAACACGTAGCAATAAAAATGGAGCCAATGAAATCAAAGGCTCCACAACTACATTTAGAGTATAGGTTTTATAAATTACTAGGATCACATGGTAAGTCCTTCCCGTTTCACATTCCTCAACAACAATACCAACCAGAAGAGAAACACAAACACATTCGTCATTTGTTCTTTGTACCTATTTCGTTCCCTATTTTTGTTTTTGTTTTCCCCCGTTACCAAGAAGCAATTAAACAAAAAAGGTTCAAACACGAACCCAAGAATTCGAATTGTTGTAGTTTTTCTCTATGCAAAATAAAGGGTATCGTCGGATTAGGTGGTTACGCATTTATTTTACGATGTACTTGGGTGGAGTCGTACTGATTTTGGTGATGGACGTCCTGCGTAGGGTTTATGTATTTCTCTTACTCATGGCTGATGTCGTAAATTCAGTTAGTTTGGATGGAAATAGTGTTTAAGTAGCAGTAGTTGGGTCGTTTTATGGGGCTATAATGCTTTAACGGCGGGTGGAGTGGTCTGCTTTGTTCTTGGTCGTGATGTATTTGGTATTTTGTAAAGAGGTTTATAGAAAGTGGCCAATGTCGTAAATTCTAAAGAGTTTTTCAACCTTTTGGTCCTACACATAGTTCGAGTTCGGTCTAAACGCAAGCATACTCGACAACTTTCGTAGTGTGAGAATGATAACTTCTATGAATTAAACTCATAGCTCGCGATTGTCTGTCTGTAAATGAGTCTCCACTCATCTCCAATAACTACTCGAAATAAACCGACATAATTCCATATTTTTTTCTAAATTGTTGAGGATGATATCGGTCAAGTAGGCGCTGCTATTGTTAATGACCACTTGCGATCTTTTAAGCGCATTTTCAATCGTTTCGGTAACAACTTCGGGCGCTAAGTTCTCGCAGTGTTGTCAGATTCTCTTCAAGAACTTCCGGAGTTGTTGGCTCATTCTAATAGACACGTGACATCAAATAACCCCAAAGAAAGGAGTCTGGATCGGTCAAATCAGGCTGTTTTGCTAGTCAGGAACCACTCAGGAACTCATTCTTCAAAATGTCTAATGTCGCGTGACCTATGTCTGCAATTGAACCGTCCGGTTGGAACAACATGGCCATCAGTTAGTATTCATCAATTTGCGGCAATATAACCTCGTTGATCATAGATCCGTATCGCTTACCAAAAAAAATTGGGCCCCACATTCATCGGTAGCCCCGATTTTTGCTGACCTGTCCTTTGAGATGAAGCTGGACCTGGTCATTTGGAATTTATCCATTTCGTCCTTGAGGGTCAGGAGAGCATAAATGCAGTTTAGAGGTGACTGATGGTATGCTGGCAGGAGCTTATGGACTATCTTCAATTTGAAACGAAACATCTCTGAATTGCGTGGCTTTTTCAAATTTGACAGCTTATCCGCGATATTTTCAGCTTCAGCCACGATATTATTGTTGGAACTAGCATTACGAGGCCTACCAGCACATCCTTTGTCATGTGACTAAACCCCTTAGTATTTAATTAGTTGGAGTAGTGGCTTCAGCGTCGAAATTTAAGTTGCACCAACGTCACAGACAAAAATAGTCACTAGTATCCGTATATCTTGATGAATCATTGGCTCGTCGACATGTTGCAGATTGTTCAATAAGTTTTGTCGTTTTCAATATAATACTGAACTTTAATAGCCTTGTTGCAGTAATCTTTTAATTAGTGGATTCCATGCCTGAAGACTCTGGGAGACTTTCAAAATACGCTTCGACGCAGCCAGAACCTCTCCTTTTGATGAAAATCATTTTCCACGAATATACATTGTAAGATGTGAGAGCAGCCAGATGTCTAGGGGATGGATGGGTGGCTGTTGCAACAGTTCCTACTTCAATTCACTGGTTTTCGCGGTTTTTTGAACTCCGTAGGAGGGTGCGGTATCTTAATGGAACATTTTTGGTTTTAACATCCAGTTGGGTCAAAACGTCAAATAATAATCTGCTTTTATTGTTTTACTGGTTAGGAAGTAACCCACAAACGAAATTCCTTTTGCATACCAAAAGACTGATGCTGAAACCTGATTGGCCGATTTCCAGACCCTAACTCGGTTTGGAGCTGAAGTACCGAGTTCACACGACTCCTTAGTTTCCTGTTTTGATTCAGCTCCAAATGTTGTTGAGAAAGTCGCACACAAGAACGTTTTTGTTCAATTGTTTGCGAATGTGGCACCCGTTTTGCACACATCTTTCTGTAACCCAAAACCTTGTAAGACTAGGGCTTCTACAGAATCTTTCACTGTGTGACCATTTTTAAATGCAACATCCCATCCTTCTACTGTTCAAATCGGAGGTGAAGAGTCCTTGAACATTTTAACCATCGTTCATGAACCTGTTTTGATACTACACCTTTGAAAAGTAAGAATTCTATTGCTACGCGATATCCAATTTTGTCCATTGTTAAGAAAGCTGAGCAATTTAAAAATTTGATTTCTTATCGAGCGACAAAACTTATTGAACAACCTAGTATTCTGCACCTTCTTACCTCACAAATATCATAAGGAAACTGACAGTCGCCGCAATTTAAAAAAATTAAATCATCTTTCAATAGAGCGATACATTTTGGGCCACCTTGTATAAGAGCCTGTAAGCCCCGTAAAGTAGTCGAAATTAGAGAGTTAGCTATAATAAGACATTTCCGTCCAGACATAAGATTTATTTTTATCATTTTCTGTAGTTCTAGGAAAACAGCGTACAGATTTAAATCAATTGGGACTTATTTCGAGAGATACAACATATTTTTAGGTTGTAAAGGGTGGGTCATTTGCTGCCATATGAACTATAAAAATATAGCTTTTTGATGGTTTGCGACCTAAATTCAACAATAGTGTGCATAACTGTCCAAATCGCTCAAAAAATGTGTGCATCACATCGTTCTTTAAAGACACCCCATTCAAAGGAATCAAATCGCAAGATCACCAAATTGACTGAATTTAGATGACCTCGCTTGTTAAAAAAATCGATTGACATCGATGATTGATTCCTGTGTCATTCGATTCATTTCGTGTCCTGAGGCTTGATACTAAACAATTGTTTATAAAATCGAATGAAAACCAAACCGTCCGATGGCTCACCATTTACAAAATACTTCATGAATTTTCTCATTGAAAGCCTGCCTTGGAAGCAAGCTGGCTTTTGCCTCGAGTTCAGCACCTTCACCCCTTGATTTTCAACTCTTTTTCGTTACATACACTTCTGAATCCAGGATTCACTTCTCGTCACTTTTTACGACTCGATCCAAAAAGTTACTTTTCAAAAGGTCTAATCTAATATGGTAATGGAGACGCGGTGTTGTCGGCTTATTTTTCTCCGTAATTGAATTGGACACCTTAGTCAGGGGTTATCCAATCGAAATGTTGGCGAATGGTCTCTCAGCAACTGTCAATTAAAATTTTTGGGCTTTTTTCCATAAAAGCCGTGCACTCATCAACCCCGAAGGACGTCCAGAAAAGGCTTAATCATCACAAATTTGGCGAATAACTTTTTAACTGTCTTAAGAGCAATAGCTAGGTTCGGATTGGCTTCAATGGGTTGAGCGATAATATTACTTAATGCCATGATCTATCCATTAGTATGCCAAATATGATCAAAAAATTTGATTTTCGATTTTTGTTTGTTATGTTCATACACGTGCCCCTGACGTATGAGGATATTGTCAGTCATTTTTAATGTTTTATTTGTTTTTCACCGATATAAGGGTTAGATATGGTTTGGACAACGATGATCGCCCTAAACGCCCCAGCACGTCAACAATGGATGAAAACGTTGAACCAGTGACGAAAACTGTAACGGAGAGGGTATTGGCATACCGATTGGTTCATACCATGAATTATTTTTAGCTATAAGTCCATAAAACAACTTAAGAAGCTGCTGCAAGATCATTCTGAAAACTTGACACCGATTTTCCAAACAAATCATTCTCTGTGAAAAGCAACAAAAAACTTAAGGCCGACCGCCAATACTAAACTAAAACTAAGCATCGTCTAAGACCAACGCAGAAAAAGTTGCAAAACTAGAGGTTTTCTTTGCCAATTGCTTCGCAAACGATAAAAACAACAATCCACCTCATCTAAACTTCCAAAATACAAACGAAACCACCCCAATCACTAAAGAAGAAATTAATTTTCATATAAAACATAATATTAGACCTAATTAAAAGTATGAAACGTACACTCAGTTTACCTGTTGCCAATCCTATCTAGACTTTTGAGAAAAATCCTACACAAGAGGCTACATCCAATACTCGAGCATAACAGAACTATACCGAATTATCAATTCGAATTTAAACAACGTCGCTCGACTATATAACAAACGCACGGGGTAATAAATAAAATTTCAAGTGACTTAGAAAATAAAAGATATTGCTCAACAGTATATCGACGTATCTAAAGCTTTTTATAAAGTCTGGCATACGGGACTTCTTTACAAACTCAACAAAGCCTGTAAAATACGAGAACGAATACTTCATACTGCATATCGTACAAGCTGGCGTTCCACAGGATAGCGTATTAGGGCCACTACTTTACTTGATACAGAGTGCGCCATCTCATATGGGTCGATGTATACTTCGAATAACTTCAACAATTGTCAACCGATTTTCATATGTCATGGAATTTTGGAACCGTCAATTCAGTACAGTTTTAACCATGAATCGCTTCACACCAAAGGAACGCGCGGAGATAGTTTCAATGTTCATTAAAAATGAACGTTCGATTGTGCTAATTCAACGTGCGTATCGTGCAAAATATCGTGATTATGTTGCGCCCAAAATAGATACAATTCGTCGTTGGGCTTCGAATTTTTTTCAATTTGGTTCTGTAGCAAGCCCTCGTGATTAACCTAGGCCACATCCGCGGCGTTCGAACTCATCTATTCAGTCTGTGAAGGCCAGTGTTCAAGAAGACCCAAGTTTGTCATATCGGCGCCGTTCGCAGCAATTAGGCGTCAGTGGGACCACTCTGCGGAGAATTTTAAAGGATGATCTTCACTTATTTCCATACAATTGCAGATAACTCAAAGCATTTTGCCACAAGATGAGCCACGGCGCTTGGCATACGCACGAAATGTCTTCGCAATGATTAATACTGAGCCGGAGTTCTCGCAGCAAATTTTGATGACCGATGAATCACATTTTACGCTCTCTTGCTCAGTTAATAAACAAAATTGTCGCTTCTGGGCACCGAAAATCCTCACATTATTCACGAAGAGCCGCTATATGGTCAAAAAGTTACTGTTTGGGCCGGTGTATGTGCTAAAACCATCATTGGACCGTATTTCTTCAAAGTTGGCGATACAGTGGATGGCGATCAATATCGGTGGATGTTGGCCTATTATGTGGTCCCAGAAATGCGTAAAAAAGGCTTATTTCACTTTTGGTTTAACAAGACGGTGCGACATGCCATACTGCGGACTAAATAATGAACCTTTTACGTAAGAAGTTCCCTGGAAGATTGGTGTCAAAAAAGGGCGATATTGACTGGCCTCCGAGATCGCCGGATTTGACTCCTCCAGACTTTTTTCTTTGGGGATACTTGAAAAGCAAGGTGTATGCTAACGGCCCGAAGACAATAGAATAGCTCAAATGAAACATTCGTGCGGAAATCGCAGAAATTTCGTCCGAAATGCTCGGGAATGTCATGGAGAATGCGCGAATACGAGCCCATTTTTGCATCGGCAATAAAGGCTTTTACATCACGATAATGCACCCATCGTTGCTTATGTTTAATTTTTGTCCAAAATCACGCCTCAGTGCCGGCATCTCAAAACTGAAAAGACCATGAACGGGCGGTGAGGAGATAAAGACCACATCGATGGTAGAGCTCAAGGCTATACCAAAACGCGCATATCAGAAGTGCTTTGAGGATTGGGAAAAGCCCTGCAGCATGTGCATTATATCTGTGGGAAATTACTTTCAAGGAGACAAAATAGATTTTTTGGTCAATAAAATAATATTTTTTTCGCGAAAAATAAAGTCACCTTATTTTTTGAACAAACCTCGGGCAACAAGTTTACAAAACAAACACGAAGCACGTCATATAGCAAACTTTTCGCCACGTATGACATTTGTATTTGTTATTCTTCGTTTTCTGTAGTGGGCGCTATTAATTTTGATTTGAGACGTTTAGGCTTTTCTTATTCGCGCCCCGTCGTTATTTTAGGTTTTATGTTCTAGCAATGTGTATACATACAAGCAGCAGCGCCAATCACACTTCTCAGATTTACTGAAATGATTTATGGGGCCCATTTTCCTTTCTTTCTGCTCAACAAATCATTTTCGATAGCCATTAGGTAGTAATATTTTTATCTTTAAGGCCTCTTAGAAACAATTGTGAGACTTCCCTTTATTTTGCATAGAGAAAAACCACATTTTAATCAAAGCGAGAAATATTGGTTAACACTTGTACCTTACCCCATTTTCCACATATCCCCATAACCATCCCACTAATTGAACCGGCAATTTCCCGAGAATATATCATAACGAAAAACATAAAATAAAAATAGAATTTCTCAAGCATATTCTTCGGAGACATTAAGACCAGATCAGCAAGACAGTATTTCAAAATAAAAATAAAAAAAAACATGTAAAATTACAATTAAAGAAACAATCTTGCTCTCTCGTCGAACGGCTAAGTAAAAAGATTTAAAAGAGAACATCTATTCCTTTCTTGAAGATACTTTTCCAGAGGGTATACCACGTGTCTATCATCTGGGCACATGTGGTGGCCGCTACAATGCCATGGTATTAGAATTATTGGGACTATCATTAGAAGATCTCTTCAATACTTGCTCCCGTAAATTTTCCCTTAAGACTGTTCTGATGATAGCTAAGCAACTAGTAAGTTTTCTGTTTTCTGTTCTTTTTTTTTTTTTAATCAGCTTTTTCTTTATTTGTTGAACGTGTTTCGTTTTTTTTTTTTAAATTTAATTGGACAATCTTTTAGAAAATAAAAGAAACCAGAAAAATGCTTTTTTAGAATACAGAAAAAAAAGTTTAATGCACTTACTAACGAGATAAATGTTACTCACTTTAGTTTTTGCTTTTTTTTTTGTTTATAAATATTTAACGAAAACAAAATTATGATTTGTAGAAATAATAAATTGTGATATAAACAGTGAACAGGCGTGTAAACTCACGGTGGTGTAGTGGGAGGTACAATGGTTCAACAGTGTTGATCTAAGGTGATCACAATTATTATTTTCGCATAAATGCGTGATGAAATATTAAAATTCCTATTTTTTGCTTTTTAGGGTATTAAAGTTACTTCCGACTTCTAATACGTATCATTAGAAACCAGTCTCTACTGGCTAGGTCATAGGTTTGGTTAAACTCAAACAATGCCAGCTTCCTAAATATGAACAACGTTCAGCGACATCATTTCAGCATATATTTTCGAATATTCAAAAGCCCACTGTGTGTAACAACACCATGGCTTACTTCTAAGTGGGTTGGCTTCTGACGCCGATGAAAACGCTGTAGTATTCTTGTATGCAAAATATGAAATTTCCCTTTCGGAGTTTCCTTCATTTATGGGAAAAGACTATCAATCACAACGTAACTGTTTGAGAGAAGGTTCTTCCCCTCAATCACAACGACGATTATATACATTACGTATCGGTCTCTACTTCGTACTCGTAAGCTGAATTTAATTTTTCTTTACTACATATAATTGCTACTGTCACAGCTCTCATAGAGTGTAATCCAATTTGTGGTTCCGAAAATAAATTAACATAAAGAACATTTACGTCTTAGATTTCGATTGAAATTTTTATTTCAATGTATTGTGTGAGCTCTACCATTTTGAATGAAATACAACATAATTCAATTCAACAGGAGTTCGAGTAAATTTCGGATCTGACAAGGTATAATTTTCGAAGACTTTTCGACACATATTAGACAATAACTCGGCCCTTACTTGACGCATATTAATTTTCAAAGCGTCTTTATACATGCAGCCTCGGATGAAAATTTGGTATGACGGAACATATCTGATTAAAACAGGGATCCGTGCCATGTACTGGATGATCCATATTATATAGTATCATCCAACAAGAGGTGTCATTTTAAATCATTCGAAAAATGCAATTTTTTTTATTAAAAGTGCGATCTAAACAAAGTCTGAAGTTAGTAATGCAATATCTAACAAATATATAGCTCGGCCTTGACTACAAGTATTCAAACTTGGGCCATTCGTATGTTACGAATAACAGCTCTGCTATTTACTCTTAGTGCATCATTCGTTGATGAGGTATTTGCGTTCAGAAGACTTGTCACTTAAATATACACGTGGCCCACGTCCATAGCACAAATTTCAGGCAGAAACAGTCAATCAGCATTGTTCGGTAACGCAATCCTTTCACTGTAACAAACAAATCGCTCAAGCCGCCAGTTTTCAGCTGCTGCCAGTACCGCACGCTCAGTTGGCTGAAGTCTCTTTCCAGCTGTGCTTATTATATTAAATGCCATGTTAGAATCAAGCACTCTTCGAGCCATTCCCCAACATGGTCCAAGCATCTTAGACGTTGTATCCGTTGACACTTGACTGAAACCTTATAGTCCTTTGTTGTAAGGTCTCCCTCACTATTCTTTAGAGAAATTAAACACAGAATCTCTGGAATCACCCTAGAGCGTTGTAGAGAAGAAGCGGAGTTATCTACTACATTACAAGTAACGAGTGGCCAGTGTTACTCTGCGTCCTCAGCGCTTGTGACGCCGCTTGTCAGAAGTTAACCAAGGACGTGTACCTTTACTATCATACTTCAAAATAATCTCCGTCTGCGCGATCTTGCACTTCTCGTGTTTTTTGTTTTTCGTTCTCAAAAGCCCATGCTCCCTTTTTTTCATAGAGCTCAAGAGCATCGTGCATCGATGCAGCGTAATCGACTTTACATGGGTCACCAAACCATGGATTTCTTGTAGGTGCTGACTGTAAACAGAAGACGCATTCTTGGTGACGTTGTAACATCACCATCACTGTTCTATAGTTTGTGCCTAATGCACGTTGAGAAAACGTGGGGGAGACATTATCGATTTTGGGGGTCTTATGCCTCTGCAGCTTTTTAGCGATCTTACTCGACTCGTTGATTCCTCGAATTCCTCACCCGTACTTGGACTGCAAGGTAATGGTCTGAGTCCATGTTGGCTCCTCGGAATGTGATCAAGTTGATTGGTTTTAAATAGATCGTCGGCTTCCAAGTCCAAGTTGGAATTGTGCGATTTCGTCATATAAGTCAAACTTTCAGCTACGGTGATTGCATGAAATTGAAGATTTTACTCGTCGTAGAATTATCCAATTTTTATTTTAGCGCAGATATGCGCCGTTTTTTTCGATAACTTTCTCCTCGTCCCTATTGCAAAAAACAAGCCTTTCTTGAGGCGAATTTTTCTACAGCAAAGTCGTTCTCCATGGCCAGAAACGGATGGTAATCACTTGGTGTCATGTCCGGACTATAAGGTAGATGCACAAGAAACCAAGCTCCTGGAGAAAAAATTTTGAGAGCCAAGCTCCTTTCAGTCACACATGTTGGGTGCGATATGTTTTTCATACAAGTGGAATGGGACCTACAGCTTAATGCCGATTCCGAATGACGAGAGTCGAGCAGCTTTTTCAAGTCAAGTGTAATACAGGGGTTTTGTCAGTACCTCGCCGATGAAAGAACCCGCTAAATGAACATTCGATGGCATCACGTGTCAGTGGCCGACCACGGCGCTCTTTCTCGTAGACAAGTGGGAAAAATCGCAACATCTGTACTTTTTAAACAGCGTTCAAGGACTCCGACAATCGAAAAGATTCATATGGCCCCTATTATCCTTAAATATAATAGACTCGATATCAGAGGACTGGTGAGGTATCTTTCGGGACTGTAGTCTGCGATAACATCTCAACAAAATTAACCTGTCGTCTGAAATTGAATGTCGACTCTATCTTGAGATCGAGGAAACTGCAGAAACATACTATGTGAATGTGCTGTCATCTGCCACCTTAGGAAGCGTATCCTGAGGGGATCGGCTTAACTCCTATGGGGGTCATCCTCAACTTTATTAAGAAGGTAGAGATAGTCTCGTCTTGCGCAATTGATCTACATTGGTCACAGGGCCTTACACTATAGGTTAGCACTAGCCCCCTATTTTGCCGTAAGGAGCAGCTCATTGAAGATGATGTCCTGCCAATCCCATCAAACACACGACAAAACCTTGTCCGTCAATCCTGGTTTGGCCTAAATTTGCGCCGGCTCCCTGCCATTGGACCACGGCTGCTTTCAATTGAAGTCAACCACTTTTTATCACCAGTCACCAACTGCTTCAGAAATGGGTTCGTTTTTGCGATCCAGCAGCAAATTTCATTCGGTCCATGAGGTTCTTTTTTGCTTTAACTCGCGTCCTAGCCTTATTCAAATGTTTCCAAACTGTTTTTTCGTATAATATTTTGCTCCTGGCAATCGAAACATGGCGATCAGGCTCGATAATTTCCCTGATTTTATGGATATTTTCGACACTTGACATCTCAGAGCGTGATGCAGCCTTGGCATCTAAATTATCGGGACAGGATAAACACTATTCACAGTCTACGGCGCCAGACCGTCAAAAAAGGTATTTTTAGTACGAAACCTCATAGGAGGGTATGCCATCGATTAGACGTAAGAGGGTAAGGTGAAAAGTCCTCGCCTGGCAATTAAAAACTGGGATTTTTAGCTAAAAAATGATTTTATTGCTCTACATAATCTCCCTTGACTTCAACACACTTGGTGCATGGTTTCGTCAACATTAGTATTCCTTCCCGAAGATGAGAGTCTTGAAGGCAATGAAGGTATTCATATACGACCTCCTCAACTTCTCAATGGACTCAAAGCGCTTTTCAGAAAATAAAACTCTCAAGTTTGGTAGCAGATGGAAGTCTAAAAGTGCCAAATAGGGAGGATGGCCATGCAAATTGTGTCCCAAATTCTAAAGTTTTCCTATCGCCAACTCACCGTTTTCGTGATCAAAGGTGATTTTTCTTTCTTCAAAACAGGCCTCGAATTTTGGCATTCCGCTGATCAAGAAGCTTTGAGAAATATTCGCCTGAAATTGTTCTGCCTTTTCCAGGGTAATCAATTAACAGGATCAATTCGCATCCCAAAACAAGCTGGCCATGTCGATCGATCGCTGTCTTTGATTGCTGTATCGTTTCAGATATGGACCCAATCGGTCGAAAAACTGTTGCGAAAGTTGTTTGCGCATTTGCTTTTGATCCGTATTTAGCAAATGGCACCCATCTTGCGCAGATCTTTCGCATCCATAATTCTCTCTGCAAGATGTTTAGCATCCTTGCTTCCAAAGCCCCTCAGCCTCAACTATCTCACTCACCTTCACCAGCTTATCGTCCAACACGATATCATTCACAAATTCGATGGTTTCCGGTGTGGTTGGGGTTTTTGATCGTCAATCATCTTCCAGGGGTGTTTTCAGCTGGGCACTTTTTAACTTTTTGCACTTGACATAAGAGCAGAGTCCCCGTAAACTTTATCAACTTCGTATGAATTTCCTTTGGGATTAATCCATCCGAAAAGAAAACGTAAGACGTCTTCTGCAAAAATTCGTGTAAACAGACAACTTGAGAAGACAAGTTGAAAATTGCCATACGAACCCAGGCATGAAACATATATTTTCGCTAATTGGAACGCCATCTCTGTTCCAGGCCGAGAATTTTTCACCTTAATAAAGCCATCCGTTGGAAAAGTCATCGATTTCCTTTCACTACACCTTATATTTTCAGCTGACTTTGCCAACTGGGGTGGTCGTGGTGCGATGGTAATGATCACCTAATGTTGAGCGCAAGATCTGTAGTTCAAATCTGTCCATAGCCAGGAACAATTCCTATACGTAAAAACTGTGCAACAACATCAGTTGTGAACGAGAGAAAAATGCTGACGAAGGCATAACACTCGCAGCATAAGATCACTTAAAAATTCATACTCTGTGTGTGCATTTCCAGAATAACACCTTAATGACATGGAAACTAAAAAAAAATAAATACTGTGAACTACAACCAACGTGAGAAATTCAATCGAATCCCACCAATCCTATCTAGGACACCAACCCCCGAAATTCTTCAACACAAACCATCTGAACCCTGTTCAGGTTGTGTGACAAATACCATAAGAGCATACACCCTTGAACCTGCACGAACCCTATAAAAAAAAAAAAAAAACTGGCGGTCTACGCATGACTAACTTCTAAAGGGTTTTGCAATAAGGACGGGTAGATATTGAAGTGGAATAAAACAAGCTGTGAGTGAGGTATAAAAAAAAATTTTTTTTTTTTTATTTGAAGGTCCCATGTATGCCATTATGTATGGAATATCTCATTGTTCAAATGCCCTTCTCGGCTTCTTACGGTGCCACGGAACCGAGTGGTCCAATTTTCCATAACTCTTCTGTTTAGATCCGGCTGAATTTGGGCAATGATCTGTGTTATGTTCACCTTAAAGGCATTGGTCGATTGTGGCTTATTCACATAGACCTGCGACTTCAAGAAACCCCACGGGAAAAAGTTAAGCGGGTTCGATTCACATGGCCTTGGTGGCCAATTCACGTCACCTTTGCGAGAGATAACCTTACTCTTAAATAACCTTACTCTTAAATAACCTTACTCTTAAATAACCTTACTCTTAAATAACCTTACTCTTAAATAACCTTACTCTTAAATAACCTTACATTTATGCAGAATGTCAATCGTGGCGTCGGCTGTGTTGCACCTAGTGCCGTCTTACTGGAACCACATGTCGTCTAGGTCCATATGGTTCAATTTGGGCCATAAGAAATTGGTTATCATCGTTCTGTAGCATTTGCCATTAACGATGACCGCCTCACCAATGTTATTTTCGGAAAAGTACG
This sequence comes from Merodon equestris, assembly GCA_958301585.1. NCBI lineage: Eukaryota > Metazoa > Arthropoda > Insecta > Diptera > Syrphidae > Merodon > Merodon equestris. The sequence continues at coordinate 30,853,345 of OY284413.1, forward strand.
GACCAATGACTGCCGCCGGCCACACCAAACAGTAACTTTTTGAGGATGCATTGTCACCTGGGGAACCTCGTATGGGTTGGGGTCGTCCCATATATGGCAATTTTGCTTGTCAATACAGCCATTCAGCCAAAAATGCGCCTCGTCGCTGAGGATGATTTTTCGACTAAAATTGGGATCCTCTTCCAAGCGCTCCAATGCCCAGTCAGCGAACAAACGGCGTTGGCTATCATGAATTTTGAGTGTCTGGGTCAGTTGAATCGTTTACGGGTGTAGGCCCAGGTCCTGACGCAAAATTTTCCAAGTTTGAGTCTGCCAAAGCCTGAGTTCTTGTGCTCGGCAAGGATACGACTGCCTTCTTGGCCGATCTTGCGTTCCTTAGATGTATGAATGTTGGCTGATTGATTACCGAACTGGTCGTTTCAAATTTGGCCACCAAATGTTAAAGAGTCGACGGGTAACGTTTACACTAATGAATGCTCATTTTGATAGTAATTTTTTATCACTTGGACGTGTTGTCTAATCTCGTAACTTGCAATGGTGAATTGGCATCGGTAAGTAAATAATAAGCAACAGATTTGACAGATGTCACTAAAACAATATGTCCGTCACAGGCCGCCGAAATCTACCCGCTCCAATTGAAAAACCCTTTATGTTCAACTGACTTTGCCGATCAAACACAAATTGGGGTCTTATTTCTACCAGACTCTCCAGATGGCGCCTATTGGCTAAAAACAGTACAAACTTTACCAAACATTTCCGCGACATTGTCAACGTTTTTGAGATGAATTTTCCCTATTAGTTCGATACGTTGTGACTCGGGTTATGTTGTGATACTCAAATACTGAGAATCCAACAATGGCGCGAAATTTAAAATGAAACCTCTTGTTTGGTGACCCTTTACCCAGCTGACATAGTCAATTGCATTTCCCTGACGTGCCCAATACGTTCAATATAACGTTCTCAATTTATTTCCAGATATTTAGGGCCCAGAAACACCCTGAATGGCGGCATACAAGAAACGCGCATTCTTTCATTTCCTTTGAGGAAAAAATGTCGTACACTAATCAGCCAGATTTTGATCATCATTATGAGGTGTTATTGGGCCAGGCAAGCCATTCAAACCTCGTCCATAAAAATTGTTTAGTCAGGGTTTCGTGACACAAGTTCCGCACGGTTGTTCAAATTTTCAAATTGGCATATTGGCGGACTATTTGGGAAACCATTTATACAGTAGAAACATTGCAGAATTTTTATCATATATGAGAGGTAGCTCATAAGAGGCTTCAGTTCGTTTATCGTATACCATAAAAGAACACTTTTAGCAACGTTTTGCATGACAGTATTTCGACCATTCCTTACCAGCCACTGTGTTGTTTTTCTCTGCCCTGAACAATCTGTTTCTCCTCTATGATCCTTATACAAAAAAAAAAAAACAAAACAAAAAAAAACGCATTTACTTTAAGGTGAGTAATATTTCTCTTCAACGAGTAACACGTATTTTAAATTGAAAGGAAAATTTATTATTGTACGTTAAGTGTCTCAACAGCAGATAGCAAGCAAGCGAACACCAACGTCCCGAAATGGGCAAGCATACTTTTTTTCAAATAACAACGTTTGCCTGAAAAACAACAATTAACGATAGACAAAAAATAAATGATTGTTCGTTGTGTTTACTGCGAGTATTAAATTCCTTTGTTTTAATTTAGTTTTGCAATCAATATTGAGTATTTTTGATGAAAAGGATATAAAACACTTGTTGCCGCCACAGCTCTGTTCCTGTGTACCATTTATTTTTGATTCTGTTTTTATGGATTTTTATAAATGGAATTTATTAAAGAGTTACTATCTAGTTTGTTGAATTAATTGTTGCATTTAGTAAACTATTAAGCCATACTATCAAGTTATGTTTTGTTGTTTAGTTGTTTATTTTTTCTATATTTTTTTCATTTTATAAAAGTAGTGTTTGTTGTTTATTCTTTCTCACGATACCTCTCATTCTATCATCTTTTCCTGTTTCTATGTTTAGTATATTGTTTGTTATTTTTATTTATGAATTTTAAAAATAGTTTTTTTTTTGGCATACAATCACACTGTTTACTATATCGACACGAATCACTTCTTTCACGTTTTTACTATCGCTAAGGAGATCGTCGTTAAAATCATTTCTTTTTCATAGAAAAACCAAAATCGACAATTGAAAGTTAAATGCATTTATTGTGTCTACTCCTTGGTTTTGAGTTTTATTTAGATTTTCGTTGAAATTGAACATTTTATTCCCACCACCGACCACAATGACCACCGCTACCACACCCACCTGTGCACGTTTGTATCTGTAATGAAAAAAAATTTTTTTTTTTTTGTTTTCAAAAACATCGTATACTCTCGTATACATCTGTGAGAAATAATTTGAATTTTTTTTTTGAAAATCAGACAGCCATGGCTCGCGTGCGGAAAAGTACATTTTTTTCTACAACAACGTATAGTACGTTTAAAAATATGCTTCGAGAATTTCTATTTTCAAACTTGCAAAGTGGGTCAGAACGTGTGAGAACGCTGACCTAACGCCAGTAGTTTTTCCTCATTATTTCGACCACGTGTTCCATTTGAAAGTTTGAATCCAGCTATATCATCCTACCTCCGTCCAGTAAGAAGGTAAACCAGAAAAGCCCTACCCGAAACAGAGACAAAGAAAAGATAATGAAAACGTCATGGAGTCGATGATTAATGTTACTAATTTCTCTCTTGATTTTTCTTCTTTCAATTCTTTCATTTATTTATTGTTTTGTTTTAATGTTCTTTTTCTTCTTCTCTTCTTTTTTCGCAAAAAACAAAAAAATAAAAATAAAATGCGAATGATGTTCGTTCAAACTCTCGCGGCGCGCGCCGAATCAAAAACTCCATCCATCACCGGGTACACACGAACGATACTCTCCTTAACCGCGCGAATCTCTATTCATTTCCACTGAAAAATACAAAATATTTATACAAAAAAAAAAAAAAAACGAAAATATTACATAAACCTGACACACAGCAGAGGGTGTCCCCGAAGTATATTACTTCGGACCATGCGGCAAATACAATGCACTTGTTATGGAATTGCTTGGTCCATCACTTGAAGATTTATTTGATATATGCGGCAGACGATTCACTCTGAAGACCGTACTACTGATAGCTATACAATTAGTAAGTACATTTAAAGAAAAAAGAAAAAACAAAATGCAAAACATAAATTAAACAAAAAGGGATAACTATTCTTAATTTTTTTTTTTACTTTAGCTTTTCCTTTAACTCTTCTGTGTCATCTTTACTTTTGTTTTCTAAAATCAACTAAAACCGATCTTAGTACTAATGCTGAACTCTTTTTTGTTTTTTTATTTTATTAACTATGGCTTAAGCGCTTTTTTTAAAGTTTTTTTTTTTTTTTGTTTCCATGATCATTCATAGTCTTGTGTTTGTGTTGTTTTTGTTCTAGATGCTCGTTCGACATTTTTGGAATGCATTTGCTTTAAGGTAGACTTGGATATGCTACTTTTATTTTGGTTTCTCTTATGTGGCTTAATTGCAAGACAAAGTGTAGATTGTTAAGTGAATTTGCTATCTTTTCAAATTTCTGTATGCTGCACACAACTGTCGATTTTTGAACTTCACGCGCTTTTTGAATATACGAGGGTAAGATAAAGAGTTATCGGCCTGACAGTGAAAGACTGCGATCTTCAGTTTATTATTCTACAAAATCGCCTCTGACTTCAACACCCTTAGTCCAGCGTTTTTCCGACATCAGTATTCCTCCCCGTAAGTGAGAGTCTGGAAGGCTATGAAAATATTCATCTACAACACATTTCTTCTAGTTTGGGAACAACTGGAAGTCTGGCAGTTTTCCCATCGTCAACGCACAACTTTCCTGGTGAAAGATAATTTTTTTCTTCTTCAAGCCATACCTCTTCTAGCGAATCTTGCCATTAAACTGGTCAAGAAGGTTGGAGACCTTTCCGGCAGATGCCTTCCATTTCTTTCGCGCTTAACCATCGGCTTCCACCTACTGCTTGGATTGCTGTTTCGTTTCTGACGCGTAGTGGTGGACTCGTGTCCCATCCATGGTGACAAATCGCCGCACAGCTTTCGCATCCCTAATTTTCTATCCAAGATGTTTCGCACCCTTTTTTCCGCTATCTCACTCACCTTCACTTGTCTATCGTCCAACACGACATCATGCACTTTTTCGATGGTTTCTGCTGCGGTTGCGGTTTTCAGCCGTTCTCCACTTCGGGAGATGTATGATTAAAGGGTGGGCCAAATACAAGTTTCTTTTCAAAAATGCAATAAAATTAACAAAAATTTTTTTTTTCATGTATTATGGCTTTATTAGTAAGAACAAACATTCCCATTAATTGTGAAATCCAACGTCGTTCAAGTAACTGCCTCGACTGGCTTCGCAGCAGCGCATTCTTTCACCCCAATTTTTCGAGACCTTTTTGATGTTTTCGGGCTACAGCTCACGGATTATTTGAATGATATTGGCCTTAAGTGATTGAATCGTTTCCAGATTGTTGGCACTACATCGGTCCTTCACGGTTCCCCACGAAAAAAGTCCAAAGGGGTCAAATCGCAGCTCCGAGGCGCCCAATTGACATCGCCAAGACGGCTAATAACACGATTTGGAAATTTTGTTGTGTGGCATGGCGCGCCATCCTGCATGAACCCGAGGTCGTCCAAATCCATGTCTTCAATTTCAGTAAAAAAAAAAAAAAGTCAGTTAACATGGCTCTGTACCAAACTGTCACTCTCTGTGGATGCATTGGTTTCTCGACAATAACGTGCGGGTTTTCCGAGCCCGCTTAACATAGCCCCGTTAACATAGCCGCCGAGATGAAAATGCGCCTCGTCAAAAAAGATGATTTTTCGCCCTAAATCGGTGTCCATTTTAAGCTACTCTAAGGCCCAAACTGAGATGTGGATGGTCTCACACCTTCAATTGCTGAGTCAATTTGACCTTGTAAGCGAATAATCCGAGATCTTTGTACAGAATTCTCCTCAGGCTACTGCGTGAAATGTTGAGCTGTTGAGATCGATGGCGAGTTGATGTTCGTGAATTGAGTCTCACACTCTCGGTCACAGGAGCACTATTCTCATGTTGTCCACTAGCATACCGGTCTCACGAACTTATTGCACAAACTTGCGTACAGCAGTCGCGATGGGTGCTTCATTTCGGCCAAAACTTCTTTTTAAAAAACGCACTGTTTGGGCTACAAGCATAAAGCGACTCATTTCGTTCGTTCATTTCGAGCGGGAAACAGCTGTCAGTGACAAAATAACCTATGATTAAAAAAAAAACGCTAGATGGCCCACACTTTACGTTTAATTGCAGCTTTTGGCTGTTGACATCGAATGAGTCTCGGTAAACTTTTCCCATCTTCGGATGAATTTTCATAGGGGCTAATCCATCCAAAACGAAGAATTTTACGACCGCCGGAAACTCAGCTTTATCCATTTTACTCAAGACGTCCCAAAGGCGACTAAAACAAAGGTAAACAAAAATCACATCTAGGCAATTTAGAAAACACCAAGGTGAGCCTAGGGACACATATACCACCATTAAACTGCCCCACAAGTGTACATGCAAATCAGTGGGTTGACACGACTGGAGATCACCGGTGTTGTAAGAGTAAGATCAAACAAAAAAATCTGGAGCATGCCCGTGTCACAAAAAAAAAAAAGGGGGGCCGAAAAACAATTGGTGCAAACAAATGCAAAAACACCAGCATTTGATTGGCCTCAGCGATGAAGTAATCCCAAACCGGGAAGCCTGCCGCTACTTTCTGAGGTCAAACCGGCGGACCCCACAAGCGGACCAGTAGGAATGCAGTTAAGTGGGAAGGTTATGGTCCTACACTTCTGACCATAACAACGCCGGAAAAAGGAAAAGAAGAAGAAGAACTCAAGACGTCCCAAAACACACAAGACGTCTACGAAATTCGTTGAAACGATTCTGCGCCTTTGGCAAAATATTTCCTCGATGACCTCTCTGAGGTAGCCATTCTCCGCTTGGCTTAATATAACCAGTTTTCTTAACTCCACAGGCTTGATTTAAAAGGGACATCCCCGTTTAGATCCCTTAAGTTTCACGAGCTTTATGGTATCAAACGGCGCTAATTGACTGATGCGCATAATCGGACAGCCAACTCAACCTATCTACCTGCCATGCGAACTAATGACGCGTGCACCCAGGCAGGATAAATACATTTTTGCTGGTTGGAGTGCCATCTCTGAGTCAGGCGGAGAACTTTTCACTTTACCTGCGTATAACGATCTTTTTGAATGGGCACATTCCATCGATACTAGGATGTTGAATAAGTTCCCGCGGTTTTTTTTTTTTTTTTGAAAATGTATGCTTTATATAAGGTCACTCTGAGTATTGCCACTCCTTTTCCCTGTCTGCCTTGTAGCAGCATATCAATCGAAGAACAACACGTCTTTTGAGGCTGTCCTAGAATCGACTAATTTTTTTCTTCATAAGAACAAATTGCTGCCATCCAAAGTTTCCAAGTAGGTTTCCATCGACAATCACCTTGCCAAGTCTCTGCTGCTTTAGCCCCTGGTTTTGCTTTGATTCACCGCCCAAACACATTGTAGGCAGTCTATTGCGATGGTTTCGTTCGGTTTGAGCAGCTCATGGTAAACTTCACTGTACTGTAAAGAGCAGTTCTTTACATACTCGTACAGAGCAGAACCTTTGCCGATGGTGTTGATGGACGCTCGGGCTTACCCCACGATCTTTTACCTTGGAGCTATCGAACAACATCCACTTTTCGTTGTGAGTTCGATATGATGGAAAAAACTTTTCTCTCCTGACATCAAAACAGCAGTTCACACATGATAAATTCGACGTCTCTCGGCTTCAGTTCGCACGGCACCCAATGCCCTTGCTTCTTGATCATTCCTAATGCTTTCGAACGTTTCGAAACTGCTGTGTCATCTACTTGAAATGATCTTGCAAGTCCAGCTATTGTCTGATGCTTCAAATTCTTCATCTTCAGACTTTTCCGGTGCGTCAGAGAATACTGTCCAATACATCCAAATCATTCATTTCATCATCCATCAATCTCTGCATGTCGCTTCGAACAGATTGTGCTCGCCATAAGTCTCATCCAAAATTCTGTGTGCTTCAGCAGCCATTTTTTTTAAATAAAATAGTGCAATAAAGTGCTACAAATACTCTTTGAAAGGAACAAAGAAGTTGTCCACTCTACGGCGAACTAACATGCCATGTTTGTTCAAAAACTAAGGTGACTTTTTTTATATTCCTCAATAAAAAATTATTTATTCATCAAACAAATCAGTATTTGTTTTGTCCCCTTCAAACTGATCTGCCTCGAATATGATGCATTTGCGCTACTACTTTTTTCACTCCTCAAAGCACTTCTGATATGCGCTCTTTGGTATAGCCTTTAGCTCTTCCATCTCTTCATGTGGTCTCTATCTCCTGAATCGTGGCAAATCTCAGTCCTTTCATAGTTCTTTTCAGTTTTGGGGGAACTAGGTTCAATGAATATGGTGGTTGGGGCATGGTTACGATATTGATTTCAGCCAAAAAATGTCGCACAAGCAGTGATGAGTGAGCAGATGCGTTATGCAACAGCCATGACTTTTTCCCCACAAATCCTTCTTCGTATTACTTCACGAACGGCACATAGCTCCAAAGTAATATTTCCTATTGGGTGCATGACCTTTCGGAAAGAACTCATGACGAAACACGCCATTGTAAACGAAGAACACAGTGAGCAAAGCTTTAAGACTTGGTCGAACTTGGTGTGCTCTTTTCGGTCTTGGCTTTGGGTTCAATATCATAATGGGCGTATTCCATGTTTCTTCACCAGTAATGATGAGCCTTTTCAGCAAATATGGATCGTTTTTATGTCATTCAACAGCCCCTGAGCGATGCTCTGTCGCATGAGTTCTTTTGGTAAAAATTTTGAAATTTGGGAACAAACTTCGCTGACACACGTTTCATGTCCAAAATGTCTGAAGAAATTGTATGGCATTAGCCAACCGATATGCCACTATCATCAACTATTTCTCCATAGTGATTCGACGATTCTCCAGTACAATTTTCTTCACGGTTTCAACGTTTTCCGTAATTCTGTGCTGGCGCGTCCAGAGCGGGCATCATTGACGATTTCTCGGTTTTCTGTGTTAACACATGTTAAGAGATATGTTTACCATCATAACAAAGAAAAAATACGAACATTGAATGAACTTACACAGCTCGTGAAATTAAAAAAAAGTCACCTTATTTATTGAACAAACCCCGTACACTGAAGTTCAATCTTGCCTACAGCATTTTCTTGTAGGTGCGTTGTCATCTTTAATTACATGCACGTATTTCCGAAAACTTATTCAATGTCCCAATATTTCGAACGTCTGGCCTATGGCAATGACCTTTCTGATTTAATTAAGCCGAAGACTAATGTAAAATTAATATGATCAGGAACAGCCTCCTCATGTAATTGCTTTCAATCAAAGCTGTTGCCGGCTTTCTCCCACTGATATCGAATTATTTGGTCATTAACGCCTTGGATAACAGAAAGTCACCTACACAATCGAATTATCAAACTTCTGTCGTATTTTCTCTCGTCTGCGCTTTGGTATATCAGTGTCAAGTCGGAATGAAAAAAAATCAGGAAATCAAAATCAATTGCAAATGAAAACACCCACGCGGAGAGCTTTACTGGCTGGAATACCAACGTGAAATGTTTCTCTATTCTCCTCCATTTTGCAATAACCCAGGCGATGTATCATGTAATGCATCAAGCCTGACACACTACCCGCCACCTCACCACTTTCTATCAATCTATTGGTTCATTTGTTCATTCGTTCGTTCTCTCAATTCATTGTCGTCTTTCACCTTACATCTCCACAATCACCTCGTCCTATTGTCTGGGAACAAAACGTTAAAGTTGAATATTTCACCCCAATCTTATCTAAAGCAAGAACATAAAGTAGATCGACGAACATACATACCAACAAGGTATGTTCAAGGAACACTCGTATATCCTTCTATTCTCCCACCTCGGTTCGGATACTTGTTCCCCTTGGTCTACTTTCGCGCAAACCGCCTAAGAGCGTTTGGCAATAGTCCAGATTACTTTTTTTCTATCTACATATGAGCATGAGTGTGTGCTCGTCTCCACCTCCATCCTCCACGAAGGATGGTAGCAAAGAAATTGCTTCGAGCGCTTATTTTTTATTGTATTTCCACGTTTAAAAACGGTTTTCTTGAACGACTCTTGTGTGTGCAGCGTACTTATATGTCAGGGGACGTCGTCACTATCGCCGACGTCGTGTTGTCGTCGAGAAAAAGAAAAGCGGGACCACTACGATGGAGAGAAAGTGAGAAAAAAGGATATCAATGCAATGTCATCAGTCAACCCGACAAAATAATTTTCCTCTGCTTTTGGTTCTTATTATTATTTTTTTTTTTTATTAAGGAGCGACCCTCACCTCGAGATTCTCAAATATATACACTAACACACGATTCTAACAATTTTTCACATTTTTCTTTAATTTTATTTTTCTAACCGTTTCGAATCAGATTTAAATAACGAAACATCCATGCAAAAAAGGATTCAAAATCATTTCATGCTCATTATCGCTAGTTGAGACACTGCTGTAGTTTATTTATTTATTTTTGATACAAGTATTTACATAAAGGATTTAATCAATCATTTTAAGCATGTTTAACATCTATAATAACTTTGTATGCTTTTTTAATTAATTTTTAATTTTTTTTTACCTTAAAAATAATTATATTTTGGAAATTAAATATTTTTGAACCGTATGGAGGGTGATTCTAATGTTTAATTTATTTATAGCTCCACCGGATCGAATATGTTCATAGTCGACACTTAATTTATAGAGATGTTAAGCCAGAGAATTTTTTAATTGGTAGAACATCGACAAGACGAGAAAAAATTATTCATATAATTGGTAAGTAAGAAGCAAACATATTTAAAATTGAACTCAAGCTCTGGACAGTTGACTTGTTTTAATGGATGCGACGGATAAAAATAGGTTTTTAGATTTCACTCATCAATCTGCATTTGTCCGTAATCCTGTGGCCTTATGAGGAAGAGTTATTTTGATCCACATTACGAGGTTTGTTCAAAAATTAAAGTGACTTTTTGAATTTCGCGAGCAAGTACATTCGATTTAAAATCTTTTTTATGCTGATACACATTGGATATTTAGTTTGTTTTTCACAGTTGTAAAGGTTAGACGTGTTTTGGTGTATTAGGCAATTTTTTGATATTGAAAAAAGTGGATCAGAAAATCTGTATTAAATTTTGTGTGAAAATAAAATTAAGTTTTCCAACCTATTTGAAATGTTGACTGTCCACTCTGAAACACACGTTTATAGGTGGTTGCTTCATAGAAGTCCAAAGAGATGACGATGCCCGCCCATGGCACTCCATCAGCGTATGGAAACGTTGAAGCAGTGAAGAAAACTCATGCCATGATTTCTTTTTCAGGACATGAAACGTGTGAAAGCGAAGTTTGTTCCGAAATGAATAACTTTTGCCAAAAGACGTTGAACGACGTGAATGAATGATCGAATAATCCTGATTTGCTGAAAATGGTGATGAAACATGGATATACGGTTCTGACGTCGGAATCAAAGCCCAATGATCCCAATAGAAGCGACCAGAAAAGCCAAGACCGAAAAAACCATGCCAAGTCCGGTTAATTGTGAACACTTTCACTGTTTTCTTCGCTTATAATGACGTTGTTCATCATGAGTTCTTACCGGGATGTCGTATACAGAGGATTTATCAACTGACACAACTTATGCAACACTCAACACGCCTACCTTAAAGGCAGATCAATGGAAAGTGCTCTGCAAGTGTTCGTAAAATTGAGAGCTCATTGAATTCAAAAGAATTTCAAATGGCAGCCTTACTCGATATAGAGGGAACCTTCAACAACGTAAACATAGAGGCCATAATGATAGCTCTAGAGGACATAAAAGTAGACAAATGCATTGTAATCTGGAATGAAAATATATTAAATAACAGATTTATCAATGCAGACATTGGACACAGCTCAATAAAGAAAGTGACAACTAGAGGCACACTAAAGGGAGAGTTCTCTCCCAGGCACAAAGACAATAGCATACGCGGATGACCTAGTTATCTTGGTCTACCAACTATCAGGGAACTAATGGAATCTGCGTTGAAGGAACTCTCCTCGTGGGCGGACAGAACGGTCTGAGAATAAACCCCCAGAAAACCGGGCTGGTCGAGTTCACCAGGAAAAGGAAAATCCCGATATTTGCTCCGCCAAAGTTAGAGGGTACTCTAGTCAAACTCAAAGCGGAAGCCAAGTATCTACGAGTAGGCATTATTCATGACTCCAGAGGTACTTGGAGGAAAGGATGAAAAAAGGATTGAATGCAGGCAAAAAGACCTTCGGCAAAAGATGGGGCTTGCAACCGTACATCATTCATTGGATGTACACAGCAATCATCAGACCCATTATAACTTATGGGGCCCTAGTCTGGTAGACTGCTAGCAGCACGAAAAGCTATATGAGCATGCTTAACAAAGTACAAAGGTAATGTTTGTACAACGGGAGCTATGAGAAGCACGCCGCAGTCAGGGTTGGACATGATACTTCATCTCCTTCCTCTGGATCTATTCATAAAAGGCTGCGCTGCAAAATCGCTCCCAGACTAAGAGAGTTCTCTTTATGGAAACAAGCCAACTATGGACATGCGACCATACTCAGAATAATAGACGACCTGGGGAAGAAACATGGTTTTAATAGCCTCGCAGCTACGCCCGACTATATTTCCCCCCCAAATGACTTCTCTCTCAGAATACCAATCCTTTTCTCCGACAGAGAAGAGTGGCTATCAAACTCCGTGATCAACGACCACGAAATTACCCTCTTCACCGACGGTTTAAAAATGGACACAGGCACTGGGGCCGGGCTCTACTTTGATACCCTGCACAAGCAGAAATCCTAGAGAAAGCAGCCAAACACCTGCAAGTAACCGATATCCCACCATCGGATATCACTATCTTCGTAGACAGCCAGGCTGCACTGAAGTCAATAGGATCCTGTACAACAAGACCAAAGGCTGTCATGAAATGTCGCGACTCCAGTCCATCAGACACCACAAAATCAAACTCTGCTGGGTCCCGAGCGGACGAATTGGCCAGACAAGAGTCTGCAATGGAATTCAACGAAGCGGACAATTGCAACCACCGATGAGCGCATTATACCGGATCATAAATGACACAATCATAAAAGAAACCAACTCATCTTGGCTTACAAGAAACGACAACCACACGACAAGATCATCGTTGCCAGAGCTCAATATCGGAAAAACAAGGAAGCTCTTGGCGCTGGACCGAAACTCGATCCGTATGCTCGTCGGAGTGATCACAGGAAATGGAACTCGGGATCCAGCGATCTCTGCCGGAACTGCAGCGATGAGAAAGAAATCGAACCGATCCAACATCTGCCTTGCCACTGCCCAGCTCTCCAGAATCGACGCCTAGTTCGCTGGGCCAAGGTTAGGTTAGGTTAGAGAAGGTGAGTGTGTCGCTGGACCAAAGATTCTTTACAAATATTGCGGACGTAGCAAATGCAGATATATCGGATCTTCTAAAATTCATAAAGAGCACGGGGTGGTTTCAGCCACCACTTTGTGTACTCCACAAATGAAGGGAATCACAATGAGCCCTTTGGCCTGGAGTGGAAGTGATGCTCAACCATCACACTCCCCTTCTTTAACCTAACATAACCAACCGGGATATCGTTGAGCCAAAGGTCTGTAGTTCAAGTCCGTCCATAGTCAAAAACAATTCCTGTACGGAAAAGCTGTCCAACAATATCAGTTGCGAATGAGAGATGATCAAATATGCTGACGAAGGCATAACACTCGCAGCATAAGATCACTTCAAAATTCATACTCTGTATGTGCATTTCCAATACAACACCTTAATGACATGGAAACAAAAAAAAGTCCTGTGAACTACAACCAACGCGACAAATTCAGTTGAATCTCTCAAATCCAATCTAGGACGAACACCCCCGGAGAGTAATGAACGAACATCTTCGACACAAACCATCTGCACCCCATCCAGGTTGCACCTGCTCACTCATCATCGCTTGCCAGTAACAGGAGCTAGAAGTATTTTCCTAGTAACTGGATAAAAAAAAAATTTAATACTGAAACACTTATTGAAATTATTATTGGGGACATATTGCTCATTCAGTCTACAAGGTTCATTGTGTTAACATCATTGCAAGTATTTTTAACTGAATTTCGAAATATAAGTATCGGAAGGGCATATTCGGCAAATTTTATTGTTTTTGTTCCAAACAAACCGAAATGCAAGTGAAGCCACTAGTAAAATCGAAAACGTGTATGGCGAGGAAGTTCTCAACGAGTCCAAATGGCGACGTTGGTTTGCAAAGTTTTAAAATGGCAATTTTGACCTAAAGTGTGAACCTCGTTCGGGTAGGCCAGAAGAGCTAGACAATGTAGTACAATTTAGGAATGGAAGAAAGCTCACTGTTACGGGAAGGAAACTTGACATAAACCATATGACCATTCGCCGACACCTAACAAAAATGGAAAAAGTCATGAAGCACCACCACCTATTGCAAAATAATATTCTGCAAGGAATCGTCACAATCAAGAAAACCAAGTTGTTACCGGAGATAAGAAATGGTTTCTTTACAATAACATTACGCCGCGCCGCGCCGGCACCAATGGCTTATGACAGAATACCGAACAGTATGATATTATAGAGATGAACTTCACTCACTCAAGATGTTATTGAGTACAATATATGGTGGGATGCTGAGGGCTGTTGCCCATAACCAGACTATCAACTGTCTACTGTCAACAGCTGTGCAGATTAAAGTCGGTACTAAACGAAGAGGTTTTCAATCCCATCTGGGTAACATTCGCCTTCAAACATATACATAGGACCAGCTGCTCTCAAGTTTCCACTTATTTCGAAGTCTGCAATACTTCCTGAATGGAGAAAAATGGCAGATCTGGGGATGATGTCCAAAAAGCTCTTGGAGTAGCGTGATATCGAAAATCGTGTCGTTGTGATTGGCTTATACAAGTGTTATATTGCAAATGGTGATATCTTTCGGACGTTGCGTCCCATCGTAAATGGGACAGTCTGTCTACGACGCAATGTGTTTAGTGTTCTCCGATATATGACCACCAATATTATGTAGTCCACGCATCACGTCGGCTTCAATGATGCACGACCTGTTACGAGTAAATGCGTAATAGTCAGAGGAATTTCTCCATCGTATTGTCCTCTTCACCACATACATCACGGGTGTTCGTCTCACCAATAGCAAGAGATGCTTAGCAAAAGTCTAGTGACTCGTGCAGTCTTCTACAGTTACTACCCCTTAGATACTCGTATACGAAGATTTCTGGCAAATGTAAAAGCTTCGTCAAATTACAGCCCGGATAGTAGCCATTTACGAATGTTAGCCAGAACCCAGTCTCCCAGAACCCAGTCTCCCAGAACCCAGAATCCTTCAGAGAAGCTAATTGGAGATCCCGAAATCCCAGAGCTACCTCGCCAGTGATATACAGTGAATACAGCTTTGTAGCTTTTGCAGCTTGGCCGTCGCTGTATAGACTTGATCGCTTCCACCTGTTTGTGGAATGTGTAGTGCCCAATGAAAAGTACAGTAAAAATTTGTCTTACTTCACGTACTCGCTGCACCCAACCATCCTTCCTTCCCTGGCCTCCAACCATCTGTAAGAATATGGAAAAATTTATTTTCAACTTCAAAACAAGTTAAAAGTCAGTGCTACGAGGGTGGTCCGATAAGTACTTAGCCTCACCGCCAGATGGCGCCAGTATCGACTTACTATCGTGTAGTACATTCTAGTAGACGGCCACTGTCCAAATTTCAGCCGGATCGGAATCGTAGTTTTTTGTTTTGACCGCGTGTGGATGTGGGAGTGTCCGCGGATTTTAGAAAAATGGAAAAAGAGTGTTATCGGTCGGTGATTCGATTCTTGTTTTTGGAACGGAAATCGCGCAGCGAAATCAAAGGGCGTTTGGATGCTGTGTACGGTGACCCCTCTCCTTCGATGGCGACCATCAAAAATTGGTTTAACGAGTTTCAACGTGGTCGCACGTCGATTTTTGATGAGCCACGTCCAGGTGCCCCGAAAACGGCTATCACGTAGGATAACGTGACAAAAATCCACGATCTCGTTTTGGCAGACCGCCGATTGAAGGTGCGCGAGATAGTTGAGACAGTAGGCATTTCAAAATATCGCGTGGGTCATAGCCTGCATGAAATTTTCGGCTTGAGAAAGCTGTCGGCGCGATTTCCGCGTTTGCTCACTCCGGACAACACAACCGTTAGACCACTTCAGAGCAGTGTTTGACGCTGTTTAAGCTCAATCCGAAGGAGTTTCTGCATCGTTTCGTGACAGTCGACGAAACATGGATCCACAGGTACACACCACAGACCAAGGAACAGTCGAAACAGTGGATTTCACCCGGCGAACGTGCTCCGAAGAAGGCGAAGACTGTCCCATCGGCCAGAAAGGTGATGGCCATCGTTTTCTTGGATTCACAAGGTGTGATCCACATCGACTACCTGGAGAAGGGCAAAATGGTCACAGGGGTGTACAATGCCAAATTATTGGGCCAATTTGACGCCGAATTGAAGAAAAAAACCGCCCCCCCATCCACCGTATTCTCCAGATTTGGCCCCGTGCGACTTCTTTTTGTTTCCAAACTTGAAAAAGTCACTCGCCGGGCAGAAATTTCAGTCGAATGAAGCGGTCATCGCCGCCACGAAAGCATACTTTGCAGAACTCGAGAAAACGTATTTTTCAGACGGGTTAAAGAAGTTGGAGCATCGCTGGGTCAAGTGTATCGAGCTAAAGGAGGCTATATTGAAAAATAAATCGCCATTTCTCCAAAATTTTTTGTTTTTCTTTTGTAGGCTAAGTACTTATCGGACCACCCTCGTATTATTCCTTAGGTACTCGTATATGTTAAGACTTTGACAAACTACAACCAGGCAAGTCTCGCTATTTGCGAATGTTTGGCTAAAGAACACAATCTTGGACGGCGGACCTTGCCAAACATAAGTAGACCTAGAGGGAGACCGGTTCAGTGTAGTCTACTTTGGATATTAAAGAGCCCGAGATTTCAATTACCTTATGAGTGGTTCACAGTAGACACAGCCGTTTACGCAGCTTGACTGTCGATGCATGCACTGATCCTTCTTTGCTTCCACCGGCTTGAAAAATAGACTCATATGTAGTGCCTAATGAAAGTGCGGTAAAAATTTGTTGCTCTCCACGCACTCCCTGCACCCAACCTATTCCCGAGTTACGAACTTTCCGTCAAAATATATGGAAACATTTCTTTTTGAGCTCGAAATCAGTGTTTGTGTTACGAAGAGTGTACAACTTGATGTCTGGTGCCATCACTTCCACTAGCATATCCATAAGACAAGGGTCGTAGGATATTTCTCGCAGAAGTTCATCTTAATTCCCGTATGAAATATACCAAAAACCACTTTTTTTTAAATATGATGATACAATATCAAGATGATGATGAAGTCTCGACAACCGAGACAAATCGTTCTTCAAAGTTTAGGGCAAGAGGTTTTAACTTGCTTGCGTCTTGCCGTATGGGATTATAGACCCCATCAAACCCCAAGTCTTGCCAAAGGCGTTCTACATGGCCAGAGTAGCTTTCTACTTAAAATGTCTCTCAGCTATTTAGCTTCATTGGAAATAATTTAAAACACTGAGCCCGGAATAGACTATGTACCTCAGCAGCGGGGACAGAACGCCACCCTGTCACAATAGTCAGAGCATACGTTAGTGGCCGAACTTCAGTATTGCGCCGTACTATCAGCAGCATTGGTGTCAAAATTACGTTACCAAAGGCTTCCTGGCACAAAAGAAAATCCAAGCGAATCCTGTCGAATGCACATTTAATTCCGAACTGGGTTCTAAACCGCAGGCTCGCAGAAATGTCTAATTCATGCCTCTTGGACTACAGAAAAATTTAGCTTAAAACCGACTCTGATTTCACTTCCATTTTCGTCAGTCATGCATTCGTGAGACTCTTCTCTTTCTCCGTTCCCAAAAAATCGTGGGATCGCGTGAAGAACTCAGGGATATCCAAAAAATCGAGTCAGTATTGTGGGGATTAGAAGCAGGGCGGATGTAAGTGTATAATATATGATGGAGACGGTTTTAAATGTGATCAAAAACGAAATTTCCTGGTAGTTTTTGAACAATAGAAAAGAACCAAATCACAATTAGTTACCTCAACTATTTGTTACAAAATGCTTTTCCTCTATTTCAACTTATATTCTTCAGATTGAAACGATTGATTTTCCATAATTCTATCTTATCGTGTTAATACGTTTGAAGTGTCCAACCTTTGTTAGGAAGACTGCAATTTTAAAATACTTCTTTTATGTAAACACTCTTTGTTCGCATTCCCAAGACCTTTCCTTTTCTATAGCTGCCTTGATCCATCCTTTTCAATGCCACATTCTTGGTTATCAACTGTCCAGATTACAGCTCATCCAGATTACAATTTTTAAAAATCCTCTTGAAATTGAATTTAACAATTTTATTTTTCGTTTTTCTCTACAGATTTCGGTTTGGCCAAAGAATATATTGATTTAGATACAAATAGACATATACCATATCGGGAACATAAATCGTTAACGGGCACCGCACGTTACATGTCGATAAACACACACATGGGCAGGGAGCAATCCAGACGTGATGATTTAGAAGCGTTAGGTCATATGTTTATGTACTTTTTAAGAGGTTCACTGCCGTGGCAAGGTCTTAAGGCTGATACACTTAAGGAGAGGTATCAGAAAATTGGTGATACTAAACGTGCAACGCCCATCGAGGTAAGTGGTTCTTATTTGTAACATATTTTCAAAAGACTATTATTATGAAGGATTGCTTTTGATATTCTATGCTTGAATTGTAATGGGTGGTCCAATTCGAGTTTCATATGTTCCCAACTCTGTAAATTAGTCATCCGCCAATAATCGGGCGTGTTTCGTGTTAGAAATGTTAGATTAAAGCAATGCATTTACAAAACTGTGTGCATTATGATTGTGTGTGTACAAATAGCGACGTAACGAAGAAAGTTGAGGAATCAAAGCATTGAAAATGCTGCAAGGATGGTCAGACGGAAACATCTTTATTGTGAGTGGTCAAAGCACCAATCGGTTTGTCGCTGTTTTTGAAAATTGCTATCTATGGGCCGTAGTTAGTACACGAAACACCCTAAGAGTTATTGCGCATTGCAATCGCACTGAGGTTACATAATAGGGCCCTGAAAACCATATCAGCAGCAGTCAATGGCGAGTGCTATAGATGTGTGATAATCAATTATGTTTGGCACGAATCGAAAGTATTGATGTGGAAAACAGGCGAAAACAGGGCATACAGACGGCGCAATATGATACACATTGCGTACAACGTTAATGTTTTGTGTTTGGCGAAAGCATTATTTCACGTTACGGTTACCTCAACTGGTCGTCAAGATCACGTCGTTAGCTTTTTGCGGGTTTTTTTTTTTTTTTTTTTTTTAATGAGCCGCGTCTCTAGGTGTTTTTCTTTACTAGCTCAGAACAAAGTACTGAATAGAGCTTGAGCATATCGACCTTGATCTGAAATGAACGTTCTCAGAGGGTTTTGATTTCTTAGGGAATAGAGCCTTATAAGCCAAAATAAATAGCCTCGTCCGCCATTTGGATTTCACTGCTGTCAAATGTGCTGCGAGTATGAGAACTAACAAAAAAAAAACGTCCAATGCCAATAAACCTGTTACGCTGGAGCAATAAAAAAACAAACACGCATCAAATTATTGCTGAGATAAAACCTCATCAAAAAGCCATTTAAAATTACATCAAACGAATATATATATGTATAGGTAGTATATATGTATGTACATATCCATAATGGTGAATACCAGACATCCTAATACCGTTTTATGTGTTTTTTTCTCATATTAAAGTTAGGTATCTCGAATTGGATCACTCCGCACATACTTCCATTTCTGAATTGTTGTAAAATGGTTATCAGGAAATAAATAACATTTTCATCGACCTGTTTTTTTATTACTGCTGTTATGGTAACCATTGTACAAATCCCTTTTCAGTATATAGGAAGCTCTTTTTCTGGGAAATATACAAATTTTGGATTCTATTCTATTGCAGAACCAGATTCCGGGTCATAGGGATTAAACAAGTCCCAACAAATCGTTATTTTCTACAACTTTCCCAATGATACTTCACAGGCCTGTGGTTTTGCCTTAAAAACGTTGTAAAGTTATTTTTCAACTGACTGAAACAGAATATGGCGGGTGCTGAAAGATTTCCCATCTTAATCCGTTCAGTTTCTGTAGTGGCTGTCAGGCGACTTGTGGTCTGACATTATATTGGTGAAAGATAACCTTTTTATTTGTATTTGTCTGAGGGCATCGCTTGCAGTAGTTTTTCGCAGATATTGTTTCTTCAGGATTATTAGAATCACACCAAACAGATGCAAGCCTTTGTCACAAGTTCGGTACCTACACGTGCCTGTGTCTAGCTCTTATATCATCGCACATTCTTGTGCAGGTTTGTTTTAATGGCGTCTAAGCACAGACCCAGCACCCATATGTCGAGCGTCGACGTGAATTTAGGTTTTAAAAAAAATTACGAAATGCTAAGGAGCTAAGCTTCTCAACAGTCTCCTTAGTTTTTGAGTCTCTAGGTTGTTTTCCACTAAGGCTTCAACAATGTGTTCTTTAATGGCGAAAAACCGTCCAAATTAATCTTTCCTGTCCTAAAAGCAGCAGCACAATCCGAATAAATCGCAAACCTTACTCCTTTTCGAAATTCGATTCAGTTTAGGGCTGTTTTGGGGTTTCTGTTTGGAATGTTTCAACATTATATGGTATAAACGTTTATTTCTTTTTTATTGATTTATTTAGGACTAAGAATCAAGTATAGAGTATTCCTAGGTTTAATCAATCCAAATCCTTCCAAGCCCTTCAGCCCGAGGCCCCCTCAATCCAGATGCCAATTGGGAGTTAAGAATAGGAAAATTTCCCAATTATTCTCGACCTAACCCGCCACCATATAAATTCGACGCAGCGTCCTTCCCTTAATCCCTCGGATCTTCAAAGCAATCGTCTATGCCCTAACTTTAGAAACCCTCAATCCAACCCCGTCCACCTCTTCTACTTCGCTCAGAATTCCCGTCAGTTCTTCCCCATCTTTCTTAGATCGAGTTCTCCCTCCCGCCCTGAAACTTACCAAACACCTTGCCAAAAAAGCTGAAGACCGAAATGTGATATCACGCTTGAGAGACAGAAGAATGAAAACACGCGTCTCTACGACAAAACTAACGTCATGGTATCGAACCACTAAAAAGGTCTCACGAAGTGAAGAATACCATTTATGAGGCTACACGAGAGCTAAAATATTTTACCCAATGATGTAACTAACGATATCTCCACGTTAGTTCACGTTACTTGCCCACGTCAGCTCACATCTCAAGAGAACGCGTTCTACTTTAAGGAGTATTTTTTAGCCCTAATCTAAGCACCCCTTACAATACGCTAAGTTATTCATATCAGATTTCACTCTGTTTCATTTTGATGGCCACTTTAATTCTGCTGATCCGGACGGTCACAGAGTTTCCCTAGTAGTTCACAGCCTCTTTGATTCCTTACCCTTCAAAGCGTCGAGCTCTGGTAATTTCAACTTTCCAAGCGCCTTAATAACTTTCGTGAGACGAAAGCTCCCTGCTGTTACACTTGTCCCTCACAACTATTATTATCAACTATTATTATCAATTCGCCACCGATTTCATAGATTCCATATTTGATATCGCTGACCATAGGGACATTATCATCATCTAGGGCGGTTTCAATATTTCGTATTTGAAAGGAAATCCTCTTGAAAGATCGTCTCTCCGATTCTGGTCGCGTCCAACTCAGTAACATCACCAACACCTGTGCCCTTCATGGTCTTTCTTGGTCTTGGTACCAGCCCATCATCGTTATAAAGATCGCTAAAGCTAATCAACCTACAACACTTAGAATAACGACGCAAGGTCAAAGTCATTCTTTTTTATGACTAAGTCATATAGAGGATCAGCCGAAATATAGAGGCTCAGCCGAAATATAGAGGCTCAGCCGAAATATAGAGGCTCAGCCGAAATATAGAGGCTCAGCCGAAATATAGAGGCTCAGCCGAAATATAGAGGCTCAGCCGAAATATAGAGGCTCAGCCGAAATATAGAGGCTCAGCCGAAATATAGAGGCTCAGCCGAAATATAGAGGCTCAGCCGAAATATAGAGGCTCAGCCGAAATATAGAGGCTCAGATGAAATATAGAGGCTCAGCCGAAATATAGAGGCTCAGATGAAATATAGAGGCTCAGCCGAAATATAGAGGCTCAGATGAAATATAGAGGCTCAGCCGAAATATAGAGGCTCAGCGGAAATATAGAGGCTCAACCGATATATAGAGGCTCAACCGATATATAGAGGCTCAACCGATAATTAGAGGATCAGGCCACAACATAGAGGCTCAGTCTTGGAAGAGTTTGTCACGGTTTGCGACTTGCATTGTTTTTCTAGGAGTTGTAAGTTAATTATTTTAAATAATTCTTATAAGGCGACCTACTATCAGACCCTGTCTTAGAAATATCTTCTATCGCCGCCCTTCACCCTCTCTTTAGGTATTAAGCTTATTTTGTGTTTAAGATTATTTAAGTATTTTTTTCTCTGTTAAGGCTAGTGACCCAATAAAGTGCCCCTAAGGGTCGTCAAATCAATGGGCACATCTTGTTTCTTGTTCAATGTTAACCGGGCCAAAAGCGTGATATTGAAAGTTTGAACGCTTAGGTGGAATTTGGCGTAGGCCCGATTTTCGATCGTATTCAAAAACATTCCCTATCTAGCATGCTATAAAATTAATAATTTCACATTGTATTTCAGACACTTTGCGATGGTCATCCGGAGGAGTTCGCCACATATCTGAGGTATGTGCGACGATTAGATTTTTTTGAAACACCCGACTATGATTTCTTGCGAAGACTGTTTCAAGACTTATTCGAACGTAAGGGTTATCTGGATGATGGCGAATTCGACTGGACAGGGAAGACGATGGTAAGTGAAACATTTTCCGCATCTTCATACCACAGTCGTGCGGACAAAACCCCCAAATAATGAGAAAAAATTTTGCGCAAACTAAATACCTTGAAGGTCGGCAAGAACAGTATATCAAAAATAAATAAAATAAAAGTCTCAAGAATCAAGAAAAATTCGAAAATTTTGAAAATTTAATGGAAAGAAAATAATAAAAAAAAACATATAGATATGTAGATACGTAAAGATATTCATTGAATCTGATCTAAACTCATGCAAAATTCGTCACGTTTCCTATATATACTCGTCGAGATATGTGTATATATACCGAGTTACATATATATATATGCAAGAATGTATTTTTGATCATTTTTTTCCTAATATTAATGAAGATTTTCTTTTTTTTTTTGTTAAAAATATTTTTTTATAAACAACAACCCCAACAACAAATGAATGAACATTTTACGAAAAAAAAAAAACGAAAATTAATTGTTTTTGTTTGTCTTCTTTTTTCCCCTACTTTCTTCTTCTGTTCTCTTCTGTTATCATTTATGCTGCATCTGTGTTTGCATGTTATCTGCCCAACATTACGATTTTTTTTTTTGATTTTTTTTTTGTTTCGATTAATCAAATAAAAAATGTGTTTAATCTGAAAATGAACGATGTGCTTACTGATATGTTACTAAAACCAAAAAACAAATATTCCTTTAACCGAATGATGTATGTGTTGGTTATAAAATGAAAGACACAACAACAGATGGAGGCGATGAAGGCCATAAAAAATGCTCCTCCGTCCCATTTAGCCAAGAATAAATCGGAGAAGGTATATTTTTGGATCGTTTATTATTTTTAATTTTTCTTTTTTTTTTAATTTTCTTTTTATTTTCCATTGAAAAAAAATGCTCGCTGAACAATGTTATGCTAGGACTTATGTAAATACTCATTTGGGACACTTGCTTCTTGCTTATTTAAAAGGATTTGAGCCCTCTTTCCTGTGTTTTTGGAAGAAGGACATTTTTTTTTTGTTTTTATTTTTTTTGTAGATTTTTCTTTCCCGCTAATATGTTCGATCTTCTGTTGATAAATATTTTCGTATATAAATAACAAAGTTCATTTGCTCGTTGAATCATGGACTCACATTTGTTTTTTTTTTTAACTTCATTTTCTCGTTTTTAGTCGACACCTGTTGGATCTCTTCAAACTGGTCATGAAGTCATCATTTCACCAAATAAGGATCGTCATAATGTTACAGCTAAGGTAATTTATGAAAGTTGCACATTTGTCAATAATCCTTTTTACGTAACACAATGTATGCACGCGCACGTACATACATACATACACTCATGTGAGAGATGAATGTCACTTTTGTTGGGCGCCAGTTGTAAAGACACTAAAAATGGTTCTGTTTTTCACTATGTTCCGTGACACTGAGGCATGCAATGGGTTGCGGCACTTTTTCTTTTATTTTTTGTCTGTCTACAATCGGTTGATTACGAACTACGTGATAGTCTGCGTCTAACGTCGGGGAAATGCAGTTCAACTGTCAACTTTGTGTGCACATTTTCAATTTGATTGTATGCTGAAAAGCTTTTACGGATGATTGAACTTATCGGGTTTCTGTGAGTTTCCAGGTGAATGCGTTATGAAGATTACCGATTCACTCCTCACTTTTTTTTTTACTTACTTTTCCTTACCTGAATGGATTTTAAGCATTTCGCATATTATTTGGAAGTAATTCTTTATCCAGAAGGGATGTGTCTGGTGAAGATGGTGTTTGAGTTAGGATTTCACCTTTTCGTTGGTTTGTGACTTACTCGTATGTCATGCATTTAGTTGATTACTAAAGGGTGGGCCGTCGTCTGGATTCTCCACCTTAATGTAAATTGATTTATGGTAAGAGTAAAACTTCCGATTACTTGTGGAATATATTGTATAACATCCCACAATTACACACTGATATACAGGCTGAAGCTGCCAAAAAAGCTTTAATCTTACAGAGAACCTATAAAGAAAGAAAGAGACCTTGGTATACATCTAGAAATTTTTAAAAAAGTGGATAACATCTGGAAACTAACCAGAGTGAGTCCCTTGAATTAAACTTCAAAAAAATACTACGAAATTCTCATACCAAGCAGAGAAGAATGCAACAAATACCCCCCTTGGATGAAGGACAGAGCGTAGAAACGGTACACAGACGGGTCGAAATCTGGAAAAAAGGTAGGGGCTGGTGTAATAGAACCAAAATGTAGCCACACATCCCCCTCTGCGGTGAGTCAACTATATTTCACGCCGAGTTTTTTGTAATCAATGAAGCAGCACATAGCATCAGCGGCAGGAGACCCACTAACACAGGGGTAACTATATTCTCAGACAGCCAAGGGGTTCTTAAAGCGCTAAAGAGGTACACCTTAACTCTAAAGCTGCCTGGGAATATCACAATACACTAAACAAACTGGCCCTAAAGAACAAATTAAAGTTGATCTGTGTGTCAGGCCATGAAAACAATGAAGGCAATGTAAAGGCTGACATACAAGCCAAGAAAGGTGTTCATATACCTTTTACAGGGCCATCCCCCTTTATGATTTTGACATAAACCTTTGTTAACACAAAAGGATCATAAAACAAAAGAGTCGATTTTGGAACAGACAGGAGGGTATTAAACACTCAGGAACGTTCATGAAACAGAATCACAATCCCCAACGTGCCAAAGAAGTCTCTAGAACTAAATACAGCCGACCTAAGAGTGCAATGTGAGTCACTAATAGGACACGGGGCATGCAACTACTACCTTTATAAAATGGGTCTTAGTAGCACAAAAATCTGCAGGCGATGTGGGAAGGCCAAGAAAACCATGGAACACATACTGACCACCTGCCTAAACCTTGCACGCGAAAAATCCAAAATAACAAGTAACACAACCATAAAAGGGAAAGACTTGCAAGAAATCCCATCTAGAGAAGTTGTCAAATTTTTGAAGGCAGCACTTAAATCATAGGCCAAAGAACGGGGTACAATAGATCTACTAGTGTCTTCAGGTGACACACCGCGAGTTCTTCAATTCAATTAAAATTGGCGGAAAACCGTGTAAATTTTCAAGCTAAATTCAAAAGGAACATTTTGGAAGAAAAAAGTCGTTTTCTCGTAAAATAGTTATTTATTCATCAATATCTAGGCTGTCTCCTTCGAAGTAATCACCCTCAGATCACTTTTTAATCCTCGAAGCACTGCTGATATTCTCTTTTTAGTATAGCCTTCAGCTCATCAAGTGATGCGGTATATACCTCCTCAATCGTGGCAAATCCTTTCCATTCTTTTATGGGTTTCTTCCAATTTTTGGAAGAGAAAAAAGTCGCAAGGGGCGAAGTCCGGTGAATACAATGGCTGAGACATGAGTATGGTAATGTTTTATGGGCAAAAACGTAATCATAAGCAACGATCAGTGAGCAGATACATGGTGTAAGAGCCATAAAATGTTTTCCCACAAATCCAGACGTTTTTTTCGTGTTACTTGTTACAAATGGGGCATAACATCAACGTAATATTCACCATACGACTTTTCGGCTAGAACTCGTAATGAAGCACGCAATTGTACCCTAGGGGAAGAAAACCGTAAATCGTTCACATTTGACCGAACTTGGCATGGTTATTTCGGTTTTTCTGATCGCTTCCATTGGAATGATTGGGGTTTAGTTTAGGCGTCATAACCATAAACCCATTACCAGCGATAACCCTTTCCAGCAAATCTGGATCGTAATTCACGTCATTCAACAGCTCCTGAGAGAAGCTCATGCGACTGTTTTTTTTGATAAAAATTTAGCAATTTCGGAACAAACTTCACTGACACACGTTTCACGCCCATTTAAAAAAATGTATGGCATGAGCCAGTCGATATGTCAGGCTCCTTCGCAATTCCTCTGATCACCATATCGACGATTCTCCATAACAATTTTCTTCACTGCTTCGACATTTTCATCCGTTGTTAACGTGCTGGGGCAGCGAGCAGCCTTTGAAGGCTTTGTACCACTTATAATTTTTTTTTGACTCAGAGTACACACGACAAATGCTACAGTCAATATTTCAAGTACATACGTTGGAGCACTTAATTTTATTTTTCACACAATAGTTTTAATATTATAATATTCACTACGAAATTCATTTCCAATATAACACCTTAATGACATGGAAACAAAAAAGTTACTGTGAACTACAACCAACGCGACAAATTCAGTCGAAATCCTCGAATCCTATCTAGGGCAACCACCGCCGGATAGCAGTGAACGAACATCTTCGACACAAACCATCTGCACCCCGTCCAGGGTAATGTTATAATTTCTTTTTCTTGGAAGTTATGTTTGTTTTCGGATACGAAGCTGCTTACTAGAGGCTAAGTTCATGCCATTAATAGAATCATTCAGGGACCGAAATTAATGATAATCCGAGGATGCAATGGATTTGTACTATATCCTCTTAGAAACCTAAAGTAATTTGACCTAAACCATTTATCTTGCCTTTGTCGAAACAAATAACAACTCTAACATCATCGAATTGGTTTACCCCAAGTATCGACTGGCATGGTTTTAATGCGCCACTTAAAGTTCAATAAATCAATCGTCAACCTCAGTTTGGATATGCATGCCTGAGTATATATTCAAACTGCGTTCGGGGTACACTTTGGTAAACGTTTCGATCATAATACAATTTTGAATGAATGTACTAATGAATGTATTTCTTCGAACGATAAGTTCTCGCGTTTTGTGGAATTTTCTCTTTGAGAGCTTCCAGTGTCTGTGGCTTGTTTAAATGTCCCCGTGACTTCAAAAAAACTCAAAGAAAGAAGTCTGGAGCGGCTAAATCGGGCGTTCCTATCGACCAGGGCAAATAGTCAATACGAGACATAGGTGACGTCCGCCAAATTGAGCTCGGGAATTTCGGACAAGAAAAATCACTGAACGGTAGCGGGCGCATTGACGGTAACATTGTTCTCACGGTCATCTTCCAAAAAATACGGACCAGTGATCCTGTCGAACCATAAACTGCACCAAACAGTGCATTTTTCCGGGGTCATTGGCAGCTCTTGTATTGTATTTGTCGCTCATCGGACAAAATAAGCCCTTAAACCAGGAATGAGTTTGGTGGCTAGAGACGATTTTACGATAAAAAAAGGAGCTTTTCTAAGGTCCACTGATCGAAGTATTTTATAAGGTCTTAGACCAAGGTTCTTGTGTAAGATCGTAAATCGTCCACGTAGTCGAGTAACACAATCATAGAACATTGATCGTTGATGCAGGCCTCGAACAATGTATCAAGTCTGGGGTAAACAGGGGCTGCCCGCAAGGTGGTGTACTGTCTCCGCTGTTATGGTGCATGGTGGTCGACTCTGCTCGATGCTCTCAATGCCTCTGGAATCTGTGCCCAGGCCTATGCGGATGATGTAGTTGTTCTCTCTGTCGGGTCATGTTTAACGACTGTCTGTCTCAAAGCGCTAAATGTGAACGAGGACTGGTGCACGAGTAATGGGCTGTTGGTTAATCCTCTTAAAACTGATGTCGTTCTCTTCACGAGAAGGAGGAAAAATACTGGCATTCTCAGCTGGTGCTAAAAGGCATTCCCATCCCGATATCCAAGGAAGCCTGGGAGTCATCTTAGATAGCAAGCTTCTTTTTCAAAGCATGTTGAGTCAAAAACTACAAAGGCGCTGTCAGCTTTTTGGTTTATGGCCGATGATCTCATATGCATCGATTGTTTGGTGGAACAGGCTAATACGCAAACAAGCTGTGGCTTCACACACCTTTCCCCAGCACACCGGGAGCTCCTCTAGATGCTATGATGAATCTTCCACATCTTGACATATATGTACAATATATCAGAGGGTGCGCACTGAAAACCATTTCTCGCCTAAAGAGAAATGGTCTTTGGTAAAACTTGCATTGGAGTGAAAGTGTACTTGCGCGAGAAATATCCTACGATCCCTGTCTCATGGATATGCCTTCTGACACAATGACACCTGCCATCCTACTGCGCTGTAATTTCACGGTCACATTTCCATGGCGTCAGGACTGGCCTTGGCCAGATACTGAATCTGGAATAGACTGTCTTCGCATTTTCAGGGGTCCGGCGCTGGAGTTTCCTTAGAGCACAAAAACATTCGACTGCACTTCTCGTTAGGAAAATACGCATCTGTCTTTCAATCAGAGATTTACGCAATTCAAATGCCATGCACTATGCTGTGAAACACATGTGGAAGGGAAAAAGCATGTGCGTCTGCAGTGACCGCCAAACTGCACTCAAAGCTGTGTTCAACCCTCTATCCAGCTCCAAATTAGTACATGAACTCAAGACTTTTTTGAACAAAGTGGGTTAAAACTGACATCAATAACTAGATGGAGGGAATATGCAGGATGACTAAGCGCGTACGCCCTGATGTCTGCAGGAAGTCCGCAACATTCTTCTTATTCTTAAGGAGAAATGATTGCAGAAGGCTTGCAGGCGTTATTACGGGCCATTACACTTTTGCCAAGCACCTCTACGTGCTTGGCATCAGTGAGACGCCTACCTGTGCTGCATGTTGCGAAGGGGATGACACAGCAGAACACTTTCTCTGCGACTATCCCGCCTTCGCTCGCGCACGGTGGCACACCTTTAAGGACGACGTGATGTGTGCCGAATCTCTTAGCTCTACATCACTGAAGCCTCTCCTCATTTATCTCCGGACAACGGGGAAATACAATAAAGAAAGGTGCCCGTCTGGTAGTACAATGGACCAGTATTTGTGTCTGAGTGCTCCAACAGATAGTAGAAGCTTCCAACAAAAAAAAAAAAAAATTCAATCCATGTTAAAGTAACGAATGGTCAAATCACGGTCTTAATTAACACTGGTGGATACAGCAACAATATTTTTCTTTAGACACACTATGCGCATATAGGTAGGTGGCTTGATGTCCAATAGTGTGAAACAAATACCAAAGTTGGTCACTATGGCTTGAACTACTTTCTCAGTAGGTTGATTTTGACGATCGTAAAATGGAAAAACATTTTTCATAGAGCTAGAATTTCGATGATAAAATTCAATAATTTATAAGCCACGTTCAGGTACATTTATGTATGTATGTAGGTCTTTCCATGATAAAATGGCAATGCTTACTGAACTTGTTTGATCTTGACTCATGTCGCAAATCACGCATAAGCTGACAAAAATATAACTCTGAAAAACCAAACAGCAAAAAATCTTCTTTCGATTTCTTTTTGAACGTTTTCTTGGAAAATGTCCCGCTGCAGCTAGCTTAGTTTTGTATAATCTTTGAAATATCTGCTGCTACCCCGACTTTCCTTATGGATGCTGTCAAATCGAACGCTTCTTTTGGTAGGGACGGTCGATTTGCTGGCGTCAGGCTGTGTTTTCGACCAAGTACTTATCTTTTTTCTCATATGTTTCTTTTTCGTTCCAATATTGTAGTGTGGAACTGCCTAACTGTGGCTTCAGAGTTTATATCCCTCTAGCTGCATTAGTTCAATCATTTTAATCTCTGCTTGTTATAACATTTTCTTAGACCCCATTTTCAAGTCTTTCTGCGAAAAGTGTCCGCAACTAGAATTCCAAGGTATTTATATCTTGCCTCATCCACATGACGCAGGTCATTAAGGACAGATTGCTTATTCCGTTACAATTGTTAAGGATTTTCTTAGAAATCAATTATTAAACTTAGAAATCAACAATATATGGAACAAGATTATTACAAAACGCCGACATTGGTCGTCGCTAAGTACAGAGCCTTTTCATCGGAATGCCTTGCCAAGCTCTATTTTCCCTCCCACTATAAGCTATTGTGAATGAACTGATCGATTTACAAAAATTCTAGTCATCAAATGTCGGATATTTATGCACTGATGTTGCCTACTCCATGTGAAACGACCCGAGAGCCTCTTAGTGTCTTTACAACTGATCCACAAAGTGTCCTAAAATGATTTATGATTTTACTCTATTTAATTATTTTTTTATTTTTATCTAATAAATAATTTGGATTAAAACTTTGAACAAATGAAATTTATATAAAAAAAAAACAAAACACACACCCAAAAACCACGTAACAATAACAACAACCTTTTGGCAAATTAACAAAATTTAATCGAAAACGCGACACCTAACATAGAATTCCGATGAATTCGATATGGATGATGATGATGAAGATTATTTAATAGTCGAGGTTAGCGAAGGCAACAAATTCTAATCTTTCGTTGTTTAATTATTCACCACAAGTTCAGTCGCCCACTTTTTACTACTTCTATACACTCGGTCCGTCGATATCATCTTAATAACGCTAGCGCTTCTAAACCGAACCGAAAAAATACAATAAAACCCTCAGATAGTCCGCATAACTCCCACCCGCCCTCTGTACCGCCTACAAACCCATCCATCTATATCCTCGAAAGGAAATTAATCCTCTTATAAGCTTCTTTATACTAGTTCGCTTGTGCGAGAGCTTAGAGCTCCACATATATTTATTTCAATAACCGTTAAATCCTCCTTCGTACGAATTTTCTTTTTCGCTGTATTGCATTCGTGTGGTTTATACATAGAACTTTACTTTATCTTTTTTGTTTTACCGATATACTGTGATACTATATACTCGTAAATGTTTTTTTTTTTAATTCACATAACTCATTTTATTAACTGAAATACATATTCATACATACAAACATGTTTTATTTGCCAACTAACGTGCTTAACACTCATCTAAACATCATCAGAAAATAAAAAGAGAAAAGAAGATCCGAAAACATGTTTTTTTTTTGTGTTAAGATAAAGATTTTAAGTCATTTAAGCATTGAAAATAAAAACAAGAAAAAAGAATCTCAAAACTCATAATCACATCAAAAATAATTCTTCAGACAAATGCCAAAGGAGGCGTTGCTGCATGGCCAGACGTACCGAAACCAGGTGCCACGCTTGGTAATCTAACACCAGCCGACAGGCATGGTTCTGTGCAGGTAAGCCCTTGTATGCATATTCGTTTGTGTTTAAACCAAACCCTTATACCTACGTTATGTATCTGTTTGTTTTTGTTTGGAATCCTTAGTTTGTATTATACTAAAACCGCATTATTATCCTTGTTTTTTGGTTTGTTTACATGTGAACTAGAAACGTATATAACAAAGAGTCAATAATGATTTTTGTGTGAACTAATTCCGTTTTTGAATATGTATTTGTATTGGTTTTTGTAAATAAATGAAGCTAGTGTCTGATAGACGGAAGTCAGACAGCTGGAAACACTACCGAATGAGCTTATTCAATTTCGATGTTGAATCGAGTGATGTTAAAGTTTTTGTGACTTATTAGCTGGTTTTTATAATATGTTTGGTTGAGCTTTTATCGTTTAGCTTCTGATATGCTTTTTTTAATTGCTTTTGCTACTCGTATAGATTTGTTTTCTACTTAGGAAATTCCTGCTGAACCTATCTCTTTTTAAGACCTGAAATCTGAGCACTTATTGAAACACGTCTCTCTAACCATTGAAGTAAAGAATGATCCTACACCGTGAGCCCGAAATAGTCAAGCTTGACGATACCCATTATTTTACCTTTCTTTATGCACACGATTATCCAACTTGTCATTCCGAAAGTAAATTTAAATAAAACCAATTTATGACTTTGATTTCGATCTAAATTTTGTTTCAGTATATTGTTTCGATCTTGCCATTATGAATGGAGTATTATATCATTCAAATATCCTCCACGGGAAGTCCCGCGAGACTCGATTTTAACAAGGCAATTTTCGATGACTCTTCGACTCGGCCATAACTTGTCGAATGTCCCCTTTCAAAGCGTCAATAATTTCTGAATTATGTGCATAAACACGATTTTTTGCATAGCCAAAAAAATAAATCCAAGGTCAACAAATCACATAGCCTTGGTCACCAAGTCGCGAAATAACTCATCGAGGAAAGTTTTCTTGCCATAAAGCCAAAACGGGGCGTGTTGGGGAAAATGTGGCACCGTCTTATTGAAACCACATTTCTCCACATCCATATTAAAGGTTAGCATGACCTTTGCAGAGCGTTGCTTTTCGATTATGGACTGACCGTAAGCCTTTTCTAACAGAACCAGTCTCTTCGATTTTTTTTTTTACAGAGTGGATGAACGATTACGTGGACCATAATCTGCTCGTAATGAGCGAAACGTACCTAATGCAAAGGTAATCATCACCGACTGTTGAGCAGGAGGTCTATAATTCAAGTCTGTCCACAGCCAAGAACAATTCCTATAAAAACTGTGCAACAACATTATTTGTGAATGAAATATGATCAAAAAAATGCTGACGAAGGAATAACACCCGCAGTATAAGATCACTTCAAAATCCATACTCTGTGTATACATTTTCAATATAACACTTTAATGACATGGAAACTAAAAACCGAAAAAAAGTTACTGTGAACTACAACCAACGCGACAATTTCAGTCGAATTTCTCGAATCCTATCTAGGACTACAACCCCCAGAGAGTAGTGAACGAACATCTTCGACAAAAACCAGCTGCACCCCGTCTTGAACCTGCGCGAACTCTACACAAAAATACAAAAAAAAATCGAAATAAGCGAATTTAACTAGATTCTGCGGGACAAAAACCAAAAACATGAAATGCTTGTCCACATATGATCTTGACTGACACAATTGGAAGGAAATTCTTCGGTTATGATAGTCGAATTCCACTGGTCTCATTCGTGAAAAGACTGAAGGTAAAAACATGGCCAACATTTATTTTTCGTATCTATCGTATATACGAGGTAATGGTTCCGTGGCTCAGAATTAGAAGTGCTGGCTTCTAAATTCGATCCCGCAACAGCAAAGTCATCGAAATTGAGTAATCCCTCTAGTAGACCCCCTGCAGGTATGCGCTTACTTGGCTGGACAGAAATTTCGACTTTAGTCCTTCATGGGCTCTTCGTGAAGAAACGCGAAATAGGTATATTCACATGATAATGGGAATCTTAAAAGGATTTCAATAATTGCCCTTCCCGCCAGTAGCTAAAATAAACTTACATCATTGAAGCTTACGATTCTCGAAGCATTTTTGGAACTCGATCTTTGGAATAACATTTAGCTTCAATCAACAACTGAGGAACCCAGACAGTTTAAGGTTTTCTTCACACTTTTGGGAACAGGAAAGAGCTACGAGTATGTCAATGCCAAATATTAGATCATCCACCAAGTACTGTACGAGGGTGGTGCGATAAGTACTTAGCCTACAAAAGAAAAACAAAAATTTTGGAGAAATGGCGATTTATTTTGCAATATAGTCTCCTTTTAGCTCGATACACTTGACCCAGCGATGCTCCAACTTCTTTAACCAGTCTGAAAAATGCGTTTATCTCGAGGTCTGCAAAGTAGGCCTCCGTGGCGGCGATGACCTCCTCATTCGACTGAAATTTCTGCTCGGCGAGTGAGTTTTTCAAGTTTGGAAACAAAAAGAAGTCGCACGGGGCCAAATCTGGAGAATACGGTGTATGGGGCAGCAATTCCTAGTCCAATTCGACCAATTGGGCCGTGGTGAGGGCGGAGGTGTGAGCCGGTGCGTTATCATGGTGAAAGAGCACTTTTTTCTTCGCCAAGTGGGGCCATTTTTTCTTCAATTCGGCGTCGAATCGGCCCAATAATTTGGCATAGTACAGCCCTGTGACCGTTTTGCCCTTCTCCAGGTAGTCGATGTGGATCACACCTTGTGAGTCCCAGAAAACGGTAGCCACCATTTTTCCGGACGATGGGACAGTCTTCGCCTTCTTCGGAAGCCGGGTGAAGTCCACTGTTTCGACTGTTCCTTGGTCTTTGGTGTGTACCAGTGGATCCATGTTTCGTCGACTGTCACGAAACGATGCAGAAATTCCTTCGGATTGCACTTAAACAGCGTCAAACACTACTCTGAAGTGGTCTCACGTTGCGCTTGTTGTCCGGAGTGAGCAAACGCGGCACCCATCGCGCCGATAGCTTTCTCATGCCCAAAATTTCATGCAGGATATGACCCACGCGATCTTTTGAAATGCCTACTGTCTCAGCATCTCGCGCACCTTCAATCGGCGGTCTGCCAATACGAGATTTTTGTCACGTTGGACGTGACGTACCTGGACGTGGCTCATCAAAAACCGACGTGCGACCACGTTGAAACTCGTTAAACCAATTTTTGATGGTCGCCATCGAAGAAGAAGAGTCACCGTACACAGCATCCAAACGCTCTTTGATTTCGCTGCGCGATTTCCCTTCCAATAACAAGAATCGAATCACCGACCGATATTGCTCTTTTTCCATTTTTCTAAAATCCGCGGACACTCCCGCTTCCACACGCGGTCAAAACAAAACTACGAGTCCGATCCGACAGTAGCCGTCTACTAGAATGTACTACACGATAGTGAGTTGCTCTTGTGATACTGGCGCCCTCTGGCGGTGAGGCTAAGTACTTATCGGACAACCCTCGTATTTCGCGAATGACAGCTTTGAACCTGAATTTTCAGTCGTGTTTTCAGCTTTAGCGGCTATGTGTTCAGCTGACTTTACCGGACCCAAGTTGAAGTCTTCACATCGCTAACCTATCCGGGAAGTTCAAACTTATCTTTTAAATTCATTATGAATGTATGAGAAGGTGCTGAATGAGACCAAAAACAATACGAAACTTAGAAAGGTTTCTGCGATTCATCGTTTTTGTAATGAATTTTGCAAGCCTCTACAGTTAGCACTATCTTTAGCCAACTGCTTCTAGTGCCGAACACCCTGTTGTTGGTTTCCTATCTGTATGGACAATAAGGATTCGGTCGTCTCCCGTTGTTGGAATCAAGGACCGGAAAAGTGGTGCCCATTCAGTCTACATGGCCCAGCCATCTTAGACGTTGGATCTTAAGACGCCTGACTAAGTTGATGTCACTGTCAACCCGTAGACATTTTTTTCGCATCAACCAAGAATCTTTTCATCCGTTTTCAATAATGTCCAAGCCTATGCGCCTTAAAGGAAGACCGGAATGATTGACGTTTAGTACAGAGTTACTTTAGTTTTTCGAATGAAGGCGCTTTAGTATCATTATTCAGCTGTTACGAGAGTTATTCTGAGTCTGACCGAAATGCTTGTGTCGTTGCCGCTTGTCAGCAAAGAACCAAGGTTATAGCTACCAAAGGTAATGTTCTGACCAAGAAATTGATGTTGCTTGTTTTTTTTTATGACAGTCATTTACCCTTATACCCCCTTAAACCGCTTCTGCTTTGATTCTTTCAAACGCTTCGTGTTCGTCTCCCCGTGTTCGTGACTCTTTTATTGGCCGTGAGAATGATCTTCTCAAGATGTCATCTGTCTCTATTTGAATCATTTTTTAACATCGAAGCTCTCAGTTATGAACTCTTGATCCTAATAGACCAACGAGAATTCTCCATTATCATCTTACTCAGCCTTACGAGTTAGTAGGAATGTGTTGATACATGACATGTCTCCAGATAGCTCGTCTTTGTAGAAACTGTGATAACCGATAAAAATATGGTGTGTGTCGACCTAAAAATCTTCTTCAAGATCTGCCGTATTGCAAATATTTGATCCATTTTCCTGACCTAAAACCATACTGATCAGATTATCAGATTCACGAACGATGTCATAGGTTTACACACCACGACAGAAAAGATCTTGAAGATCTAGCATTATACCTCAGTTAAGAAATTCAGAATACAAATGCATAAAAATGCTTAGATGACCAATAGCGCAGTTATAGCGATCCCTTTTCCTATACACCTGGCAGATAAGACTGAAATTTCATTCATCGGACAGGCTTCCTCCCGCCGATTTTTTTGTCGATACATGTTCACAATCAACTCATCTCCAGATGCTGTATAGCAGGAAGGTAGCTTTATTAGATCTCAGCTTCATACTGCTATCATATCCTCGCCTTAGTCGAGTGTTCGGAATTCTCCCTCGGCGTCAAGGGCTAGTTCTACCTGTCTTTTTGACTATCATCCCCTTTATGCAGTCTGCGAGTGGTTGTTGCATATTTTCTGCTTCGGCTATGAATCCACTACATGTTGTCCATGCTCATCACTACAGGCATGCGCTTCGACTTTATAGCCGACTAACATTATGTATTACCTTCTATTTGGAATTCGAAAATTCGGGGCCAACCTTGTATTGT
The DNA here is from genome assembly GCA_958301585.1 of Merodon equestris. NCBI lineage: Eukaryota > Metazoa > Arthropoda > Insecta > Diptera > Syrphidae > Merodon > Merodon equestris. The sequence continues at coordinate 30,889,692 of OY284413.1, forward strand.
CCTCCCATCCTAGATGCGACCTTCTGTCGCTCTTTTTCACTGGAACTTTCACTCAATACTTTTTTGACTGTTCGTCCACTGTCCATTCGTTCAACGCGTTCTTCAAGGGACATACGTTTTCCCCGCTCGCCTTTTTTTCTACCATAATACCTCCTTAAGATCTTTTCTTTAAAGAAAGAAAATCTATTTTCCTCCTTCCCACTTCTCTTCGAAAGAAATTCTTCTATTACGGTAAAGGAACTCGCAAGTGAATTCTACATAAGCCACCCCTCTGCCGGCACCTAACAAAAATGGGAAAAGCTAGGAAGATAAGTACCACAGAATTTAAGTTTTCGTATCTTCACTGCGCTTCTGTCGCGTCACAATCAAGAACCGTTTTTGAACTGGATCGTTACGAGATGAAAAATGGGTTTTTTACAACCACATTAAACATCGGCACCAGTAGCTTAGGCCAGGAGATCGATAGTCACAATATCCCAGAGATAGACTTAGCCTACTTAAGGTGTTGTATGATGTTATGCTGATTTTGAACTGTTGCCTCATAACCAGACTATCACCGCAGTCTACGGTCAACAGCTGTGCAGATTAAAGTCGGCACTAGAGTGGAAACGGCCAGGTCTGGTTAATCGAAGGGGATAACCGGGATAACGCTTGCCTTCATATAGCTAGGACCACCTGCACACAGTTACAGGAGTTCAGTTGGCAAAACTGATGCCTTCGGATTTCCACTTGTTCCAAGTCTGCAAAACTTCCTTAAAGGGGAAAAGCTTTAAATCTCGAGATGATGTCCAAAGGCTCTTGAAAGGTTTTTTTTTCGTCAAAGCAAAAACATTTTTTTAGTGACAGCAATAAAAAGTTGCTTGGGAGATGGGCAGAAGTATTGTCCAGTGAAGGAAATTAACGTACATTGACAACTTAATGTTGGCATTTGGTGTAAATTATTAAACGTTAAACCGACATTCAAAAATCTCGCAATGCTTATGTTACAACCTGATACTTCCTTTCCTGCAATTATTAGAATTTCTGCGTTTCTCTAAACTATTTCCGCACTATCTCGCAAAAGGCCCAAATCTTCAGCGCAGGCTAGGATGTGATTCCCTTACGGATTATTCCCTTTTCATTTTCCTGAAGAGATTTCTCTACGAATTCCAGCGCCAAATTAAAAAGAAGATGTGACAAGGCATCTCCTTGTTTTAATCCTTCACGTGTCTCGAACATTTCAGAGATGAGACGTTTCCTACTTTAACTTGTTCCTTGTTTCCCTTCAAGCATATTTGTATCAGTTTCACCATGATAGATTTTCGATCGGTTTACGGAGCCACATGTCTTAAAACCTTTTTTTCTAAAAGCGGTCGTATAGTAAAAATCTGATCATTCGTTGAGCCGTGCCTCCTGAAGCCACAGTAGTAGTCTCTCATTATTTCCTTAGCGTATAACATCTGTCTCTAAGAAGACATTTGAGAACACTTTGTAACTAACTTTTTAAATACGGAAATGGTGAGCAAGTTTTTCCATCCTAGGGTATAGTGTCCTTGTTCCCTATACAATAGTTGTGATGAGCCCATGTAACTTTTCCATTACTTCCGCTCCAGTTTAATTTATTACTTCGGATGGTATTAGATGGACTCCTGTCGTCTTGTTATTTCTAAGTCTTCCTATACTTTTTCAATAGTTATCAAGTCTACCTGAATGTATGCTCTGCCCATAACACCGTTTTCTCTTTTAGTGAAACCTTGGAACATCAAGTCTGCGACAGCATCTCTCCATCTCGTTGATCACGCGGTTCTCGTGTTGCTTCTTTTTCCTATTCGGGAGACTCTTATTGGATGACCCTTTATTTTCGGACAAGCAGACAAGGACACAATCTGAGTATCCTTTGGACCTTATCGCAAGAACTCATGATGTACAGCGTGCGCCATCTCATACGGGTCGAAGTAAATTTCGAATAACTTCAACAATTCTCCACCGATTTTCGAAATTCTTTTTTCTTTTATTCAATTTGGACCTTTACAATTTATTTTGATAAATTTTTGAAAACAATATCAATTATGTAAATGACCGCCTTTATTGCCGATGCAAAAATGGGCTCGTTTTCGCGCATTCTCTATTTCGGTCTAAATTTCTGCGATTTCCGCACGAATGTTTCTTTTGAGCTGTTCTATTGTCTTCGGGCCGTTAGCATATACCTTACTCCCCAAAGAAAAAAGTCTGGAGGAGTCAAATCCGGCGATCTCGGAGGCCAGTCAATATCGCCCTTTTTTCACACCAATTTTCCAGGGAACTTCTTACGCAAAAGGTTCATTGTTTTGTCCGCAGTATGGCATGTCGCGCCGTCTTGTTGAAACCAGAAGTGAAATAAGCCTTTTTACGCATTTCTGGGACCACATAATGGGCCAACATCGATCGCCATCCACTGAATCGCGAACTTTGAAGAAATACGGTCCAATGATGGTTTTAGCGCATACACCGGACCAAACAGTAACTTTTTGACCATATAGCGGCACTTCGTGAATAATGTGAGGATTTTCAATGCCCCAGAAGCGACAATTTTGTTTATTAACTGAGCCAGAGAGCGTAAGGCACATTTTACGCTCGTCATCAAAATTTGCTGCCAGAACTCCGGCTCAGCATTAATCATTGCAACGACATTTTGTGCGTATGCCAAGCGCCGTAGTCCATCTTGTGGCAAAGTTCTTTGAGTTATCTGCATTTTGTATGGAAATAAGTGATGACCATCCTTTAAAATTCTCCGCACTAATGCCTAACTGCTACGAACGGCGCCGATATGACAAACTTGGGTCTTCTTGAACACTGGCCTTCACAGACTGAATAGATGAGTTTGAACGCCGCGGACGTGGCTTAGGTTACTCACGAGGGCTTGCCACAGAACCAAATTGAAAAAAAATCGAGGCCCAATGACGAATTGTATCTTTTTTGGGCGCAACATGATCACGATATTTTGCACGATACGCACGTTGAGTTAGCACAATCGAGCGTTCATTTTTATTTACGTGCGTTCTTTTGGTGTGAAGCGATTCATGGTTAAAATTGTACTGAATTGACGTTTCCAAAATGACATATGTAAATCGGTTGACAATTGTTGTAGTTATTCGAAATTTACATCGACCCATATGAGATGGCGCACTCTGTATTTTGCTGATGAGGTCAAAAACTCAGTGGTCCTGATCTTCCCATTCAGGCGCACCTGTCAGATTTTGTTTGGTCTTGACGATCCTGGATGCTGCCACTGGCTCGATCGAACCTTAATTTTCATAGTTCATCATCGATCTTGGCCTCATCTAGCGACTCTTGAGTAAAATTTTGAAACTGCTTTTGCTGCTGTTGGCTCGTCATCTTCAACACCTTCATGGTCTTCATGACACCTCTATACCCCAGGTAAACCATAGTTTTACTCATAGAAGACTCACAAAAGCAGAATTTGGTCTTTCTAAGGCTCACTTCATTCTTATAAAGAAATTTAATATAAATTTGGAAAACAACGCCAAACACGTCCAGCTTCGTGGACGCTAGCAATTTAAAAATCCATTTCAAAATATTTACCAACATAAATAATTTACAAAATGTTCGTTACTTTTTGAACACATCTTCTACACTTGTACCAATTAGTAGCAATAACCACTAGATGTTTCGTTGTATACTTAAGTTGTCTAGGCCCCATATCGTCCTCTCGAACATTACTAGATCGAACTAAATTGATATCCCTAAGCTTGAGGTCATGCTATAAAATGGTTTACATGCCTAATAAGGAGACCTACTATGATAGAGTGAATCTTCATTCCATGCGAGTTATTTCAGGGCAGGTCAAATTGCAGAGCAACAACAACCAAAAAAAATTGCCCAATCACACATACAAAGCTTTAAAGAGAAAAGTCGTCTAGCAACTGATCGTATTGAATAAGCTCATCACACAATGCACACACTTTTGAACAGAAAATGATTGTTTTTTGGTAAGTGGCAGACTAGTTACAATTTTTGAGCGTGCACCCTACAAACATGTATGTACATACACCAAACAAAAACCGTTTATTGTCTAAGCATACACTATATAGAAAAAAAATTCGAGAAAAATGTAATATAAACGAATCTTTTCCCTTTTTTTTTTGGTTTACTTGTCTCCCCTCTCCACTGTACCATAATCGCAGACAATTATATTTTTGGCCTTTTCAATCCTAATGTTTTCTCTTGATTTGCTCTACATACATTCAAGGTATTTAGTAAATAAAACAAGAAAAAAACAAAATCCGTAAAACTGTTCAAGACTGACACCTTTTTATCACCATCACCCACGTGCACCGGCGCAGCCGACAAATGATTGAACAACTAAAAACCAAAAAGTAGAATTGCGTGAGCGATTGGAGTTGCAATGTTTCTTTTTTTAATAATCCGAATGATGGCTGCGAATGATTGAAATAGGCTAGCAACAGCTTACATGTTAAATGAATTTCTATTGCAAGTCGTTTGAGTAGAAAATTGATTTGATGACTTGGTACTGTTCTGTGAAATTTATTTGTAATTTTCAAGCGTACTCGTATGATAGTGTAGATTAGATAAATGCTTTCAGTAACCCCTCACTTCACTAGTTAGAGTATGTTGCGTGCTTTCGAATAGAAAATGAATCATTGTCATCGTATCATAACTCATTTCATTCTCTTTTCATATATCAAGTAATGAAACCACGTTGTGCTTGCATGAATCACTATGTTGGGTATTGAACGACTTTATAATCGAATTCACTTGTTTGTCGGATTACCTTTTTGTTTCCTTTCTTTCATAGAAACGTCGGTTATCATAGTTAAAAGTAGGAAGTTTCCAGGTGGAGTACACGTGTTAAATTTAAGTATAGAATCCAATCTCTTTCATATGACAGCTGCGAGCGCGTTTGTAGTGACCAATTCTTTGGAGCAAATTCTCATCCACTCTATCACGTTCGATTTTGTCTCTAAGCTCCTCCAACGTTGTTGTCTTGTGCACATAAACCAACGTCTTAACGTAACCATATTAAGAAGAGATCACCATCAAATCCCACGAGCGAGATGGCCATTCGACGAGACAACTTCTCGAGATTAAACTTCCCCTTCAATACGAGTAGATAAATGTTTTAGTCAGCTGCGTGGCATGTGGCACCATCTTGGTGAAAAATCAAGGGTGTGGTTGACTATTGAGCGGAAGGTCTGTAGTTCAAGTCTGTCCATAGCCAAGAACAATTCCTGAGAATGAGAGATGATCAAAAATTGCTGACGAAGGCATAACACTCGCAGTATAAGATCACTCAAAAATCCATACTCGGTGTATCATTTTCAATATAACACTTTAAAGTCACAAAAACAACGAAAAAAAAAAGTTACTGTGAACTACAACCAAAGCGAAAAATTCAATCGAATCCCTCGAATCCTATCTAGGACAACCACCCCCGGAGAGTAGTGTCCACGTTGTGTGACAGACACCATAAGAGCAAAATAGTCTTCCAATATGGTATGACAGCGACCTCCATTGACCACAGCATGGCGGTTATTTTCATCTACGAAAAAATATGGTTCAATAACACCACCGGTATTGAATCCACACCAGCACTTGCGGGTTGATTGCTGTTCAATAGCGCATATACGAGGGATGATCCAAAAATAATGATAATGAAATTAAAACTTGGTGATTATAATAAAAAAAATGATTTAGTCTCACAACAAGTCAATATATTTATTCCATCTTTTCTCTAAATCCAGGATTCTCTTGGAAAAAAATTCTTTATCTTGACCCTCTCAAAACGCCTCAACAGCGGCCATTACTTCGCTAGCGTCTTCGAATTTCTTGCCTTGCATGTGTTCCTTGAGCCGAGGAAAAGGGTAGAAGTCTCTGGGAGTTAGATCTTGCGTTCGAGCAGTTCGAATCCCGTTGAATGGCAGCCATCGCAACTGCGGCTTTGTGAGCCAGCTTGGAGTTTGCCGCATCTTTCTTCTTTAATAACCTCCCGAAATCTTCTTATTTTGTCTGCATAGTAAGACTCCGAAGTAACGGCTCCTTTTCTTTCGTCTCAAAAAACGAATGCCACAACCCTTTCCGCCTAACTTGACACTTAGAATTTCTTTGGCATCGATGAAGAGGTTCGCTTCCAAGTCATCGATCGAAATTGTTGATCCAGGTCTCGTTCATGATCACGAAAGGTAACAAAAACATTTCCTGATTTTTTTGTTCGTCGGTTAACATGGTCGATACCCAATTTGTTCGCAAGATCTCTGGGACCTCAGCTACATGCCGGATGAACACTCTTCGGTCTGCCAATACAACATTTTCGACATTCCTTCACGTGTATGTTCATCCTTAGTGGAGGTTCTGCTCATCTTAAACTCCTTGGCCTAGCATGCTACTGTTCAATATGGAGGAGCAGAGTCCCCCAATGTTTTCACAAGAGCATTCAATAGTGAATATGTTGACTCCCATTTATCCACTAAAACACGCACAGCCTGTCTGGTGGGACAATTATTATCTCCGAAAGTTGGAGTAAGCACTCTTAAAGTTGCAGCCATGGATTAAGTCTTCGGACGCACAGTCAAATTTAGAGACTCATTTTTTAGCCGAACCACACGAATGTGGAAGGCTCTTCCCAGCTCAACTCTCCCCACTCATTACAATCCACAAGCATTTAAAACCTATGCGCACCTGTATCTCCTTCTCTCTCTCCTCTCTATACCTTCGGCCTGTTCTATGTCTTGACTTCTTGACATTTAAGGGTAGTCATAACCCCTTGATGTTTCACGCTCTTTCTTTTGATATCCCCACAGCTATGTATCTAGTGTCAAACACGATATTCATTTTTTCGATGGATACCGGTGTACGAGGGTGGTCCGAAAAGTACTTAGCCTACAAAAGAAAAACAAACATTTTGGAGAAATAGCGATTTCTTTTTTTGACCCGGTGATGCTCCAACTTCTTTAACTCGTCTGAAAAATATGTTTTCTCGATGTCTGCAAAGCAGGCCGCCGTGGCGGCGATGACCTCCTCATTCGACTGAAATTTCTGCCCGGCGAGTGACTTTTTCAAGTTTGGAAACAAAAAGAAGTCGCATGGGGCCAAATCTGGAAAATACGGTGGATGGGGCAGCAGATGTGGGTCACACCTTGTGAATCCCAGAAAACGGTGGCCATCACCTTTCCGGCCGATGGGACAGTCCTCGCCTTCTTCGGAGCACGTTCGCCGGGTGAAGTATACTCTTTCGACTGTTCCTTGGTCTCTGGTGTGTACCAGTGGATTCATGTTCTGTCGACTGTCACGAAACGTACAGAAACTCCTTCGGATTGAGCTTAAACAGCGTCAAACACTGCTCTGTAGTGGTCTCACGGTTGCGCTTGTTGTCCGGAGTGATCAAACGCGGCACCCATGCGCCGACAGCTTTCTTATGCCCAAAATTTCATGCAGGATATGACCCACGCTATCTTTTGAAATGCCTACCGTCTCAGTTATCTCGCGCACCTTCAATCGCTGGTATGCCAAATATAGGGTTTTCCAAAAAGGACTTGACAACTTTTTTTTTAAATAAAACGCAAACCAATTGAGATATTTCAAAAGCTTTATTATCGGCTTGAAGTACAATCAAAACATTTATGAATGGAACTCGACTTCGTTCATATGGCCACCGCGAGCACGTTTGCAGTGGTCGATTCGTTGGACCCAATTTTCAATGACTCGGCCAAACGGCCGCTATTTCGCGTTCAATGTTGGCTCCGAGCTCTTCCAACGTTGTTGGCTTGTTGGCATAAACCAATGACTTAACGTAGCCTCAAAGAAAATAGTCTAGAGGCGTTAAATCGCACGAACGAGGCGGCCAATCGACTGGCCCATTTCTTGAGATAACACGCTCATCAAACTTACTCTTCAATAAATCGATTGTAACGTGTGCTGTGTGGCTTGTGGCACCATCCTGTTGAAACCACATGTCGTCCAAGTCCATATCTTCCAATTCAGGCCAAAAATAATCGGTAATCATGGCGCGATAACGCTGGCCATTCGCAGTAACGTGACGATCGTTATCGTCGACGAAAAAATATGTTAACGCCGCCGGCATGCAAACCGCACCAAACAGTTATTTTTTGTGGATGAAGTGGTGATTCATGAAGCACATGTGGATTTTCATCCGACCAATAACGCATATTTTGCTTATTGACGAACCCATCGAGCCAAAAATGAGCTTCGTCACTGAAGATGATTTTGCGATGAAATTCATCATCTTGGCGCATCGGAGAACGGACGACGCTTCAAATGGTCCATCGGCTTCAATTCTTGAGTCAGCTTGATCTTGTATGGGTGTAAACCAAGATCCTTACGCAAAATACGCCATAATGTGGTCTGAGCGATGCCCAATTCTTGAGAACTGATTGATTTGGATCGTTTGCTACGGACGCCTGAATGGCAGCGATATTTTCGACACTTCGACCAACCCGTTGTCTCACTGACACGGCAACATCACACAACGAATATGTAGACTCAAATGTTTGCACTAAGCTTGTTATTGCCTGTCTACTAGGTCAAAAATTACGACCGAAAATTGTAGTTAAAGCTGTTAAAGTTGCGGTCACCGACTCCGAATTTCGGTAGAAAATTTTTATAATTTGCAGACTTTGCTTGTTCGTGTACTTTACCATGATGAAAATGTTGAGTTTACTGAATAAATTGACAATGAAAGTTTGATGATTAGTGAAAGGGTGCGTTCACAAATTCAAAGCTATCAAGTCCCCATCGGAAAACCCTCTACGAGATCGTGGATTTTTGTCACGTTATCCTCCGTGGTAGCCGTTTATCAAAAACCGACGTGCGACCACGTTGATAGTCGTTTAATCAATTTTTGATGGTCGCCATCGAAGGAGAAGAGTCACCGTACACAGCATCCGAACGCTCTTTGATTTCGCTGCGTGATTCCCCTTCCAAAAACAAGAATCGAATCACCGACCGATATTGCTCTTTTTCCATTTTTCTAAAATCCGCGGACACTCCCGCTTCCACAAACAAAACTACGAGTCCGAGCCCGATCGACAGTAGCCGTCTACTAGAATGTACTTCACGATAGTAAGTTGCTCTTGCGAAACTGGCGCCATCTGGCGGTGAGGCTAAGTACTTATCGGACCACCCTCGTAATTACGATATTTGGCCGTACACTTTTGTCCTGTACAGGTTTAGTTATGCAGAGCTAAGGTATTAGGCACACACTAAGTTGAGCTCAAATACCAACTGATAGAAGCAAAGGTGAGACAATCGTCTACCTCGTCGACCTCACCCCAGGTGGTTTTTGTGACTATGCCCAACGTTGAGGTGCTCAGTAAAATGTAGTGACTCGTAATGGCACCTGTAGTCAAATCTTTTTAGTTCTATGAGGAAGGCTGCAGATATCTTCCAGACCTCTTCACCAACCTGCAGTCAGTCCGTGCTCTACTGAAGGGCTAGGCCATTGACGGAGAAGACCTTAAGTGTATTCGGAACCTAAAATGAACCTCTGAGCCCACTCTGGAGAACTAATCTGAACTTCCTTAGAGGTTCGTCCAAAACTAAGAATTTGATAACCGCACGATATTCAAGTTTATCCTTAATCCAGGCAGGTAACATTCATTTTTGCTGATTGTAACGCCATCTCTGCGTCAAGCCGAGAACTTTTCAGCGTACCCTCGTATTTGTCGATTTTGGGCTTGGTTTTCTCGAATCGTCTTGGAGGTTTGTGGAAGGCAATATCATCAAATCATCAAAGGTGATCCTTTTCTTGGAGATGTGTAGCAAGATGATGAATTCATTATTATTATTACCGGGGTTTGGAACTCGGAAGCTCAGAAGCCTCGTTCACAACCCTTCGCCAAGCTTGTATGTTCCATTCTATGATGAACTCATATCCCAAAAAACCTCAAAAAGCTAAGTTAAACCTGAAAATCGTTATCATCTTCCTGTACTTCATTGTGCGCTGTGATTTAATTCATGAATTTTGAAAACCCCGTACTCAATTCCACGAAGAATATAGGTGAATCGGAAAAACCCATTATATCCGCTTAAAACCATTGCATGAGTTCCATTCACCTAGAAAGTAGAAACCCATTTCCAAAGTCATTCATAATAAAACACCAAAATCTTCCCTCCGTCAATGCCACTCAATACAACTCTATCAGAAAAGTATATTCGAGCTCAACGCATAAAGCTTGTATTATCCTCGCTCGCAGTACACAGCCCATATCCGGCTTTGCTCGTGTATCTTGTTTGCGTGCCGGATTGTTTGTTCGTGTTTGGCTTGTTTACACGAATTCATCTCCACTTTTGTCACCACACATAGTCGCGTCGTATATACTTGCTCCTTTGAAAGCATGGCCTCTTCTATTCTACACAACGCAACATCCTTGAAAAACTCCATGACGCAATCATTCAGCATGAGAAGGTCGTAAACTTTGTTAATAAACTTTTATGTTTGTGATGCAGCGGTGTGGATTCATAACGCTGTTGTTTATTCTTGCCTTAATATCCGGCTACAAAGTTTGTTAATTTTAAGTTGTCCGTATAGTACTTTTTGTCCCCCTGCTTGAGATGAGGAAGGGACGAAACGCTTGTTCTTTGTGGTTTTCCTTTTAAGTAGATTTGTATTTGTTTGCGTTTTTTTTTTGTTTTGCCCGAAAATCCCTTCATTAGATGCACGGGACGGTTATATCCCTGTCCATCTGATGGGAATATGATGCCTGAGAGAGCCTGGGAAATGTGCTTTAGATCAGTAACGATAGATACAGCATCGTGGTAGTTGAATGACCCATTACCCTCATCAAAACCAAAAGGATTAATAGAATTCAAACCCAAAACGCAATAAACAAAGAAACCAAAAAACCTTACAGAGCAACCCCGAAGACTCTAGCTCCGATGAAGACGACTCGCCTTTCGATCCGTACTACGAGAAAAGCGACAAGGAAGAAGACGACCCAAAACCCAAAGCCAAAGAGAAATAATCCCAAAAAATATTTTACCTAAAATAATTAAAATCACTTTCCTACCTAATACCCTGTATACTAGCTGCAACAGAAGATTCTAGCACTAATCAAAAACTTTTTAAGAAAATAATTCCGTATGTACCACAGCGCTTCGATGCAGCGATACGTGTTCCGTGTCTGCTTGTTGATATAACGTTGCGTTGGACAAGTGTTTGTTTTAATTTCTTTTTCGTTTTTACCGTCATTTCTGTACTGTCTCACCACTAAGCTGTTCCACACCACCCGTGCAACTTGTCTTGTTTTTTTTTTAATCTTTCTTCTCACAGTCGTTTCAAATCAAAGTAAAAATTAACAATCAACTGCAATAAAACGCCATTGAGTGTCAAGCCAATGGAACAAGCTTAAATGTTTCTCAATGAATTCTTGTCTTTTTTATTTATATCTCTAGTGTCTTTGTTGTCCTTTTTTTATTCAATTTGTTTTTATTTTTGAACGTTAAACCGTTATTGTATTGACACGTTTATCAGTTGGATTGTTTGTAAAACGTTTGATTTGATTGTTTACAGGTTGTGAGTTCGACAAATGGTGAATTGAACGCAGACGATCCCACGGCCGGACACTCAAATACTCCTATCACACAACAGCCGGAGGTTGAACTTGTGGACGAAACAAAGTGAGTATGCGAAAGCAAAGCCAATATTTTCGAATTGAAATGACCTTTAGTTGAGTCTTTATTTGCATTATTCGGAGAGTAGGAGCTCTATACGAACATACATATTTTATTTAATATTATAACAGACAGGTATGGTAAAGGCTGCCTCGTGCAGGGACGGGTTAAGAATATGTATCCCTGCAGCGATACCTATCGCTTGTCGTAAAAGGCGACTAAACAAAGGTAAACAAAAATCACATCTAGGCAATTTAGAAAACACCAAGGTGAGCCTAGGGACACATATACCACCATTAAACTGCCCCACAAGTGTGCATGCAAATCAGTGGGTCAATCACTGGAGATCACCGGTGTTGTAAGAGTAAGATCAATCAAAAAAAAATAAAAAAATCTGGAGCATGCCCGTGTCAAAAAGGAAGGGAAGAAAGAAAACGGTCAAACCGTAGCATTATGGAAAAGAACGCTAAAAGGAAAAGCACTACCCCGCCAGGCACTACTAATGGTCGTGATCCTGGGACGAGCAGCAATGCTCGGGTCAGAGCTATAGGATTTCCGGGGGATAGCAAAGTAATGCAAGAAGAAATGCTCAGGAGATTCGTTTCCCAAAGTTTATTAACAATGCTGAAGGCCAACTCCTTGTGGAAGACGAAAAAATTCTCCACAGATGGCGACAGTATTGCGAGGAACTTCTGAACGAACAGTTTCCCCGAGTGTACTTTCCAAGAGCCGCCCCGAATCATGCCGAAATACCCGACATCACAGTCGAAGAAGTTCGGTACGCGGTTAAAAACTCCAAGAAAAGAAAAGCTGTTGGGCCGGACGGGATACCCTCTGAGTTCTGGAAAAAGATGGGAGACATCGGGTCTAGATGGCTCATGGTTCTTATCTCTAAACTTATGAGAGGCGACACTATGCCTAATCAATGGAGGGAAAGCTATCTTCTTCCATTGCACAAAGGAAAGGGTGATACGCGAAATTGTGATAACTACCGTTCTGTCAAGCTGATGTCGCACACCATGAAGATCGTTGAACGGGTATTAGATAGCCGACTGCGGAAAATAATACGACTATCTGATGACCAGTGCGGGTTTGTCTCGGGTAAATCAACAACAGATGCAATCCAAAGTATAAGGATCATGATGGAAAAGCATCGTGATTCTTCAAAGGACTTGCATATGGTGTTGGTTGATTTCGAGAAGGCCTTTGACCGGCAACCAAGAGATCTTTTATGGGTAGCGCTAAGACAAAAAGGAGTTCCAGAAACCTACGTGCGAGTGATTATGGACATGTACGAGAGAGCAACGACAAGAGTAAGATGCACTGCAGGAGTCACCGAAGAGTTCGCAATCAAAGTCGGTGTACACCAAGGGAGCGTCCTCAGCCCACTGCTTTTTATAGCAGTCCTTGATTGCTTGCTTGAAGGAAAAGTGACGGACCCCAATGTGCACCAGCTATTCTTTGCTGACGATGGGGCCATTATAAGTGATGATCAGGCGAGCACTTGATGTGTGGGTGGACATTTTTGAGGGACACGGGTATCGTATTAGTTCAAAGAAGACAGAGTATCTGTGCTGCCCGTTCTCTGACCCTCATCAGCCTATTCCAGACATTTACTTGAATGGAAGAGTGCTTCCCAAGTGTGAAAAGTTTAAATATCTGGGATCTATGATTAATAAAGAAGCAACTTGTGATGACGACATCAACCATTGCGTAAGCGTAGGGTGGATGAAGTGGCGGGAAAACTCCGCCATCTTCTGTGATCGAAAAATGCCCCCTAAGCTGAAAGGAAGGCTCTACACTTCAGTTGTACGTCCGGCGCTCATATACGGTTCACAATGCTGGACAATGCACAAAAAGTATGAGAGCAAATTAACGGCAACTGAGATAAAGAGGCTTCGCATGACAGCGGGAGTAACAAAGCGTGACAGAATTAGAAGTTCAAAGATCCGAGGAAGCCTCCACGTAAAAGAAACCATCACAAGAAATATAGAGCGCGACCGACTCAGTTGGTATTGCCATGTTCAAAGGAGAGATCCTTTGAACCCCGTCCAAAAGGCGTTATCAATCAACATTCCAATTTCAACACGCAAAAAAGGCAGGCCGAAAAACAATTGGTGCAAACAAATGCAAAAACACCAGCATTTGATTGGCCTCAGCGATGAAGTAATCCCAAACCGGGAAGCCTGCCGGTACTTTCTGAGGTCAAACCGGCGGACCCCACAAGCGGACCAGTAGGAATGTAGTTAAGTGGGAAGGTTATGGTCCTACACTTCTGACCATAACAACGCCGGAGGAAAAAGGAAAAAAAGGAAAGAAGAAGAAGGTATGGTGAGGGCTCTTTCCTTCCTGGAAAGTCCAAATGGTGTTTTTTTAGAGGATTGGTTTTAAACTGGCAGCACTGTTTCTACAGATTGTCAATTTGACAGTTGAAAGGTGATCTGTGGTTAGTGCGTTCTGCCATTTCACGATGAATATATTACCGCCCGAACAAGGCATGCAAATTTATTTAAAAAAACCATGATTCGGTTCATCAAACTTATCGTGCGCTGCGTCCATTTTACGGTCGACATCATCGTCCATCTGAGCAGGTTATTAGGAACACGATGACTCCTTTTCGCACCACGTACGCTCTAGTGGATAATACATATCTCCAAAGACGACAAACAGTGCGAAGAGAAGAAGTTATTGTTGTGGAGCGCAGTGTTAAGGAGAATCCGAATGAGTTGATTCACCATAGTCACAGCACTTGGAGCTATGCCCATCCACTTTATGGAAGATTTTACGGAAAGATTTTAGCTTAAAGGCTTATAAGTTCCAGCTTGTGTAAGAGTTGAAACCGCGTGACCATTATACGCGTCGCAGGTTCGGTGAATGGTCCGAAACATAATTCAGCTTGATTTTCATTTTGACGCACATTTTTAAATGGATATGTAAACAGGCAAAATTGCCGAATTCAGAGTGGAGAAAACCCAGAAGCCTTTGTCTAGACGCCTTAACAATCATTTAAACTCACTTTTTGGTGTGCTTTATGGGCTGGTGGAATCATTGACCCATATTTCTTTAAGGACGATGTCGGCCGGAATGTTACCATTAATGGAGAGGGCCGTAGAAACATGAAACTTCTTTGTTTCTGTCCTGTGTCACGCATTTAGATTACTTTCTAAGTCACAAGTCTACGCCGATAAACCAGATACGTCAGATGATTTGGAAGTCAACATTCGCTGTGTTATTGCTGATATACGGCTCCAGTTACTCGATAAAGCTGTCGAAAATTGGACTTCACGATTGCCAGGAACAACTCGACTAGGTGGTCCGAGTATTTAGCACTTGATTCGTTCTTCTTTTACATAAGCTTTTTCGTAAATACAAAATGGCCTAAAATTAATTATCCAATTAATTTTTAACTAAATAAAAAAAAAACTATTTTGAGTGATAGAAATCTTTACTTGGACCTTTACAATTTTTTTTTTAAGCGGAAAAGATGATATCCCTCAAGTGGCTTGTGTTGATACACATTTGTACCCGTTTTATCGCATTTTCCATGACTTTTAGCAAGATTTCCGGTGATAACTGTTCACATTCTTGTCGAATATTCTCCTTTAGGGCTGCGATTGTTTGTGGCTTGTTGGCATAAACCAGCGACATCAAGTAATCCCAAAGAAATCTGCGATGGTCAAATCGGGCAACATTGCTGTCCATGCCAAATCGCCAAAACGGGAGATAACGCGACTAGGAAACGTTTCCTTCACAATATCCATTGTGACTCGTGCTGTGTGTGCGGTAGTACCGCCTAGTTGAAACCACATGTGCACCAAGCCGCACTCATCAAATTCCGGCAGTAAAAAGTCGTTTATCATGGCCCTATAACGTTCGTCAGTAACAGTGACCGTATTGCCGATGGCGTCCTCAAAAAAATACCGCCCAATCAATCCTCCCGCGTGAACGCCGCATCACACAGTGGCTCTGAGTGGATGTAATGGCTCTTCGTGCATCACACGCGAATTTTCAGTGCCCCAGAAACGAAGATTTTGATCATTAACGTAACCGCTTAAGTGGAAATGCGCTTCGTCGCTCATGACACAAAATCGTCCTCTTCGTTGTTGATTAAGGATCGCTTGAGAGTAATTCACACGTGACTAACGGTCAGCAGGCATTAACTGATGCACAGTTTGCACTTTGTACAGGAACATGTCGGGTGATGCCCAATGCGTGGCCCGTCGTCTGGTTGATGTTTCTTCGTTCTCATGTTCTCATCGACATCGGCAGCCACATCCGCGATATTCTCCGCTGAACGACCAGTCCGGTGGAGGCCACACCCTGCATGAACCTCTGGGGTTCCAGTCTGTTCGAGTCGAGTAACTTGTTAAGCGCCGGATTGTTTGCCCAGTTTGTGCGACACGCTAACACCACCGACAGATTATTCGTCAAAAAAATCCGCACAATTATTCGCCGTTCTTGCGGAATATACTGCTCCATTGCTTGTCTGTTTGTATGCTGCATCTGTCTAGTTCATAAATGTCAAATATGATTGACGTTCGACGCCATTTGCAAAAAATATAAGATCTTCCAATAAATTTGGCGCCACCTTGTATGTACAGAAGTCACTTCATGCCCCGAGAGCAGAAACCACCAATGAGACGTACCACTTAAAATACCGCCGACGTTTGCCTACAAGCTCGGGCGAGCACGTGGGAACCTCAAGTGCTGTCAAAATTTTGTACACAATCACGCACATTGTTATAATTCCATGAGTGTGTGAGGCGGGAGTACACTGCGGTAAAATGAAATGAGCTCACACGTATTCACGGATAGAAGCTCGTTTTTAACGAGTTTTGTCGCTACGAACCTGGACTTCATTAAACATTTCAGGGTGTCACGGGGAAAGACGTACGAAAGACGCACGTCTCATACTGGTTTCTGGGCCCAAACTGCGAAGCGATAACGAAGCGGATGGTTGCGAGTCTTCAATTGCTGAGTCAATTCTCCTTAGG
The DNA here is from genome assembly GCA_958301585.1 of Merodon equestris. Lineage (NCBI taxonomy): Eukaryota > Metazoa > Arthropoda > Insecta > Diptera > Syrphidae > Merodon > Merodon equestris. Next base: position 30,906,311 of record OY284413.1, read on the forward strand.
CTAGTGCGTAAAATGTTGAGATGTTGAGATCGATGGCGAGTTGATGTTCGTGAATTCTCACACTCTCGGCCAGAGCAGCCACATTCTCATCGTACGACGACGGGGACCATGAGAGTTGTCCACTATCATACCATTCTCACGAACTTTTTGCACAAGCTTGCGTACAGCAGTCGCGGTGGGTGCTTCATTTTGGCCAAAACTTCATTTTAAAAGACGTATTGTTTGGGCTACACAGCATTCACTTTGGAAATAAGTTTTCAATATTTTCCAACGTTGTTCAAGCATAAAGCTATTCATTTCGTTCCACGGAGGTATGATACTAAAAAACACTAGATAGCCCACCCTTTAAGCAAGATTGGCACAACTTCATCGTCTGAGTTCGACCACATGTTGAAAAGCAAGTCGTGAATTCCATTTTGTTTTATTTCAACACACACCAAACGAAACAAGAAAACAAAACGTTTTATTTTGTTTCAGTCTGATTCGCTTGGTGTGTGTTTAAATAAAAAAATGTTTTTTTGACTAACGAATCAAAATCGTTTTGCTTTATCCGATGTGTTTTCAGCCTAATGCACATCATATACCATGGATCAATATAAATCTCGATTCTGTCATCAGAGGTACAACTATAAATATATTAACCGTCACCTAAGCAGCGCTCAGAGCGCTGAGCTCACATAGCTTGAGCTCAAGATTTTCCAAGAATTGCTACGATCCTTTGCAGGACCCAACAAAGAAAAGCAAACAAACAGAGGCGTCAGTGACCACTTAGCTAGAAAGGACTTCTCCGATAAATGGTCGATGTGTGAATATGAAATGTCAATGTGACTAACATACATTTTAGATGGTAAATCTGGTAGATCTGTCAATAAGATCCACTATTTCGTGGGAACAACATTTTTTTCGCGTTGGAATTGTCGAATTTTGTGCAAGATAAGGACCATTAGGACCTTGATGAAATTCTCACTTTTTTTTATTTAAAGTAGGTTTTCAAATTTTACCGGCAGCATACAGATTTAGCGTTGGAAAAAACACTGCTTCTTCGATAGATCAGAAGAGCTGCATAACCAGGCCATGCGCCATCGATTGGAACAATTGATAGTCGGAACAAGAGCACTGTTTGGAGATGTTTACGGGTAGATTTTAACGCCATGATCAACATGCGCCCGAGCGTTGTCATGTAGCAAAATCACCTTGTCCGGTCTCTGTTTTTCCTTCACTTCTCGGCTTAAACGCATTAGATGTACTCGAACTGTATAGCAGGGCTTACTACACGATCCACTCTTCATCGCATTGGTTTTCCTAACGTTGAAGCAGTAATTAATACGTTAAAAGATCTCTCAGCTTCAATTCGCACGGCAACAATGCCTTTTCTTTTTAATTTATCCCAATATTTTCAAACGTCTCGAAGTTGTTTGTCAACTACTTGTAATGATGTTGCAAGTTCAGCTAGTGTCTGACTTGCGGTGGCTGTGAAAAACCAGCAAAAAACTCGAAGAATCAAAATTGCACAATTCCTCGATGGACAAATGCCTGACTTGCCTAATCGCATTTCGAGGTCGCGAGGATTCAACTCATATGTCATCCAATTTCCTTGCCCTCGTATGAATCCCAATGCTTTTCAAGCATCTAGAAATCACTGCTCATATCACCCCACGAATCCACAAGCTCTTCTTCTATTTGACTTGAGTATTCAATGAGTAATGCCCACGGATCAAATAGGGATGTTTAAGTCTTAAAGGTCTTTCCGCAATTTACCTACAATTTGCAAATGTTCTAACTCATCTTGGGAATGTCACACAATCTCATGTAATAAATCTTGAGAATGCATACGAAGGTGGTCCGATAAGTACTTAGCCTCACCGTCAGATGGCGCCAGTATCGCAAGAGCAAGTTAGTATCATGTATTACATTCTAGTAGACGCCTACTGCCGACTTCAGCCGGATCGGACTCGTAGTTTTGTTTTCACCGCGTGTGGATGCGGGAGTGTCCGCGGATTTTAGAAAAATGCAAAAAGAGTGTTATCGGTCGGTGATTCGATTCTTGTTTTTGGAAGGGAAATCGCGCAGCGAAATCAAAGAGCGTTTGGATGCTGTGAAGAGTCACCCTCTTCTCCTTCGATGGCGACCGTCAAAAATTGCAGGTGCGCGAGATAGCTGAGACAGTAGGCATTTCAAAAGATCGCGTGGGTCATATCCTGCATGAAATTTTGGTCATGATAAAGCTGTCGGCGCGATGGGTGCCGCGTTTGCTCACTCCGGACAAGCGCAACCGTGAGACCACTTCAGAGCAGTGTTTGACGCTGTTTAAGCGCAATCCGCGTCGTTTCGTGACAATCGACGAAACATGGATCCACTGGTACACACCAGAGACCAAGGGACAGTCGAAACAGTGAACTTCACCCGGCGAACGTGATCCGAAGAAGGCGAAGACTGTCCCATCGGCCGGAAAAGTGATGGCCACCGTTGTCTGGGATTCACAAGGTGTGATCCACATCGACTATCTGGAGAAGGGCAAAACGCTCACAGGGCTGTACTATAATTATTGGGCCGATTCGACGCCGAATTAAAAAAAAAACGGCCCCTCTTGGCGAAGAAAAAGTGCTCTTCTACCATGATAACACATCGGCTCACACCTCCGCCAAATTGGTCGAATTGGGCTACAAACTGCTGCCCCATCCACCGTATTCTCCAGATTTGGCCCCGTGCGACTTCTTTTTGTTTCCAAACTTAAAAGTCGCTCGCCGGGCAGAAATTTCAGTCGAATGAGGAGGTCATCGCCGCCACGGAGGCCTACTTTGCAGACCTCGAGAAAACGCACTTTTCAGACTGAAAAGAGAAAGAAAGAGAAAATTTCAAGGTTTGGCGAGATGTACATAAGTCGAAAAGAGTGGAGTTCGCTTCACGCAGCTTTCTGAACATTAGCTTATAGTAGTCATAGTTCGTTCAATGGGAGTTGATGCGAAAGAGGGGCATGGACCGAAGGTTTCAGGGATTGGTGTTAAGGGGTATCATTTGAAGCAGTGAAGGACAGTCAATATTACGACCAAGTAGGCCATGGATAAAAAGTATATCCGCAACCTTGCGTTCTATGGATTGTAGGTTAATTATTTTTAAGGGATCCTATTAAGAAGGTAAGTTATTAGTGTTAGCCAAACGAAGACCTACGTTGGGCGGCCTCAATCCGCGCAGTGTGAATACCATAAGAGAGGGACCAAACTTGACTAGCATATTCAAGAAGGGGTCTAGATTTTCGTTACGTAAGGATTTGAGAACTCCTTGGCACGTTTGATAATGTTGTCAATGTGAAAGCGAAAGTTAAGTTCTCGGTCACAGATAACACCTAAGTCAACCAAAAAGTTGACAAAAGGAACAACTTCATGAACACGTAGGTTCTAGGAGGTGAAGAAAAGCCCTTGTGGGAGTTCACGATAACAACATTTTCTAGTATAGAGGGCGAGGTGATTTTTTTTAGCACCAAATAGTGAACCTGTTTCGGTTGGATGGGGGTAAACAGGAATCAATAGGGAAGACAGCGTATACGGAAAGACGAGAAATCGTGGCAATACAGGTAACATCAGTTGGCCGAGGTGGCGCCTTTGGGGAATTCCGGAGATGGTGTTAATTGGATTAGAAATTATATTCTGAAAATAACATTTTACTGACAGTCATCGAGGTAGGATTTGATCTAAAAGATAAAACCGGGGGAAAACCAAGAATCTGGGAAACATAATTTGATACGAGATTTTATCGAAAGTCTTGATGAAGTCTGTGGCACCAAGGTATACTTCTTTGCCATCCTCACATAAGGATTGTGAGACAAACTCAGTTAAGTAAATGGTTGTCAACTGACCTTTGAGGAATCCATATTGATTTGGGGAGAAGGCTTGTAGTGAAAAAAAATATTATATCGCGGACGATACTCTCAAAAAGCTTGGAAATGCAAGAGGGCTTATCAATTTTTCGACTTTTTTTTAGTGGAATGGGTTAATGGAGGCATTTTCATTTTCAAAGCTGAAGAAAGAATCCCTGTGAAATGGAACTTTGAAATAAGGCCGTGAGTGGTTTGAAAAGATGATTGATCAAATTTGTTTAAACTGTGACGGAGAGGCAGTCAGGACCGGAAGAGAAGTCGGCCTTTAAGTTACGACGACTAAGACCGGAACTATATTCACTGACGTTCTGGGACAGGCCTTCATATAACGAAAGTAGTCATGATCGGGCTGAAGGACCTGTTCGATGAACGTGTGGCTGATAAAACGGGCACAAAAGTTGGTAAACCTTTTCGGAACATTGGAACAAGTTTTGAGAAAATGAATAGTAAAGTCAGCCTTAGTTTTTACAATTATAAAGTGGCAAAAGCTCTTGAGATCGGTGACAAGAGAGAATTGCATTCAGTTCAGGTATTTGAGGTAGAGAGATTCGCAAATATCTCACATCTCGAAACATCCTGCGTCCAACCCCTATACGTGACGTTTCGGCACTTAGATGGACATATGCGTTGCGCACATTCCGCCCATTTTACGGTAGACGTGGTGGCCCTTCACAATTGACTGTTCAACGCTTGGGGGCCTAACTTGAGACGGCCAATTCGGAAAGATTGGCCGCGAACATCGACGCGGTCCGTGAAATTGTACAGCAGAACCCGAGGCAGTCGATTCCTCGCCGCGCACAAGAAGTCGGCCTTGAGCAGACTTCAACTTGACGGATTTTGCGTCGGGACTTGGACCTACACCTGTAGAAAATCTAACTGACCCCGGAGCTACAATAAAAGTTCATGACCATACACAAAGCCATTTGTTTGCTGTCTGGGCTTCGCAGCGTTTGGAAGAGGACGACCACAATTTCGGTCGTACTTAACGACGAGGCGCATTTTTGGATGAATGGCTATATTAACAAGCAGAATTGTTGTATATGGGATGACACCAACCCTAAAAGTTACTCTTTGAGTCGATTTTGGACCGGCGCCATCATGGCCTGTATTTTTTCGAAAACGACTTTGATGAGTCGGTCACCGTCAAGGTGATGTGAATTGGCCACCAGGGTGTGATTTGACCCGCTAGACTTTTTCTTATGAGCTTTCCTGAAATCACAGGTCTCAACGAATGAACCACAATCGACCGATGCCATTAAGGTGAACATAACACAGGCAATCGCTCAATTTCTGCCGCTCAGAGCGGTGCCACCGTAAGAAGCCGAGTCGAGCATTTGAACGTTGCCGTATTCCCTACATAATGGCATACATGGGCCTTTCAAATAAAAGAATTATTTTGTTAATACCTCACACCCAGCTTGTTTTATTCCATTTCAACATCTACCCGCCCTTATTGAAAACCCCTTTATTTATCACAATTAACGCTCAATTTAAACTGAATTTTTTATACTGAATATGAAGTCGAACGTCGCATTGGGAAAAATCGCTTATAATTATTTTAAATAAAATTCTTCTGCTAACGAAATAACCCGCGGTTTTTATGTCCTCAAGTGTAAGTATGATCTGTCCTTAATGCTCTTTAGGCTATTGTGGTACTACTTTTATCGTTTTTTGTTTGTCTCTTCGGTCCTTCTGCTCGAACTTTGTTTCATTATAACAGTTGAGAAATGGATGGTTTTGAATTGTTGTTTTCTGCTTTCATAAAACTAGAATCCCCCCTTTACGTTTAAGATATATCCTATCACGCCAATTAAAAACCACAATTTTTGTTCTTCCTTTTCAGATGTTGTTGCTTCTTTAAAAGAAAGAAGAAGAAATCATCGCGTCAAAAATGACTAGATGGTGTCCAATGTAGTCCAGAGCGTGAGGCGGTCACACTGCTTCGTGCAACGTCACATTCAAATTCAAGGGATAGTGTATTAAATAATCCTAGTCAGGATTATATACAGCAAGCAACGTCACAACATACGTTGCGATATCCTCCATCCGCGTCACTACTGACGCCAACACCAACTACAAATACGCCGACACTTCCGTTGTAATTTAAATATAATTAATTATTATTACAATTATTATTATTATTATTATTATTGAATATTGTTTTATTTACTATAATTATTATTAATTATTATTGTGAAAAATAAATTAGTTAAAGTAAAATACAAATGGAGAAGAAAAAAAAATATCATCCAAGCGCGTGCGTAGGTAAAATTTCAAAATCAAAAATTAAAAAAAAAAAAAAAAACATGAAACGACACCGACAAATGAGAACATAAAGTTATGCTGCAATAAATAAAACTTGAAAATGAAACAAAAGCATGAAAATTTATTTTACTGAAGACAGAAACAATTATTGATAAAATAGTTATGTACCTACGATGAGTATTTATTATTGCTATGATATCATCTTTTACTACGTGACTACGACCTCCTTCCCCCTCAGCCGACATCCTAGACATATACATCCACCACTTCGGACTCGTCCTTGGCACACTAACTCTTTCTCTCTGCTTCTCGTTTTCCCCCGTACCAGAAGCCTCGTTTCTCTTTTGTCCGTTTTAATCATAGACGCTTAACGCTTCTTTAATTTTTTTTGTTCTTTTTTTTATTCTTGTAATCTATCCATCGACCTTATTGAAAAAACAACACTTTCATACATATATTGTGAATTTATATATATTATATATAGAAACGATTGAAGAAACAGTAATAAATTAATAAATATGCTAACGTTTTACTTAAATATTTTTTTGCATTAATTTAAGAATATAAATATTATAAAAAAAAGAAAATGTATAAAAATGTGAATAATTTAATCAAAATATGTGAAATTCGATAATTACTATCAAGAAAAAATGAAAAATATAAAAGCAAACGCAGAATTTTAAGTAAAATTAACATAGCATATGGGTACCATGCATATTTACATTACATCAAGTCTACTATACCTACGACAAGGCAAGAGCAAAATCAAGCCGAAACCATCATTTTTTCATTCTTCTTTTATTTTTCCCAGCAAAAGCAAAAGCAAATCAAAGAAAAATGAAAAATAAAGTCAAAATCCGAATCGTGAGTTTTGATTTATATTTTAAAAACTAAAAAAAAATTATAACAAACGAAAAAAAAAAAAAACTTTGAATTTAAGTGGTGTAAACCCTTTCTCTCTCTCTTATATATACACATTCATATATATATGTATAGATATATATATATATACACTCAAAAGCGACAGGCAGTTTTATTATAATTATACAAAAAAAGAGAAAGTAAAACAAATCAGTCAACTGAAGTGTAGACTTTCAGTAAAACACTATAAAATACTTGTAAAATAATTATTTTTATTGCGTTATTTTTAAAAGTGACTAAATGATAAATTAAATATGAAAATTATTTAATTAACAAAAGCTACGTGAAGAGAATGGCGCGAACACAATTAACTTAATTCTTAAGATAAAAAAAGAAAAAAAAACATAAAATTTAAAAAGAAAATTAAATAAATTAATAAATTCACGTGAAAGACGAAATGAAAAACTTAAAACCTGTGTAAAATGATCCTTTTCGATGAAGTGCAGTCAAAAGGCTAAACAAAAAAGAGAAAACATGAAAAAAGAAAATAAAAACCGAAAAAAAATATTTTAAACTATTTGTTTGATTTATTACCAGTCGGGGTTACCTATCGCACGGGGGACTTAATTGTTGCTAATTGATGATCATGAAGTATTACGAAATATTAATTACCAAACCATTTAACAGCCAAAGTTATCAATCAACCAGTCTAGGTAGGATAGCAATAGGTTATAGTCGATTGCAGAAAGCAATTTTTTTGTTGGAGGCTTCTACTATCTGTTGGAGCACTCCGACGCAACTACTGGGCTATTGTACTACCAAAAAGGCACCCTTCTTAATTGTATTTTTCCCGTTGTCCGGAGAAAAGTGAGGAGGGGCTTCAGTGATGTAGAACTAAGAGATTCGGTACACACCACGTCGCGTCGGCCGCAACGGTGCGCCACCGTGCGCGAGCAAAGTGGGACAATCGCGGAGAAAGTGTTCTGCAGTGTCATCCTCTTCACAACATGCAGCACAGGTAGGCGTCTCATTAATGCCAAGCACATAGAGATGCTTAGCAAAAGTGAAATGGACCGTAATGACACCCGCAAGCCTTCTGCAGTCATTCCACCTTAAGGATAAGACTTCTTATATAGGGTCCGCCAAATAACTTTTTTTTTTTTTGAAAATGCTATAAAAAAAACTACTGAATATTTTCTCAAATTTATTTTTTTATTTGAAAGTACAATCCTTCCGGTTAATAATGGAAAATAATTTCATTCAAATGGCTGCCTCGGCTGGCCATGCAGTAGCCTACACGATCGGTCCAATTTTTAAGCACATTATCGATTGTGTGCAGCTGTATTTCACCAATGGCTTCACGAATGGACTCAGATCCTTTAAAGCGTCAATTGTCTCTGGCTTGTCGGCGTAACACTTATTTTTGACGGCACCCCACAAATAATAGCCCAACGGTGTCAAATCGCAGCTCCGAGGTGGCCAAACGACACCAGCTCTGCGGCTGATAATGCGATCTTCAAAAACAGGGCGCAAAACATCGAATGTAGCTTCGGCTGTGTGGCACGTAGCGCCTTCCTGTTGAAACCAAATGTTGCCAATATCCTCCTCTTCAATTTTTGTGAACAAAAATTCGTTCAACATGACCCGATAACGATCGCCATTGACTGTAACGGCCACTCCTTGCTCATTTTCGAAGAAAAATGGCCCAATTATGCCTATGGACCAAAATCCGCACCAAACAGTGGCTCGTTTTGGGTGCACCGGCTTTTCAATGTATGCGTGCGGGTTTTCTGTGCCCCAAATGCGACAATTTTGCTTGTTTACATACCCGCCAAGATCAAAATGAGCTTCATCTGAAAAGATGATTTTTTTGGCAAAATCGGCATCTTCTGTAAGTCGATCGCAGGCCCACTTAGCGAAGCGTTGTTCAAGCGTATACACAACCATATTCGTTCAGCGGAAGTATAAAACTAATTATCTGTCAAATCAGACATGAGCTAAGTGTTACCATTCACGAAATAAGCACTACTTGAAAAAACAAACGTTAGATGGCGGACCCTGTAGATATCAGGGCGTACGCGCTTAGACATCCTGCATCCTGGATATTCCCTCCATCTATGACTATGTGCATTAAAGACCCAATCGTTGATGTCGGATTTGACCGTGGAAGCAGGTAGACCTAAGGCGGGTTCAGGTTCTGAGAAACTCCTCTGAGTCCCTTCTAGCGAATTCATCGAAGATCTCATTTCCTGAGATCCCAGACTGACCTGGGACCCATACAAGTCTTAGTGAATTTAGTCTTCCGACTTTTTTCAAAAAGGTCTTGAGTTCATGCACTAATTTGGAGCTGGATAGAAAGTTGGACAGCTTTGAGTGCACCCTGGTTGTCACTGCAGACGTATATGCTTTTTCCCTTCCACCTGTGCTTCACAACATAGTGCATGGCCATTAGGATTGCGTAAATCGCCGATTGAAAGACAAACGCATATTTTCCTAATGAGAAGTGCAGTCGAATGTTTTCGCGCTCAAAGAAAACTCCAGCGCCAGTCCCACGCCTAGTCCTGGAGCCATCTCTAAATATGCGAAGACAGTCCATGCCAGATTTAGGGTCTGGTCAAAACCAGTCCTGACGCCATGGAAATGTGACTGTGAAATTACAGCGCAGTAGGATGGCTGGTGTCACTACCTCGGCAGGCATATCCATGAGACAGGAGTCGTAAGACATTTTCCGCGCAAGTACACAGTCAATCCAATTCATGAGGCGAGACATGGCTTTCAGTATACACCCTCTGATATATATGCCAAAGGGTAGAAGATTCATCATATCATCTGGAGCAACGCCCGGTGTGCTGGGGAAAGCCCCTGTGCAGCTGAGACAAACCGCTCTTTGAAGTTTGGTGAAAGAGGACACGACGTGCTTGCATGTTAACCTGTTCCACCAGACAACCGATGCATATGAGATTATCGGACTTTTTTGGCCATAAGCCCCATGTTTTGCCAAAAAGCTGACAGCGCATTGGTGGTATTTGACTCAACATGTTTTGACCAAAGAAGCTTGCTATCTAAGATACTAGCTTCCTTGGATATCAGCTGAGTAATGCCAGTATTTTTCCTCCTCCTCGTAACCGTGACGAGAACGACATCAGTCTTAAGAGAACTAACCGACAGCCCATTACTCGTGCACCAGTCCTCGAACACGTTTAGCGTCGCCTGTGCTTTGAAACAGACAGTCGCTAAACATGAGCCGACAGAGAGAACAGCATCATCCGGATAGGCCTGGGCATAGATTCCAGAGGCATTGTGACCATCGAGCAGAGTCGACCACCATGCACCATAACAGCGAAGACAAGACGCCACCTTGCCCTGTTTACTCTAGACTTGACACAGTGTTCGAGGCCTGCATCAACGATCAATGTCCTGTGCACAAGCATTGCTTTGATCCATAAAACAAGTGCTTCATCTATGCCATGCCGCCTAGCAGCGTTGCATATGCCGTCGAAAGAAGCGTTATCAAAAGCCCAATGTCGTCGAAAATGCCCAGTACGTACCACATTTTGGAGAAATGGCGATTTATTTTCAATATAGTCTCCTTTTAGCTGGATACACTTGACCCAGCGATGCTCCAACTTCTTTAACCCGTCTGAAAAATACGTTTTCTCGAGGTCTGCAAAGTAGGCCTCCGTGGCGGCGATGACCTCCTCATTCGACTGAAATTTCTGCCCGGCGAGTGACTATTTCAAGTTTGGAAACAAAAAGAAGCCGCACGGGGCCAAATCTAGAGAATACGGTGGACAGGGCAGCAGTTCATAGCCCAATTCGACCAATTGGGCCGTGGCGAGGGCAGGTCGAATCGGCCCAGAAAACGGTGGCCATCACCTTTCCTGCCGATTCACAGTCTTCGCCTTCTTCGGAGCACGTTCGCCGGGTGAAGTTTACTGTTTCGACTGTTCCTTGGTTTCGGTATGATCCATGTTTCGTCGACTGTCACGAAACGACGCAGAGACTCGTTCGGATTGCGCTTAAACAGCGTCAAACACTGCTCTGAAGTGGTCTCACGATTGAGCTTGTTGTCCGAAGTGAGCAAACGCGGCACCCATCGCGCCGACAGCTTTCTCATGCCCAACATTTCATGCAGGATATGACCCACGCGATCTTTTGAAATGCCTACTGTCTCAGCTATCTCGCGCACCTTCAATCGGCGGTCTGCCAATACGAGATCGTGGATTTTTGTCACGTTATCCTCCGTGGTAGCCGTTTTCGGGGCACCTGGACGTGGCTCATCAAAAACCAACGTGCGACCACGTTGAAACTCGTTAAACCAATTTTTGATAGTCGCCATCGAAGGAGAAGAGTCACCGTACACAGCATGCAAACGCTCTTTGATTTCGCTGCGCGATTTCCCTTCCAAAAACAAGAATCGAATCACCGACCGATATTGCTCTTTTTCTAAAATCCGCGGACACTCCCGCTTCCACACGCGGTCAAAACAAAACTACGAGTCCGATCGGGCTGTCTACTAGAATGTACTACACGATAGTAAGTTGCTCTTGCGATACTTGCGCCATCTGGCGGTGAGGCTAAGTACTTATCGGACCATTCTTGTACTCTTTCCTTTCAAGAGCGCATTCAATTCTTCCAACTATGTTTTGAAGCGCAGTCTCGCAGGATTTTCCGCGCTGATAAACATACTGCATCGAAGGGACAACCCTACTAGCCCCTCCATGCTTTTCAGCAAGAAGGATGTTAGACTGATTGGTCTACAACTCTTGGCGAGTGAGTAATCTTCTTTCCTTATTTTGGGAATAAAGACCACTTTCACCGCGTGCCAAGGAATAGGTATATAGGCAAGTGCCAAGCTAGCAGTGAAAATTCTTTTCAGAGTAGGAAGCAGCTCTCATACCTTTTTGCAGCATAACAGGGTATATTCCATCAGTACCCCGCGACTTGAAGCCATCGAAAGATACCACAGCAAATTAAATGTTGCCACGCGTGACGCAACATACCTACGCCGAGTTGTTTTCATCGTTTCAGTCGCAGTTACCAATGCAGCAGTGTGCAACGAGCCGAAGACAGTCTGATTTCCCGGGAAATGGATCTGAAGCAGTAAACCAAGAGCTTCCGCTTTAGACTCAGTAAAGGTACCATCAGACTTTCTGAGTACATCCAGCTTTGTCGATTTTTCTCGCTTGAGGACATTAACCAACTTGCTGGTCACGCTCAGGGATTTGATCTCTTCGCAGAAGGATTTATAGGAATCATTCTTCGATTTACGAATAAACTCCTTATATTCCTTCGATCGATACTTATTCCAGTCATCTTCCATGTTCGATTCAAGCGATCTGTTCAGGAGACTTCTGGCTTCCCTACGAAGACATTGGAGCTCAGCGTTCCACCAGACCAGGGAAACATTTTCCTGCAGGGAGATTTTTTGACAGGACATGCGAGTTCAAAGCAGTTGGTGATGGCGCTACTCACTTATGAATGGCTTGTAGGGATTTCTCTCTAAACCGTACCCAGTCCGTCTTTCTCGAATTCCGCTTGGGATGTTAGGGGGCGAGGGAGAGATCCCACACTTCAATAGGAAGTAGCATCTGGCAAGACTCTCCGATTAGTGATGGCCTTCATATGCATATTAGACAGGGTTAGGGCAATCACCTCCTGTCGTCGCATCGTCACAAATGTTGGTTGAGAGTAAACATTGTTGATGATAAGTTCAGACGAAAGAGTGAAGTTTAAAAGATTGTCCTTTCTCCGGTTGCGTTTGCTGCTACTCCAAACAGTGCTTTGAGCATTAGCATCGCAGCAGATGATGAGTCCAATTTTTCTGGCTTCATAGTGCTCTACGAGTTCAGAAACCGCATTCGCTGGCGGAGGCAGTACCGAGTCGTAGGGGAAGTAAGCAGACGCAACGACGAGGTGTTCAATTTCTCCGTGCGCTTTGTAGCTAACTCTAGCAGCCCCCAGATGTTGTCCACAGAATTGACCAAGCTTGGTTGCCGATAGTGTGCTCGATATGGTGAGGCAAACCCTAGACTTTCCAGATCGCACATCATAAAGAATTGTAGCATCGCCACACAGGCCACACAGGCACAATGTGATTTGTACTACTGCATGCAATTCTGCTACTGAGTAAAAATCATAAATTTAGACTGCGGAGCACGTTTCATCCTCCGACTACTTGACATCAAAATGGAATAAAATCCAAGGCCGAAGTAGGGACGTGGATCGTATACAGATTTCAGAGTCTCGACATAGCCGTTGTCCAATCCCACAACCAGGGTGAAGCCCCGTTTTTTTCAGAGAGCTTTCATTCTCTTTATAGGAATAGACAATCCAGGCCCTTGTGTCAAGTCCCGGGTTCTGCGCACGTAATCGTGTCAGCACATCCAGAAAGTTTCCAGGTTTCCCCGGAATCCAGCAGATGGCGCGCGTTAATTTTGGGGACTGGCTACCTAACAGGTAGTAGTTCCAGGGGATGGATTTTCAGCACCATACTCCTGATTCTGGCAGATGTCTGGTGTGAGGTACAGCTCACCACGAAGGTATCATTCGTCGGAGCAGACCTCTCAGCCTGAATAGAGAAGCCTGTTGCTGAAGCTAGCGCTAGTAGACGATCCTCGCAGTGTAGGGAATCTGCACTGGCCATTCTGCTGCCACTGTCACCTTTCCCTATCATTTTCAGAGGAGATGACTGCCTCTTTGTAGGAAAGGTGCTTGTCTCACCCTTTACAGTCATTGATATCTCCTTTCCAGAGGAAAGGGTTTTGTTGTGTGAAGGTTGAGCCCGGTCTTCCGTTTGCGAGCGCTCTTACCTTTTTCGGTTCGAGCTCGTGCTCCCTTCCGAATACGTTTTGGGACAGCTCTGCCAATTTAAGAGCTGTTGGGACCCAAAACTTCTTTGCCTTCTGCGATCAGAGTCTGTCTGTCAGTATTACCGTCTTTTTCGGCGATAACGCCGGCCATAGCAGGATCCTGAACACCTCCAGCTCCGTCAGTTTGGGATCCTGGCACGCTCTCATTGGGGAATTGATCGTCTCCAATAAGAGGAGAAATGTTGGAGGCGTTGTGCTTCCTGCAACAGCCTTTATTAGCCGCCGACGTTTTTTGCGCTACGCGTCGCCAAGAAGGGCGGAGGCCGCAGATGAGAGGGTCGGATGGTCTCCGCCGACCTAATTCTCTTAACTGCTTTCCCGAGAGGTTTGCCTTCATTCTTCGTACCTTCGGCTGTATCACGATTTTCGGGCATGTCCCTTTCTCCTTCTTTTTTGGCACTTAGCAGTGCTATCTGGTCCCAATTCTGGGGCTCGTTTGCGGTTTCCCGTGCCGCGCCGTCGTCGGTGTCGCTTCTGTTGGTTTCACCACTCATGTTCAGTCCAATAAGGTGAATAAGGTGGTCGGTCAATGAGTCGCAGGAGTACGTCCTTCGTATGTCTTTCTCCGCGACACCCTAAAATTTTTGAGAGAAGTTCAGGCGACAAAACCCGTTATAAACGGACTCTATCCGTGAATACGTCTGAGCTCATTTCATTTTGCCGCTCTGTACTCCCGCCACACATACTCTTGGAATTGTAACAATGTGCGTGAGTGTTTACATAATTTTGACAGAACCCCGGGTGCCCACATGCTCGCCACGTCTCATTGGTGGTTTCTGGACGCCATTTGCAAAAATTATAACATCTTCCATAGGGTGATTAATTTTGCGCCACCTTGTACTATATTTTCGTGATCATCGAACCGCAACCGGTTAAATACCTTAACCCGGTCCTGCCGTATTATTCATCTAATCCGCTCTAGGTTTCTCATGCCCTTATAATGGGGCAACGGCTCTAATTGATCTTTCGCTAGAGTCTCAGAAAATTAACGCTTTCACCTACTTGCTAGCATCAGTTAACCTACAACGCCACTTTCACTTTACTTTGAACTCAAATGAACATCAACTATTCTCTAGATAGCTTGGAAAATATTTTATTCAATACATCGACATTTAACTCATTATGCCAAAATTCTAAATTCACATCAAGACTCTTCAACACATTCTTTGGAATTAATTTACTATAAAATTCAAACTGCAAATGATGAATTACGGAACCGAGCTACAGCCAAGTGGAGGAGTAAGAAAATTAGTACAAGTCTCTGAAGAAGTACAAAAACCAATACACGGTACCAAGAGCCTGAATTCTATAACACCATTGATCCAATATTGTTTCCTTAACAGTTCCAGTTGTATTGGGAAACGAATGCTTTGTCATAACTCAACAAGACTGCCGAAAAATCGAGGACGTGCGAGTTATATCGTATCATAGAGTCGGACCCAACGGTTTGTTATGAGACCATTCATTCCCCGTTTGATAGCATATACTTTTCTCTCTTTGCATTAGGAGAGCTTATTCCAATTGAGGCATCTTTAGGGCAAGATATTGCATTGCGTGATGCCATCATGAGTGCAGCTGCATTTCATGCTCAGAACCAAATTCAAACTGGGATCAATGCACAACAACTAAGGGAGTATATTGGACGATGCGTTGGGTAATTAGATCAAATTCTACGTTAGCATGTCATAAGTAATCTTGAAGATGCATTATATAGAGCGGCTGCGGACCGAACAAAAGCGTCTATTGCCCAACAAATGGAATGGACAGCGTCCAACTGCACATCGCCAGCAGTAAGTAACACAATCGAAAACACGTTTCGAGATCGAGACATACTTTCCATTACAGTACCCACTCACATATGCAAAGTCAACCTTAGCTGATATGGCCCAGAATCAGCGTACAGAACCCTGCCACTGTTGCAAAACAGTGTATGTAACGAATCAAGGCTGTAACACTATAGAGGAAGAGCCCAGCACTGAAAATGTACCAGTTAGCGCAAAGGAAAAGCAAAAAATTCGTAAAATGACTGAAGATTTGATAAACGTTTAACCTACAACCAACTAGTCCTATTTATTCATCTCCTCTATTGATAAATACATGTCTTTTAACGTTATTTTCAAATCTTCAATTAAAGCCGCTTTGTTGCATTTCACTCGTTTTCCATCCGCAGACAGTGAGCAGCCATTCAAACCGGCTACTTTGAACTCTCGTTCGGTGAATATTTCGGGTTTCCATATAACTGCGATCTCCCTGCCGCCGCACGGATTGTAAAAGAATATACAAAACTCAGTAAACGCCTCCTAAAAGGGGGAGACAAGTCGTTTAGACCTTATTCCTCTGCTATACAGTAAACTCACCCTCAGATCAGTGATCGCGCTCTTGAGGAAATCCTGCCCACAGATAAGTTGTCGGTAATTTGGTTGGGTCCACGTAGAGAAAGCCGACGGAAATTCACTGGCCATACAGTTGGGAACATGTTGCGGTTTCAGACGGATCAAAACGTCATAGCCTTCCTGGGAGGCTGTAAACAATTTGCTTGGTATGATCTTCCAGGAAGGATTGAGCACCGTCGGCTCAATGATCGAGAGCGTGTGTTTGGCGAGTAAGGTTACCCGAGCCAGTACCGGGACAATGGGGGCGTCAGTGGTCCAGATTCCATATCGATTGTCATCGTAAGACGTAACGATCAATAACGGAGGGAAACTATCACGTTCTGTGTTAAACTGGCTCTCGAGCTTCGATATACTCTCCTCTGGAGAAGAAAAAAAAACCTTAAATAATGGAAACAACGATTAGGAACAGTCAATACCCACCGTCCAGTTGATCATTGAAGTTCAAAAGTACCATGTCTGTCCGCCAGTCAGTATTCGCCAGCATATATAAGAACCTAAAGAACGCCGTCTGTGGCTGACACGTATTTGCCTGGGCGCCCATCTTCATAAACAAACTAGCAATCAGCAATTCCGTGCACTCATCCGGCCATAACCCGTCGTCGATTAACTGCGAATATAACCACCTCTTGGCTATCATAACAGTCGGCCCAAAGCTCGAGTGCAACTGATACAGTCCGTGCAAGGCGCTAGTCACTTTGGGAAGCAACACCAAACGTTTCTCCAGTGCTATACTCTCCGGCGTGTCTTTATAGTGGGTTATCCCCTTCTCGCTGACACCTTTCTTCATAAGGGCAATCTCCTTCGGGTGTGATATCTCCACGTGGAACACGTAGCCATCCTTGAGTATGAAGACCCCATCGTATCGGACGAAAGCCGAGAACTTGTGTTTCTCCCTTAGCATTTGAGCTATCTGCAGGTAGAATGCAGTCTTTACGGCTCGCAGTGCTGTAAGCTCATTTGGCCATTTCCCACTTACACCTACGATTAAAAGGTGTCTTTATTGGCATAGTGGACACGATTAGCAGCCACTTACCCAGTTGAATAACTCCATGATTCACCGCCCTTGTGAGTATACCAAGCTTTGACCTGCGTGCATCGGGAACAATGGGCACTGGATCGCAATACCGAAACACCGACGATATACCTTGGATGCCTGTAATATCCAACGGCAGACCATCAAGTGATCTCAATTTCATACCAAGATCGTCAAAGCTCTTGATCACCTCCACTGCCGTCGATTCGGCATCGCTTTCTGGATATATACTCGTTTGCAACTTGTCCACTTTGAAGTTCCCATTCAGTCTATACGAGATGTCCAGTTCCCCAGCGATGTATTGGATCTGTGTTGATTTCAGTTGGAAATGATGTCGAAGTAGGTGCTCTGCTATCCTCTTCACTATCAATCGTTTCTGCGAGAATGTCTCTCCGAATGTGGCCCACACGCAGGTTTCGGTTATGCTTCCGTCCTGAAAACGGCGAAGTTGGGACTTGTCACCCCAGAACTTCCTAAAGTCCTCTGCAGCGTCTTCATTTGCCTGCGGCCCCTTATTCAACAGTTCATAGGCTTCTTCGGGATTCAAGATCAACCCTAAACGAAGGTTTTTCGGTTCCTGTTCGGGTGGTGCATTGATCTTCCAAGAGGTTGTTGTGGTTTCTATAGGCACCAAGTGGAAGATTCGCTCAGAAAGACCCTTCCGGAGTAGACTGTGGAGAGAATAATAGAAAAGTGATATGGGAGCCAGAATGGAATGGAAATAGACATACTCCGCGATCATTTTCAAGATCCTTGGTAGCCAGAAACCCGCGAAATTATGGAGATCCGCACGTAATCCGTATTTTCGAAGGACCCCCTCTATTACTGCCTCGCCGGAGATTCTAGAAAGGTTTGCATAAATAAAGCCATCATACGAGGATGAAAGCAACTTACTTGAGCATGTGATCATACTGCGTGTATACGGGGCAGTTGGTCATGAAGATCAGCTGAAAACTGTTCACCTTCATGTTGTTGAGTATTTCTATCGCCCGTTTTGCTTCGGCCCTTACCCGGCGATACATGTCAACCGACAAGTTCGCACATATGTTACAGAATCCGGTGAAGTCTACAAACACCACGTCGTAGTATGTCGAGAACTGCTCCAATGTCGGCTGGTTAGCTGCTGTCGCATCGCTGCATAATGTGATTCCTTTCCCGTCTTCATCCCAGGCGCTTAGAGCTATAAAAGACATTAACGTTGATCATCTCCTCATGGTACATGAAGTTCCACTTACCTAGGTGGTTCCAAACTTGTCTCGCAACCTGATAGCTGCTCATAGCTGTATGGAGTTTCCTGTGCATGAATAGGTAGACCACAAACGCCGTCATAATATGGTTTCCGAATCCCGAATAGCCAACATCGAAATTCCTCTGACGTAGCCAGACTTTGAGCAGAATCAGTCCCTCCTGGAGGTTCTTGTGAGCCGTCAGTTTCACCTCTAGAGCTTCCAGATTCTTCTTTATGGTCAAATCGAATAAGACGTTTGCATTGTAGTTGGGAGTCGCCATAGGGAGGCTGTCTTGGGCGTCCTTCTCACCGAAAATAGTTCCACGCAAGTTACTGTTCCACGGCACGAAGCGGTTCAATTTGAATGCAGACTCGCTAGCCCCAACGTGGATCCGTAACATGAGTTTTTTTCCGATGCTCCCCGAAGGAGTTATCTCGAGCACTGGCTTGAGGGGGTTGTTTTTGAAATAGTTAAACGCGAGCTGATGGTTGTCCTTATTTGCTTCGCTAATTGTGCTGGCCAAATAGGTGAGGTAAAGTGCTCTCTTGCGATCATAAATGAGATTAAGGTAATCGTCTTTATGGAAAGATTCGCTGGGCATCAGGACCACCACATCGACAGCCAGTCTAGGACCAATAAGGGTCTTATTCTTAAAAGACCCGCATATGAAAGGATTTTCCGTAGGTGTTAGGAATTGAAACTGGAAACTCTTGTGATGCTTCTCATCCAGGATAAGGGGGACCTTCACATTCTTCGTCTTAAGCCACGTTAAGTTCTCTATATTCTCCTTTGTTTCGTCAGATTTAAGCTTCATTACTAAATTTGTGAACGACTCCATCCATGAATTCACGAACTTGGTGTACTTCTCCTTCACTTTCAATTCCCCGAGGATTTCCTGAACCTGCATGCGAAATAAGTTCGAATGAAAGAGGTTCTGCGTCTCGGTCAACTGATTTAGTTCCTCCACTGTTGGCTGTTTGAATAGTTCCCGGTTTTCATCAAACCTTCGCTTCTTCATTGAGGGATTTTCAGTTGAATTTTGCTTTCTTTTGGACGATGTTGGAGTTGGAGTTGGTCCCTCTTGTTCAGAGAAACCATCGTCGCTTTCATCTACATCATTTTCACTACCAGATTTGTCATCAGATTCATCGTCTGTTCCATCGTCAATCATGGAATCGTAGAAAACCTCTTCACCATCGTCGGATTCTTCCACGCTGTCGACAGGTTCAACCTCTTTCACCGGCTGAAACTATAAAGTAAATTTACAAAAATGGCTTCCACTATAATGTAAGGATTAATTACTTTAACCGGTTGGGCTTTCTTTTTGGATTTAACCATTTCTGATTTCGATTTTTTGAAAATATTAACAGAACGCGAATAGTCGCCGGATAAGATGAAATGCACGTGCAACCGTTTTGACAGATAGTTTGTTTAGGATATTTGACATTTATGAATGACATTTGTTTCCGCGCGATATGTTCAGTCGGTTTTTAATTCAATTTTCCTTAAAAATTCTGCGTGCGTTCTCGACGCGCTGTGCTTAAAGTGATCTATTGCATCAAGTTAGCCAATTAAGCCGTCCGCAACCTTCTTAATGAAACTGGTCGTGAAGGGATAAAGATAGATGGAGGTACACTTCCTAAAGTGGCAAGGAGCAACACCCTCACGTAATATGATTACTGCAGTCTTATCATTTTTAAGACACAAACTGCCCTCTTTGTTTAGGTTAGGTTACTTTCCCCCTAGGTAGCTGAAAGATCTTTTAAAATCATTTTATTTTCTTCGATGGATAAAGTCTCTTCGAACTCTTTTCCAGATTCAACTCTGAATCTAGAGGTTTTCTGATTGGTATAAGAAGCCATACCCACGAACTTGATGTCAAAGCTCACAGGTTTTAAGGCACATACTCTTATCATCGCCAAGATCAAAAGCCATATTCAAATCAACAAACACAGGGCGTAATTAATAGCCCATTGCCTTACTAGATAGCATAGAAATTAAGGACGGGGCAAGACTCCTACTTGTTGACCAGATAACTATAAAAAGTATTGTAGAGGAACCTGACTTCAACATCATCCCCCCCCCCCCACTCTCTCCAGTATACCTCTAAAGATCAGGGTAACCAGACCCAACAGAGAGGACTGGAGAGTATCAAGGGCAATCTTTCATGAAGGAAATATAAAATGGGCCACAAACTTCTTTGACCCATTCAAATCTCCTGGAGAAGATGTTATCTTCCCAGCTCTTATTCAGAAAGGAAGTGCGCAAATCACGCCCATGCTAATTAGCATCTTCAGGACCAGCTATGCATGGGGGTATATACCGACAAGCTTGAACGAGGTAATGGTAACATTTATCCGAAAGGCAGGCCGCAGACCTACGGACCTGCCAAAATCCGAAAAGCCTTACCTCATGTTTCCTAAAAACAATGGCAAAAATACTGGATAGTCATTTAAGAGACGGTCCTCTCAAAAGATCACCGCTCCACAACAAACAATATGCCTACTAGCCTGGAAAATCAACCACGCATGCTCTTCAAGAACTAACAGCTCGGATCGATAAATACCTAAACGACAAAGAAATTGCGATAGGTTGCTTTCTTGATATTGAGGGTGCTTTCGACAATACCGATCACTCCCAAAAACAATGCTGCATCCTCAGCACAGGGGTAGATAATACCACAGAATAAATAGTATACAGAAGTTGCATCTCATACGAAGCAAATTTTGTTCTAGGGTTCCAATATTGGCACCCTATTGAACAGAGAGTACAAGCATGAGAACATGCAAGAGAGTATACAAAAAATTGAGAAGCTGGTGCGAGCGAAAGAGAGTAGCATGTGCGTTTTCGGTGGTTTTGTTTTTACGAGAGCAAAGCAGCTTACGATGTGTATGCAAATGTGTGTGCGTGTGTATGCATTGATAGCTTCTTCTATCCTAAGCTTGCATGGTGTTGTATTGCTTCTCTTGTTTTCGATTGTGTGGATTGGATTCGAAATCACTTGGGAATTGTACTTTCATGCGAATGGTTGTGTTTTCCTGCGCTTATATATCGACTCCATTTTTACTTTGTATTTTGATATTTAACTTTTAGCTTTTATAATTGTTGATACTCGTGCAGGGACGGGTTAAGAATATCCCTGCAGCGATACCTATCGCTTGTCGTAAAAGGCGACTAAACAAAGGTAAACAAAACTCACATCTAGGCAATTTAGAAAACACCAAGGTGAGCCTAGGGACACATATACCAACATTAAACTGCCCCACAAGTGTGCATGCAAATCAGTGGGTTGACACGACTGGAGATCACCGGTGTTGTAAGAGTAAGATCAATCAAAAAAAAAAAATAAAAAATCTGGAGCATGCCCGTGTCAAAAAGGAAGGGAAGAATGAAAACGGTCAAACCGTAGCATTATGGAAAAGAACGCTAAAAGGAAAAGCACTACCCCGCCAGGCACTACTAATGGTCGTGATCCTGGGACGAGCAGAAATGCTCGGGTCAGAGCTATGGGATTTCCGGGGGATAGCAAAGTAATGCAACGGCGTAAGCCACATTTAAGAGTCGCGAGTTGGAACGTTGGAAGCATGAGTGGGCGCAGCTATGAGCTTGAAGAAATGATGGTTAGAAGGCGAGTAGACATCCTGTGCGTACAAGAGACGAAATGGCGAAACACCGGCAATCGGGCACGTTTCTTGGACGTTAAAACAAAAGCCTACAAGATGTTTTACTATGGATTGGAACAAGGAAAAAACGGAATCGCCATCATCCTTGCGGCAGAGTTACTTGGCAACGTCTTAACCATTTCAAAGTCCAATGACCGTTTGATGGCTCTCAAATTGGTGATGCATGGTGAGGTGTGGAACATCGTAAGCGCATATGCCCCTCAAGTAGGATGCGAACAAAAAGAAAAAGATGCATTCTGGCTAGATTTCCACAACCTTGTCAAAATCATCCCAAAGGAAGAGCTTTTGTTTGTTGGGGGAGATTTAAACGGACATGTCGGGAAGACAAGCGAAGACTATGAAGGCTACCATGGAGGGCTGGGATACGGCACCAGGAACTCTTCAGGTGAAGATATCCTAATGGGCAAGTCGTACGGTCTTATAGTGCTAAATACCATGTTCGTCAAACAAAGCCGGCACCTGATCACTTATAGCAGCGGCGGAAATGAAACTCAAATAGACTATCATTTGGTATCCAGTTTCATGAAGCCACGAGCTAAAGATTGCAAAGTGATCCTGGGAGACGCGATCGCCCCTCAACACCGTCTCCTCCTGACTGAATTTTTTATGGATGCGAGAAAGAAGTCAAAGCAGCAAACGAAGGTGTCTGAGAGAATCAAGTGGTATAAGCTGGATAAAGGAAAAGGCGAAGCTTTTATTACCATCATGGAAAACTACCTCTCTTCCATTATCGATGAGGTCGGTAATGAGGAGTGCAGAGCACAAGACATGTGGGATTCCCTACAACAATCTGGCCTGGAGAAAGCCAAATCACTGCTCGGAACATCTAAAGGCCCCTGCCAACACGCAAAAGAAACCTGGTGGTGGGCAGACGATGCCAAAGCAGTGATACACGAAAAGAAAATGGCTTTCCAAGCTTGGTCAAAGTGCTCTTCTACTAATAGAGAGGAAAAAGCTCGCCGTGAAAAGGTATATAGATGTTGCAAAGGTATCGCGAAGAAAAAATGCGCCGAATTCAAAGCGAAAAGCATGGAAGGCCTTTATCAGGAGTTGGAAGAAATATCGTCTTCCGCGTCTGACAGGAACCAGGCTACCCAGGAGCTTCGACAAAACAATTTGAACAAAGGAGCAAATATCTTTAAGATAGCCGCCCAGAGAAGAAGAAATGCTCAGGAGATTCGTTTCCCAAAGTTTATTAACAATGCTGAAGGCCAACTCCTTGTGGAAGACGAAAAAATTCTCCACAGATGGCGACAGTATTGCGAGGAACTTCTGAACGAACAGTTTCCCCGAGTGCACTTTCCAAGAGCCGCCCCGAATCATGCCGAAATATCCGACATCACAGTCGAAGAAGTTCGGTACGCGGTTAAAAACTCCAAGAAAAGAAAAGCTGTTGGGCCGGACGGGATACCCTCTGAGTTCTGGAAAAAGATGGGAGACATCGGGTCTAGATGACTCATGGTTCTTATCTCCAAACTTATGAGAGGCGACACTATGCCTAATCAATGGAGGGAAAGCTATCTTCTTCCATTGCACAAAGGAAAGGGTGATACGCGAAATTGTGATAACTACCGTTCTGTCAAGCTGATGTCGCACACCATGAAGATCGTTGAACGGGTATTAGATAGCTGACTGCGGAAAATAATACGACTATCTGATGACCAGTGCGGGTTTGTCTCGGGTAAATCAACAACAGATGCAATCCAAAGTATAAGGGTCATGATGGAAAAGTATCGTGATTCTTCAAAGGACTTGCATATGGTGTTGGTTGATTTCGAGAAGGCCTTTGACCGGCAACCAAGAGATCTTTTATGGGTAGCGCTAAGACAAAAAGGAGTTCCAGAAACCTACGTGCGAGTGATTATGGACATGTACGAGAGAGCAACGACAAGAGTAAGATGCACCGCAGGAGTCACCGAAGAGTTCGCAATCAAAGTCGGTGTACACCAAGGGAGCGTCCTCAGCCCACTGATTGATTGATTGCTTGCTTGAAGGAAAAGTGACGGACCCCAATGTGCACCAGCTATTCTTTGCTGACGATGGGGCCATTATAAGTGATGATCAGGCGTCCCTACAACGAGCACTTGATGTGTGGATGGACATTTTTGAGGGACACGGGTATCGTATTAGTTCAAAGAAGACAGAGTACCTGTGCTGCCCGTTCTCTGACCCTCATCAGCCTATTCCAGACATTTACTTGAATGGAAGAGTGCTTCCCAAGTGTGAAAAGTTTAAATATCTGGGATCTATGATTAATAGAGAAGCAACTTGTGATGACGACATCAAACATCGCGTAAGCGTAGGGTGGATGAAGTGGCGGGAAAACTCCGCCATCTTCTGTGATCGAAAAATGCCCCCTAAGCTGAAAGGAAGGCTCTACACTTCAGTTGTACGTCCGGCGCTCACATACGGTTCACAATGCTGGACAATGCACAAAAAGTATGAGAGCAAATTAACGGCAACTGAGATGAAGATGCTTCGCATGACAGCGGGAGTAACAAAGCGTGACAGAATTAGAAGTTCAAAGATCCGAGGAAGCCTCCACGTAAAAGAAACCATCACAAGAAATATAGAGCGCGACCGACTCAGTTGGTATTGCCATGTTCAAAGGAGAGATCCTTTGAACCCCGTCCAAAAGGCGTTATCAATCAACATTCCAATTTCAACACGCAAAAAAGGCAGGCCGAAAAACAATTGGTGCAAACAAATGCAAAAACACCAGCATTTGATTGGCCTCAGCGATGAAGTAATCCCAAACCGGGAAGCCTGCCGCTACTTTCTGAGGTCAAACCGGCGGACCCCACAAGCGGACCAGTAGGAATGCAGTTAAGTGGGAAGGTTATGGTCCTACACTTCTGACCATAACGACGCCGGGATAAAAAGGAAAAGAAGAAGCTTTTATAATTGTTGACAACTTTGCATACGATTTGGATTATTCTTTGGACTTATTATTATATATTGATTGTTGAGGGGTTGTCATACGATTTTGAATAGGAAAAATGGATTCTGTACCGGCTGTTGGTAAAATTTTCCAAAAGTCCGGCATTCGATGCTGCATAAAAACATGCGGTAAATGTAGGCGATATGGTGAAAAGATAAGAATGTTTAAGTTTCCTCCCTATGACTCAGCTATGGGTCCAATTTGGCGAGAAAAATGTAATATTCCAACAAAAGATTACACAAAAAAATTGTTGATTTGCGCCAATCACTTCTCAAGTTCTGACATTGGTAAAAAAAAGTTGAAATTCGGAGCTGTTCCGGTATTTAACTTAGAAGTTATTGAGGAAGATTACAAGTCGTTGGAGCTTGATTGTCCAGCTAAAAAGAGCCGAACAAGTGACTCCGTAGATGGATGTTGTAATGACTGTGAAAAATATCTGAAATCAGCTAATTTTTACAGAAAAAAATATTACGACATGGTAGCAAAATATAAAAATCTCCAAAGCCGCAAACAAATAGCAACAAAATCAAGCGTATTTCAAACCATCGACTCTTTTCAAATAAGCAAGGAGTCAAAAACATTTTGCAAACTTCTTGTTAGTCCACGACCTAAAGAATATAAGCAAGATGTAAAAGATTTGGTTCAAAACATTTATTATGTCTCACAGTCAACGTACCAATTTTTGAAGAATAAATTGCATCTAAATTTGCCACATATCTCTACTGTTTATCGATGGGCCCCTGTAAATTCCCTACAACCAGGTTTTAAAAATAACGGTTTAGAGTTAATAAAAAAGAAGTGCTTAGATTTGAATCAGTACGAAAAGAATAATAATATGATTCTGCTGATGGATGAAATGGCGATTAGAAGGGAATTGCGATACAATTCCAAATTAGATTTAGTGGATGGATTTGAGGAAAATGGGGTTGAAAGAACGAACCAGATTGGTAAACAATTGTGCGTTTTTATGATTAAATCAATGTTTTCCAACTGGGCGCTTACATTTAATTACTTTGTTTCAAAAAATGGACTTTCTGCCGATTTACTAAAAAAGATAATATGACGAAATTTAGCAATTTTGAACAGTTTCTTGGAATTGGGAGCTACTTTAGAAAACCCCTATTTTATGTATAATAGTAGTAAAACTTTCTGTGTATATGATTTTCCACATCTAATCAAATCATTAAGAAATGGTTGGCTTCAATGTGACCTTACAACACCAAATGGAGTTGCTAGTTTTAAAGTAGTTAAGGAACTATGGGAAATGGAGTGCAAATCTAATACAAAAATGTGTCTTAAACTTACAAGCCAGCACATATTTCCGAACTCTTTCGAAAAAATGAAAGTAAAACTAGCCACCCAAATTTTTAGTAGGACTGTTCAAGCAGCAATTAAAACTGTTATTGAGACTGTAGGCTTTAAAAGTTGCTCAAAAGAAGTTTGTTTATCTACGGCATGCTTCATAGGAAATATTGACAAAATATTGACAATATTTGACTGCCTAAATAGTGGTTCGCTATCTTCAAAGAATTGTTATAAGTCTGCAGTTCAACTTAACAGTCCATCACACGAATATATAAAATTCTTCCTTGAATACCTCAGTGAAATCTCATTTGTTGACAAAAAGAAAAAAGTATTTTTTTAGATGGAATGAAATTTACCTTAAACGCTGTATTACAATTAGTAGACGAGCTATTTCCAAAAAAATCCCAAATATTTTTTTTAATGACAAGAGCATTAAACCAAGATAAGCTCGAAAATATGTTCTCGGTTCTAAGACAAAAGGGTGGAAATAATATTAACCCCTCAGTTGCTGATATAAACACTTTATTAGCACGCTTAATGTCTGCAAATATAGTGCAGTTGAGTTCTTATAGTAACTGTGAAGAGCTGAGTGATACCACATTTGAAACGCTTTCAAATATTTTGACAAATATGGACTTAGCTGATACAAATAATGAAGAACTCAGTCGAAACGAAAACTCTGAAATAGATATTAACATAGAAATCATTGATGATTTCGTATTAAATGATTACTTTCAGAATTGTTCGGAATTTAGTATCGATTTGGCGTCTTTAAGATACTTCATAGGTTATATCGTCTACAAAATGATACCGAAAATTAACTGCGATATTTGTGTTTCTATATTGAGAAAAGAAGACGAAGTATTAACAGTTCCTAGTGAACTTTTCATATTTCATAAAAATTACAATTCTCTTAAAGATTTTGGTAACCTCGTTGCTCCTTCACAAATTTTCTTGGAAATTAGCAAGAAACATATTACAGTGTTTAGCAATATTTTTGACACACAACCACAAACTGTTGGTATAAGAAATTTGATAAAATCCAAATGCAAAAATGCCACACCGCAATGGTTTTCCACATGTTCTGATCATAAGGAAATAATATTGGACTTCATGATCTTAGTACTCTTGAGGAAGCATTGCTCGTGGGCTTCAGAGAAAAAAAATTTTACTAAAGCCCGCAAACTTAAAATCCTGTCGCACTAAAGTTTTTGGGTTATTCTTCCCTACATATGTGTATCAGATTGAAATTTGCACAAAAATCCCAAATAATGGAATAACGTTAATTGGTGTTACCCGGCCCTTTTAGTTTACATCGAAAAGCGCAACTTTCAACTGAAGAAAACTAAATATAGAAATCTAAAACTTGAAACAAAATTTTGTCAAGACCACGTTCATTCACGACGTTGGATAGCAACACAATACACACACACACACACATAAACATTTTAAGATTGCTCTCTCGTTGATTCTCTCTGATCGTGGCTGCTCTCTGGTTGTTACTCTCTGATCATGCTTGCTCTCTCGTTGCTTGATCTTCCCTTCAGTTGTTCCGCCCGCACCATAAAGTGAAAAATCATCGCAGGCCGAGATGCGACTTCTGTATACTATTTATTCTGTGCTATTGGTTTCCGAAAATGAAGGAGAAAATAAGACAGTACTTCAAGAGTTGCCTCAAGTGTATCTATTTTTCTCCTGAGTCTGGAAAACTTCAAGGTAATCTCCACTCAATACCTAAGGGAGATATTCCTTTTGATGGCCTATACGTTGACCACCTCGGCCGCTTGGCGAATTCACGTTCCCAGAAAAAGTATATTTTCTTGGTTATCGATGGTTTTACAAAGTTTATTAAATTGTACCCAGTAAAGAGGTGATAGCTTGTCTAAATTTATATTTCGAAAACTATTCCAGGCCAAATAGAATAGTTTCGGATCGTGGATCATCCTTTACATTTAAAGAATTTTCCGAATTTCTAAGCAAAAGTAATGTTAAACATACAAAAGTTGCAACACATTCTCCCCAGTCGAATGGGCAAGTCGAGCGGATCAACCGAATTCTCGTTCCAAAGTTGGCGAAAGAATGCGACGCTCAGCCAAGATAGAGTATACTCTTAATAATACTTTGAGTAGGAGTACAGGTTTTACACCCAGCATGCTTTTGTTTGGTAGGAATCAAAAAGGGGTACTTTGCGATAAGATTATGGAGTTTTTAACTAACACAATAGAAGATAAAAGAGCGGACATAGATAGCATAGGAGCCGAAGCCGTAAACGGCATAAGCAGCCACTAACTTATAAAAAGTGTTATTATGTTATGATAAAAAATGTAGTAACAACTCCTGGTGTTAACAAAAAACTATTCGCGAGATACAGAGGTCCTTATGAGGTAAAAGAAGTCCTTCCTAATGATCGTTACGTCATCGCCGATATCGATGGTCTACAATTGACGCGAATGGCATATAAAGGTGTATCATCGCCAGCTAATATGAGGCCATATAGGTGTGAAGTAGACTTTGAACTTGATACAAATCAAGGTGGCGATCCTCATAACAATACAAATATATAATGCAAATTTGAATTTTCTATTTTCATATTTTCATTTTGTGGACTTAAACCCAAACCATTTTTGTGAAGGATAATCGGAAATAAACGGAGAAGCTTACCATGTATAAGTACATATACGAGTACTATTATTCATTTGCTGAATTCTTGATACTACTAAAATATATTTTTTTAGCAGTATGTCAAAAAGCTAGAGCGTGTAGGTCTGGTCAAGACAAAAAAAAAATCGTACGGGAGGGGGGGTCTATTCCCCCCCGTTTAGCCGGGAGGGGCAATTTTCTAAAAAATTGAATTAATTTGGAAAAAAAAATATTAAAAATCAACAGTTACATCCACAATGCCGTGATATACTTTTTGTAAAGCCAGAAACCTCTTCTTTTATCTTGTTTTTAAACAAAGCTGTTTTAAGGAATAGTTGTAGACAAATTAATTTTAAAAAAATCGGAGTTTTATGGGGTTACAATAAAGAGACACAGTATTGGAATAACCCTGGATTAATCCTTTTTTCTCATTGATAACGCCTGAAAACTGACCTGCCAATTTCGTCTCGGTCCGCCCGCCGCCAAAGGGTTCTACCCGCTAGGACCTTAAGACATAAAACCGCAATTTTTCTTTATGAAAAACAAAATATTTGCAACTAAAATGTAAATAAAAGGCATCGCATTTTTAATAAAAAACCATTTCCATATTTCCATTTCATCAACACATTACGGTGTCAAACTCATACTCTCGAGAAGAATTAACGGACATGCACTTCTGCTACGGTTTAGCTAATGGTCGAGATCGTGAAGCCGAAAGACTGTACGCTGAAAGATATCCCAATCGGGGGTGTCCCAGTCGTAGCATGTTTTCAAGAATCCACCGACGTCTGCGAGAGCACGGAGTGCTAGAGCATCGAAGAAGCGAAAGATCAGTTACAGATGGATCAGGAATCTTAGATAAAAGAATTTTGGATTTGGTCCGACGTACTCCCTCCCTTAGTACAAAGAGGATAGCTATTATGCTTGGAGTGTCCAAACCTAGAGTATGGAGAGTGCTTCATACCGAAAACTCACACCCGTACCATTTTAGGTCAGTTCAGGAACTCACCTCAAACGACAAGTTTTTGAGAGCAGAATTTTGTCGATCATTACTGCTACTATTTTGCAAGGATATTCTGGACGGATAAAGCACAGTTTACCAGAGATGGGGTTATTAACTTCCACAATTTACATCATTGGAGTAGCACCAATCCACACAACAAAAAACAAAATAAATGACAACACCGCTTTAGCTGTAATGTTTGGCTCGGTATTGTTGGACAAACTGTAATCGGGCCCTGGTTTTTGAATGCCGTTATTAATGGAGAATCATACCTGCAGTTCCTACGAGACCTTTTGCCCGATTTGATGGTCAACGTTTCTTTGGCCATAGCAGATAATTTAATCTACCAGCAAGATGGAGCACCAGCACACTACAGCTTACGGGTTAGAAACTGGCTGGATGATCATTTTAGTGACCGTTGGATCGGAAGAAGGGGCCCCACGGTATGGCCACCTAGATCACCAGATTTAACTCCTCTAGATTTGTATGTGTGGGGATTCATGAAGAATTATGTTTACGAAGTGGAAATAGTATCTTTGGAACAACTGAAAGAACGGATTGAAGTCGCTGGAGTCAAATTGAAGGAAAATTTGTCAAGCATAGATATGTGCAGCCTTTAGGAGAAGAAGGAGATATAATCTTTGCCTTCTAAAAAATGAGGATCATATTGAAAATTTATTATAATAAAACTCCGAAGTTTTTAAAAATAATAAAAAAGAGGTCAATGTTTCACACATTAATTTGCCTACAAGTCCAGTCGCGTTAAAACCAAAAAAAAGGTTCTTCTTAGAAAAAAATGGTTTGGGTTTTTTTTTAATTTCTCAAAAACTACAAGACATTTTTGCATCCGGTTTTCTGTTTTTAAATAAAAACTAATAAGAGAATTGAATTTTTGAAAAAAATTAGTACTTACTTACATACAGTTCGAAATTTTTTTTTTAAATTTTTTTTTGCAAAATTTTGAGTTTGAAAATTAATTTCTCAAAAACTATTCCTTAAAACAGATTTGTTTAAAAACAAGATGAAAGAAGAGGTTTCTGGCTTTACAAAAAAGTACATTACGGTTTTGTGGATGTAACTGTTGATTTTTTTTTCAAATTTTTTTTCAAAAGTCAGTTTTTTTTAGAAAAGTTCCCCTTCCGGCTAAACGGGGGGAATAGACCCCCCCTCCCTAACGATTTTTTTCTTGTCTTGACCAGACCTACACGCTCTAGCTTTTTGGCACACTGCTCGTGGGACACCCTGTATATGTATGTATGTATATTACGTAAGATAATCCCACATTGTTCGACACAATTTTATAAACAAACATTTATCTGTATGAACTGTATAAATAATGAATTAAAACTTAGATTTATTATATGTACATATATACATATATCCATATGTGCCTAAACGCATTACCAGTAAAGTAATTATAATTGCATCATAACTATTGTAAGTAAAATAGTACGGATGTTTAACGTAGAGTTTTCACTGTAATGATGATTTTGCCCCTAGCAAGAGTTTTGCCCGCTGATTGATAATCGGGTCGATTACCTGGTCAGGTTGGCCGAATAGTAGGCTAATAATCACATCGTGGCTTCACTTTTTGACACCACCGTATTTTACACAAAATCCATAAAGAAATCCGTTTCTGTATATCGAACGATCAAGGCAAAACTCTACACTAGCGCAAAGTCCATCACCCCATCCTCTATAAATGTTAAGCGAATATCATAAAGAGTTGAGTTGAAAAATGTACTACAAACTGTACTGAGATATCGTCTGTTTTTTTATCCTCTCTTGCCCGGTTCTTTTTCCATTACCACCATTGCCATCCATGTACAATCCCCATCCGCACAAGCCTCAGCTAAACCATCACTAGCACCACATACGCATCAATAGAATCTATGTCTGTCGCCATCATTGTTGGCACTACCATAAGTGACAGCATCATTGCCAAAATCACCATCATCATTGCCAAAATCACCATCATCATTGCCAAAATCACCATCATCACCATCATCACCATCATCACCATCATCACCATCATCACCATCATCACCATCATCACCATCATCACCATCATCACCATCATCACCATCATCACCATCATCACCATCATCACCATCATCACCATCATCACCATCATCACCATCATCACCATCATCACCATCATCACCATCATCACCATCATCACCATCATCACCATCATCACCATCATCACCATCATCACCATCATCACCATCACCACCATCATCACCATCATCAATATCATCACCATCATCACCATCATCACCATCATCACCATCATCACCATCATCACCATCATCACCATCATCACCATCATCACCATCATCACCATCATCACCATCATCACCATCATCACCATCATCACCATCATCACCATCATCACCATCATCACCATCATCACCATCATCACCATCATCACCATCATCACCATCATCACCATCATCACCATCATCACCATCATCACCATCATCACCATCATCACCATCATCACCATCATCGCCATCATCAAAATCTTCACCATCATCAAAATCTTCACCATCATCACCATCATCACCATCAACACCATCATCACCATCATCACCATCACCACCATCACCGCACTCATCACCATGATCACCATTATCACCATCATCACCATCATCACCATCATCACCATCATCGCCATCATCACCATCATCGCCATCATCACCGTCATCACCATCATCACCATCATCACCATCATCACCATCATCACCATCATCACCATCATCACCATCATCACCATCAACACCATCATCACCATCATCACCATCACCACCATCACCGCACTCATCACCATGATCACCATTATCACCATCATCACCATCATCACCATCACCACCATCACCACCATCACCACCATCACCACCATCACCACCATCATCACCATCAGCATCAGCATCAGCATCACCATCATCCCCATCATCACCATCATCACCATCATCACCATCATCACCATCATCACCATCATCACCATCATCACCATCATCACCATCATCACCATCATCACCATCATCACCATCATCACCATCATCACCATCATCACCATCATCACCATCATCACCATCATCACCATCATGACCATCATCATCATTATCACCATTATCACCATCGTCACCATCGTCACCATCATCACCATCATCACCATCATCACCATCATCACCATCATCACCATCATCACCATCATCATCATCATCACCATCATCACCATCATCACTATCATCACCATCACCACCATCACCACCATCACCACCATCATCACCATCACCACCATCATTACCATCATCACCATCATCACCATCATCACCATCATCACCATCATCACCATCATCACCATCATCACCATCACCACCATCATTACCATCATCACCATCATCACCATCATCACCATCATCACCATCATCACCATCATCACCATCATCACCATCATCACCATCATCACCATCATCACCATCATCACCATCATGACCATCATGACCATCATGACCATCATCACCATTCTTCTTCTTCTTCTTTTCCTTTTTCCGGCGTTGTTATGGTCAGAAGTGTAGGACCATAACCTTCCCACTTAACTGCATTCCTACTGGTCCGCTTGTGAGGTCCGCCGGTTTGACCTCAGAAAGTAGCGGCAGGCTTCCCGGTTTGGGATTACTTCATCGCTGAGGCCAATCAAATGCTGGTGTTTTTGCATCTGTTTGCACCAATTGTTTTTCGGCCTGCCTTTTTTTTTTTTTTTTTTGTGACACGGACATGCTCCAGATTTTTTTTGTTTGATCTTACTCTTACAACACCGGTGATCTCCAGTCGTGTTAACCCACTGATTTGCATGTACACTTGTGGGGCAGTTTAATGGTGGTATATGTGTCCCTAGGCTCACCTTGGTGTTTTCTAAATTGCCTAGATGTGATTTTTGTTTACCTTTGTTTTAGTCGCCTTTTACGACAAGCGAGAGGTATCGCTGCAGGGATATTCTTAACCCGTCCCTGCACGGAACCAACCACCACCACCATCATCACCATCATCACCATCATCACCATCATCACCATCATCACCATCATCACCATCATCACCATCATCACCATCATCACCATCATCACCATCATCACCATCATCACCATCATCACCATCATGACCATCATCATCATTATCACCATTATCACCATCGTCACCATCGTCACCATCATCACCATCATCACCATCATCACCATCATCACCATCATCACCATCATCACCATCATCATCATCATCACCATCATCACCATCATCACCATAATCACCATCATCGGCATCATCACCATTATCGCCATCATCAAAATCTTCACCATCATCACCATCATCACCATCATCACCATCATCACCATCAACACCATCATCACCATCATCACCATCACCACCATCACCGCACTCATCACCATGATCACCATTATCACCATCATCACCATCATCACCATCACCACCATCACCACCATCACCACCATCACCACCATCACCACCATCATCACCATCAGCATCAGCATCAGCATCACCATCATCCCCATCATCACCATCATCACCATCATCACCATCATCACCATCATCACCATCATCACCATCATCACCATCATCACCATCATCACCATCATCACCATCATCACCATCATCACCATCATCACCATCATCACCATCATCACCATCATGACCATCATCATCATTATCACCATTATCACCATCGTCACCATCGTCACCATCATCACCATCATCACCATCATCACCATCATCACCATCATCACCATCATCACCATCATCATCATCATCACCATCATCACCATCATCACTATCATCACCATCACCACCATCACCACCATCACCACCATCATCACCATCACCACCATCATTACCATCATCACCATCATCACCATCATCACCATCATCACCATCATCACCATCATCACCATCATCACCATCACCACCATCATTACCATCATCACCATCATCACCATCATCACCATCATCACCATCATCACCATCATCACCATCATCACCATCATCACCATCATCACCATCATCACCATCATGACCATCATGACCATCATGACCATCATCACCATTCTTCTTCTTCTTCTTTTCCTTTTTCCGGCGTTGTTATGGTCAGAAGTGTAGGACCATAACCTTCCCACTTAACTGCATTCCTACTGGTCCGCTTGTGAGGTCCGCCGGTTTGACCTCAGAAAGTAGCGGCAGGCTTCCCGGTTTGGGATTACTTCATCGCTGAGGCCAATCAAATGCTGGTGTTTTTGCATCTGTTTGCACCAATTGTTTTTCGGCCTGCCTTTTTTTTTTTTTTTTTTGTGACACGGACATGCTCCAGATTTTTTTTGTTTGATCTTACTCTTACAACACCGGTGATCTCCAGTCGTGTTAACCCACTGATTTGCATGTACACTTGTGGGGCAGTTTAATGGTGGTATATGTGTCCCTAGGCTCACCTTGGTGTTTTCTAAATTGCCTAGATGTGATTTTTGTTTACCTTTGTTTTAGTCGCCTTTTACGACAAGCGAGAGGTATCGCTGCAGGGATATTCTTAACCCGTCCCTGCACGGAACCAACCACCACCACCATCATCACCATTATCACCATTATCACCATCGTCACCATCGTCACCATCATCACCATCATCACCATCATCACCATCATCATCATCATCACCATCATCACCATCATCACTATCATCACCATCACCACCATCATCACCATCATCACCATCATCACCATCATCACCATCATCACCATCATCACCATCATTACCATCATCACCATCATCACCATCATCACCATCATCACCATCAACACCATCATCACCATCATCACCATCACCACCATCACCGCACTCATCACCATGATCACCATTATCACCATCATCACCATCATCACCATCACCACCATCACCACCATCACCACCATCATCACCATCATCACCATCATCACCATCATCACCAGCATCAGCATCACCATCATCCCCATCATCACCATCATCACCATCATCACCATCATCACCATCATCACCATCATCACCATCATCACCATCATCACCATCATCACCATCATCACCACCATCACCATCATCATCATCATCACCATCATCACCATCATCACTATCATCACTATCACCACCATCACCACCATCATCACCATCATCACCATCATCACCATCATCACCATCATCACCATCACCACCATCATTACCATCATCACCATCATCACCATCATCACCATCATCACCATCATCACCATCATTACCATCATCACCATCATCACCATCATCACCATCATCACCATCATCACCATCATCACCATCATCACCATCATCACCATCATCACCATCATCACCATCATCAAAATCTTCACCATCATCACCATCATCGCCATCATCACCATCATCACCATCATCACCATCATCACCATCATCACCATCATCACCATCATCACCATCATCACCATCATCACCATCATCACCATCATCACCATCATCAAAATCTTCACCATCATCACCATCATCGCCATCATCACCATCATCACCATCATCACCATCATCACCATCATCACCATCATCACCATCATCACCATCATCACCATCATCACCATCATCACCATCATCACCATCATCACCATCATCACCATCATCACCATCATCACCATCATCACCATCATCACCATCATCACCATCATCACCATCATCACCATCATCACCATCATCACCATCATCACCATCATCACCATCATCACCATCATCACCATCATCACCATCATCACCATCATCACCATCATCACCATCATCACCATCATCACCATCATCACCATCATCACCATCATCACCATCATCACCATCATCACCATCATCACCATCATCACCATCATCACCATCATGACCATCATGACCATCATCACCATTATCACCATTATCACCATTATCACCATCGTCACCATCGTCACCATCATCACCATCATCACCACCATCACCATCATCATCATCATCACCATCATCACCATCATCACTATCATCACTATCACCACCATCACCACCATCATCACCATCATCACCATCATCACCATCATCACCATCATCACCATCATCACCATTATCACCATCATCACCATCATCACCATAATCACCATCATCACCATCATCACCATCATCGCCATCATCGCCGTCATGACCTTGAGGGGTCACTGACCTTGAGGGGTCACTGACCTTGATGAGGTCAATGACCTTGAGGGGTCAATGACCTTGAGGGGTCAATGACCTTGAGGGGTCAATGACCTTGATGAGGTCAATGACCTTGATCCATCAATGAGTGCGGTGATGGTGATGATGGTGAAGATTTTGATGATGGCGATGATGGTGATGATGGTGATGATGGTGATGATGGTGATGATGGTGATGATGGTGATGATGGTGATGATGGTGATGATGGTGATGATGGTGGTGATGGTGATGATGGTGATGATGGTGATGATGGTGATGATGGTGATGATGGTGATGATGGTGATGATGGTGATGATGGTGATGATGGTGATGATGGTGATGATGGTGATGATGGGGATGATGGTGATGATGGTGATGATGGTGATGATGGTGATGATGGTGAAGATGGTGATGATGATGATGATGGTCATGATAGTGATGATGGTGATGATGGTGATGATGGTGATGATGGTGATGATGGTGATGATGGTGATGATGGTGATGATGGTGATGAGTGCGGTGATGGTGACGGTGGAGATTATGGTGACGATAATGATAGTGATGATGGTGATGATGGTGATGATGGTGATGATGGTGATGATGGTGATGATGGTGATGATGGTGATGATGGTGATGATGGTGATGATGGTGATGATGGGGATGATGGTGATGATGGTGATGATGGTGATGATGGTGATGATGGTGAAGATGGTGATGATGATGATGATGGTCATGATGGTGATGATGGTGATGATGGTGATGATGGTGATGATGGTGATGATGGTGATGATGGTGATGATGGTGATGATGGTGATGATGGTGATGAGTGCGGTGGTGGTGACGGTGGAGATTATGGTGACGATAATGATAGTGATGATGGTGAAGATGGTGATGGTGGTGATGATGGTGATGATGGTGATGATGGTGAGGATGGTGATGATGGCGATTATGATGATGATGGCGATTATGATGATGATGGTGATGAGGGTGATGATGGTGATGATGGTGATGATGGTGATGATGGCGATTATGATGATGATGGTGATAGGGTGACGATGGTGATGATGGTGATGATGGTGATGATGGTGATGATGGTGATGATGGTGATGAAGGTGATAATGGTGACGATGGTGATGATGGTGATGATGGTGATGATGGTGATGATTTTGATGATGGTGATGATGGCGATGACGGTGATGATGGTTATGATGGTGAAGATGGTGATTATGGTTATGGTGATGATGATGGTGATGATGGTGAGGATGGTGATAATGGCGATTATGATGATGATGGCGATTATGATGATGATGGCGATTATGATGATGATGGCGATTATGATGATGATGGTGATGAGGGTGATGATGGTAATGAGGGTGACGATGGTGATGATGGTGATGATGGTGATGAAGGTGATGATGGTGGCGATGGTAATGATGGTGATGATGGTGATGATGGTGATGATTTTGATGATGGTGATGAGGGTGATGATGGTGATGATGGTGATGATGGTGATGATGGTGATGATGGTGATGATGGTGATGATGGTGATGATGGTGATGATGGTGATGATGGTGATGATGGTGATGATGGTGATGATGGTGATGATGGTGATGATGGTGATGATGGTGATGATGGTGATGATGGTGATGATGGCGATTATGATGATGATGGCGATTATGATGATGATGGCGATTATGATGATGATGGCGATTATGATGATGATGGCGATTATGATGATGATGGTGATGAGGGTGATGATGGTAATGAGGGTGACGATGGTAATGAGGGTGACGATGGTGATGATGGTGATGATGGTGATGAAGGTGATGATGGTGGCGATGGTAATGATGGTGATGATGGTGATGATTTTGATGATGGTGATGATGGTGATGATGGTGATGATGGTGATGATGGTGATGATGGTGATGATGGTGATGATGGTGATGATTTTGATGATGGTGATGATGGTGATGATGGCGATGACGGTGATGATGGTTATGATGGTGATGATGGTGATGATGGTGATGATGGTGATGATGGTGATGATGGTGATGATGGTGATGATGGTGACGATGGTGATGATGGTGATGATGGTGATGAAGGTGATGATGGTGGCGATGGTAATGATGGTGATGATGGTGATGATTTTGATGATGGTGATGATGGTGATGATGGTGATGATGGTGGCGATGGTAATGATGGTGATGATGGTGATGATTTTGATGATGGTGATGATGGTGATGATGGTGATGTTGGTGATGATGGTGATGATGGTGGTGATGGTGATGATGGTGATGATGGTGATGATGGTGATGATGGTGATGATGGTGATGATGGTGATGATGGTGATGATGGTGATGATGGTGATGATGGTGATGTTGGTGATGATGGTGATGATGGTGGTGATGGTGATGATGGTGATGATGGTGATGATGGTGATGATGGTGATGATGGTGATGATGGTGATGATGGTGATGATGGTGATGATGGTGATGATGGTGATGATGGTGATGATGGTGATGATGGTGATGATGGTGATGAAGGTGATGATGGTGACGATGGTGATGATGGTGATGATGGTGAGGATGGTGATGATGGCGATTATGATGATGATGGCGATTATGATGATGATGGTGATGAGGGTGATGATGGTAATGAGGGTGACGATGGTGATGATGGTGATGATGGTGATGATGGTGATGAGGGTGATGATTTTGATGATGGTGATGATGGTGATGATGGTGGCGATGGTAATGATGGTGATGATGGTGATGATGGTGATGATTTTGATGATGGTGATGATGGTGATGATGGTGATGTTGGTGATGATGGTGATGATGGTGGTGATGGTGATGATGGTGATGATGGTGATGATGGTGATGATGGTGATGATGGTGATGATGGTGATGATGGTGATGATGGTGATGATGGTGATGATGGTGATGTTGGTGATGATGGTGATGATGGTGGTGATGGTGATGATGGTGATGATGGTGATGATGGTGATGATGGTGATGATGGTGATGATGGTGATGATGGTGATGATGGTGATGATGGTGATGATGGTGATGATGGTGATGATGGTGATGATGGTGATGAAGGTGATGATGGTGACGATGGTGATGATGGTGATGATGGTGAGGATGGTGATGATGGCGATTATGATGATGATGGCGATTATGATGATGATGGTGATGAGGGTGATGATGGTAATGAGGGTGACGATGGTGATGATGGTGATGATGGTGATGATGGTGATGAGGGTGACGATGGTGATGATGGTGATGATGGTGATGAAGGTGATGATGGTGACGATGGTGATGACGGTGATGATGGTTATGATGGTGAAGATGGTGATGATGGTGATGGTGGTGATGATGGTGATGATGGTGAGGATGGTGATGATGGCGATTATGATGATGATGATGGTTGTTGCTGCTCGCAAGTAAAGTACCGTCGCCTATTCTTTGCAAAAGTTCCATCAATACGCTAATATCATTTTCATGATCCTTTGTTCTCGTTTCCTATGCATCAACACCATCAATTGTAGACCAAAGCCAAGGAATACACTCCACGCATAAACATTGTCATCATTCGCACACAAGTCGCGGTGGTTGCGACCGAAATCTAGCAATTTTCGTATGCGTTAATCTTGCAACGAATGTCGCTCCCTAATAGCGGCGGTTGCGACCGAAATTTAGCAAATTTCATATGCGTTCATCTTGCAACGAATGTCGGTCCCGAATAGCGGTGGTTGCGACCGAAATTTAGCAAACTTTGCACGTGTTCATCCTACATTGAATGTCGCTCCCAAATGGTGGTGGTTGCGACCGAAAAACGGGAGTTCCTGATATATAGGAGGAACTTACAACAGGACAGTCCATTGTAAATCGCCACCGGGAAAACATCCATTAACTCAATAAAATTATTTGTATTTGAAGTTTCGCCTTTTCTTTTTTTTGCATAATATTCAGCTAAAAAGCTAGTCGATTCATACGGTCCTTCGAGCCGGATATTTAATCAGTGTTTTTCCAATTTAAGTCATTTCAATTTCGAACTCGCAATTATACATCGCATTTAATCAGTATTACAACGCAGTTAATCAGTATTGTTCCGTTTAAAATCATTTCAAATCCGAATTCGCAAGTAAACATCGTGCTAAATTAGTGTTTTATAATGGCAACAAATAAAAATATTGATCAGGCGTGTGAAACAGAATTGAAAGCGCTTCGATTGCAACGTGCCGTTATTCTCGGACAGCAAACCAAATAACACTCTAGCTACCAATTTGCATTGCCTGAATCGCTTCCAGGTCGAGAAAAAATTGCAGATGCTCGAGACGCAGTACATTAACTTCGAGAAAGTTCAATCCCAAATTTAACGTTTGGATGAAGAGGAAGTTACAAGCGCACACTCGCACCCAATAACACCACATCTTCGCATAAATCTCGCATCAACTTACAGCAGCTAACACTTCCATCATTATCGGGAGCATACACAAAATGGATGGACTTCTCAGATAGGTTCAATTCTCTCATTCATGACAACAAAGAGCTCACCAACATCGAAAAATTCCAATACCTTCGATCTTGTCTCCATGGAGACGCGGCCAGAGTTATTGAGTCCCTGGAATGCTCTAGTCAAAACTACGAAACGGCATTAGAACTTTTAAAATCCAGATTCGATAACAAACGATTTCTATTCCAGGCAAACATTCAAGCAATTTTCCAACTGCATTCCATCGCAAAACCAACTGTGGAAGCTATTCGATGTATGATCGATACAATTAACGTCCATCTCAGAGCTCTGAATTCAATAGGGACAACAGAGCAAATTGCTGATGGATTCTTGCTGCATCTGATCTTATCAAAGTTTGACAACGAATCACAAGTCAAATGGGAAGATGAAGTAGCAGCTGCACAAGATCGAAAGGCGCTTAGTAAATCAACACAAAATCTGGATTCCACCTCTATCAGCAACAGTGGCGAATTTGAATTCCCAACTTGGACCGAACTGTGCACTTTCATGGAAAGGCGTTGCAAAACTCTGAACATCATCGAAGCTAAATCGCGCCCAACCTTGGCTCATTCTTCACACTCGCATAAATCGCACCAAAGATCACAACATTTACCTTAGCCTAAACAATTGTACAATGCAACTCTACTAACTACCGAGTTACCTACAACCTCATCATGTGGCCAATCATCACACAATCCATTTAGTTGCCAGAAATTCATAAAGTTGTCGGCAATGGATCGCTTCAAGCTCACCATGGAGTTGAAATTGTGCTTAAATTGCTTGAGAGGACGCCATACTGTACAGAATTGTGCTTCCATAAATAAATGCCAAAAATGCGGTGGTACTCATCACACACTGCTTCATCGTGAACGCATTGGACCTGCTACTGATCAAGTTACAGGATCGTCGAACACCAGAAAGCAGGAGGCCGAACAATTTCCAGGTAAACCATCTAATATTCCTCTGTCAACCACCACTTCGTTACAGGCATGCCACGTTGAAACCATCACTCAAGATGATGAATATATTCTTCTTGGAACTGCACTGCTTAGCCTGTCCAGTAGCGGACGCGCTTCTATAATTGCCCGAACACTTCTTGATTAATGTTCCCAATTGAATTT
Organism: Merodon equestris; assembly: GCA_958301585.1. NCBI lineage: Eukaryota > Metazoa > Arthropoda > Insecta > Diptera > Syrphidae > Merodon > Merodon equestris. Next base: position 30,949,304 of record OY284413.1, read on the forward strand.
CATCACGGAACATGTCGCACAACACTTTAACTTAAACGCAGTCGGACATACATACGTTGATATCAATGGGATTGGAGAAACTAGCACCTTTGCATGCCACCGAGCACAAATATGTGTCAAATCATCACACGCTGGATACAAGGTACATCTTAGTGTTATTATTCTTCCAGAAATTACTTCGATCCAGCCAAGTCGGCGCATAACCATCAAACATTGGAAGATTCCCTGTAACATTAAATTATCCGACCCTCGATTTAATCAACCTGGTCCTGTTGACTGTCTTCTCGGCGCAGGAATTTATCTTGATCTTTTGCAACGGCAGCATTAAAAATAATCATGAAAGAAACCTCGCATCGGTATCAAGTCGCATACCAAAGAGACAAATTTCGTCTAGTATCAACTACACTTGCTTCACTACTACCACCGCTCCTTCCGTACAGGAACTCCTACAACAGTTTTGGACCATCGAAGAAAAACATGCACCAATGAAGAAATTCTCGATAGAAGAAGAGGAATGTGAAACATTCTTCAATTCCACCACAACACGCTGCCCACTCATCAATAAATTCATTGTACTATTACCATTTCGTGAAAATCGCACGTCGCTCGGGAGTTCATATGACATTGCAAAAAGGCGGTTAGTATCAATTGAACAAAAATATATCGTTCTCCATCATTACAGAAAAATTATTGCCACTTTATCGACGAGTACGCACGCCTAGATCATATGTGCAAATTAAATACAACAAAGGCGATTCATGAAGAAGTAAACTACATTCCTCACCATTGTGTGTTGAAGCCCTGCAGCTCAACCACCAATTACATGAACCTGCTTCTGAGATCCCACCATCATCCGGAACAAGACAGGGAATCATTCATAATGCTAGGGGACAACGAAATCATCAAAGCTCTTGGAATGGGATGGGATCCCAAGGAAGATACATTTTGCTTCAGCTACATCGAGTCTCCAAATGGCAAATCAAACAAACGTAGTATCCTTTCGCAAATATCGCAATTCTACGAACCACTGGGGTTAATGAATCCCATCATCGTGAAGGCAAAAATCTTCATGCAGACACTATGGAAACTCAAACTCCATTGGGATGAGAGTCTTCCAGAACATCTTCGTAGACAATGGCTGGAATACAAGGATCATCTTAAGGACATCAACCAAATCAAAATTCCTCGGTATGTATCAAAATATAATGCTAACGCACAAATCCACGGTTTTTCAGATGCCAGTACCAAGGCTTATGGGGCATGCGTATACCTCAGAACGACAAACGAAAATGGAGAAGTTTCATCGCACTTGGTTTGCACAAAATCGAGAGTAGCACCAATTGCAGACACAACAATTCCCAGACTCGAACTCTGTGCAGCGCTCCTGATAGTGGCACTACTTGACAGAGTCACAAGCATGTGTAAACAACAACAAATGCAAACCTTCTGCTGGACAGACTCAACGATCGTCCTAGCCTGGCTGGCATCTGAACCATGCTCACATTCGTGAGCAACCGAGTGTCAAAGATTCAGAATTCTAATCATATCATATGGAATCACGTACCAACATCAGACAATCCCGCGGACTTGGTTTCTCGCGGAGTAGTCCCCTCGAACTCATTGGCAACAAGTTCTGGTTTCAAGGTCCAAACTTTTTGCTTCGATCCGAAACAGAACGGCCCAAACTGCACAAGGGACACGAAGAAGAATATATACCTGAACAGCGCAAACATCATACGGTATTGTTTGCCCATCGCAAGTTTGACATCATTCTCGAATGCAAATACTGCAATAACTTTCCCAAACTAATTCGAGTATTTTGCTACATTCGCAGGTACATAAATTACCGGCTCTTCAAAAACAAGCCTAAGATCGTTGGCTCCATAACAGCATCAGAATTTGACGATACACTTATACAGTCACTCACACTCAAAATGGGACAACCTAAAAACATGCCAATGATTAATTTTCCAAGGCAGAAAAAAAGTCATGGCTAATTTTTCAACTATTTCATTATTTTTCTTTTGTATCGATGACTTCAACTATTCAAAAGACAATAAAACAAAAACAATAAAACAATATTATTAAATAAAAAAAAAGCATAATTCTCTCAGCCTCCTTTTCACTACGTCACACTCAAAGTGGGACACGTTAAACTCTGCTTCTTAAAGTAGCGTTAATTTGTTTTTAACATTTTGTCGAGTTTCCATTGTTTTTATTAATATTTACACGTGTATTTAATATTACACGTGTATTTAGAATAACACGTGTAATTAAAGAAAATATGTATGCGGTGAACCAGTTTAGTTCATATTTTTTTCTTCAATATGGTCTTCATGGTCCAAAGGAACACTTTTCATTAGGAGCATCTTTAGTTTGTCTCTTATGGGAGCTCTTACATGAAAATGTTCATGCTCAAGGTCTTTGTATCGCGGGTCAAGTAAAGATGCTACTTGCCTTACAGAAACGTCAGGTGTGCCATTACACTGCAGAACAAACCGTTTTTGCAAATTGCTGGAAAAACTGATTTTAAACGATTTTATTATAGTAGAATCATCTCTTCCATCGTATCTTTCTTTCCGATAAGAATTCTTGAACTTGCTCATCATTAAGGGTCAGGTCATTACCCTTTAATTCCAAAGCTGCTCGACGAAATGTTTTCGCGTTATCGGAATAAATGATAGAGGGTAATCCACGCCGTGCAACGAAACGTCTCAAGGCCATCATACAGCTGGCTGTAGACATCGACGTACATAGCTCCAAATGTACAGCTCGTACCGCTGCGCAAGTAAACACCATCAAATAACATTTTTCCATTCCCCTCGTTATGAAATTTATGTAATAGAATGGTCCTGCGAAATCAATGCCGATGCAATCAAAAGGCCTCGATAGAGTCAGCCAATCGAGTGGGAGAGGACCGAACGGTTGAGAGAAAGGCTTTCCGAAAAGCTTTTGACAAGTAACACATAGTTTAATTCTCCTTTTAATCAATGGACGACTCTTGAGTATCCAGAATCGTTCGCGCAACTGTGCCAGTACAACGTTAACACCACCATGAAAAGTCTTTTGATGGTAATAATCTACGATTAGACAGACTAAGAATGATTTTGCTGGAAGCAAAATAGGGTGTTTTTCTTCAAAGGAACCTTCGAAACATTCGAGGCGTCCTCCAAGTCGAAGAAAACCTTTATCGTCCAAGAAGGGACACCACTGCGCTATGTTTGATTTTCTCGGTATATTTTCTTTATCTTTCAAGCACTCTATCTCTAAGGGGAAAAAGTTTGATTGTATAAATTTTAACCCGTAACTTTCAGCTCTATCTAGCTCTTCCGCCGATGGACACATGTTCTTGACTCCTGGTTCTTTTTTGGCACTCACAAATCGATAACAATAGGCTGTCACACGCAACAATCGATACCACGAACTATATTTTCGGTAGTCTAGGAATGGTTTTTGTGAACTTTCGACAATCGTATTTACTTGCGCTAATAGTGCCACTGGCCCTAACTTATCATCGACTATCTCCCCATCACAGTTCATGTTATTTTGCAGCCACTCTGGCCCATTGGTCCAGACTAAGGAGTCTTTTAGGCTTCGAGCATTTATCCCTCTTGTTAATAGATCTGCAGGGTTCTCTTTGCCGTGGCAGTGCCGCCAATCCGTTTTAGATGTATGACGTCGTATTTCAGCGACTCGAGCCTGGACATATGGCTTCCAACGTTGCGTGTCACCCTGTATCCATCCAAGGGCAATACGCGAGTCTGTCCACAGGTGGAATGAGTGGACACTAACTTTGAGAGAACGCTTGAGATACGAACATAAGCGTGCACCTAACAACGCTGCTGTAAGCTCTAACTTTGGTAATGTAAGTTCTTTTGTTCCATCTAATTTAAGGGGACATACCCTACTTTTAGCACACAAAAATGCAGTAGTACATTTGTTATTTTGATATAAGTAGTAGGGCTATGCCGGTTCTAGACCAGGAAATGAGTCAGAAATGAGTCATCACCGTTCAAGGTCGTTTTTTTGACTTCAAGGCCGCTTTGCCTTCAAGGCCGCTTTGACTTCAAGGCCGCTTTGACTTCAAGGCCGCTTTGACTTCAAGGTTTTCCGTTTTTTTGTTTATTGTTTGTTCAAGACTGAAAAAAAAATCATTTTTGATTTCCCCCCATTCATTTATCCATGACCCATAAAGTAAGTATGTATGTATGTACATATGTATGTGAACCTGGAAGCAATGTGTTACCATTGAGTGTCATCATAATACCGATTTTACAGAATTTGTTTACTTGGTTCGTGCAGTCATTTGGGTCACCCCAAGTGCGTAGCTTGTATAAATGACCACTCGACGTTCAAACACAAAAGATCGGTTCGATTGGTTATGACCTCGCGCATGTGGTCGTTTGGTTCGCTTAAGTGCGTTGCTTGCATAAATGCCCTTAGCCGGGAGATGTTCGTTATACATCGAACATTAGAAAATGCTTATTCGGGGTTATAGAGTCGATCGCTTGTGCAGTGTGTTTATATGTTTATGCTATGATTTATATGACGTTTTTTTTTAGTTTTAGATGGGATTGCTGTGTTCTAGACATGCGGTAACGTGTCATCTGACAGGAAGGCCGTTCATGTGTTGAGAGCTTCATCGTCGGTTGAGGGGGATTACTAATTTGGAGTGTGTTGCTACATATGTGATTTCAAGGTCGTTTTTGACTTCAAGATGACTTCAAGGCCGTTTGACTTCATGGTCGTTTGACTTAAAGGTCGTTCAAGGTCGTTTGACTTGAGGGTCGTTTGACTTGAAGGTAGTTCAAGGTCGTTTGAACTGCGTCTGACTAATCTGGTGTGTGTTGATACGAACAAAACAAATCTGTGTACGGGGTCATTGACACTTGTTACAATTCCTAAATCATTTAAGCTGTTCTAATCAGAATATCTAATTATAGAAATCAGTGTATTCTAAAAATAATCCTTGCTTTAATATAAAGCGGAACCTGAAAATAAAAATGAAAACAGATTTTTTTGTTTTTTTTGTTTTTGTTTATTGTTCAAGACCGAATTATGATATAATTTACAGCATATGATAAGGCGCGAGTCCGTTATCTTTTAGCCAATATATATATACATATATATATATATAAAGGAAATTAATTTTGAAGATTTTTTTGATTGTTTAATTGAAAATAACAAGATATATAATAACAAGATATATATATATATATATATATATATATGTAAATATTTAATATACAACAATAAATATAAATGAAAGTTGTTTTTCTACATTTCTGTGTTTATAAAATTCCTTAAAATTACAGCATTTCTAAGCGCACAAAATTGATGATGGTGTTGGAGCTGGTGGTGACAGCGTGTAGTTGTTTGAAACATCTTATTTAAAGATTTCAAATTATCGCATCCGAGATTATTTAAATCAATTGCAGTCTTTTGAAGAAACTGTTCAACCCATGTCTTTTTTTCGGCTCCCTTGACGTAAACGTCACAATTTTTTAGATTTTCTTGTAGAAACTTTTTGACACTTTTAAAAGATACAGATCCATCGTCCCATGCTAAACCATGATAATTTTTCGTCAACCAATTTGCTTGTTTTTGGTATTTCATAGATAAATTTCTGAACTCATACGGCTGCTTAATTAAAAAATTTTGAAACTCCCAAGAATTAAAAGTAATAGCCAGCTCCTTTATAATGAACACATTATTATTTCCCTTAAACCCTTGAAAGTCTAAAGTGATTACTGCTTTTCCAGCCATGTCTATGTGAAGGTATGTATGTTACTGATAGAGTGATTGCTCTTCAATTGATAGAATTTATAGAGTTTCTTATTTTAAATAATTCTCTTGATTTCACCAGTAAGTGGAGTATATTTTATTATTCGATCATGTATGAGTACACAATATGCAACTGTATTAGTTGGAAGATTTTTAGATGTCTTGAATTCAATTCTTATGTCAATGGGTCCGGCTTTGATTGCCTCATTCTGATGTGATACATCAAAAACAATAATGGGGGCAATTCTCTTGAATTCATCACGTGTAAGAAGAGGTTTTGGATTTACCAAGTAATAGCCTTGTTGAAATTTTGCATACATTTCATATAAAACGCCATAACGATCACAATCAAATTTAAGATTAAGGTCATCATATGGATATGTCTCTGAGTTGAGATGTACTTTAGCATCCGTTACATCGCAATGTTTAAACTTGCCCTCAATTTGTAACGCTAATAATATAAAGCGAGGCGTTTCATTTTGTTGTGAAAGCTTAACATTCCACAAGTGATGCATTCCCTGAGTTAGAGTTGGGTTGAAATGACAATCCCAACTACGAAATGCTAATGTTATGGGCGTTTCACTTTTGATTGTTTTGAAAATATTCAGTTTCGAAGTATCAGCCAATTGTATATGAGGAACTTTCCAGGTGATATTGTTTATATTTAGCTGTACTTTTTCTTTTAAATCTGTTGAATATACAACATTTTGATTAGTCTTTGAACGTAATAAAATCAACTCATGTTTAGAGTTTACAATAATTCGATTATAGTCTTCGGCAAAACCCATTAACGATTTAAGGGGTAGACAAAAATTAAAATGTCCGTTTGTTAAATCGATATCATCAGATTTAGACCATCCGGCATTTTTTAACATCAGACTCTCATCCTTATTGAGAGAAGCATAGTTTTTTAGTGTTGTAGTTACGCCTAAATGTCGTGTTCGATCAATTTCGAATCCATTAATTTCATAACGAATTTCATCGAATAAATATGCTGCGCAATTGTTTTTCAATTTAATATTCGATGAAACTGCCCCATTATCTAGAGTAGCAAATCCCTCAATATTAATATAGCTTTCGCTAGGTAATATAAAAATATCTTGGTTCTGAATAGATATACGAATTTCATCACTACTTTTAAATGCTTGCAAATATGGTATGTAACTATGAAATTCCTTTCTTATAATGCTTTCGTCAGAAATTGGATGTTGTACGATGTTTAGTATTTCACTCATATTTTGTTTTTTAATTTTTTTTTTTTTAATTGTAAACCTATTGATTTAAGGTATTGTTTATTAGCTACCGATATTGGTACTAATCTCTCATGTGGTGTTTTAAGTCCTTTTTGTTTGACTGTTAGTAAAGTTGTGACTGGTGATGTCAGTCCTGAGATATTTTTATTGTAAATAATCATTGATCCAACGGTTTTAAATGGAGTCTGAGCGTTACTCTTTCACCACGAAAATTTATTAGGTTGCCGTTTAGATCAACAATTCGAATTGCAATCGTGCTTATTTGTTGAGTGCTGATGGGGAAATAAATAACATTTGTTGGGCTCTCATCAATTTTATACCCTGGACTGACACTCAATGAAAATTCATGGATTGTATGTGCTGGCGAATTGTTAATATATGATCCAGTTACAATATTACATTCCACACGTAAAACGTGAACTTTTGTAATATTTATTTGTTGATCTGATGTATGTTTTTGATTTGCCTCCAATATTCTTTCACTGAACCCCAGTAGAGATCCAATCGATCGTTCTTTATTAAAATAAATTTTGTCCGTACTGTTTATTTCTGTCTGAAGCGTATTATAATTTGCCTCAATAACAAGTTTTCCATTCGAATTCTTTTCTTTATATTTTCCCTGTAAGTATTCGACAATATCATCGAACTCATATGAACCGACTGGAATTTCAAAAACCAAATCGTTTATGTGAAATAAATTATTATCTATATCGACATTTGGTACAGAGTTATATGTATGAAAATCGATCAATCCGCACACATAATTCTTATTTAAATTAATTGGTGGAAAGTAATCCGCAGTAAGAAGAGATGAGTTCCCACTTAATGTGAGAGCTATTGACATGATGAAAGTCAACAATGAAATGAAACTAATTATATGTTAGAAAATTATTTTTATTGATTGATTAAATTTCATTACAAGACATCACGTTTATTAATCCAGGAGTTATGCTGGTGCGAAAATCCTAACCACTTTACAAAAACTCTGTTTCCTTTGACTTTTAAAACCTTTTCTACAAGATAAACGTCTGGATATCTAGTTTTTTGTAGTTCGCGTTCATAAAATGCACCTTTTATTGATTTACCGTCATAGTCTTTAAGAATATATGTAACCGGATTTGTATTTTGTACGGTTTTGATTTGAAAGATCTCTGTCGACCAATTGGGGGTGTATCCCTTTTCAAAAGTATGTTTATATTTACTTATTCGTACATTATTGCCAACATGGAATTTGGGCTCATTGAATATTTTCAAATGATTGTAAACAGTTTTCAATAAAGATTTTTCATTAGAAGAATTAACATTAACTGGCGCCATTTTAATTGTTCTATGTATTTTGTTGTTATAATTATCAATTAAGGTTTTGTATATGTCAACCCATCGATATGATCCCCGGTAGCTGAACTCTTTCCACATCATTCCCTTCAAAGTTCTATTAAATCGTTCAACTATTGATGCCTTTAGTACACTTTGTGTTGAATAATGCCTAATGTCATATTTTAGAGTTAAATTTTTAAATTCATTGTTAAAGAATTCCCTGCCATCATCAGTTTGTAAATTTTTTGGTTTTCGCCCCAACTTGAATATACCTTTCATAGCATTAGCCACAAGAGGAGCACTTTTATTTTTCAATGGCACTATCCAGGCAAATTTTGAAAATGTATCTATAACAGTCAGCACGTAACGATAGCCATTATTATAGCTGGAATAGTTCCCCATTTCTACAAGATCAGCCTGCCAAAGGTCATCTATTCCTTTTGTTATTACCCTCCGCCGTTTAAAAGTTTTACGAGCTTGACGGTGAAGTTCCTGCACCAATCCTCTTCTCACGTTCGTCATCGGACTGATTATGTTGTAGCCCAAATGGGGTGGGTTTTATAATCTGTTGAAATAAAATATCCTCGATTGCATGAACCTTTTCATCAATATAAAATGTATGGACTTTAAGGTTTTCTTCAACTGTTTTCTGTATACTGTTAAGTTGTTCATATATTATATCAATGTCCTGTTTGATATTAGACAATGTTTTACTGTTTTCATTTCTAAGTTTTGAATTTAGTTCATTTATACAATTATCAACAAATAATTTATTTGTGGCATCACTGCTTGCTATAGGACTACCAAGATTTTTAATACGCTTGAAACTAATATTTATATGTGCATCGCTGTCTAATTGAAAGCCTCCGACTTTTGAAATAAGTCTTCTGGAATACCTTTTGTTTTGATTGCAATAGGAGGAACGTCCAAACTTGTCAATAACCATTTTGAAATTGATCTATTTGACTTCATATTTACACAATTATATTCTCTTCGCGCAACTCTTCAATAATCGACATTATTTCATTATTATGATTTGTATGACCAGCTGATTGTGAAGCGATAAGGAGTCTTAGTCTATCTATTAACTCATTAGGATCATTCCAATATACGTAGTTGGGTTTCTTATAATTTAATCTCATTATACCGGAACCTTTATGTATGTTTGTGGTTTTTTTGTTTTTAACAAATAATTTTTTAATTATTTTAATATATTTGTATGCCTTAGTACCTTTTATTTGTTCATTAGCACTATGGTTACGTTTATGTGCATTTGTTAGTGTCAACATTTCTCTATAAGCTTGCAAATCTGCATCGTCATATTTTTTTGGAACTTTATAAAAGATCAGCTCAAAGAGTCCAGGTGTCTTAGACCAACTCCGGTTAGCAATTGAAATTTTATCATTATTCAACTCAAACGCTGTATTACCAAATTTCCATTTGTCATTAACATCTCGATAAGGTCCATATAACTTATCTAATTTGCCTACCTTTTCCAACGTTGTAAGATCAACAAAGGGTTTTCCATCATCTGATTGTGAAAATGACATATATTCATCATTGTCATCAGCATCATCATCTTCATCCTCAACAGCAGCATCGGCATCAGCAGCATAACTACTACTGTGAAGAGTACTTGTATCATTGAAAAGTTTGCTCATACTCGATTTCAATGGAGTACTTGTTTCTATTGTACTTATATTATTTTTATTCGGATACGTGTTCGGTTGTCGTTCCTTCTTTAAAGTCTTTGTTTCTTCAACTAGTTCCTTGAGCGGCTTAGTGACAGGTTTTAATGAAGTCTCTAGATAATTTCGCGTATCAGCTTCCCCCAGTTTTATATCTCGAAATTTCTTTCTCAATATCTTTCGAGTCTTAATTATATCTTTAATTATTTTCTCATTCATATTCATATTTGAGTGAGTTGCAATCTCACAGAATACTGATTAGATGATAGTGTGTAACTCACATTTTATAGTTGTATAAAAACGTCAAAAGCTTTCCTATAACGACCACAATCAATATGGTCATCTTTGCTTATGACGAGAAATCCATTTTTATCTTGCCAGCACCTGCTACATAAATGCATAAATATTTCAAATGGCATGTCATTGGCACCCACATGATCATTGTATATATGGCGCATATTTAAATCATCTTGCTTAAACACAATGATCAAATTTGCATTGTCTCGCACCAAATGTTTTGGAATCCGCGTGTACGTCTGGCATAAGTAAAAACTGTCGATATTCTTATGTCGTCCCATACAGAAATATGATCTTATATGGTTTTGTTTCTCACATGCGACATCATCAAATATCATAATAGAATTACCTTTAGCTTTTTCCGGTGCTAAAACATGTTCGTTTTCGGTGAAAGGGAAAAATCCCATACCTTTAATTGGTCTAATTAATTCTTGTAAATATTTATATTTCGGTTGGGATGTAGATTTTGAGTATAGATAAATATTTTTAAATTTGAGTCCATTCGGACTTTCTATTAAATTGATCATTACATTAGTCTTTCCGCAATTTGATGGTCCAACAATTAGGGCTCTTATTGAATTGGGTAGTAATGAGCTGTGCTTTTTTTTACCTAAATTTCCGGTAGAGAAATCTATATTTCGTATTGATATACTCTTATGTTGTTTGATAAAATGCATTTTGACAACTGACAAGAACATATTAAAAGTGTATTCCTTTATTCAATCGCTCACAGTTTTAAGGAAGCTTTATAAGCGATAAGATAGATAATCAAAATAAAATGACAATATTATATGAAAATCGAATCAGTCGTAATAAAGCAGCCTCTGGGAGGGGACTAATTAACAAATTAATTAACTCATTACCTGTGGAAATTCATTTACCCGGATATCAATTTTGTGGGCCTGGTACTAAATTAAAAAAACGGCTTGCTAGAGGTGATCAGGGAATTAACCCATTAGATAGTGCGTGCAGACAACATGATATTATCTATTCTCAAACTAACGATATAAATAAACGACACATAGCCGATCAAGTGTTGGCCGACAAAGCTGAGGCAAGACTTAGGTCCACTAATAGTAGTATAGGTGAACGTGCAAATGCATGGTTTGTTACGAATGCAATGAAAGCAAAAGTTAAATTTGGGATGGGGATCGGAAGAAAAAAATCTCAATGTGGAAAGAATCTTTTCAATAAGACCATAAGGGCAGCAACAAAACTCTTAAATCAAAAAAAACCGGAGGATATAGAGAGTGCAATAAAAATTGCAAATAAAGTTGTAAAAAAATCGTTTAAGGGGAAAAAAAGGTTATCAATAAATGTCCCCCGAATAATACCTATACCTAAAATAGGAGGATTCTTACCTTTGATACCAATATTGACTGCTCTGGGGACCATTGGAAGCTTGTCAGCCGGTGGAGCTACTATTGCACGAGTTGTAAATGAGGCAAAAGCGGCCAAAAAACAATTAGAAGAATCGAATCGCCATAATAAAAATATGGAGGCTATCGCTCTGGGAAAAGGTTTATATCTTAAACCCTATAAGAAGGGATATGGATTATATTTGAGTCCAAATCCAAAAAACTATTAAAAATGCTACCCAAACGGGCTCTTACTGATGTTGATTTAAGGAAATTTGCAAGCGATTTACCAAATTTTAGGGGTGTTTTCATGCGTGACGCGCTCCCAAAACTTCCACTTGAAGCGGAATGTGGAATTGTCAATTTGGACATATCTACAGGGCCTGGCACACATTGGGTGGCATATAGAAAAGATAAAAATCACGTAGAATATTTTGATAGTTTTGGCAACTTGCAACCACCACAAGAAATAATTCGTTATTTAGGCAATGGCATAATGTATAATTATTCCAGGCACCAAAATTACAACTCTTTTAATTGTGGACACTTATGTTTAAAATTTCTTTACAGTATATATATATAAATAAAAACAAATTTTAATATGGTCTAAAAAAACAAAAAGTTGTTTTATTAAAAAAATTTTAACTACAGGTATTTCTTCTTTTCTCTTACATTAACAATGCGCTTTTATTTAAGTCTGGCGTACAATGACATTAGTTTTCGTATTCTTATCAACATAGAATCTAACATGACACAAAAACAAGTATCTGGCCCGACTTGGCAACTATCTGATGACCATGAACATGTTGTGAAATGACGATCATATTTTGATTTAACAATATAAATATTCTCATGTTCAGATAACCTTGAAATGCAGTTTTGAAACGTCTCCAAATGTTCATCTAGAATGTTCTCCTTGTGTAGTTGTATGAACTCCTTGAGTTCCGTCAAAGTTGCAGAAATGTTTAAGTTTGTCATCTTTAATGTGTAGAATGACAACACCTCCAAAATCCACCGTTCTTCGAAAAGGACTGACACATTTTAGCAAATCCTGAGAGCTTTAGCTTAACTGCACGATATTTCGTATGTTTCTTGCACCTCTTTATGTTTCTTGTCCCTACTTCTCCTTCAGTTGTTTGAAGATCTACTACTTTTGTTGTGCACTCATAGAACATGTTTTTTACTTTCTTCTTGAATTGATTCAAAAGTTCAATATCTTCCTCACCAATTTTGTCAAGCTTCATTGGCTTGACATTGTCTACGTCATTCATATGTTAGTGTGCCACCAATTTATATATTCATTTGGGGGAAAACTCAAACAATGTTGATGATAAATTTTCGGGAATCTCTTCTCCTCTGCGCTTGCTTAATAACAACGATCTGTAAGAAAAACTTCCAACTAACTAAAACAAGATAATGTTCGTCTTTTGCTTACCATTTTGTTTCTCTATGGCTGAAAAAAAATCAGAAAAGAAAAATTTAAAGTGAACTGACCGTCCCTTCTTAAAACGATAACAAGTGAAAGGACATACTGCAAAAATAAAAACAGTTCGGTTTTTTTTTATTATTATTAATTTTTTATTGGTTGAGCGCAAATTGTTTTTGGCTCACCTGTATTTCATTGATAATTTGGAAACTTAAATTCTTGTTACCTTCTTTCGTGGCAACAAGAAATAAATTCTGATTATTTTTGTTCAGGATGACTATCTCATCATCCTGAAACTTTTCAGCCATATGGGCTGGGAAAAAAAACTGAGTGCTTGGGAACTCTGCTAATAGCCGATTCCCAAAGCGTGTTTGGATCTTTTTTAGTTTCTCTATTTTATAATATTTATTTACTTCTACCTCTGCTATATTAATGGTTTTCTTGTTAATAAAAAAAGTGCTCGACATTTTGTTTGCATTAAAGCGCTCCAAAATGCTGTCCACACTTTCTTCAGCCTTGCGCTTTTTCGATGATGGTAACTGCTGCTGTTGTTGTGGTTGTTGCTGCTGCTGTTGTTGTGGTTGTTGCTGCTGCTGTTGTTGTGGTTGTTGCTGCTGCTGTTGTTGTTGTTGTTGATGATGATTTGGTGGTGACTGCTGCAACCATTGCTGTTGTCGCAGCTGTTCTGGTGTAGACAGCATACCACTGCCGAAAAACCCCTCCAGCACACTGTTTTTCAGATCCTCCTGTTGCTGCTGCTGCTGTTGTCGCTGCTGCTGCTGTTGTTGCTGCTGCTGCTGTACCACTTTCAGTGAATGTGGGTCCCTAAGCAGAATATTTTCTAAAATTGTAGCTCTCTCCATTTCTGCTCAGGCTTGACAAAGTACTGATGGATTTTGTCCAAAATCCTAACCTTTTTATATCCACTTCTTCTTCTTCTTCTTCTTATCTCAGTTGGGATAAATACAAAGTTATGTTATACAAACTTGCAAAGTTTAGATAGGCACGTTTTTTTTCCCCCATCCTAACTGTTGGAGTTGTAAACACAGCAGCCCCATCTAAAACTAAAAAATGTCATATAAATCATAGCATAAACATATAAATACACTGCACAAGCGATCGACTCTATAATCCTGAATAAGCATTTTCTAACTCTATAATCCTGAATAAGCATTTTCTAATGTTCGATGTATAACGAACATCCGGCTAAGGTCATTTATGCTAGCAACGCACTTAAGTGAACCAAACGACCACATGCGTGAGGTCATAACCAATCGAACCGATCTTTTGTGCTTGAACGTCGAGTGGTCATTTATGCAAGCTACGCACTTGGGTGAACCAAATAACTGCATGAACCAAGTAAACAAATTCTGTAAAATCGGTATTATGAAGACACTCAATGGTAACACATTGCTTCCTAGTTCACATACATACTTACTTTATGGGTCATGGATAAATGAATGGGGGAAGGAAACAAAAATTACTTTTGTTTTAAGTTTATTTTATTTTGTAATGACCCCACGGTAAAGTGTGGTAGCTATTTTCTATACCATATCGCTTATCATCTAAAGCACTTAGAGCTATTTTTTGTTGCACAATGCTATTTACAACATGTCCCTTAGACTTAATTAAATTCTGTGTTACAATTTTATTCTTGTTATTTTCAATTAAACAATCAAAAAAATCTTCAAAATTAATTTCCATTTTAACAACCGCTTTTTTTATGCCTTTTACCCTTTTAATTTTTTCTCTATTATTTACTTTTATTGAATACATTTTGGATCTTAAGCCTACAAAGTGTGATATTATATGTCCATTCATTTCATCCTTCATAAGACCTACAACTTTTTTATTTACTTGCGGAATTCCCCATGTATTTTCTTGATTATAGTCACTAGTATCAAACCGCCGATTGCAGTCTCTTTTAATTGTATCGTATATATTGGGGCAACGTATCTCATAAATCAAACTATCCGTATCCGTATACATAACTGTACAATTATTGCCGAATTCTGGCCTCATATAATCATAATGATATTCATATATTAGAGTTTTTGAAATATCTAAAATACATAAACCAATATAGATTGGTTTGTTGAAGTTTACTTCAGATTTTGCAAGTTCAATTGCTACCAAATTTTCATTGAGCACAGTACTATTTTTAAAAAAGGGGGATGCAATTAATACTTGTGCACCATGCCTTCCCCCCCATTTTGTAACTAACTTCACATTACTATATTTTCTGACATTTTCCATACACTTACCAAAAACTGCGTTATTATATAATTTATATCTTTCAATATCGAATTTATTTGTTGCTTCAGCTCTTAATTTAGTATTTAAATCTATATACGGCTTAAGCCATGCAGATTGATCAAATTCGAGAATTCTATGAATTTTTTTTAATTTAAGTCCATGCAAAAGAGCTTGTTTTAAGTTCCTGTAATGAAGGATATATTTGACTTTGTTAGTGAGAGTGGCTAATAACTTTTTGTGCTTAGAGCCGGGTGGACATGATAGTTCTGGACAAAAGGGAATGTCACTATGAAGATCATGTAATTCTATAGGATAGTCCAAATCGACTTCAAAAATGTATCCTTTAGCTGAACTATCTGATAGGGAAGATATTTTGTCAACAGTGATATCATGAACGTTTTCAATGAATCTAAAATGCCCCGTCGGTAATAACTGACTCATTGCATAACCATACTGATTGTTTAGGTCCCAATACATGAGAAATTGTTTTTCTTTAGAAGCATCAAAATTATCCAAATACTCATTATTAGCTTCTGAATATCTTTTTGAGCATTGACTTAATCCTCCACGGATCCCTCTTTCAATAAACATAATCATATCTATATCATCAAGAAGCTCTAACTCAATTCTCGTATAATAGAGCATGGCATCCCATGTGTAACCTGGTAGGGTATAATAATGAGCTGGATCTAATTTATGGGTCTTAATAGAATTATACCGAAATTGTTCAAAGATATCAGCCAATAAAAGAACATCTGTTTTCAAATATAAATTTGAATATTCTTCTATTGTTCTAATATTTAGATTATTCCAAACTTGTTGGGCATGGAAATAATCTTCATTACTTATGGCTGCATTGTTTAATTTGTTAAAAAAGAAATGTTTTTCAGGCAAGGATTTTTCAGTAAATTTCTCAAAACTATCTAAATAATCATAGGGATATACACCCTTCCGTTTTAATAGATCCATTTGAAATTGCGTTAAACCTTGGAATTCAGACTCAAGTATTGGGAAAGTACTTAATAGGGATGATAATGAATCTAAACTGCTTCCTAAAAACCTAAAGGAGTCAATAAATCTCATATTAATTTTCGATTTGAATAACTTCTTTGAAAATGATATGTATTTCTCTTTATTTATTGGTAACACATTCACCACACCATCACCAATTCTATGAATCTCTTTGATTATGAAATGTGAATCATATCCACTAAGATTATGGAAAATTATCGGTATTGTAAATGAATCCTTATAATTCAAATTGCAAGTTGAATGTGCGGCACCTCGGTATGTGCCAGTTAAGTGGCAATGGTCACGCACCTTGACATCATTCAATGTGAAATCTTTTTCACAAATAAAACACTTTTGTGCAGATTGAAAACTCAACTGCTGTTCAGTGGAAAGTGTTCCTAATGGCATTTGAAAGGAAAGGTCTGAATCTAATAGAAATGCTAATGTTTTAAGCTCATTCATGAACCAAACTATACAATTTGGACCATGATATGAAGCATATGTTGTATAATTGGATTCAAATGAACTTTTAACATAATATCCAATAGAGCATGGAATATGCTCTTGATACTTATTACCATTCTCTACTTTCTTTAAAATGCATTCTAAATCTGCATATATTACAAGAGGTACCATTAATTTATTTCTAAAGTTCTTAAAACTTATCATCTTGTTATCTGCTTCAGGTAATCTTATTTTACAATTATTTTGGATTATGCAATCCTCCATATGTTTATTTAGTTTTTCGTTAGAATAAAAATATGAAAGACATCTATTACAAAAAAATAATTTATGATTATTTTTGGTTAATTCAGTTTGAAGAAGCCCCGAAATGTTCTTTATCCAAATGTAGTGCTGATTTAAAACAATATGATCAGAAGATTTTTCTTGTAGCAGTAGTAAATCAATATGTTTTCTCTCTTTACATACGTATTTAGAAAGTTTCAGAGAATATATATTAAGTTTTTTATCACGTTGTTCTTTATGCATGGTAAAAATATTTATTGAAATGTTATTGTTTTTTTCAAACAATACAATTTGATCTAATGACATCGGAAAGGTTATTCCATTTAAATTTAGTACATTCGTATAATGTGGATAGCTTGATAATCTATCAGCATGTACTCTACTTGGAAATAAAGCAGATACTACTGCCCATGCAAAGCATGCATTGTCATTATTTTTAACATTAATGCACGCTCTCTTATATGCAATACTTAACGGGGTTTTAATATAGGAACTACCTTGCATTGGTATATATTTACTTATATTAAATACAATATTTATAATGGATGCCAATGCCCATCCACTATCTTTTTCTTGAAACTCATCAAATTTGTTTAGTAATTGGCTTTCCAAATTTTCACATACAATATTTTCTATGATATTTTTATCACTTAAACTAATACATACATTTTTCGTACTTATATATTTCATCTCCTGTCTAATCTCCTCATTATCATCATATTTCCGGAACTCACCACAGAAAACAGCATTAATTTTTATGTTGATGTACTCGTTGATTATCTCCTGCAGTTGATTGATAATTATTGGTCTGCAATCCCTCAGAAAAAGCTTAGGATCGGCGTGTTTTAAATTGGTTATAACACCCGATCTGATTCTTTTTTTAAACGCCGAATTCGGGAGATCTTCCCACTTTAACATCTCCTCACTTGATTGTGGAACAAAGAGTTGTTTGTATGATGATAATGTACCGAGTGCTGATGTAAGATAATAATTTTGCCCGGTAAACTTAGCATCAGGTAACCAACTTTTTAAAAGTTCTATATCTTTTTCACAGTTTTTTAAATTTGCTTCAATATTCGCAGCATTATCACAATCACTATTTCTCCGCAAAAGGAAACTCAATAAATGTGATTGTTGTCTTTCAATCACTTCTTTAATTTGAGGATCCATATTATTTGTTATTACGGTATATTAAAAATGCAACAAGTTCAATGACTCCGTACACAGATTTTAATTTTTTTGTTCGTAGCAACACACACCAGATTAATCAGACGCAGATCAGAATAAAATGCAATAAGTGTCAATGACCCCGTACACAGATTTTTGTTTTTTTGTTCATAGCAACACACACCAGATTAATCAGACGCAGATCAGAATAAAATGCAACAAGTGTCAATGACCCCGTACACAGATTTTTGTTTTTTTGTTCATAGCAACACACACCAGATTAATCAGACGCAGATCAGAATAAAATGCAATAAGTGTCAATGACCCCGTACACAGATTTTTGTTTTTTTGTTCATAGCAACACACACCAGATTAATCAGACGAAGATCAGAATCAGTTCTTATAAACTCGTTCGTACATACATAGATGAGGAGCTGAAAAACGACTTTAAAGCTCAAACCTACTTATGACTGACCTTGAAATCACATATGTAGCAACACACACCAAATTATTAATCCCCCTCAACCGACCAAGAAGCTCCCAACACATGAACGGCCTTCTTGTCAGATTAGCAACCAAAAAAACGAAAAAGGCCTTTGAAACAACCCCACCCAAGCCACATGCATACACTCAGCAACCAAAAAAACCTTGAAGTCAAAACGACCTTGAAGTCAAAACGACCTTGAATTCAAAAACGACCTTGAAATCACATATGTAGCAACACACACCAAACTAGTAATCCCCCTCAACCGACGATGAAGCTCTCAACACATGAACGGCCTTCCTGTCAGATGACACGTTACCGCATGTCTAGAACACAGCAATCCCATCTAAAACTAAAAAAAACGTCATATAAATCATAGCATAAACATATAAACACACTGCACAAGCGATCGACTCTATAACCCCGAATAAGCATTTTCTAATGTTCGATGTATAACGAACATCTCCCGGCTAAGGGCATTTATGCAAGCAACGCACTTAAGCGAACCAAACGACCACATGCGCGAGGTCATAACCAATCGAACCGATCTTTTGTGCTTGAACGTCGAGTGGTCATTTATACAAGCTACGCACTTGGGTGACCCAAATGACTGCACGAACCAAGTAAACAAATTCTGTAAAATCGGTATTATGATGACACTCACATACATACATATGTACATACATACATACTTACTTTATGGGTCATGGATAAATGAATGGGGGGAAATCAAAAATCATTTTTTTTTTTTTCGGTCTTGAACAAACAATAAACAAAAAACAGAAAACCTTGAAGTCAAAACGGCCTTGAAGTCAAAGCGACCTTGAAGTCAAAACGGCCTTGAAGTCAAAGCGGCCTTGAAGTAAAAAAAAACGGCCTTGAACGGTGATGACTCATTTCTGACTCATTTCCTGGTCTAGAACCGGCATAGCCCTACTACTGATATACGCTCCTTAAGTAAGCTACCGTACCATAAGCTCGCATACTGGCATCAGAGAATATATGAATAGTTACTGACGACGCTGAAGGAAATTGCAATGCAGATCGGGGAATGGTAAAATTCTTAAGCTCCAATAAATTTTGGACACATTCGTGCCATTCGTTTGAAAGCTCAGACGGAAGCACCTGATCCCATGACAAATTTTCTTTCCAAATCGATTGAAACAGAATCTTTAGCCGTATTATCACGGGACCTAGCATTCCCAATGGATCGTAAATACGGGCAATCGTTTGTAATACATTCCTTTTCGTTGCTCCTAATAGTTTGGACGTTAGTAATGTTTCAATGGAATTCATAACTACTGCTAGTTCATCAGATTTTACGAACCATGCAAGACCAAGGACTTTCTGTAGGTTTAAACACTCACCCGAACAAAGCGCTTTGCACACTACTGGGCTATTGGAATTCCATTTCCGGAGGTTCATACAAGCATCCTTCAAAACTAAAACTGCTTCTTCACACATTCGTTTTCCCTCTTCTTCCTCTTCGAAGCTCATCACAAGATCGTCCATGTAGAAACTGTTAAGCAAAACTCTGCATGTTCCAGGATACATTTTCGATGTAGATAAATGCGTGCGCAGTGTAGCAGTCAGTAAAAATGGACTTGAATTTACACCGAAAGTCACCCTTGTCATTTGATACTCGGCTATTTCAGACTTTCCTGTCAATGGTGTTTTCGACGGTTCATACCAAAGAAATCGGTGGCTATCTCGCTCCCTCTCATGAAGAAGAATTTGTAGGAAGGCCTTTTCGATGTCTGCCACGGCTCCAAATCGCCCGAGCCGGAAATTCAACAAAATCTTTAATACATCCGGCAAAAGATTTGCACCAACCTGTAGCATATCATTCAGTGATGGATTGTCGTTTGTTCGTGCCGATGCGTCAAACACTATTCGTTGCTTCGCTATTCGTTGTGGCTCCGCCTTGGTTGTAGAGGTAATAGGTTGAGCTACTCCGTCTGCAATAAGTTGTCTAATACAGCTATCATATTGTTTGAATTCAGCTGGATCACGCAGTAGTCGTGTCGTTAAAGAGCTAAGACGTTTCACAGCACACTCTTTATTGCACTTAATATCCGCCTTATCGTCTAGCCACGGCAGAGAAGCCATATACCGAGCGCCTGGTCTGGTTATACATTTTTTAGTCAACTCATTGGCTAAATGTTGGTTCTCTGTTTCTTCGCACCGAATGCCGATTGACTCCAGCGACCAAAGTGCAGTGAAATTATCCTTTATGAGCGCGGATGAATGCAGGATTGCACTGCAAATAAAAGTAGAACATGAATTATCATTCGCTTGAGCAGTCTTACCGGAACGATTCACTCCTTGTATTGTCCAACCAAATACGGTCTCAACAGCTCTAAGACTCGATGAAATCTTCTTCTGTTTTCCCGTTACGATAGACCAATAGTGATCCGAGCCTATTAAGACACCAAGTCCCTCTTGTGTTTTCCCATTGCAAATACGAGTATCAGCTAGATGCAAATTTTCAAACCAGCTGCATGAAGTATCAGGGGCTGGTAGTATGTCAACACAAATTTCCGGCACTTCAATTGCCTCCAGAACTACACTATCATTTGTGTGTTGACTTTTCAGTTGAACTTCTACCCTCTTGAATTTCCTGAACGGGGATTGCTCCTTGCAGCCAAAGGGTAGGACTGAAATACTCATATCGCCAGTAGATGGAAGACACAATTTCCGCTCTAAATCTTCCCGAATAAAAGAAAATTGGCTGCCGCCATCGATAACTAAACGAACACCCATTTCCTTATCGCCACTTGGTGCAGATGCGATACTCCAAGCCGTCTTCAAGAACACCTCGTTGTTTTCGGTGCACATATTATGTGCGCACAAGTTCGTTGCACTTTGATGTTGTTCTTGTTTATATGTTGATTTTTGAACAGGCTGGTTTTTTGTAAAAGAAGGGTCACATAATGAGGTTAAATGCTTCCCTTTGCATTTTTCACAGGATAGCCATTTGGAACTCCGGCATTTTTTTGACGAATGTCCTCGATTGGCACATCGAAAACAGCGTCCAGTTTTTCTTAAAATATCCCTTTTTGCAAAAATTGACATTTCGCTGTCACAATTTTTGGTTGAATGCTTGTCTGATGAGCAAAACACGCATGCGCTCGTCCCGCCTGATGACATTAGGCTTGCTGCAGTTGTGCGAGTGGGAGAGCAATACTTAGCGGTGTGAGGAAGACCACAGGCTTTACTTAATTCCAAGGATTCGACCTCTTTCTTCAGGAAGTGCATTATAGCTCTCACCTGTTTATCCCCAATGTTGGTTAATGTTGAACTGCAGCTTTTGTCATCTCCGTCCATAGCTTCAGAAGTATTGCGTTCCTCTTCATTCAATCGATAGTAGTCCACACGTAACTCAGCTGGCAAACACCGAAGGAGAATGCTTTTCAGCATTACATTATACTGATGAGTTGGTATCTTCAATGATGTAAGAGTGCGACAGCAAGCTGTTACTGAATTGTACAAATCGCGAAGGCTGGCGACATCGTTCCTTGATGTTACAGGTCGGAGAGAGAGCAACTGTTGCATATTTTTATCCACTAGCCGTTCCGTACTTCCATATTGTTCTTGCAAAAGCGACACAGCAGACTCGTAACACATTCCAGATGCGGTGAATCCGGAAATTGTTTTCTTAGCGCTCCCCACTAATACAGATTCTAGGTACCCAAATTTATCGGATGCTGTGAGACTTCCGTTTTCATGTATTGCTCCCAAAATGGCAGCCAGTTTCTATAGTTACCGTCAAACTTTTTGAGTTCCAATTTTGGAAGCTTTAATGATGTACTTGTTGTTCGTGGATCATTTGATGATGAATTAGTTTCCGCTGTTGATTGTTTTTTCCTCAATTTTTGAAGTCGGGTGTCCAAGCGGGCAAGCGTTCCAACAGCCGTATCTTCGTATTCAATTATTTTTTCCATTTCTCGATCCAAGTCTTCCGACGCTAAAAGCTGTTTGTTTTGTACTTCCCGATTGATCATGTTTAAGCTTTCATGAGCCGTTGTCAATCGTCGGATGAGATTAACCAGTTCTTCTTCCTGATGGTCGTACTCATCGATGGATTCGGATTTCGTATCCGTGCTATTTAAAAGTTCGACCGCGCTTTTAACCAATCTGGTAACTTGGCCTCGATAAGCGCTACGAGCAGATAATTCAACTGCCATTACAAATGTTTATCGCGTTAATCTCTGTTCACTGAATCTCCTGGGTTTCGGCACCATATAAAAAAAACCCGCTACTACAACTCACTAAAAGATCAGCCAAGATTTAAAACCGCAATAATCCTTTATTCTGTCTACACTTACTTGGTTACAAAGGAAGAATGGCCAAGAGGCCGTTACTCATTCCAGAAAGTCCTAATATGCTGATATATGTACATATTATAGTTATTAGAAAAGGCAAAATATATAGGTAGAGTAAAGTAAAGGAAAAATTATATCAAAGTACAGGGAGGTTATATAAATGACTTGTGAGCAAACAATAGAAATTTACATTTTAAGCTTTAATTTTCAACAGTGATGATGGTGATGATGGTGATGATGGTGATGATGGTGATGATGGTGATCATGGTGATCATGGTGATGAGTGCGGTGATGGTGACGGTGGAGATTATGGTGACGATAATGATAGTGATGATGGTGATGATGGTGATGATGGTGATGATGGTGATGATGGTGATGATGGTGATGATGGTGATGATGGTGATGATGGTGATGATGGTGATGATGGTGATGATGGTGATGATGGTGATGATGGTGATGATGGTGGAGATTTTGATGATGGCGATGATGGTGATGATGGTGATGATGGTGATGATGGTGATGATGGTGATGATGGGGATGATGGTGATGCTGATGCTGATGGTGATGATGGTGGTGATGGTGGTGATGGTGGTGATGGTGGTGGTGGTGGTGATGATGGTGATGATGGTGTTGATGGTGATGATGGTGATGATGGTGATGATGGTGATGATGGTGATGATGGTGGTCATGGTGATGATGGTGATGAGGGTGATGATGGTAATGAGGGTGACGATGGTGATGATGGTGATTATGGTGATGAAGGTGATGATGGTGACGATGGTAATGATGGTGATGATGGTGATGATTTTGATGATGGTGATGATGGTGATGATGGTGATGATGGTGATGATGGGGATGATGGTGATGCTGATGCTGATGGTGATGATGGTGATGATGGTGATGATGGTGGTCATGGTGATGATGGTGATGAGGGTGATGATGGTAATGAGGGTGACGATGGTGATGATGGTGATTATGGTGATGAAGGTGATGATGGTGACGATGGTAATGATGGTGATGATGGTGATGATTTTGATGATGGTGATGATGGTGATGATGGCGATGACAGTGATGATGGTTATGATGGTGAAGAGGGTGATGATGGTGATGGTGGTGATGGTGGTGATGATGGTGATGATTGTGAGGATGGTGATGATGGCGATTATGATGATGATGGCGATTATGATGATGATGGCGATTATGATGATGATGGTGATGAGGGTGATGATGGTAATAAGGGTGACGATGGTGACGATGGTGATGATGGTGATTATGGTGATGAAGGTGATGATGGTGACGATGGTAATGATGGTGATGATGGTGATGATTTTGATGATGGTGATGATGGTGATGATGGTGATGATGGTGATGATTTCGATGATGGTGATGATGGTGATGATGGCGATGGCGGTGATGATGGTGACGGTGGAGATTATGGTGACGATAATGATAGTGATGATGGCGATGACGGTGATGATGGTTATGATGGTGAAGAGGGTGATGATGGTGATGGTGGTGATGATGGTGATGATTGTGAGGATGGTGATGATGGTGGTGATGGTGGTGATGGTGGTGATGGTGGTGGTGGTGGTGATGATGGTGATGATGGTGTTGATGGTGATGATGGTGATGATGGTGATGATGGTGATGATGGTGGTCATGGTGATGATGGTGATGAGGGTGATGATGGTAATGAGGGTGACGATGGTGATGATGGTGATGATGGTGATGATGGTGATGATGGTGGTCATGGTGATGATGGTGATGAGGGTGATGATGGTAATGAGGGTGACGATGGTGATGATGGTGATTATGGTGATGAAGGTGATGATGGTGACGATGGTAATGATGGTGATGATGGTGATGATTTTGATGATGGTGATGATGGTGATGATGGTGATTATGGTGACGATAATGATAGTGACGATGGTGATGATGGTGATTATGGTGATGAAGGTGATGATGGTGACGATGGTAATGATGGTGATGATGGTGATGATGGTGATCATGGTGATCATGGTGATGAGTGCGGTGATGGTGACGGTGGAGATTATGGTGACGATAATGATAGTGATGATGGTGATGATGGTGATGATGGTGATGATGGTGATGATGGTGATGATGGCGATGATGGTGATGATGGTGATGATGGTGATGATGGTGATGATGGTGATGATGGGGATGATGGTGATGCTGATGCTGATGGTGATGATGGTGGTGATGGTGGTGATGGTGGTGATGGTGGTGGTGGTGGTGATGATGGTGATGATGGTGATGATGGTGTTGATGGTGATGATGGTGATGATGGTGATGATGGTGATGATGGTGATGATGGCGATGATGGTGATGATGGTGATGATGGTGATGATGGTGATGATGGTGATGATGGTGATGATGGGGATGATGGTGATGCTGATGCTGATGGTGATGATGGTGGTGATGGTGGTGATGGTGGTGGTGGTGGTGATGATGGTGATGATGGTGATGATGGTGATCATGGTGATCATGGTGATGAGTGCGGTGATGGTGACGGTGGAGATTATGGTGACGATAATGATAGTGATGATGGTGATGATGGTGATGATGGTGATGATGGTGATGATGGTGATGATGGTGATGATGGCGATGATGGTGATGATGGTGATGATGGTGATGATGGTGATGATGGTGATGATGGGGATGATGGTGATGCTGATGCTGATGGTGATGATGGTGGTGATGGTGGTGATGGTGGTGATGGTGGTGGTGGTGGTGATGATGGTGATGATGGTGTTGATGGTGATGATGGTGATGATGGTGATGATGGTGATGATGGTGATGATGGTGATGATGGTGGTCATGGTGATGATGGTGATGAGGGTGATGATGGTAATGAGGGTGACGATGGTGATGATGGTGATTATGGTGATGAAGGTGATGATGGTGACGATGGTAATGATGGTGATGATGGTGATGATTTTGATGATGGTGATGATGGTGATGATGGTGATGATGGTGATGATTTTGATGATGGTGATGATGGTGATGATGGCGATGACGGTGATGATGGTTATGATGGTGAAGAGGGTGATGATGGTGATGGTGGTGATGATGGTGATGATTGTGAGGATGGTGATGATGGCGATTATGATGATGATGGCGATTATGATGATGATGGCGATTATGATGATGATGGTGATGAGGGTGATGATGGTAATGAGGGTGACGATGGTGATGAAGGTGATGATGGTGACGATGGTAATGATGGTGATGATGGTGATGATTTTGATGACGGTGATGATGGTGATGATGGTGATGATGGTGATGATTTCGATGATGGTGATGATGGTGATGATGGCGATGGCGGTGATGATGGTGACGGTGGAGATTATGGTGACGATAATGATAGTGATGATGGCGATGACGGTGATGATGGTTATGATGGTGAAGAGGGTGATGATGGTGATGGTGGTGATGATGGTGATGATTGTGAGGATGGTGATGATGGTGGTGATGGTGGTGATGGTGGTGATGGTGGTGGTGGTGGTGATGATGGTGATGATGGTGTTGATGGTGATGATGGTGATGATGGTGATGATGGTGATGATGGTGATGATGGTGGTCATGGTGATGATGGTGATGAGGGTGATGATGGTAATGAGGGTGACGATGGTGATGATGGTGATTATGGTGATGAAGGTGATGATGGTGACGATGGTAATGATGGTGATGATGGTGATGATTTTGATGATGGTGATGATGGTGATGATGGTGATTATGGTGACGATAATGATAGTGACGATGGTGATGATGGTGATTATGGTGATGAAGGTGATGATGGTGACGATGGTAATGATGGTGATGATGGTGATGATTTTGATGATGGTGATAAAGGTGATGATGGTGATGATGGTGATGATGGTGATGATGGTGATGATGGTGATGATGGTGATGATGGTCATGATGGTGATCATGGTGATGAGTGCGGTGATGGTGACGGTGGAGATTATGGTGACGATAATGATAGTGATGATGGTGATGATGGTGATGATGGTGATGATGGTGATGATGGTGATGATGGTGATGATGGTGATGATGGTGATGATGGTGATGATGGTGATGATGGTGATGATGGTGATGATGGTGATGATGGTGATGATGGTGATGATGGTGATGATGGTGATGATGGTGGAGATTTTGATGATGGCGATGATGGTGATGATGGTGATGATGGTGATGATGGTGATGATGGGGATGATGGTGATGCTGATGCTGATGGTGATGATGGTGATTATGGTGATGAAGGTGATGATGGTGACGATGGTAATGATGGTGATGATGGTGATGATTTTGATGATGGTGATGATGGTGATGATGGCGATGACGGTGATGATGGTTATGATGGTGAAGAGGGTGATGATGGTGATGGTGGTGATGATGGTGATGATTGTGAGGATGGTGATGATGGCGATTATGATGATGATGGCGATTATGATGATGATGGCGATTATGATGATGATGGTGATGAGGGTGATGATGGTAATAAGGGTGACGATGGTGACGATGGTGATGATGGTGATTATGGTGATGAAGGTGATGATGGTGACGATGGTAATGATGGTGATGATGGTGATGATTTTGATGATGGTGATGATGGTGATGATGGTGATGATGGTGATGATTTCGATGATGGTGATGATGGTGATGATGGCGATGGCGGTGATGATGGTGACGGTGGAGATTATGGTGACGATAATGATAGTGACGATGGCGATGACGGTGATGATGGTTATGATGGTGAAGAGGGTGATGATGGTGATGGTGGTGATGATGGTGATGATTGTGAGGATGGTGATGATGGTGGTGATGGTGGTGATGGTGGTGATGGTGATGATGGTGATGATGGTGATGATGGTGATGATGGTGATGATGGTGATGATGGTGATGATGGTGATGATGGTGATGATGGTGATGATGGTGATGATGGTGATGATGGTGATGATGGTGATGATGGTGATGATGGTGATGATGGTGATGATGGTGATGATGGTGATGATGGTGATGATGGGGATGATGGTGATGCTGATGCTGATGGTGATGATGGTGATTATGGTGATGAAGGTGATGATGGTGACGATGGTAATGATGGTGATGATGGTGATGATTTTGATGATGGTGATGATGGTGATGATGGCGATGACGGTGATGATGGTTATGATGGTGAAGAGGGTGATGATGGTGATGGTGGTGATGATGGTGATGATTGTGAGGATGGTGATGATGGCGATTATGATGATGATGGCGATTATGATGATGATGGCGATTATGATGATGATGGCGATTATGATGATGATGGTGATGAGGGTGATGATGGTAATAAGGGTGACGATGGTGACGATGGTGATGATGGTGATTATGGTGATGAAGGTGATGATGGTGACGATGGTAATGATGGTGATGATGGTGATGATTTTGATGATGGTGATGATGGTGATGATGGTGATGATGGTGATGATTTCGATGATGGTGATGATGGTGATGATGGCGATGGCGGTGATGATGGTGACGGTGGAGATTATGGTGACGATAATGATAGTGATGATGGCGATGACGGTGATGATGGTTATGATGGTGAAGAGGGTGATGATGGTGATGGTGGTGATGATGGTGATGATTGTGAGGATGGTGATGATGGTGGTGATGGTGGTGATGGTGGTGATGGTGGTGGTGGTGGTGATGATGGTGATGATGGTGTTGATGGTGATGATGGTGATGATGGTGATGATGGTGATGATGGTGGTCATGGTGATGATGGTGATGAGGGTGATGATGGTAATGAGGGTGACGATGGTGATGATGGTGATTATGGTGATGAAGGTGATGATGGTGACGATGGTAATGATGGTGATGATGGTGATGATTTTGATGATGGTGATGATGGTGATGATGGTGATTATGGTGACGATAATGATAGTGACGATGGTGATGATGGTGATTATGGTGATGAAGGTGATGATGGTGACGATGGTAATGATGGTGATGATGGTGATGATGGTGATCATGGTGATCATGGTGATGAGTGCGGTGATGGTGACGGTGGAGATTATGGTGACGATAATGATAGTGATGATGGTGATGATGGTGATGATGGTGATGATGGTGATGATGGTGATGATGGCGATGATGGTGATGATGGTGATGATGGTGATGATGGTGATGATGGTGATGATGGGGATGATGGTGATGCTGATGCTGATGGTGATGATGGTGGTGATGGTGGTGATGGTGGTGATGGTGGTGGTGGTGGTGATGATGGTGATGATGGTGTTGATGGTGATGATGGTGATGATGGTGATGATGGTGATGATGGTGATGATGGTGATGATGGCGATGATGGTGATGATGGTGATGATGGTGATGATGGTGATGATGGTGATGATGGTGATGATGGTGATGATGGGGATGATGGTGATGCTGATGCTGATGGTGATGATAGTGGTGATGGTGGTGATGGTGGTGGTGGTGGTGATGATGGTGATGATGGTGATGATGGTGATCATGGTGATCATGGTGATGAGTGCGGTGATGGTGACGGTGGAGATTATGGTGACGATAATGATAGTGATGATGGTGATGATGGTGATGATGGTGATGATGGTGATGATGGTGATGATGGTGATGATGGTGATGATGGCGATGATGGTGATGATGGTGATGATGGTGATGATGGTGATGATGGTGATGATGGGGATGATGGTGATGCTGATGCTGATGGTGATGATGGTGGTGATGGTGGTGATGGTGGTGATGGTGGTGGTGGTGGTGATGATGGTGATGATGGTGTTGATGGTGATGATGGTGATGATGGTGATGATGGTGATGATGGTGATGATGGTGATGATGGTGGTCATGGTGATGATGGTGATGAGGGTGATGATGGTAATGAGGGTGACGATGGTGATGATGGTGATTATGGTGATGAAGGTGATGATGGTGACGATGGTAATGATGGTGATGATGGTGATGATTTTGATGATGGTGATGATGGTGATGATGGTGATGATGGTGATGATTTTGATGATGGTGATGATGGTGATGATGGCGATGACGGTGATGATGGTTATGATGGTGAAGAGGGTGATGATGGTGATGGTGGTGATGATGGTGATGATTGTGAGGATGGTGATGATGGCGATTATGATGATGATGGCGATTATGATGATGATGGCGATTATGATGATGATGGTGATGAGGGTGATGATGGTAATGAGGGTGACGATGGTGACGATGGTGATGATGGTGATTATGGTGATGAAGGTGATGATGGTGACGATGGTAATGATGGTGATGATGGTGATGATTTTGATGATGGTGATGATGGTGATGATGGTGATGATGGTGATGATTTCGATGATGGTGATGATGGTGATGATGGCGATGGCGGTGATGATGGTGACGGTGGAGATTATGGTGACGATAATGATAGTGATGATGGCGATGACGGTGATGATGGTTATGATGGTGAAGAGGGTGATGATGGTGATGGTGGTGATGATGGTGATGATTGTGAGGATGGTGATGATGGTGGTGATGGTGGTGATGGTGGTGATGGTGGTGGTGGTGGTGATGGTGATGATGGTGGTCATGGTGATGATGGTGATGAGGGTGATGATGGTAATGAGGGTGACGATGGTGATGATGGTGATTATGGTGATGAAGGTGATGATGGTGATGATGGTGACGATGGTAATGATGGTGATGATGGTGATGATTTTGATGATGGTGATGATGGTGATGATGGTGATTATGGTGACGATAATGATAGTGACGATGGTGATGATGGTGATTATGGTGATGAAGGTGATGATGGTGACGATGGTAATGATGGTGATGATGGTGATGATTTTGATGATGGTGATAAAGGTGATGATGGTGATGATGGTGATGATGGTGATGATGGTGATGATGGTGATGATGGTGATGATGGTGATGATGGTCATGATGGTGATCATGGTGATGAGTGCGGTGATGGTGACGGTGGAGATTATGGTGACGATAATGATAGTGATGATGGTGATGATGGTGATGATGGTGATGATGGTGATGATGGTGATGATGGTGATGATGGTGATGATGGTGATGATGGTGATGATGGTGATGATGGTGATGATGGTGATGATGGTGATGATGGTGATGATGGTGATGATGGTGATGATGGTGATGATGGTGGAGATTTTGATGATGGCGATGATGGTGATGATGGTGATGATGGTGATGATGGGGATGATGGTGATGCTGATGCTGATGGTGATGATGGTGGTGATGGTGGTGATGGTGGTGATGGTGGTGATGGTGGTGATGATGGTGATGATGGTGTTGATGGTGATGATGGTGATGATGGTGATGATGGTGATGATGGTGGTCATGGTGATGATGGTGATGAGGGTGATGATGGTAATGAGGGTGACGATGGTGATGATGGTGATTATGGTGATGAAGGTGATGATGGTGACGATGGTAATGATGGTGATGATGGTGATGATTTTGATGATGGTGATGATGGTGACGGTGGAGATTATGGTGACGATAATGATAGTGATGATGGCGATGACGGTCATGATGGTTATGATGGTGAAGAGGGTGATGATGGTGATGGTGGTGATGATGGTGATGATTGTGAGGATGGTGATGATGGCGATTATGATGATGATGGCGATTATGATGATGATTTCGATGATGGTGATGATGGTGATGATGGCGATGGCGGTGATGATGGTGATGATGGTGATGATGGTGATGATGGTGATGATGGTGATGATGGTGATGATTTTGATGATGGTGATGATGGTGATGATGGCGATGACGGTGATGATGGTTATGATGGTGAAGAGGGTGATGATGGTGATGGTGGTGATGATGGTGATGATTGTGAGGATGGTGATGATGGCGATTATGATGATGATGGCGATTATGATGATGATGGCGATTATGATGATGATGGTGATGAGGGTGATGATGGTAATGAGGGTGACGATGGTGACGATGGTAATGATGGTGATGATGGTGATGATGGTGATGATTTTGATGATGGTGATGATGGTGACGGTGGAGATTATGGTGACGATAATGATAGTGATGATGGTGATGATGGTGACGATGGTGATGATGGTGATGATGCTGATGATGCTGATGATGCTGATGATGCTGATGATGCTGATGATGCTGATGATGCTGATGATGGTGATGATGGTGATGATGGCGATTATGATGATGATGGTGATAGGGTGACGATGGTGATTGTTACATAAAGCGATTACATACGCTTGCTCGCATCCATATTGCGCTCACAACTCTACTGCGCTAGCCACTCCGCCACGAGCCATTTGATCATACACTTTGGCTATCAGATCTTCATCAGCCAATGAGCAACCGCCACGCCGAATTGTAACACCGGGCACTCGGCTACCGATGGAGTGTGGTCGATGCCCCCGCCCGCATTCTCACGACGACTGCAGAAGGCTACGGATGTGCATCTATCTCGACACACTTAACTTAATTTATATAAGTTTTTCTTTTATTAAATAAACACCTTTTTTTTCCTTCAAGCACAAAACATTTTTTTTTTTTTTTTCTCAAACATAAAACATTGGTCCTTCGAGCCACCCGCGATTAATTGTTATTAATCACCCCTTTTCTTGTGGTTGACTGATTGTCTGTGCGAACTGTGGTAAAATCAACAACTGAGCCGCCTTCGGACCAAGAGCTGTAGCAGATTCATTGGAGGAAATACCATCTTGTAAGGATGACCGCACTTAAATTACAAAAAAATTTGTTGAAGCAAATTATTCGGGATTATGACAACTTCGGCAAACGCTCGCCGAAGGAACGCACCAGGAATTATATATTCAATAGACTAACAACGCTGGAAGAAACATTTAAATTAAGTACCCAATATAACACCGACGGTATCACAGCTGCAGAACCTGGGAAGGAACAGGAATTGGAGGACATATTTGATAAAATCAAGGATACGTATATCGACTATAAAACGGCGTTGTTGGACAGCAGAGACAAGTTGGAGCTACCAGCGGAAACCCCGGTGAGTGCTAGCTCTAGCAGTAACGAAAAAACGGTAATGCGTCTGCCTAAGATAAATATTCCAGTTTTTTGTGGTGACTATAAAACTTGGAAGTCATTCTACGATATTTTTATAACGCTTATCCACACCAATAAAGATTTATCGGAGGTAGAAAAATTACATTACCTGAAATCTAGCCTACGCGATGAAGCCGCGCGAATTATACAACATCTCCCGATCAGCGTTGGAAATTACGCACCTGCGTGGGAAATATTAACCTCACGATACGACCACAAACGGGTTTTGGTGAACGAACAGCTACGAGTGTTCTTTGGCCAGGAGACAATTCACCACGAGAGCGCTGTGTCGTTAAAGAACCTTCTGGACACATCGGTCGAATGTTGTCACGCGCTGAAGAACCTACAGGTACCGGTGGAACAATGGGACGCCATTCTGATTTTTTGTATTGTCCGGAAGTTGCCTGCCATTACCCAAAGGCTATGGGAAGAAAAGCTCGGGAACACTAAAGAACTCCCAAAGTTTACCGAGTTTTCGGAGTTTCTTGAGGCACGTTTTCGGACGCTGGAAGCGGTAAGCCAACAGAAGGAGATAAAAAGTAAGGAAAACGCAAAGACCAAGGCGTTTCATCTAAAACAGGAGAAGAGGGATCAATTCTCGTGCAAGGTTTGTAGCAAAGGTGCTCATGCCTTGCGAACATGCGGAAAATTCTTAAAGATGGATATCACAACACGCAGAAGGACAGTCAACAGCATCGGCTTCTGCGAAAATTGTTTGGCGTATAGCCACTCCACGCCACAATGCCCAAGCAGACTTAGGTGTTACTTCTGCCAACAGCCACACCACTCACTGCTACACATGAACGCCACTATGCTCTCACAGACAGAAGCACACAATCAACACACTCGACACTACATAACACCTACAACAACAAGGACATCCACACAACCGACAGCGCACAATTCTCAACAAACATTCAACCCCACACATACACAATCACATCATACACAAGAACATCAAATCAATTTAGACGCAGTTCCTTTCGAGCCAACACACATCAACAGCTTGCACACAACGGGGAAGACGGAGGTATTACTAGCAACGGCGGTCGTCAACGTGCAAACTTCATCGGGACAGAGAATCAGGCTCCGCGCTCTCATTGATCCAGGGTCAGAGGCGACGTTTATAACAACTCGAGCCGCACAGCTGTTAGGAATGAAGGTCAAGCGGGCTCTCGTCGAGGTAACAGGATTGGGTAAATCCAATACTGGAACATGTCAAGGATATGTCGACATCCAAATAGGGTCGACACATTCGGATTTCCAGACCACGACCAAAGCCTTGATTTTCAAGACCCTTACTGGCCTCCTTCCTGCAGACAAAGTAACACCGCACAAGTGGAGCCATATAAACGATTTATTGTTGGCCGACCCATACTTTCATACTCCCGCCGAAGTGGACCTGCTTCTGGGAAACGATGTCTACGCAGATATTATTCTGCCGGACGTTGTACGAGGAGAAGATGATCGCACTCCAATCGCGCAAAGCACCGAATTCGGTTGGATCTTGATGGGCAGAATCTCTCAACCGGATCAGAAGGTAAGAAGTTTCTTGCAAGTTACTAACATTGAACGACAGTTGTCACGTTTTTGGGAGATGGAGGAAGTCCCTTTTAAAAGGGGTCAATCCGAGGAGGACAAAGAGTGCGAACGATTTTTTCAGATGACCACGAAACGGGGTAGCAACGGGCGGTACGAAGTATCGTTACCCTTCAAGGCAGGTTGTAGGCCCGCGCTTGGACCCTCGAAGCAAGGGGCCTTGCGTAGGTTTACTCACCTGGAGCAGCGTTTTCGCGCGAATCCGAAGCTACATGAAGAATATAAAAAATGCATGAGGGAGTATTTATCATTCGACCACATGGAGGAGGTGGATCACGAGAACGATGAACATCTCAGGAGCGGACAACACTACTTCCTACCTCACCATGCTGTGTTCAAAGAGACGAGCTCCACCACCAAACTCAGAGTGGTTTTCGACGCTGCGGCCAAAGGTATAGATGGGACCTCGTTAAATCACCATCTGATGACGGGACCTAAAACACAAACGGACATCACGGACATGGTTTTGAGATGGCGAATGCACAAGTTTACCTTCACCGCTGACGTTGAGAAAATGTACCGTCAAATCCGTGTAGATCCTGGGGATTCATTTTACCAACTGATATTTTGGCGCGAAAAGGAGGACGACCCACTCAAGATGTATCGGTTAAAAACAGTCACATTCGGCACGACATGTGCACCATATCTCGCCATACGAACACTTAACCAATTAGCGGACGACGAATTGCATAAATATCCCTTAGGCGCACGAGTTATCAGTTGCGCTTCGGCGGGTTTAAAAAAAATATACACGATCTCTACTAGTTGAACACAAAAACTTTATTAAATTCAAATTCAATTTTACACAACTTTTATATTTTTGTTTTTGCTGAGTTACAGAAATGATTTGCACATAATTAATCGAGTCGTTAAGCAATTACAATTGAGTTCTGAGAATTGTGGAAAGTGGGTTGGTCATTGCATTTTATTTCTGGGTTTTGGATTTGTGAAAGTAGGTGACATCAGGTCGATGCCTGGTGCTTGGCTGGTGCTGCGTTTGGTTTCTGGGAATTATGGATATGGGGAAGTGGGTGACTTCGGGTCGATGTCTGATGGTTGGTTGGTGGAGAGCGGGGTGTCGGTGTGGTGTTGGTAACTCCTCCCCCCTTAGTGTAGAGCGAAGGCCACAGCGAGTTCGGTGGGGCTGTAGCGGGGTTCAGGAAGGCTGGATCTGTGGTTTCTAGAGTTATTGTGTTGCGGAGTCTTCTTATGATGATCAGGAATGCAAGAAGTAATGTTGTCAGTATTATGAATGTTGGAGTAATGATGTAGGTGTACTGGTCGGTTTGGAGTTGCAGGCTGCTTATGGCATCCAGGTTTTTGAAATGGTATTCCTTGACTTTCTGGAGAGTGAGCTGTTCTATTGTTGTGTTAGAGTGGATTACACTGTAAGATGCTGGCAGGATGTGTATTTCGTCAATATGGGTCCCTATGTTGTCGGCGTATACGATGTTGTTTACTTTTACAGAGCACCTTTGATATGTAATAAGGGAGGTGCCTTCTATAGAATGTTGAAGTTTACTGCAAGTAGATTGGATTTTAGTGGGTGGTACATTAAGAAAAAGTATATGATTTGGTTCTGGTTGGTATATTCGTGTTGTGAGTTGAGTGTCGATTGTAGTACAGTGAGCTGGCAGGTTCAAAATGATGGCTCCGATACAAGGGGAATCCTTTAGCTTTTCTTGATGGCTTGATGTCGGGCAGTAAAATGTACCTTCTATCTTTGGACAAATATTTTCGAAATATTGGATATCTTCATTGTTATAGATAATGTATTGTTTCGTGAAAATTTCTCTCGTCTTATTAATGGGGAGTGGGATTATGTGGGACATAACATATGATTGTGGGGAGAGTATGGGAATTTGGACATTGAAGATTATGTTGGAATGGTTATAGTAAGCCTGGAGACCAAGGAGTTCGTATATGTGCTCACCGGATATGATATCTATTGATTGATTTCTGAGAATTCTGAAGATTTCATCTAGTTCTACCGGGTCAAGGATTAATTTTGGAATAACATTTAGTTTAGCCAGGACGATGGCTTCTGCTATGTTTATTATATGGTTGTTCAGAAGGTCAATATTGTAATTTATTTGATTAAGATATTGTGACTGGATAGTTAGCTCTTCACTTCTTCTAATTTTGTTGTTTGTGGACTCAAAGTTTAGATTTAAATATCTTTGAATTACCTGTTGCTCCTTATTGATATGGGCAGTTATGTTATTGAATCTTTTAATCATTTGGCTATTGAGATACATTTGATTTGTTATGCTTTGTGTCAGATTGTTTCCTGTGGCTTTGAGAAGTTCTATTTCCTTATTTATGTTAAGGGCGTCGTTAGTGTCCATGTTTCCAGTTATGAATTTAATTGCTGTCCCTAGTCCGTCAACTAGTCCTCTCTTGTTCCTATTCTTTGGAGTTAATATTGATAGTTTATTCTTTAATTCTTCTAGTTTTAGTCTAGTGGTTTTTGTTAAGCTGTTGAATGTGTTTTGTTTTTCAAAAATGTCAAGTGATTGTGAAATTTCTTGAATGTTACTGTTATATGTTTCTAGGTTTATGATATGTACGAGTTTGCTGTAGCTGATAATTGTTCGTGCTGTTCCTAGTTTGAGTTGGAGTAGTCCAGGGTTCTTGTCTAAGTCTCTAATGTCTATTGTTTGGCTACCAGCCATTGTCAATCTGAAAAGTTATCGAATTTAAGTATTTCTTTTAGTTTTATGTTTCTTTCTTAACCTAGCTTTATGAATTTTCCTATTTTCATTGGTTAGAACAGTTACCCTATTATTTCTTTTTATTCTATGTTTTGAAAATCGCGGAGTCAACTTATTCCTTCTACACTCTTTCCTAAAAACTACTTCGTCAGTATCAAAATCTTCAGCTTCTTCTCTGTTCAAATTTATTTTGTTTAATCTATTGTTTTTAATGTTTTCTAATGTTTGTGTTATAATTGGATAGAGTTTTTGTTGAAATTCATTAAGTTTGTTTATATAATCGTGTTCATTATTAAATGTTAATTCTTTATTGAAACTAAAGGTTTTGCCTGTAAACAATTCGTAAGGGGTAAATTTCGTGGATGAATGTATCGCGTTGTTGTATGTTATAAGTGTTTCGGCAAGGATATCTTCATGGTCTATTTCAAGTTTAAGCTCTTTGCGTTTCGCCATTATTATTCTGTATATTTCGTTCAATGTTGAATGTAGTCTTTCAACAGGAGAGTTACTGGTGGTTTGTTGAAAGCTAGTGAAATGTAAGTTGATGTTATATTGCTTGCAAAAATCTTTAAATATATTAGATGAGAATTCAGATCCCTGATCGCATATGATCTTATTCGGGATGCCATGG
Source organism: Merodon equestris (assembly GCA_958301585.1). Taxonomy (NCBI): domain Eukaryota; kingdom Metazoa; phylum Arthropoda; class Insecta; order Diptera; family Syrphidae; genus Merodon; species Merodon equestris. The sequence continues at coordinate 30,987,495 of OY284413.1, forward strand.
GTGCAGATGAAATTTCTGAGAGCTTTTATGACTGAGATACTTTGACGCGTTGGCAGGGGATATGCTGCAGCGAATTTAGAGAATTTGTCGCAAAGGGTTAGTATTGTTTGATAGCCGATTGTGTAGATATCTATGTGTACGATATCTAGGGGTTTTGTTGGGGTTTCGGTTTTTTGGTATTGAATTTTTGGTGGGTTTCGGTTATATTTATGCAAATGGCATTTCTCACAGTTATTAATTGTTTGAGCGATTTTTTGTTTCATGAGGGGAAAATAGAGGGTTCTTTTTAGATGAATAAATGTCTCGTCTATGCCTCTGTGGTTGCTTTGGTTATGGTAGTCATTTATGATTTTGTCTTGTTCGTCGTTGTCCGTCACGTCAGTAAGTATAGTGGTACATCTAATTAATCTAAATATTTTGTTTTGGGAGAAGTAGAGGGAATATACCTTTTGTACCATTCTAAATGTTTCGTTATCCGTAAAAATTGCTGTTAATCTGTTTGGTGGGAAATATTTTTTAAAAATATCAATGAGAGTTTGTTCGTTAAAGATTGGGTTTTGGATGGTTCTTCTTTGCTTATTTCTGAATGGGACTATTAGATTCATATGTGATTTGTTTGATTTTTCTAAGATAATCTGAATGTTAAATTCATTTAATGCTTTTTCTGATATATGAATTCCGTCGTCTAAATTTTCGGTTGCTGAGTGGATGGTAGTTCCTGCGGTGCTCTGATTTGAATAGTTAGGAGGTTCATCGTGAACATTTATTTCAGAATGTAGAGGGTTTTTCGGGTTTGGGATTCTAATTCTGCTTAAAGCATCTGCATTTGTGTTGATGGTTCCTTTTTTGTATGCAATTTGATAGTCATATTCTTCTAATTTTAGTCTCCATCTGACTAACCTCGGGTTTGCATCTTTTAGGTTCATTAGATAGGTGAGTGGCTTGTGATCTGTAATTATTTGAAACTTCTTACCGAAAAGGTATGGCCTGAAGTACTTGGTGGCCCAAACTATTGCGAGAAGTTCCTTCTCAATAGTTGAATAATTAATCTCCGATGTTGTGAGAGTCCTGCTGGCATAGCACACTGGCCTATCGTTACCTATTGTTCCTTGTGAAAGTATCGCTCCAATGGCGTAGTTACTAGCGTCTGTAGTAAGTATGAATGGTTTGGTAAAGTCGGGGTATTGTAGGATAGGATCATTTGTTAGGATGTTTTTGCAAAGTTCGAAGGTTCTGACGTATTGATCTGTGAGTACTACTTTTCTATCTTTCTTTAAGAGTTCAGTCATGGGTTTTATTAGACGTGCAAAGTCCTTTATGAACTTACGGTAGTATCCGAGGAGTCCAAGGAAGGATTTGATTTCTTTTTGTGTTTTCGGAATAGGGAATTCTTGTATTGCTCGGATTTTATCTGGGTTTGGTTTGATACCCTCGGTGGACACGATGTGCCCTAAAAATGATACTTCTTTGTGTAAAAATTCTGACTTGTCAATTTGTATTTTGAGGTTGTACTCTCGGAGTCTCTTGAAAACTTTCGTTAGGTTTTCCATATGTTCTTGTAACGACGTGGAGTATACGATAATATCATCTAAGTAGACGAGGCAAATTGTACCTTGTAGGTCTTTTAATACGTTGTCCATGACGCGTTGGAACGTCGATGGCGCGTTTTTCAGGCCAAAGGGCATTCTTAGAAACTCAAAGTGCCCATTTTCTACCGTGAATGCCGTTTTTGCTATGTCTTTAGGGTCCATCTCGATTTGGTGAAACCCGCTAGCCAAATCTAATGTGGAGAAATATAGACATTTGCCTAACTTGTCGAGAATTTCTGTTATGTTGGGGATTGGGTATCTATCTGAAATTGTCTTTTCATTGAGCTTGCGGTAGTCAATGACTAGACGCCATTTTTGTTTTCCGCTTGCATCAACTTTTTTGGGGACAACCCACACTGGAGAGCTCCAGGGGGAATAACTGGGCCGGATTATATTTTGGTCGAGCATTTTTTGAATTTGGGATTTCACTTCGTTTTTGTGTACATATGGATATCGGTAGCTTTTGGTGTGTATGGGGATATTATCAGTGGTGGGGATTTTGTGTTTGACTGTATTGGAGAAGGTAAGTGTAGAGCCGTTCTTAAAGAAGATATCATCGTAGTTTTTACAGAGTTTGAACAGGGCTTTTTTCTCTTCAGAATTTAGATGTTCGGAACGTATTAAGTCAGTAATGTTGGTTTCATCCATAGTTTTTTTGCATTCTATGTTAAAATTATTTACTTCAATGAAATTAGTGGGATTATATGTTTCTGTTTTAATGGGTTGTTCTATTAGAATAATTTTATCGCTATCACTAGTATTTACCATTTCTACAGAGCTGTACCAATTTTTTGCTCTATAAACTCCTTCAGAAATGTTAAGTTGAGGTTCGATAGGAGTTGATTGAATAAATATATCACCATTTTGAATATCTACAGGAATTTTGACAATGATTTTAGAATTAGAAGGTACTACTATTTTGCCAGAGTTGAGGTTGGGCTTGAATTTAAGTGGGATAACCGAATTTTGTGTTGTTAATATCTTTCTTGCGAGATCTACTGTTGCGTTTAATTTGGTGAGAGTATCGACTCCTAGTAATCCATCAAAGTACTCGTGGAATTTAAATATCAGGAAATTAATCTGTTGTCCGATTGGTTCGTTAAATTCTATGAAGGTTGGTAATGTTATTTGTTTGTTAAGTTTGTATTTACCGAGGACTGTGGTTATGGTGGTAGAGTCGCATGTTATTTGATCTTTAGGGTGAATAAACTCGGGGTTTATGAAGGAAGTAGAGGCTCCCGTATCTATGAGAAAACGCAGGGGTCTACCGAATGGTGAGGCAATGTTTATATAGGGAAGAGAGTGTCCGTGAACATTTATATCTATGTATCCGGTTGATTTACTGAGGCAATTTGGTAAAAATTTTGGTGTCGTTCGTTGTGTATATTTTGGGGGTCTTGATCAATATTTGTATCTAAGTCTGTCATTGCTTGTAGTACGTTAAGGTCCGATTCGTCTAAGTCTGATTGGGGTTCGTAGGCGAAAGGTTCGATATAGTATTCTGGTTGGGATTCTCTGGAATATGTGGGTGTGTTAACTGTTTGGTTATGGTTATGGACTTCTTCTATAACATATCGGGGATAGTTGGAGGATCGGGTACGCATGCTTACGGTCGGCAGATTACTCTGAAATGTTGGCTTATATGCTGTCGGTTGACGTAATTGGGATGTGCCTGAGGCAACGCTCATTGGTGTAGGTGGAGGTAGTTTTTGGGTTGGTCTCTGAGGGCTAAAGACATTGGTAGGAGTAGGGTTAGGAGCATTGTATCTGAATGGAGGGTTCTGGTATCCATTGTAAGGTGTCAGTTGTTTGTTTGTGTTATATACGGGCTTGGAATAGCTGTGTCTCAAGGTGTTTGGTCTGTTTTGTATGTTATTCGGTGTATTTTGTGTGTTATTGTAATTTATTCTAGGTCTCGTGTTTGTGAGGTAATTAGGGGATGCTCTGTTATAAAACTGCTTTTGTGGGAAGGGGTATGGCAAATTGTTAATGGGTTTGCGGTCTGCTTGGAGATAGTAAATGTTTTGCTCTTTGACACAGTATGAGAATGCAATCTGGAGTGTTTCTGGTTTCATTGCCCTTATGCTTGAGCCAAGTGGTTCTTTTAGACCGGAAAGAAATGTATTCAAACACATTTCGGAATACAGGTTTTTCTTTGCTCTTATAACGTTATTATCATTTTCATGTATTTGCAAATTATTGGTGAGTGTGGAATGAATTTCAATTATTTTACTGAAAAATGTTTCTATATCGGAGGTCTGCTTTAGTTGGTGTAGGTCACGTATTAAGGAAGTTTCTGTTCTTTTGTCTGCATAATGTAGAATCAAGTTTGATTTGATATCGTCCCACGAAAGTGTGGTTCCATACATATTCAAAATTTCGTTTGCTTGCCCTTCTATCTTATTTCGAATGGCTCGCAAAAGAATCATGCTGTATGGTGTTCCATCGATACTTCTCATTAAATTTAGAATTTGTTCTACGTTTTCTATGAAATCGTACAATAACCTAGGGTTGCCATCGAAGCGCGGAAGGTCTTTGATAGCATCTGGGATTCTTAATGAACTAAGTATGTCAGGCATGTTTGGCTGAACTAAATGTATATTTTGGACTGGATCGGGCATGTCGAAATTAAAATTTGGTATGTGTGGTAGAGAAAATGTTCTGAATCGGTCAAAATTCTCAGATGTGCTGGGATTGTTTTCGTTAGTTTCTATATTATTGGAGGTTTCTTCTGCAACGGTTTCGAGGCTTTTGAATATTCGGGATAAGGGCTTCGCGTAGGGTAGGAATTTGAATTTTTTCTTATCTTTCATTAAAGATATCCAATAGATCTACTTACATTAATGAACAAAGTATCCGGTACATGCCGCCGGGTTGTTGTTTGCTAAAGGTGTTCCTCCGCCGAAGACTGTTGATTGTAGGTTTCTTGATGAAGGTGTCACTTGTCTTACTTGTCACGATAACCGATGTTCTTTCGGCACAAGATGTCGATTCACGTTTGTCACGATAACCGATGTTCTTTTCGGCACAAGATGTCGATTCACGTTTGTCACAATAACCGATGTTCTTTCGGCACGAGAATTTTACTGATACACTAGTATCTTTATACCGATTTGCTTTCGATATTCAAATTCTTAGCACGAATCGAAAGCGACTACACTTCACTCCGTAGACTGCGCCAGTTATCAGTTGCGCTTCGGCGGGTTTAAAAAAAATATACACGATCTCTACTAGTTGAACACAAAAACTTTATTAAATTCAAATTCAATTTTACACAACTTTTATATTTTTGTTTTTGCTGAGTTACAGAAATGATTTGCACATAATTAATCGAGTCGTTAAGCAATTACAATTGAGTTCTGAGAATTGTGGAAAGTGGGTTGGTCATTGCATTTTATTTCTGGGTTTTGGATTTGTGAAAGTAGGTGACATCAGGTCGATGCCTGGTGCTTGGCTGGTGCTGCGTTTGGTTTCTGGGAATTATGGATATGGGGAAGTGGGTGACTTCGGGTCGATGTCTGATGGTTGGTTGGTGGAGAGCGGGGTGTCGGTGTGGTGTTGGTAACTCACGCATGATTAAGGAAGATATCTATGTGGATGATTTGCTGGCTGGAGGTGGCACCGTGGAAGAAGCAATGATAAAAAGGAATCAGGTTACTAGCCTTTTACTAGCAGGAGGCTTCAATTTAAGAAAATGGGCAAGCAATTCCGTTTCACTCTTAGAGGGCATACCTGAAAATCAACGGGAAGTTAACATTTCTTTGCCAGGAAAGTCTCCGGAACATATTAGGGCCCTAGGGATCCAGTGGTATCCAGTAGCTGACCTTCTTTCTTTTCAGAATGTGAAAATAGACACTCCGGAACCGACGAAAAGGAGCATTTTGTCAGCTATAGCCAGACTGTACGACCCACTCGGATGGATGGCTCCCTGCGTCATCAAGGGTAAAATGTTGATGCAACTACTATGGCGAACGCAAGTCGAATGGGACCAACCAGTCACACCAACGTTGAAAAAGGAGTGGACGGCCTTCTCTCAGGAGCTGGGACAATTAGAGAAACTTCGTATTCCTCGATGGATACAAACGCACGACTCCCAAAGGAAAGTTGAACTACACGGGTTTAGTGACGCTTCTGTGAAAGCGTATGGTGCGGCGATTTATATCCGAGTCTTGGATTTACAGGGCAGGATTCACACCCATCTGCTTATATCCAAAACCCGAGTAGCCCCAGTCAAAACTCAAACACTACCCCGTTTGGAGCTTTGTGGAGCAGTTATGCTGGCTAAATTGTTGGACTACACAGCTGAAGTTTTAGGACTGAGAGCGGCAAAACAGTACGCATGGACTGACTCGACGATAACGCTGGCGTGGATCGCTGCCCCACCAACGAAATGGACCACCTTCGTGAATAATAGAGTAGCAGAAATCCAACGATTGGTTCGAGCGGAAAGTTGGCAACATATTCCAAGTGAGTGGAACCCTGCTGACTTGCTTTCAAGAGGGGTACTGCCTTCAGCACTAAAGGCGAACATGCTCTGGTGGAACGGACCGAAGTTTCTTCGCGAAGACTGGGCTTTTCAAAGTCCCAGACAACCAACGAGTCTAGGAACGGAAGAAGAGACACGAGCGATAAAATCACATTTTCTCGTTCAAGGAACTAATGATATCGTCACACTTATACATCAGCATGCCAACTATACTACACTCATTAAAATTATAGCGTATTGTCGACGCTTCATTAAAAACGCTCAAAACCCACCTGGATCAAGATCGAGCAGCTTTCTAACTCAAATGGAAATACAGGCCTCCTCTTTGTTGTTGATCAAAATCGCCCAAATGGACATGTTTGCGTCGGAGGACAGAGCTAAAATCCCTAAATCTCTCTGCCCCTTTACTGACACAGATGGGATTTTGAGAGTAGGAGGAAGGCTACAGAACGCCGACCTCTCTTATGACCAACAACATCCAATAATCCTGCGGGGAAATCATCACTTTGCAAAACTTCTTATCACTGAATCCCATCAAAAAACATTGCACGGGGGACTCCAGCAAACCATGATGTATCTGCGAAGAAAATATTGGCTGATTAAATTTAAAACGTGTGTAAAAGGAGTTATCAACAGCTGTATCATTTGCTATCGACACCGGGCTAAAGCAGGACACCAACTTATGGGGAGCTTACCATCACCAAGAGTACGTGCGGCATATCCATTCACCCATGTCGGGATAGATTACGCGGGGCCAATAGAAGTCAGAACATGGAGAGGTCGGAACGCCAAAAGATACAAAGGGTACTTCGCCGTGTTCGTGTGCCTGGCCACAAAGGCTATACATATAGAACTGGTGACCGACCTTACAACACAAGCATTCATAGCGGCTCTGCGTAGATTCACGGCGAGAAGAGGGTTGTGCACACACATCTACAGCGACAATGGAACAAATTTCGTGGGAGCCAATCGTGAACTTAAGAAACTACTCACGGCCAGTAAATTCGACTGGACAATGGTGGCTGAAACACTAGCTATGGACGGAATTCAGTGGCATTTCAGTCCTCCCGCTTCCCCACACTTTGGCGGGCTATGGGAAGCAGGAGTGAAATCAATAAAATACCATCTAAAACGCGTCATTGGAACGGAGACTTACACGTACGAGGAGCTGCTTACCTTATTACAGCAAATCGAAGCCTGCTTAAACTCCCGACCATTGTGCCCGCTGACAGACAATCCTCAGGACTTTACGGCACTAACTCCAGGACATTTTTTAATTGGACGAGCTTTAAATAGTATTCCAGAAGCCGATTTGTCAGATATCCACCTTAGTCATTCACAGCGGTGGCAACAAATTCAACGGCTTCAACAGCTGTTTTGGAAGAAATGGCAAGTGGAATACCTATCAAGACTCCAACAACGACCGAAGTGGCTGACACGAGAAGTACAACATAAAATCGACGACTTAGTACTCATCAAGGAAGACAAAATGCCCCCAGGGAAATGGAGCCTAGCCCGCGTCATCACGGTCCACCCAGGCAAGGACAACGTAACCCGAGTAGTAACCCTGAAAACCCCGACGGGAGAAATAAAACGCCCTATCACAAAAATTTGTATTCTCCCAAACAACAACACATATGAGGAACAACAACAATAAAATACATATAATAATTATAAAAATCTGTCACGCACGTCCACATAGATAATACAACAATACATAATCCAACCAAACCTACACCACACAGAAACACCCTTCAGTCAACTTCCAAAACCACCCCTCACTTCCTTCACAACGAGACCAGCATGAGAATCTAGCTCAATCCGAAATAAAATAATACAACAAAACCACACATCGAATTTAACAAGAACGAAATACACACTAGCGAAAATGAAATAGATCCTGCGGCAAGTTATCATTGCCTACCTGGCCTACAGGCCTTCATTTGCGAACAAGTTCACGGCGGGGAGGATGTTACATAAAGCGATTACATACGCTTGCTCGCATCCATATTGCGCTCACAACTCTACTGCGCTAGCCACTCCGCCACGAGCCATTTGATCATACACTTTGGCTATCAGATCTTCATCAGCCAATGAGCAACCGCCACGCCGAATTGTAACACCGGGCACTCGGCTACCGATGGAGTGTGGTCGATGCCCCCGCCCGCATTCTCACGACGACTGCAGAAGGCTACGGATGTGCATCTATCTCGACACACTTAACTTAATTTATATAAGTTTTTCTTTTATTAAATAAACACCTTTTTTTTCCTTCAAGCACAAAACATTTTTTTTTTTTTTTTCTCAAACATAAAACAGTGATGATTTTGATGATGGTGAGGATGGTGATGATGGTCATGATGGTGATCATGGTGATGAGTGCGGTGATGGTGACGGTGGAGATTATGGTGACGATAATGATAGTGATGATGGTGATGATGGTGATGATGGTGATGATGGTGATGATAATGATGATGATGGCGATGACGGTGATGATGGTTATGATCGTGAAGATGGTGATGATGGTGATGGTGGTGATGATGGTGATGATGGTGATGATGGTGATGATGGTGATGATGGCGATGACGGTGATGATGGTTATGATGGTGAAGATGGTGATGATGGTGTTGGTGGTGATGATGGTGATGATGGTGAGGATGGTGATGATGGCGATTATGATGATGATGGCGATTATGATGATGATGGTGATGATGGTGATGAGGGTGATGATGGTAATGAGGGTGACGATGGTGATGATGGTGATGATGGTGATGAAGGTGATGATGGTGACGATGGTGATGATGGTGATGATGGTGATGATTTTGATGATGGTGATGACGGTGATGATGGTTATGATGGTGAAGATGGTGATGATGGTGATGGTGGTGATGGTGGTGATGGTGGTGATGATGGTGAGGATGGTGTGGATGGTGATGATGGCGATTATGATGATGATGGCGATTATGATGATGATGGCGATTATGATGATGATGGTTGTTTCTGCTCGCAAGTAAAATACCGTCGCCTATTCTTTGCAAAAGTTCCATCAATACGCTAATATCATTTTCATGATCCTTTGTTCTCGTTTCCTATGCATCAACACCATCAATTGTAGACCAAAGCCAAGGAATACACTCCACGCATCAACATTGTCATCATTCGCGCACAAGTCGCGGTGGTTGCGACCGAAATCTAGCAATTTTCGCATGCGTTAATCTTGCAACGAATGTCGCTCCCGAATAGCGGTGGTTGCGACCGAAATTTAGCAAACTTTGCACGTGTTCATCCTACATTGAATGTCGCTCCCAAATGGTGGTGGTTGCGACCGAAAAACGAGAGTTCCTGATATATAGGAGGAACTTACAACAGGACAGTCCATTGTAAATCGCCACCGGGAAAACATCCATTAACTCAATAAAATTATTTGTATTTGAAGTTTCGCCTTTTCTTTTTTTTTCATAATATTCGGCTAAAAAGCTAGTCGATTCAATGGTGATGAGGGTGATGATGGTAATGAGGGTGACGATGGTGATGGTGGTGAGGATGGTGATGATGGCGATTATGATGATGATGGCGATTATGATGATGATGGTGATGAGGGTGATGAAGGCGATTATGATGATGATGGTGATAGGGTGACGATGGTGATGATTTTGATGATGCTGATGATGCTGATGATGCTGATGATGGTGATCATGGTGATGAGTGCGGTGATGATGGTTATGATCGTGAAGATGGGGATGATGGTGATGGTGGTGATGATGGTGATGATGGTGATGATGGTGAGGATGGCGATTATGATAACGATGGCGATTATGATGATGATGGTGATGAGGGTGATGATGGTAATGATGATGATGATGATGATGATGTTGATGGTGGTGATGATGGTGATGATGGTGATGATGGTGATGATGGTGATGATGGTGAGGATGGTGATGATGGCGATTATGATAACGATGGCGATTATGATGATGATGGTGATAGGGTGACGATGGTGATGATTTTGATGATGCTGATGATGCTGATGATGGTGATCATGGTGATGAGTGCGGTGATGGTGACGGTGGAGATTATGGTGACGATAATGATAGTGATGATGGTGATGAGGGTGATGATGGTGATGATGGTGATGATAATGATGATGATGGCGATGACGGTGATGATGGTTATGATCGTGAAGATGGTGATGATGGTGATGATGGTGATGGTGGTGATGATGGTGATGATGGTGATGATGGTGATGATGGCGATGACGGTGATGATGGTTATGATGGTGAAGATGGTGATGATGGTGATGATGGTGATGATGGTGATGATGATGATGATGATGATGATGGTGATGGTGGTGATGACGATAATGATAGTGATGATGGTGATGATGCTGATGATGCTGGTGAAGCTGATGATTGTGATGATGGCGATTATGATGATGATGGTGATAATAGTTATGACGGTGGCGGTAATTGTGAGGGTAGTGGTGATGAGGGCAATAGTGGTGATGATATTAATGAAGGTGACGATAGTGATTTTGGCAATGATACTGTCACTTATGGTAGTGCCAACAATGATGGCGATAGATATAGATTCTATTGATGCTTATATGGTGCTGGTGATGGTCTAACTGAAGCTGGTGCAGATAGGGATTGAACATGGATGGCAATGAATCCGATGGCAATGGTGGTGACAATTCTGTTACTAATTTTAATGGTACTGGCAACTCTGTCAAGTGCGATAAAAGAGTAATACCACAGAATAAATAGTATACAGAAGTTGCATCTCATACGAAGCAAATTTTGTTCTAGGGTTCCAATATTGGCACCCTATTGAACAGAGAGTACAAGCATGAGAACATGCAAGAGAGTATACAAAAAATTGAGAAGCTGGTGCGAGCGAAAGAGAGTAGCATGTGCGTTTTCGGTGGTTTTGTTTTTACGAGAGCAAAGCAGCTTACGATGTGTATGCAAATGTGTGTGCGTGTGTATGCATTGATAGCTTCTTCTATCCTAAGCTTGCATGGTGTTGTATTGCTTCTCTTGTTTTCGATTGTGTGGATTGGATTCGAAATCACTTGGGAATTGTACTTTCATGCGAATGGTTGTGTTTTCCTGCGCTTATATATCGACTCCATTTTTACTTTGTATTTTGATATTTAACTCTATTTTTGATTTTGAATTGTTGCTTTTATAATTGTTGACAACTTTGCATACGATTTGGATTATTCTTTGGACTTATTATTATATATTGATTGTTGAGGTGTTGTCATACGATTTTGAATAGGAAAAATGGATTCTGTACCGGCTGTTGGTAAAATTTTCCAAAAGTCCGGCATTCGATGCTGCATAAAAACATGCGGTAAATGTAGGCGATATGGTGAAAAGATAAGAATGTTTAAGTTTCCTCCCTATGACTCAGCTATGGGTCCAATTTGGCGAGAAAAATGTAATATTCCAACAAAAGATTACACAAAAAAATTGTTGATTTGCGCCAATCACTTCTCAAGTTCTGACATTGGTAAAAAAAAGTTGAAATTCGGAGCTGTTCCGGTATTTAACTTAGAAGTTATTGAGGAAGATTACAAGTCGTTGGAGCTTGATTGTCCAGCTAAAAAGAGCCGAACAAGTGACTCCGTAGATGGATGTTGTAATGACTGTGAAAAATATCTGAAATCAGCTAATTTTTACAGAAAAAAATATTACGACATGGTAGCAAAATATAAAAATCTCCAAAGCCGCAAACAAATAGCAACAAAATCAAGCGTATTTCAAACCATCGACTCTTTTCAAATAAGCAAGGAGTCAAAAACATTTTGCAAACTTCTTGTTAGTCCACGACCTAAAGAATATAAGCAAGATGTAAAAGATTTGGTTCAAAACATTTATTATGTCTCACAGTCAACGTACCAATTTTTGAAGAATAAATTGCATCTAAATTTGCCACATATCTCTACTGTTTATCGATGGGCCCCTGTAAATTCCCTACAACCAGGTTTTAAAAATAACGGTTTAGAGTTAATAAAAAAGAAGTGCTTAGATTTGAATCAGTACGAAAAGAATAATAATATGATTCTGCTGATGGATGAAATGGCGATTAGAAGGGAATTGCGATACAATTCCAAATTAGATTTAGTGGATGGATTTGAGGAAAATGGGGTTGAAAGAACGAACCAGATTGGTAAACAATTGTGCGTTTTTATGATTAAATCAATGTTTTCCAACTGGGCGCTTACATTTAATTACTTTGTTTCAAAAAATGGACTTTCTGCCGATTTACTAAAAAAGATAATATGACGAAATTTAGCAATTTTGAACAGTTTCTTGGAATTGGGAGCTACTTTAGAAAACCCCTATTTTATGTATAATAGTAGTAAAACTTTCTGTGTATATGATTTTCCACATCTAATCAAATCATTAAGAAATGGTTGGCTTCAATGTGACCTTACAACACCAAATGGAGTTGCTAGTTTTAAAGTAGTTAAGGAACTATGGGAAATGGAGTGCAAATCTAATACAAAAATGTGTCTTAAACTTACAAGCCAGCACATATTTCCGAACTCTTTCGAAAAAATGAAAGTAAAACTAGCCACCCAAATTTTTAGTAGGACTGTTCAAGCAGCAATTAAAACTGTTATTGAGACTGTAGGCTTTAAAAGTTGCTCAAAAGAAGTTTGTTTATCTACGGCATGCTTCATAGGAAATATTGACAAAATATTGACAATATTTGACTGCCTAAATAGTGGTTCGCTATCTTCAAAGAATTGTTATAAGTCTGCAGTTCAACTTAACAGTCCATCACACGAATATATAAAATTCTTCCTTGAATACCTCAGTGAAATCTCATTTGTTGACAAAAAGAAAAAAGTATTTTTTTAGATGGAATGAAATTTACCTTAAACGCTGTATTACAATTAGTAGACGAGCTATTTCCAAAAAAATCCCAAATATTTTTTTTAATGACAAGAGCATTAAACCAAGATAAGCTCGAAAATATGTTCTCGGTTCTAAGACAAAAGGGTGGAAATAATATTAACCCCTCAGTTGCTGATATAAACACTTTATTAGCACGCTTAATGTCTGCAAATATAGTGCAGTTGAGTTCTTATAGTAACTGTGAAGAGCTGAGTGATACCACATTTGAAACGCTTTCAAATATTTTGACAAATATGGACTTAGCTGATACAAATAATGAAGAACTCAGTCGAAACGAAAACTCTGAAATAGATATTAACATAGAAATCATTGATGATTTCGTATTAAATGATTACTTTCAGAATTGTTCGGAATTTAGTATCGATTTGGCGTCTTTAAGATACTTCATAGGTTATATCGTCTACAAAATGATACCGAAAATTAACTGCGATATTTGTGTTTCTATATTGAGAAAAGAAGACGAAGTATTAACAGTTCCTAGTGAACTTTTCATATTTCATAAAAATTACAATTCTCTTAAAGATTTTGGTAACCTCGTTGCTCCTTCACAAATTTTCTTGGAAATTAGCAAGAAACATATTACAGTGTTTAGCAATATTTTTGACACACAACCACAAACTGTTGGTATAAGAAATTTGATAAAATCCAAATGCAAAAATGCCACACCGCAATGGTTTTCCACATGTTCTGATCATAAGGAAATAATATTGGACTTCATGATCTTAGTACTCTTGAGGAAGCATTGCTCGTGGGCTTCAGAGAAAAAAAATTTTACTAAAGCCCGCAAACTTAAAATCCTGTCGCACTAAAGTTTTTGGGTTATTCTTCCCTACATATGTGTATCAGATTGAAATTTGCACAAAAATCCCAAATAATGGAATAACGTTAATTGGTGTTACCCGGCCCTTTTAGTTTACATCGAAAAGCGCAACTTTCAACTGAAGAAAACTAAATATAGAAATCTAAAACTTGAAACAAAATTTTGTCAAGACCACGTTCATTCACGACGTTGGATAGCAACACAATACACACACACACACACATAAACATTTTAAGATTGCTCTCTCGTTGATTCTCTCTGATCGTGGCTGCTCTCTGGTTGTTACTCTCTGATCATGCTTGCTCTCTCGTTGCTTGATCTTCCCTTCAGTTGTTCCGCCCGCACCATAAAGTGAAAAATCATCGCAGGCCGAGATGCGACTTCTGTATACTATTTATTCTGTGCTATTGGTTTCCGAAAATGAAGGAGAAAATAAGACAGTACTTCAAGAGTTGCCTCAAGTGTATCTATTTTTCTCCTGAGTCTGGAAAACTTCAAGGTAATCTCCACTCAATACCTAAGGGAGATATTCCTTTTGATGGCCTATACGTTGACCACCTCGGCCGCTTGGCGAATTCACGTTCCCAGAAAAAGTATATTTTCTTGGTTATCGATGGTTTTACAAAGTTTATTAAATTGTACCCAGTAAAGAGGTGATAGCTTGTCTAAATTTATATTTCGAAAACTATTCCAGGCCAAATAGAATAGTTTCGGATCGTGGATCATCCTTTACATTTAAAGAATTTTCCGAATTTCTAAGCAAAAGTAATGTTAAACATACAAAAGTTGCAACACATTCTCCCCAGTCGAATGGGCAAGTCGAGCGGATCAACCGAATTCTCGTTCCAAAGTTGGCGAAAGAATGCGACGCTCAGCCAAGATAGAGTATACTCTTAATAATACTTTGAGTAGGAGTACAGGTTTTACACCCAGCATGCTTTTGTTTGGTAGGAATCAAAAAGGGGTACTTTGCGATAAGATTATGGAGTTTTTAACTAACACAATAGAAGATAAAAGAGCGGACATAGATAGCATAGGAGCCGAAGCCGTAAACGGCATAAGCAGCCACTAACTTATAAAAAGTGTTATTATGTTATGATAAAAAATGTAGTAACAACTCCTGGTGTTAACAAAAAACTATTCGCGAGATACAGAGGTCCTTATGAGGTAAAAGAAGTCCTTCCTAATGATCGTTACGTCATCGCCGATATCGATGGTCTACAATTGACGCGAATGGCATATAAAGGTGTATCATCGCCAGCTAATATGAGGCCATATAGGTGTGAAGTAGACTTTGAACTTGATACAAATCAAGGTGGCGATCCTCATAACAATACAAATATATAATGCAAATTTGAATTTTCTATTTTCATATTTTCATTTTGTGGACTTAAACCCAAACCATTTTTGTGAAGGATAATCGGAAATAAACGGAGAAGCTTACCATGTATAAGTACATATACGAGTACTATTATTCATTTGCTGAATTCTTGATACTACTAAAATATATTTTTTTAGCAGTATGTCAAAAAGCTAGAGCGTGTAGGTCTGGTCAAGACAAAAAAAAAATCGTACGGGAGGGGGGGTCTATTCCCCCCCGTTTAGCCGGGAGGGGCAATTTTCTAAAAAATTGAATTAATTTGGAAAAAAAAATATTAAAAATCAACAGTTACATCCACAATGCCGTGATATACTTTTTGTAAAGCCAGAAACCTCTTCTTTTATCTTGTTTTTAAACAAAGCTGTTTTAAGGAATAGTTGTAGACAAATTAATTTTAAAAAAATCGGAGTTTTATGGGGTTACAATAAAGAGACACAGTATTGGAATAACCCTGGATTAATCCTTTTTTCTCATTGATAACGCCTGAAAACTGACCTGCCAATTTCGTCTCGGTCCGCCCGCCGCCAAAGGGTTCTACCCGCTAGGACCTTAAGACATAAAACCGCAATTTTTCTTTATGAAAAACAAAATATTTGCAACTAAAATGTAAATAAAAGGCATCGCATTTTTAATAAAAAACCATTTCCATATTTCCATTTCATCAACACATTACGGTGTCAAACTCATACTCTCGAGAAGAATTAACGGACATGCACTTCTGCTACGGTTTAGCTAATGGTCGAGATCGTGAAGCCGAAAGACTGTACGCTGAAAGATATCCCAATCGGGGGTGTCCCAGTCGTAGCATGTTTTCAAGAATCCACCGACGTCTGCGAGAGCACGGAGTGCTAGAGCATCGAAGAAGCGAAAGATCAGTTACAGATGGATCAGGAATCTTAGATAAAAGAATTTTGGATTTGGTCCGACGTACTCCCTCCCTTAGTACAAAGAGGATAGCTATTATGCTTGGAGTGTCCAAACCTAGAGTATGGAGAGTGCTTCATACCGAAAACTCACACCCGTACCATTTTAGGTCAGTTCAGGAACTCACCTCAAACGACAAGTTTTTGAGAGCAGAATTTTGTCGATCATTACTGCTACTATTTTGCAAGGATATTCTGGACGGATAAAGCACAGTTTACCAGAGATGGGGTTATTAACTTCCACAATTTACATCATTGGAGTAGCACCAATCCACACAACAAAAAACAAAATAAATGACAACACCGCTTTAGCTGTAATGTTTGGCTCGGTATTGTTGGACAAACTGTAATCGGGCCCTGGTTTTTGAATGCCGTTATTAATGGAGAATCATACCTGCAGTTCCTACGAGACCTTTTGCCCGATTTGATGGTCAACGTTTCTTTGGCCATAGCAGATAATTTAATCTACCAGCAAGATGGAGCACCAGCACACTACAGCTTACGGGTTAGAAACTGGCTGGATGATCATTTTAGTGACCGTTGGATCGGAAGAAGGGGCCCCACGGTATGGCCACCTAGATCACCAGATTTAACTCCTCTAGATTTGTATGTGTGGGGATTCATGAAGAATTATGTTTACGAAGTGGAAATAGTATCTTTGGAACAACTGAAAGAACGGATTGAAGTCGCTGGAGTCAAATTGAAGGAAAATTTGTCAAGCATAGATATGTGCAGCCTTTAGGAGAAGAAGGAGATATAATCTTTGCCTTCTAAAAAATGAGGATCATATTGAAAATTTATTATAATAAAACTCCGAAGTTTTTAAAAATAATAAAAAAGAGGTCAATGTTTCACACATTAATTTGCCTACAAGTCCAGTCGCGTTAAAACCAAAAAAAAGGTTCTTCTTAGAAAAAAATGGTTTGGGTTTTTTTTTAATTTCTCAAAAACTACAAGACATTTTTGCATCCGGTTTTCTGTTTTTAAATAAAAACTAATAAGAGAATTGAATTTTTGAAAAAAATTAGTACTTACTTACATACAGTTCGAAATTTTTTTTTGCAAAATTTTGAGTTTGAAAATTAATTTCTCAAAAACTATTCCTTAAAACAGATTTGTTTAAAAACAAGATGAAAGAAGAGGTTTCTGGCTTTACAAAAAAGTACATTACGGTTTTGTGGATGTAACTGTTGATTTTTTTTTCAAATTTTTTTTCAAAAGTCAGTTTTTTTTAGAAAAGTTCCCCTTCCGGCTAAACGGGGGGAATAGACCCCCCCTCCCTAACGATTTTTTTCTTGTCTTGACCAGACCTACACGCTCTAGCTTTTTGGCACACTGCTCGTGGGACACCCTGTATATGTATGTATGTATATTACGTAAGATAATCCCACATTGTTCGACACAATTTTATAAACAAACATTTATCTGTATGAACTGTATAAATAATGAATTAAAACTTAGATTTATTATATGTACATATATACATATATCCATATGTGCCTAAACGCATTACCAGTAAAGTAATTATAATTGCATCATAACTATTGTAAGTAAAATAGTACGGATGTTTAACGTAGAGTTTTCACTGTAATGATGATTTTGCCCCTAGCAAGAGTTTTGCCCGCTGATTGATAATCGGGTCGATTACCTGGTCAGGTTGGCCGAATAGTAGGCTAATAATCACATCGTGGCTTCACTTTTTGACACCACCGTATTTTACACAAAATCCATAAAGAAATCCGTTTCTGTATATCGAACGATCAAGGCAAAACTCTACACTAGCGCAAAGTCCATCACCCCATCCTCTATAAATGTTAAGCGAATATCATAAAGAGTTGAGTTGAAAAATGTACTACAAACTGTACTGAGATATCGTCTGTTTTTTTATCCTCTCTTGCCCGGTTCTTTTTCCATTACCACCATTGCCATCCATGTACAATCCCCATCCGCACAAGCCTCAGCTAAACCATCACTAGCACCACATACGCATCAATAGAATCTATGTCTGTCGCCATCATTGTTGGCACTACCATAAGTGACAGCATCATTGCCAAAATCACCATCATCATTGCCAAAATCACCATCATCATTGCCAAAATCACCATCATCACCATCATCACCATCATCACCATCATCACCATCATCACCATCATCACCATCATCACCATCATCACCATCATCACCATCATCACCATCATCACCATCATCACCATCATCACCATCATCACCATCATCACCATCATCACCATCATCACCATCATCACCATCATCACCATCATCACCATCATCACCATCATCACCATCATCACCATCATCACCATCATCACCATCATCACCATCACCACCATCATCACCATCATCAATATCATCACCATCATCACCATCATCACCATCATCACCATCATCACCATCATCACCATCATCACCATCATCACCATCATCACCATCATCACCATCATCACCATCATCACCATCATCACCATCATCACCATCATCACCATCATCACCATCATCACCATCATCACCATCATCACCATCATCACCATCATCACCATCATCACCATCATCACCATCATCACCATCATCACCATCATCACCATCATCGCCATCATCAAAATCTTCACCATCATCAAAATCTTCACCATCATCACCATCATCACCATCAACACCATCATCACCATCATCACCATCACCACCATCACCGCACTCATCACCATGATCACCATTATCACCATCATCACCATCATCACCATCATCACCATCATCGCCATCATCACCATCATCGCCATCATCACCGTCATCACCATCATCACCATCATCACCATCATCACCATCATCACCATCATCACCATCATCACCATCATCACCATCAACACCATCATCACCATCATCACCATCACCACCATCACCGCACTCATCACCATGATCACCATTATCACCATCATCACCATCATCACCATCACCACCATCACCACCATCACCACCATCACCACCATCACCACCATCATCACCATCAGCATCAGCATCAGCATCACCATCATCCCCATCATCACCATCATCACCATCATCACCATCATCACCATCATCACCATCATCACCATCATCACCATCATCACCATCATCACCATCATCACCATCATCACCATCATCACCATCATCACCATCATCACCATCATCACCATCATCACCATCATGACCATCATCATCATTATCACCATTATCACCATCGTCACCATCGTCACCATCATCACCATCATCACCATCATCACCATCATCACCATCATCACCATCATCACCATCATCATCATCATCACCATCATCACCATCATCACCATCACCACCATCACCACCATCACCACCATCATCACCATCACCACCATCATTACCATCATCACCATCATCACCATCATCACCATCATCACCATCATCACCATCATCACCATCATCACCATCACCACCATCATTACCATCATCATCATCATCACCATCATCACCATCATCACCATCATCACCATCATCACCATCATCACCATCATCACCATCATCACCATCATCACCATCATCACCATCATGACCATCATGACCATCATCACCATTCTTCTTCTTCTTCTTTTCCTTTTTCCGGCGTTGTTATGGTCAGAAGTGTAGGACCATAACCTTCCCACTTAACTGCATTCCTACTGGTCCGCTTGTGAGGTCCGCCGGTTTGACCTCAGAAAGTAGCGGCAGGCTTCCCGGTTTGGGATTACTTCATCGCTGAGGCCAATCAAATGCTGGTGTTTTTGCATCTGTTTGCACCAATTGTTTTTCGGCCTGCCTTTTTTTTTTTTTTTTTTGTGACACGGACATGCTCCAGATTTTTTTTGTTTGATCTTACTCTTACAACACCGGTGATCTCCAGTCGTGTTAACCCACTGATTTGCATGTACACTTGTGGGGCAGTTTAATGGTGGTATATGTGTCCCTAGGCTCACCTTGGTGTTTTCTAAATTGCCTAGATGTGATTTTTGTTTACCTTTGTTTTAGTCGCCTTTTACGACAAGCGAGAGGTATCGCTGCAGGGATATTCTTAACCCGTCCCTGCACGGAACCAACCACCACCACCATCATCACCATCATCACCATCATCACCATCATCACCATCATCACCATCATCACCATCATCACCATCATCACCATCATCACCATCATCACCATCATCACCATCATCACCATCATCACCATCATCACCATCATGACCATCATCATCATTATCACCATTATCACCATCGTCACCATCGTCACCATCATCACCATCATCACCATCATCACCATCATCACCATCATCACCATCATCACCATCATCATCATCATCACCATCATCACCATCATCACCATAATCACCATCATCGGCATCATCACCATTATCGCCATCATCAAAATCTTCACCATCATCACCATCATCACCATCATCACCATCATCACCATCAACACCATCATCACCATCATCACCATCACCACCATCACCGCACTCATCACCATGATCACCATTATCACCATCATCACCATCATCACCATCACCACCATCACCACCATCACCACCATCACCACCATCACCACCATCATCACCATCAGCATCAGCATCAGCATCACCATCATCCCCATCATCACCATCATCACCATCATCACCATCATCACCATCATCACCATCATCACCATCATCACCATCATCACCATCATCACCATCATCACCATCATCACCATCATCACCATCATCACCATCATCACCATCATCACCATCATCACCATCATGACCATCATCATCATTATCACCATTATCACCATCGTCACCATCGTCACCATCATCACCATCATCACCATCATCACCATCATCACCATCATCACCATCATCACCATCATCATCATCATCACCATCATCACCATCATCACTATCATCACCATCACCACCATCACCACCATCACCACCATCATCACCATCACCACCATCATTACCATCATCACCATCATCACCATCATCACCATCATCACCATCATCACCATCATCACCATCATCACCATCACCACCATCATTACCATCATCACCATCATCACCATCATCACCATCATCACCATCATCACCATCATCACCATCATCACCATCATCACCATCATCACCATCATCACCATCATGACCATCATGACCATCATGACCATCATCACCATTCTTCTTCTTCTTCTTTTCCTTTTTCCGGCGTTGTTATGGTCAGAAGTGTAGGACCATAACCTTCCCACTTAACTGCATTCCTACTGGTCCGCTTGTGAGGTCCGCCGGTTTGACCTCAGAAAGTAGCGGCAGGCTTCCCGGTTTGGGATTACTTCATCGCTGAGGCCAATCAAATGCTGGTGTTTTTGCATCTGTTTGCACCAATTGTTTTTCGGCCTGCCTTTTTTTTTTTTTTTTTTGTGACACGGACATGCTCCAGATTTTTTTTGTTTGATCTTACTCTTACAACACCGGTGATCTCCAGTCGTGTTAACCCACTGATTTGCATGTACACTTGTGGGGCAGTTTAATGGTGGTATATGTGTCCCTAGGCTCACCTTGGTGTTTTCTAAATTGCCTAGATGTGATTTTTGTTTACCTTTGTTTTAGTCGCCTTTTACGACAAGCGAGAGGTATCGCTGCAGGGATATTCTTAACCCGTCCCTGCACGGAACCAACCACCACCACCATCATCACCATTATCACCATTATCACCATCGTCACCATCGTCACCATCATCACCATCATCACCATCATCACCATCATCATCATCATCACCATCATCACCATCATCACTATCATCACCATCACCACCATCATCACCATCATCACCATCATCACCATCATCACCATCATCACCATCATCACCATCATTACCATCATCACCATCATCACCATCATCACCATCATCACCATCAACACCATCATCACCATCATCACCATCACCACCATCACCGCACTCATCACCATGATCACCATTATCACCATCATCACCATCATCACCATCACCACCATCACCACCATCACCACCATCATCACCATCATCACCATCATCACCATCATCACCAGCATCAGCATCACCATCATCCCCATCATCACCATCATCACCATCATCACCATCATCACCATCATCACCATCATCACCATCATCACCATCATCACCATCATCACCATCATCACCACCATCACCATCATCATCATCATCACCATCATCACCATCATCACTATCATCACTATCACCACCATCACCACCATCATCACCATCATCACCATCATCACCATCATCACCATCATCACCATCACCACCATCATTACCATCATCACCATCATCACCATCATCACCATCATCACCATCATCACCATCATTACCATCATCACCATCATCACCATCATCACCATCATCACCATCATCACCATCATCACCATCATCACCATCATCACCATCATCACCATCATCAAAATCTTCACCATCATCACCATCATCGCCATCATCACCATCATCACCATCATCACCATCATCACCATCATCACCATCATCACCATCATCACCATCATCACCATCATCACCATCATCACCATCATCACCATCATCAAAATCTTCACCATCATCACCATCATCGCCATCATCACCATCATCACCATCATCACCATCATCACCATCATCACCATCATCACCATCATCACCATCATCACCATCATCACCATCATCACCATCATCACCATCATCACCATCATCACCATCATCACCATCATCACCATCATCACCATCATCACCATCATCACCATCATCACCATCATCACCATCATCACCATCATCACCATCATCACCATCATCACCATCATCACCATCATCACCATCATCACCATCATCACCATCATCACCATCATCACCATCATCACCATCATCACCATCATCACCATCATCACCATCATCACCATCATCACCATCATCACCATCATCACCATCATGACCATCATGACCATCATCACCATTATCACCATTATCACCATTATCACCATCGTCACCATCGTCACCATCATCACCATCATCACCACCATCACCATCATCATCATCATCACCATCATCACCATCATCACTATCATCACTATCACCACCATCACCACCATCATCACCATCATCACCATCATCACCATCATCACCATCATCACCATCATCACCATTATCACCATCA
Organism: Merodon equestris; assembly: GCA_958301585.1. Classification (NCBI taxonomy): domain Eukaryota; kingdom Metazoa; phylum Arthropoda; class Insecta; order Diptera; family Syrphidae; genus Merodon; species Merodon equestris. The sequence goes on from OY284413.1 coordinate 31,010,838, forward strand.
TCACCATCATCACCATAATCACCATCATCACCATCATCACCATCATCGCCATCATCGCCGTCATGACCTTGAGGGGTCACTGACCTTGAGGGGTCACTGACCTTGATGAGGTCAATGACCTTGAGGGGTCAATGACCTTGAGGGTTCAATGACCTTGAGGGGTCAATGACCTTGATGAGGTCAATGACCTTGATCCATCAATGAGTGCGGTGATGGTGATGATGGTGAAGATTTTGATGATGGCGATGATGGTGATGATGGTGATGATGGTGATGATGGTGATGATGGTGATGATGGTGATGATGGTGATGATGGTGGTGATGGTGATGATGGTGATGATGGTGATGATGGTGATGATGGTGATGATGGTGATGATGGTGATGATGGTGATGATGGTGATGATGGTGATGATGGTGATGATGGTGATGATGGGGATGATGGTGATGATGGTGATGATGGTGATGATGGTGATGATGGTGAAGATGGTGATGATGATGATGATGGTCATGATAGTGATGATGGTGATGATGGTGATGATGGTGATGATGGTGATGATGGTGATGATGGTGATGATGGTGATGATGGTGATGAGTGCGGTGATGGTGACGGTGGAGATTATGGTGACGATAATGATAGTGATGATGGTGATGATGGTGATGATGGTGATGATGGTGATGATGGTGATGATGGTGATGATGGTGATGATGGTGATGATGGGGATGATGGTGATGATGGTGATGATGGTGATGATGGTGATGATGGTGAAGATGGTGATGATGATGATGATGGTCATGATGGTGATGATGGTGATGATGGTGATGATGGTGATGATGGTGATGATGGTGATGATGGTGATGATGGTGATGATGGTGATGATGGTGATGAGTGCGGTGGTGGTGACGGTGGAGATTATGGTGACGATAATGATAGTGATGATGGTGAAGATGGTGATGGTGGTGATGATGGTGATGATGGTGATGATGGTGAGGATGGTGATGATGGCGATTATGATGATGATGGCGATTATGATGATGATGGTGATGAGGGTGATGATGGTGATGATGGTGATGATGGTGATGATGGCGATTATGATGATGATGGTGATAGGGTGACGATGGTGATGATGGTGATGATGGTGATGATGGTGATGATGGTGATGATGGTGATGAAGGTGATAATGGTGACGATGGTGATGATGGTGATGATGGTGATGATGGTGATGATTTTGATGATGGTGATGATGGCGATGACGGTGATGATGGTTATGATGGTGAAGATGGTGATTATGGTTATGGTGATGATGATGGTGATGATGGTGAGGATGGTGATAATGGCGATTATGATGATGATGGCGATTATGATGATGATGGCGATTATGATGATGATGGCGATTATGATGATGATGGTGATGAGGGTGATGATGGTAATGAGGGTGACGATGGTGATGATGGTGATGATGGTGATGAAGGTGATGATGGTGGCGATGGTAATGATGGTGATGATGGTGATGATTTTGATGATGGTGATGAGGGTGATGTTGGTGATGATGGTGATGATGGTGGTGATGGTGATGATGGTGATGATGGTGATGATGGTGATGATGGTGATGATGGTGATGATGGTGATGATGGTGATGATGGTGATGATGGTGATGATGGTGATGATGGTGATGATGGTGATGATGGTGATGATGGTGATGATGGTGATGATGGTGATGATGGCGATTATGATGATGATGGCGATTATGATGATGATGGCGATTATGATGATGATGGCGATTATGATGATGATGGTGATGAGGGTGATGATGGTAATGAGGGTGACGATGGTAATGAGGGTGACGATGGTGATGATGGTGATGATGGTGATGAAGGTGATGATGGTGGCGATGGTAATGATGGTGATGATGGTGATGATTTTGATGATGGTGATGATGGTGATGATGGTGATGATGGTGATGATGGTGATGATGGTGATGATGGTGATGATGGTGATGATTTTGATGATGGTGATGATGGTGATGATGGCGATGACGGTGATGATGGTTATGATGGTGATGATGGTGATGATGGTGATGATGGTGATGATGGTGATGATGGTGATGATGGTGATGATGGTGACGATGGTGATGATGGTGATGATGGTGATGAAGGTGATGATGGTGGCGATGGTAATGATGGTGATGATGGTGATGATTTTGATGATGGTGATGATGGTGATGATGGTGATGATGGTGGCGATGGTAATGATGGTGATGATGGTGATGATTTTGATGATGGTGATGATGGTGATGATGGTGATGTTGGTGATGATGGTGATGATGGTGGTGATGGTGATGATGGTGATGATGGTGATGATGGTGATGATGGTGATGATGGTGATGATGGTGATGATGGTGATGATGGTGATGATGGTGATGATGGTGATGTTGGTGATGATGGTGATGATGGTGGTGATGGTGATGATGGTGATGATGGTGATGATGGTGATGATGGTGATGATGGTGATGATGGTGATGATGGTGATGATGGTGATGATGGTGATGATGGTGATGATGGTGATGATGGTGATGATGGTGATGATGGTGATGAAGGTGATGATGGTGACGATGGTGATGATGGTGATGATGGTGAGGATGGTGATGATGGCGATTATGATGATGATGGCGATTATGATGATGATGGTGATGAGGGTGATGATGGTAATGAGGGTGACGATGGTGATGATGGTGATGATGGTGATGATGGTGATGAGGGTGATGATTTTGATGATGGTGATGATGGTGATGATGGTGGCGATGGTAATGATGGTGATGATGGTGATGATGGTGATGATTTTGATGATGGTGATGATGGTGATGATGGTGATGTTGGTGATGATGGTGATGATGGTGGTGATGGTGATGATGGTGATGATGGTGATGATGGTGATGATGGTGATGATGGTGATGATGGTGATGATGGTGATGATGGTGATGATGGTGATGATGGTGATGTTGGTGATGATGGTGATGATGGTGGTGATGGTGATGATGGTGATGATGGTGATGATGGTGATGATGGTGATGATGGTGATGATGGTGATGATGGTGATGATGGTGATGATGGTGATGATGGTGATGATGGTGATGATGGTGATGATGGTGATGATGGTGATGAAGGTGATGATGGTGACGATGGTGATGATGGTGATGATGGTGAGGATGGTGATGATGGCGATTATGATGATGATGGCGATTATGATGATGATGGTGATGAGGGTGATGATGGTAATGAGGGTGACGATGGTGATGATGGTGATGATGGTGATGATGGTGATGAGGGTGACGATGGTGATGATGGTGATGATGGTGATGAAGGTGATGATGGTGACGATGGTGATGACGGTGATGATGGTTATGATGGTGAAGATGGTGATGATGGTGATGGTGGTGATGATGGTGATGATGGTGAGGATGGTGATGATGGCGATTATGATGATGATGATGGTTGTTGCTGCTCGCAAGTAAAGTACCGTCGCCTATTCTTTGCAAAAGTTCCATCAATACGCTAATATCATTTTCATGATCCTTTGTTCTCGTTTCCTATGCATCAACACCATCAATTGTAGACCAAAGCCAAGGAATACACTCCACGCATAAACATTGTCATCATTCGCACACAAGTCGCGGTGGTTGCGACCGAAATCTAGCAATTTTCGTATGCGTTAATCTTGCAACGAATGTCGCTCCCTAATAGCGGCGGTTGCGACCGAAATTTAGCAAATTTCATATGCGTTCATCTTGCAACGAATGTCGGTCCCGAATAGCGGTGGTTGCGACCGAAATTTAGCAAACTTTGCACGTGTTCATCCTACATTGAATGTCGCTCCCAAATGGTGGTGGTTGCGACCGAAAAACGGGAGTTCCTGATATATAGGAGGAACTTACAACAGGACAGTCCATTGTAAATCGCCACCGGGAAAACATCCATTAACTCAATAAAATTATTTGTATTTGAAGTTTCGCCTTTTCTTTTTTTTGCATAATATTCAGCTAAAAAGCTAGTCGATTCATACGGTCCTTCGAGCCGGATATTTAATCAGTGTTTTTCCAATTTAAGTCATTTCAATTTCGAACTCGCAATTATACATCGCATTTAATCAGTATTACAACGCAGTTAATCAGTATTGTTCCGTTTAAAATCATTTCAAATCCGAATTCGCAAGTAAACATCGTGCTAAATTAGTGTTTTATAATGGCAACAAATAAAAATATTGATCAGGCGTGTGAAACAGAATTGAAAGCGCTTCGATTGCAACGTGCCGTTATTCTCGGACAGCAAACCAAATAACACTCTAGCTACCAATTTGCATTGCCTGAATCGCTTCCAGGTCGAGAAAAAATTGCAGATGCTCGAGACGCAGTACATTAACTTCGAGAAAGTTCAATCCCAAATTTAACGTTTGGATGAAGAGGAAGTTACAAGCGCACACTCGCACCCAATAACACCACATCTTCGCATAAATCTCGCATCAACTTACAGCAGCTAACACTTCCATCATTATCGGGAGCATACACAAAATGGATGGACTTCTCAGATAGGTTCAATTCTCTCATTCATGACAACAAAGAGCTCACCAACATCGAAAAATTCCAATACCTTCGATCTTGTCTCCATGGAGACGCGGCCAGAGTTATTGAGTCCCTGGAATGCTCTAGTCAAAACTACGAAACGGCATTAGAACTTTTAAAATCCAGATTCGATAACAAACGATTTCTATTCCAGGCAAACATTCAAGCAATTTTCCAACTGCATTCCATCGCAAAACCAACTGTGGAAGCTATTCGATGTATGATCGATACAATTAACGTCCATCTCAGAGCTCTGAATTCAATAGGGACAACAGAGCAAATTGCTGATGGATTCTTGCTGCATCTGATCTTATCAAAGTTTGACAACGAATCACAAGTCAAATGGGAAGATGAAGTAGCAGCTGCACAAGATCGAAAGGCGCTTAGTAAATCAACACAAAATCTGGATTCCACCTCTATCAGCAACAGTGGCGAATTTGAATTCCCAACTTGGACCGAACTGTGCACTTTCATGGAAAGGCGTTGCAAAACTCTGAACATCATCGAAGCTAAATCGCGCCCAACCTTGGCTCATTCTTCACACTCGCATAAATCGCACCAAAGATCACAACATTTACCTTAGCCTAAACAATTGTACAATGCAACTCTACTAACTACCGAGTTACCTACAACCTCATCATGTGGCCAATCATCACACAATCCATTTAGTTGCCAGAAATTCATAAAGTTGTCGGCAATGGATCGCTTCAAGCTCACCATGGAGTTGAAATTGTGCTTAAATTGCTTGAGAGGACGCCATACTGTACAGAATTGTGCTTCCATAAATAAATGCCAAAAATGCGGTGGTACTCATCACACACTGCTTCATCGTGAACGCATTGGACCTGCTACTGATCAAGTTACAGGATCGTCGAACACCAGAAAGCAGGAGGCCGAACAATTTCCAGGTAAACCATCTAATATTCCTCTGTCAACCACCACTTCGTTACAGGCATGCCACGTTGAAACCATCACTCAAGATGATGAATATATTCTTCTTGGAACTGCACTGCTTAGCCTGTCCAGTAGCGGACGCGCTTCTATAATTGCCCGAACACTTCTTGATTAATGTTCCCAATTGAATTTCATCACGGAACATGTCGCACAACACTTTAACTTAAACGCAGTCGGACATACATACGTTGATATCAATGGGATTGGAGAAACTAGCACCTTTGCATGCCACCGAGCACAAATATGTGTCAAATCATCACACGCTGGATACAAGGTACATCTTAGTGTTATTATTCTTCCAGAAATTACTTCGATCCAGCCAAGTCGGCGCATAACCATCAAACATTGGAAGATTCCCTGTAACATTAAATTATCCGACCCTCGATTTAATCAACCTGGTCCTGTTGACTGTCTTCTCGGCGCAGGAATTTATCTTGATCTTTTGCAACGGCAGCATTAAAAATAATCATGAAAGAAACCTCGCATCGGTATCAAGTCGCATACCAAAGAGACAAATTTCGTCTAGTATCAACTACACTTGCTTCACTACTACCACCGCTCCTTCCGTACAGGAACTCCTACAACAGTTTTGGACCATCGAAGAAAAACATGCACCAATGAAGAAATTCTCGATAGAAGAAGAGGAATGTGAAACATTCTTCAATTCCACCACAACACGCTGCCCACTCATCAATAAATTCATTGTACTATTACCATTTCGTGAAAATCGCACGTCGCTCGGGAGTTCATATGACATTGCAAAAAGGCGGTTAGTATCAATTGAACAAAAATATATCGTTCTCCATCATTACAGAAAAATTATTGCCACTTTATCGACGAGTACGCACGCCTAGATCATATGTGCAAATTAAATACAACAAAGGCGATTCATGAAGAAGTAAACTACATTCCTCACCATTGTGTGTTGAAGCCCTGCAGCTCAACCACCAATTACATGAACCTGCTTCTGAGATCCCACCATCATCCGGAACAAGACAGGGAATCATTCATAATGCTAGGGGACAACGAAATCATCAAAGCTCTTGGAATGGGATGGGATCCCAAGGAAGATACATTTTGCTTCAGCTACATCGAGTCTCCAAATGGCAAATCAAACAAACGTAGTATCCTTTCGCAAATATCGCAATTCTACGAACCACTGGGGTTAATGAATCCCATCATCGTGAAGGCAAAAATCTTCATGCAGACACTATGGAAACTCAAACTCCATTGGGATGAGAGTCTTCCAGAACATCTTCGTAGACAATGGCTGGAATACAAGGATCATCTTAAGGACATCAACCAAATCAAAATTCCTCGGTATGTATCAAAATATAATGCTAACGCACAAATCCACGGTTTTTCAGATGCCAGTACCAAGGCTTATGGGGCATGCGTATACCTCAGAACGACAAACGAAAATGGAGAAGTTTCATCGCACTTGGTTTGCACAAAATCGAGAGTAGCACCAATTGCAGACACAACAATTCCCAGACTCGAACTCTGTGCAGCGCTCCTGATAGTGGCACTACTTGACAGAGTCACAAGCATGTGTAAACAACAACAAATGCAAACCTTCTGCTGGACAGACTCAACGATCGTCCTAGCCTGGCTGGCATCTGAACCATGCTCACATTCGTGAGCAACCGAGTGTCAAAGATTCAGAATTCTAATCATATCATATGGAATCACGTACCAACATCAGACAATCCCGCGGACTTGGTTTCTCGCGGAGTAGTCCCCTCGAACTCATTGGCAACAAGTTCTGGTTTCAAGGTCCAAACTTTTTGCTTCGATCCGAAACAGAACGGCCCAAACTGCACAAGGGACACGAAGAAGAATATATACCTGAACAGCGCAAACATCATACGGTATTGTTTGCCCATCGCAAGTTTGACATCATTCTCGAATGCAAATACTGCAATAACTTTCCCAAACTAATTCGAGTATTTTGCTACATTCGCAGGTACATAAATTACCGGCTCTTCAAAAACAAGCCTAAGATCGTTGGCTCCATAACAGCATCAGAATTTGACGATACACTTATACAGTCACTCACACTCAAAATGGGACAACCTAAAAACATGCCAATGATTAATTTTCCAAGGCAGAAAAAAAGTCATGGCTAATTTTTCAACTATTTCATTATTTTTCTTTTGTATCGATGACTTCAACTATTCAAAAGACAATAAAACAAAAACAATAAAACAATATTATTAAATAAAAAAAAAGCATAATTCTCTCAGCCTCCTTTTCACTACGTCACACTCAAAGTGGGACACGTTAAACTCTGCTTCTTAAAGTAGCGTTAATTTGTTTTTAACATTTTGTCGAGTTTCCATTGTTTTTATTAATATTTACACGTGTATTTAATATTACACGTGTATTTAGAATAACACGTGTAATTAAAGAAAATATGTATGCGGTGAACCAGTTTAGTTCATATTTTTTTCTTCAATATGGTCTTCATGGTCCAAAGGAACACTTTTCATTAGGAGCATCTTTAGTTTGTCTCTTATGGGAGCTCTTACATGAAAATGTTCATGCTCAAGGTCTTTGTATCGCGGGTCAAGTAAAGATGCTACTTGCCTTACAGAAACGTCAGGTGTGCCATTACACTGCAGAACAAACCGTTTTTGCAAATTGCTGGAAAAACTGATTTTAAACGATTTTATTATAGTAGAATCATCTCTTCCATCGTATCTTTCTTTCCGATAAGAATTCTTGAACTTGCTCATCATTAAGGGTCAGGTCATTACCCTTTAATTCCAAAGCTGCTCGACGAAATGTTTTCGCGTTATCGGAATAAATGATAGAGGGTAATCCACGCCGTGCAACGAAACGTCTCAAGGCCATCATACAGCTGGCTGTAGACATCGACGTACATAGCTCCAAATGTACAGCTCGTACCGCTGCGCAAGTAAACACCATCAAATAACATTTTTCCATTCCCCTCGTTATGAAATTTATGTAATAGAATGGTCCTGCGAAATCAATGCCGATGCAATCGAAAGGCCTCGATAGAGTCAGCCGATCGAGTGGGAGAGGACCGAACGGTTGAGAGAAAGGCTTTCCGAAAAGCTTTTGACAAGTAACACATAGTTTAATTCTCCTTTTAATCAATGGACGACTCTTGAGTATCCAGAATCGTTCGCGCAACTGTGCCAGTACAACGTTAACACCACCATGAAAAGTCTTTTGATGGTAATAATCTACGATTAGACAGACTAAGAATGATTTTGCTGGAAGCAAAATAGGGTGTTTTTCTTCAAAGGAACCTTCGAAACATTCGAGGCGTCCTCCAAGTCGAAGAAAACCTTTATCGTCCAAGAAGGGACACCACTGCGCTATGTTTGATTTTCTCGGTATATTTTCTTTATCTTTCAAGCACTCTATCTCTAAGGGGAAAAAGTTTGATTGTATAAATTTTAACCCGTAACTTTCAGCTCTATCTAGCTCTTCCGCCGATGGACACATGTTCTTGACTCCTGGTTCTTTTTTGGCACTCACAAATCGATAACAATAGGCTGTCACACGCAACAATCGATACCACGAACTATATTTTCGGTAGTCTAGGAATGGTTTTTGTGAACTTTCGACAATCGTATTTACTTGCGCTAATAGTGCCACTGGCCCTAACTTATCATCGACTATCTCCCCATCACAGTTCATGTTATTTTGCAGCCACTCTGGCCCATTGGTCCAGACTAAGGAGTCTTTTAGGCTTCGAGCATTTATCCCTCTTGTTAATAGATCTGCAGGGTTCTCTTTGCCGTGGCAGTGCCGCCAATCCGTTTTAGATGTATGACGTCGTATTTCAGCGACTCGAGCCTGGACATATGGCTTCCAACGTTGCGTGTCACCCTGTATCCATCCAAGGGCAATACGCGAGTCTGTCCACAGGTGGAATGAGTGGACACTAACTTTGAGAGAACGCTTGAGATACGAACATAAGCGTGCACCTAACAACGCTGCTGTAAGCTCTAACTTTGGTAATGTAAGTTCTTTTGTTCCATCTAATTTAAGGGGACATACCCTACTTTTAGCACACAAAAATGCAGTAGTACATTTGTTATTTTGATATACGCTCCTTAAGTAAGCTACCGTACCATAAGCTCGCATACTGGCATCAGAGAATATATGAATAGTTACTGACGACGCTGAAGGAAATTGCAATGCAGATCGGGGAATGGTAAAATTCTTAAGCTCCAATAAATTTTGGACACATTCGTGCCATTCGTTTGAAAGCTCAGACGGAAGCACCTGATCCCATGACAAATTTTCTTTCCAAATCGATTGAAACAGAATCTTTAGCCGTATTATCACGGGACCTAGCATTCCCAATGGATCGTAAATACGGGCAATCGTTTGTAATACATTCCTTTTCGTTGCTCCTAATAGTTTGGACGTTAGTAATGTTTCAATGGAATTCATAACTACTGCTAGTTCATCAGATTTTACGAACCATGCAAGACCAAGGACTTTCTGTAGGTTTAAACACTCACCCGAACAAAGCGCTTTGCACACTACTGGGCTATTGGAATTCCATTTCCGGAGGTTCATACAAGCATCCTTCAAAACTAAAACTGCTTCTTCACACATTCGTTTTCCCTCTTCTTCCTCTTCGAAGCTCATCACAAGATCGTCCATGTAGAAACTGTTAAGCAAAACTCTGCATGTTCCAGGATACATTTTCGATGTAGATAAATGCGTGCGCAGTGTAGCAGTCAGTAAAAATGGACTTGAATTTACACCGAAAGTCACCCTTGTCATTTGATACTCGGCTATTTCAGACTTTCCTGTCAATGGTGTTTTCGACGGTTCATACCAAAGAAATCGGTGGCTATCTCGCTCCCTCTCATGAAGAAGAATTTGTAGGAAGGCCTTTTCGATGTCTGCCACGGCTCCAAATCGCCCGAGCCGGAAATTCAACAAAATCTTTAATACATCCGGCAAAAGATTTGCACCAACCTGTAGCATATCATTCAGTGATGGATTGTCGTTTGTTCGTGCCGATGCGTCAAACACTATTCGTTGCTTCGCTATTCGTTGTGGCTCCGCCTTGGTTGTAGAGGTAATAGGTTGAGCTACTCCGTCTGCAATAAGTTGTCTAATACAGCTATCATATTGTTTGAATTCAGCTGGATCACGCAGTAGTCGTGTCGTTAAAGAGCTAAGACGTTTCACAGCACACTCTTTATTGCACTTAATATCCGCCTTATCGTCTAGCCACGGCAGAGAAGCCATATACCGAGCGCCTGGTCTGGTTATACATTTTTTAGTCAACTCATTGGCTAAATGTTGGTTCTCTGTTTCTTCGCACCGAATGCCGATTGACTCCAGCGACCAAAGTGCAGTGAAATTATCCTTTATGAGCGCGGATGAATGCAGGATTGCACTGCAAATAAAAGTAGAACATGAATTATCATTCGCTTGAGCAGTCTTACCGGAACGATTCACTCCTTGTATTGTCCAACCAAATACGGTCTCAACAGCTCTAAGACTCGATGAAATCTTCTTCTGTTTTCCCGTTACGATAGACCAATAGTGATCCGAGCCTATTAAGACACCAAGTCCCTCTTGTGTTTTCCCATTGCAAATACGAGTATCAGCTAGATGCAAATTTTCAAACCAGCTGCATGAAGTATCAGGGGCTGGTAGTATGTCAACACAAATTTCCGGCACTTCAATTGCCTCCAGAACTACACTATCATTTGTGTGTTGACTTTTCAGTTGAACTTCTACCCTCTTGAATTTCCTGAACGGGGATTGCTCCTTGCAGCCAAAGGGTAGGACTGAAATACTCATATCGCCAGTAGATGGAAGACACAATTTCCGCTCTAAATCTTCCCGAATAAAAGAAAATTGGCTGCCGCCATCGATAACTAAACGAACACCCATTTCCTTATCGCCACTTGGTGCAGATGCGATACTCCAAGCCGTCTTCAAGAACACCTCGTTGTTTTCGGTGCACATATTATGTGCGCACAAGTTCGTTGCACTTTGATGTTGTTCTTGTTTATATGTTGATTTTTGAACAGGCTGGTTTTTTGTAAAAGAAGGGTCACATAATGAGGTTAAATGCTTCCCTTTGCATTTTTCACAGGATAGCCATTTGGAACTCCGGCATTTTTTTGACGAATGTCCTCGATTGGCACATCGAAAACAGCGTCCAGTTTTTCTTAAAATATCCCTTTTTGCAAAAATTGACATTTCGCTGTCACAATTTTTGGTTGAATGCTTGTCTGATGAGCAAAACACGCATGCGCTCGTCCCGCCTGATGACATTAGGCTTGCTGCAGTTGTGCGAGTGGGAGAGCAATACTTAGCGGTGTGAGGAAGACCACAGGCTTTACTTAATTCCAAGGATTCGACCTCTTTCTTCAGGAAGTGCATTATAGCTCTCACCTGTTTATCCCCAATGTTGGTTAATGTTGAACTGCAGCTTTTGTCATCTCCGTCCATAGCTTCAGAAGTATTGCGTTCCTCTTCATTCAATCGATAGTAGTCCACACGTAACTCAGCTGGCAAACACCGAAGGAGAATGCTTTTCAGCATTACATTATACTGATGAGTTGGTATCTTCAATGATGTAAGAGTGCGACAGCAAGCTGTTACTGAATTGTACAAATCGCGAAGGCTGGCGACATCGTTCCTTGATGTTACAGGTCGGAGAGAGAGCAACTGTTGCATATTTTTATCCACTAGCCGTTCCGTACTTCCATATTGTTCTTGCAAAAGCGACACAGCAGACTCGTAACACATTCCAGATGCGGTGAATCCGGAAATTGTTTTCTTAGCGCTCCCCACTAATACAGATTCTAGGTACCCAAATTTATCGGATGCTGTGAGACTTCCGTTTTCATGTATTGCTCCCAAAATGGCAGCCAGTTTCTATAGTTACCGTCAAACTTTTTGAGTTCCAATTTTGGAAGCTTTAATGATGTACTTGTTGTTCGTGGATCATTTGATGATGAATTAGTTTCCGCTGTTGATTGTTTTTTCCTCAATTTTTGAAGTCGGGTGTCCAAGCGGGCAAGCGTTCCAACAGCCGTATCTTCGTATTCAATTATTTTTTCCATTTCTCGATCCAAGTCTTCCGACGCTAAAAGCTGTTTGTTTTGTACTTCCCGATTGATCATGTTTAAGCTTTCATGAGCCGTTGTCAATCGTCGGATGAGATTAACCAGTTCTTCTTCCTGATGGTCGTACTCATCGATGGATTCGGATTTCGTATCCGTGCTATTTAAAAGTTCGACCGCGCTTTTAACCAATCTGGTAACTTGGCCTCGATAAGCGCTACGAGCAGATAATTCAACTGCCATTACAAATGTTTATCGCGTTAATCTCTGTTCACTGAATCTCCTGGGTTTCGGCACCATATAAAAAAAACCCGCTACTACAACTCACTAAAAGATCAGCCAAGATTTAAAACCGCAATAATCCTTTATTCTGTCTACACTTACTTGGTTACAAAGGAAGAATGGCCAAGAGGCCGTTACTCATTCCAGAAAGTCCTAATATGCTGATATATGTACATATTATAGTTATTAGAAAAGGCAAAATATATAGGTAGAGTAAAGTAAAGGAAAAATTATATCAAAGTACAGGGAGGTTATATAAATGACTTGTGAGCAAACAATAGAAATTTACATTTTAAGCTTTAATTTTCAACAGTGATGATGGTGATGATGGTGATGATGGTGATGATGGTGATGATGGTGATCATGGTGATCATGGTGATGAGTGCGGTGATGGTGACGGTGGAGATTATGGTGACGATAATGATAGTGATGATGGTGATGATGGTGATGATGGTGATGATGGTGATGATGGTGATGATGGTGATGATGGTGATGATGGTGATGATGGTGATGATGGTGATGATGGTGATGATGGTGATGATGGTGATGATGGTGATGATGGTGATGATGGTGATGATGGTGGAGATTTTGATGATGGCGATGATGGTGATGATGGTGATGATGGTGATGATGGTGATGATGGTGATGATGGGGATGATGGTGATGCTGATGCTGATGGTGATGATGGTGGTGATGGTGGTGATGGTGGTGATGGTGGTGGTGGTGGTGATGATGGTGATGATGGTGTTGATGGTGATGATGGTGATGATGGTGATGATGGTGATGATGGTGATGATGGTGGTCATGGTGATGATGGTGATGAGGGTGATGATGGTAATGAGGGTGACGATGGTGATGATGGTGATTATGGTGATGAAGGTGATGATGGTGACGATGGTAATGATGGTGATGATGGTGATGATTTTGATGATGGTGATGATGGTGATGATGGTGATGATGGTGATGATGGGGATGATGGTGATGCTGATGCTGATGGTGATGATGGTGATGATGGTGATGATGGTGGTCATGGTGATGATGGTGATGAGGGTGATGATGGTAATGAGGGTGACGATGGTGATGATGGTGATTATGGTGATGAAGGTGATGATGGTGACGATGGTAATGATGGTGATGATGGTGATGATTTTGATGATGGTGATGATGGTGATGATGGCGATGACAGTGATGATGGTTATGATGGTGAAGAGGGTGATGATGGTGATGGTGGTGATGGTGGTGATGATGGTGATGATTGTGAGGATGGTGATGATGGCGATTATGATGATGATGGCGATTATGATGATGATGGCGATTATGATGATGATGGTGATGAGGGTGATGATGGTAATAAGGGTGACGATGGTGACGATGGTGATGATGGTGATTATGGTGATGAAGGTGATGATGGTGACGATGGTAATGATGGTGATGATGGTGATGATTTTGATGATGGTGATGATGGTGATGATGGTGATGATGGTGATGATTTCGATGATGGTGATGATGGTGATGATGGCGATGGCGGTGATGATGGTGACGGTGGAGATTATGGTGACGATAATGATAGTGATGATGGCGATGACGGTGATGATGGTTATGATGGTGAAGAGGGTGATGATGGTGATGGTGGTGATGATGGTGATGATTGTGAGGATGGTGATGATGGTGGTGATGGTGGTGATGGTGGTGATGGTGGTGGTGGTGGTGATGATGGTGATGATGGTGTTGATGGTGATGATGGTGATGATGGTGATGATGGTGATGATGGTGGTCATGGTGATGATGGTGATGAGGGTGATGATGGTAATGAGGGTGACGATGGTGATGATGGTGATGATGGTGATGATGGTGATGATGGTGGTCATGGTGATGATGGTGATGAGGGTGATGATGGTAATGAGGGTGACGATGGTGATGATGGTGATTATGGTGATGAAGGTGATGATGGTGACGATGGTAATGATGGTGATGATGGTGATGATTTTGATGATGGTGATGATGGTGATGATGGTGATTATGGTGACGATAATGATAGTGACGATGGTGATGATGGTGATTATGGTGATGAAGGTGATGATGGTGACGATGGTAATGATGGTGATGATGGTGATGATGGTGATCATGGTGATCATGGTGATGAGTGCGGTGATGGTGACGGTGGAGATTATGGTGACGATAATGATAGTGATGATGGTGATGATGGTGATGATGGTGATGATGGTGATGATGGTGATGATGGCGATGATGGTGATGATGGTGATGATGGTGATGATGGTGATGATGGTGATGATGGGGATGATGGTGATGCTGATGCTGATGGTGATGATGGTGGTGATGGTGGTGATGGTGGTGATGGTGGTGGTGGTGGTGATGATGGTGATGATGGTGATGATGGTGTTGATGGTGATGATGGTGATGATGGTGATGATGGTGATGATGGTGATGATGGTGATGATGGCGATGATGGTGATGATGGTGATGATGGTGATGATGGTGATGATGGTGATGATGGTGATGATGGGGATGATGGTGATGCTGATGCTGATGGTGATGATGGTGGTGATGGTGGTGATGGTGGTGGTGGTGGTGATGATGGTGATGATGGTGATGATGGTGATCATGGTGATCATGGTGATGAGTGCGGTGATGGTGACGGTGGAGATTATGGTGACGATAATGATAGTGATGATGGTGATGATGGTGATGATGGTGATGATGGTGATGATGGTGATGATGGTGATGATGGCGATGATGGTGATGATGGTGATGATGGTGATGATGGTGATGATGGTGATGATGGGGATGATGGTGATGCTGATGCTGATGGTGATGATGGTGGTGATGGTGGTGATGGTGGTGATGGTGGTGGTGGTGGTGATGATGGTGATGATGGTGTTGATGGTGATGATGGTGATGATGGTGATGATGGTGATGATGGTGATGATGGTGATGATGGTGGTCATGGTGATGATGGTGATGAGGGTGATGATGGTAATGAGGGTGACGATGGTGATGATGGTGATTATGGTGATGAAGGTGATGATGGTGACGATGGTAATGATGGTGATGATGGTGATGATTTTGATGATGGTGATGATGGTGATGATGGTGATGATGGTGATGATTTTGATGATGGTGATGATGGTGATGATGGCGATGACGGTGATGATGGTTATGATGGTGAAGAGGGTGATGATGGTGATGGTGGTGATGATGGTGATGATTGTGAGGATGGTGATGATGGCGATTATGATGATGATGGCGATTATGATGATGATGGCGATTATGATGATGATGGTGATGAGGGTGATGATGGTAATGAGGGTGACGATGGTGATGAAGGTGATGATGGTGACGATGGTAATGATGGTGATGATGGTGATGATTTTGATGACGGTGATGATGGTGATGATGGTGATGATGGTGATGATTTCGATGATGGTGATGATGGTGATGATGGCGATGGCGGTGATGATGGTGACGGTGGAGATTATGGTGACGATAATGATAGTGATGATGGCGATGACGGTGATGATGGTTATGATGGTGAAGAGGGTGATGATGGTGATGGTGGTGATGATGGTGATGATTGTGAGGATGGTGATGATGGTGGTGATGGTGGTGATGGTGGTGATGGTGGTGGTGGTGGTGATGATGGTGATGATGGTGTTGATGGTGATGATGGTGATGATGGTGATGATGGTGATGATGGTGATGATGGTGGTCATGGTGATGATGGTGATGAGGGTGATGATGGTAATGAGGGTGACGATGGTGATGATGGTGATTATGGTGATGAAGGTGATGATGGTGACGATGGTAATGATGGTGATGATGGTGATGATTTTGATGATGGTGATGATGGTGATGATGGTGATTATGGTGACGATAATGATAGTGACGATGGTGATGATGGTGATTATGGTGATGAAGGTGATGATGGTGACGATGGTAATGATGGTGATGATGGTGATGATGGTGATGATGGTGATGATGGTGATGATGGTGATGATGGTCATGATGGTGATCATGGTGATGAGTGCGGTGATGGTGACGGTGGAGATTATGGTGACGATAATGATAGTGATGATGGTGATGATGGTGATGATGGTGATGATGGTGATGATGGTGATGATGGTGATGATGGTGATGATGGTGATGATGGTGATGATGGTGATGATGGTGATGATGGTGATGATGGTGATGATGGTGATGATGGTGATGATGGTGATGATGGTGATGATGGTGGAGATTTTGATGATGGCGATGATGGTGATGATGGTGATGATGGTGATGATGGTGATGATGGGGATGATGGTGATGCTGATGCTGATGGTGATGATGGCGATTATGGTGATGAAGGTGATGATGGTGACGATGGTAATGATGGTGATGATGGTGATGATTTTGATGATGGTGATGATGGTGATGATGGCGATGACGGTGATGATGGTTATGATGGTGAAGAGGGTGATGATGGTGATGGTGGTGATGATGGTGATGATTGTGAGGATGGTGATGATGGCGATTATGATGATGATGGCGATTATGATGATGATGGCGATTATGATGATGATGGTGATGAGGGTGATGATGGTAATAAGGGTGACGATGGTGACGATGGTGATGATGGTGATTATGGTGATGAAGGTGATGATGGTGACGATGGTAATGATGGTGATGATGGTGATGATTTTGATGATGGTGATGATGGTGATGATGGTGATGATGGTGATGATTTCGATGATGGTGATGATGGTGATGATGGCGATGGCGGTGATGATGGTGACGGTGGAGATTATGGTGACGATAATGATAGTGACGATGGCGATGACGGTGATGATGGTTATGATGGTGAAGAGGGTGATGATGGTGATGGTGGTGATGATGGTGATGATTGTGAGGATGGTGATGATGGTGGTGATGGTGGTGATGGTGGTGATGGTGATGATGGTGATGATGGTGATGATGGTGATGATGGTGATGATGGTGATGATGGTGATGATGGTGATGATGGTGATGATGGTGATGATGGTGATGATGGTGATGATGGTGATGATGGTGATGATGGTGATGATGGTGATGATGGTGATGATGGTGATGATGGTGATGATGGTGATGATGGTGATGATGGGGATGATGGTGATGCTGATGCTGATGGTGATGATGGTGATTATGGTGATGAAGGTGATGATGGTGACGATGGTAATGATGGTGATGATGGTGATGATTTTGATGATGGTGATGATGGTGATGATGGCGATGACGGTGATGATGGTTATGATGGTGAAGAGGGTGATGGTGGTGATGATGGTGATGATTGTGAGGATGGTGATGATGGCGATTATGATGATGATGGCGATTATGATGATGATGGCGATTATGATGATGATGGTGATGAGGGTGATGATGGTAATAAGGGTGACGATGGTGACGATGGTGATGATGGTGATTATGGTGATGAAGGTGATGATGGTGACGATGGTAATGATGGTGATGATGGTGATGATTTTGATGATGGTGATGATGGTGATGATGGTGATGATGGTGATGATTTCGATGATGGTGATGATGGTGATGATGGCGATGGCGGTGATGAT
Source organism: Merodon equestris (assembly GCA_958301585.1). Taxonomy (NCBI): domain Eukaryota; kingdom Metazoa; phylum Arthropoda; class Insecta; order Diptera; family Syrphidae; genus Merodon; species Merodon equestris. Next base: position 31,029,371 of record OY284413.1, read on the forward strand.
GGTGACGGTGGAGATTATGGTGACGATAATGATAGTGATGATGGCGATGACGGTGATGATGGTTATGATGGTGAAGAGGGTGATGATGGTGATGGTGGTGATGATGGTGATGATTGTGAGGATGGTGATGATGGTGGTGATGGTGGTGATGGTGGTGATGGTGGTGGTGGTGGTGATGATGGTGATGATGGTGTTGATGGTGATGATGGTGATGATGGTGATGATGGTGATGATGGTGGTCATGGTGATGATGGTGATGAGGGTGATGATGGTAATGAGGGTGACGATGGTGATGATGGTGATTATGGTGATGAAGGTGATGATGGTGACGATGGTAATGATGGTGATGATGGTGATGATTTTGATGATGGTGATGATGGTGATGATGGTGATTATGGTGACGATAATGATAGTGACGATGGTGATGATGGTGATTATGGTGATGAAGGTGATGATGGTGACGATGGTAATGATGGTGATGATGGTGATGATGGTGATCATGGTGATCATGGTGATGAGTGCGGTGATGGTGACGGTGGAGATTATGGTGACGATAATGATAGTGATGATGGTGATGATGGTGATGATGGTGATGATGGTGATGATGGTGATGATGGCGATGATGGTGATGATGGTGATGATGGTGATGATGGTGATGATGGTGATGATGGGGATGATGGTGATGCTGATGCTGATGGTGATGATGGTGGTGATGGTGGTGATGGTGGTGATGGTGGTGGTGGTGGTGATGATGGTGATGATGGTGTTGATGGTGATGATGGTGATGATGGTGATGATGGTGATGATGGTGATGATGGTGATGATGGCGATGATGGTGATGATGGTGATGATGGTGATGATGGTGATGATGGTGATGATGGTGATGATGGTGATGATGGGGATGATGGTGATGCTGATGCTGATGGTGATGATGGTGGTGATGGTGGTGATGGTGGTGGTGGTGGTGATGATGGTGATGATGGTGATGATGGTGATCATGGTGATCATGGTGATGAGTGCGGTGATGGTGACGGTGGAGATTATGGTGACGATAATGATAGTGATGATGGTGATGATGGTGATGATGGTGATGATGGTGATGATGGTGATGATGGTGATGATGGTGATGATGGCGATGATGGTGATGATGGTGATGATGGTGATGATGGTGATGATGGTGATGATGGGGATGATGGTGATGCTGATGCTGATGGTGATGATGGTGGTGATGGTGGTGATGGTGGTGATGGTGGTGGTGGTGGTGATGATGGTGATGATGGTGTTGATGGTGATGATGGTGATGATGGTGATGATGGTGATGATGGTGATGATGGTGATGATGGTGGTCATGGTGATGATGGTGATGAGGGTGATGATGGTAATGAGGGTGACGATGGTGATGATGGTGATTATGGTGATGAAGGTGATGATGGTGACGATGGTAATGATGGTGATGATGGTGATGATTTTGATGATGGTGATGATGGTGATGATGGTGATGATGGTGATGATTTTGATGATGGTGATGATGGTGATGATGGCGATGACGGTGATGATGGTTATGATGGTGAAGAGGGTGATGATGGTGATGGTGGTGATGATGGTGATGATTGTGAGGATGGTGATGATGGCGATTATGATGATGATGGCGATTATGATGATGATGGCGATTATGATGATGATGGTGATGAGGGTGATGATGGTAATGAGGGTGACGATGGTGACGATGGTGATGATGGTGATTATGGTGATGAAGGTGATGATGGTGACGATGGTAATGATGGTGATGATGGTGATGATTTTGATGATGGTGATGATGGTGATGATGGTGATGATGGTGATGATTTCGATGATGGTGATGATGGTGATGATGGCGATGGCGGTGATGATGGTGACGGTGGAGATTATGGTGACGATAATGATAGTGATGATGGCGATGACGGTGATGATGGTTATGATGGTGAAGAGGGTGATGATGGTGATGGTGGTGATGATGGTGATGATTGTGAGGATGGTGATGATGGTGGTGATGGTGGTGATGGTGGTGATGGTGGTGGTGGTGGTGATGGTGATGATGGTGGTCATGGTGATGATGGTGATGAGGGTGATGATGGTAATGAGGGTGACGATGGTGATGATGGTGATTATGGTGATGAAGGTGATGATGGTGATGATGGTGACGATGGTAATGATGGTGATGATGGTGATGATTTTGATGATGGTGATGATGGTGATGATGGTGATTATGGTGACGATAATGATAGTGACGATGGTGATGATGGTGATTATGGTGATGAAGGTGATGATGGTGACGATGGTAATGATGGTGATGATGGTGATGATTTTGATGATGGTGATAAAGGTGATGATGGTGATGATGGTGATGATGGTGATGATGGTGATGATGGTGATGATGGTGATGATGGTGATGATGGTCATGATGGTGATCATGGTGATGAGTGCGGTGATGGTGACGGTGGAGATTATGGTGACGATAATGATAGTGATGATGGTGATGATGGTGATGATGGTGATGATGGTGATGATGGTGATGATGGTGATGATGGTGATGATGGTGATGATGGTGATGATGGTGATGATGGTGATGATGGTGATGATGGTGATGATGGTGATGATGGTGATGATGGTGATGATGGTGATGATGGTGGAGATTTTGATGATGGCGATGATGGTGATGATGGTGATGATGGTGATGATGGGGATGATGGTGATGCTGATGCTGATGGTGATGATGGTGGTGATGGTGGTGATGGTGGTGATGGTGGTGATGGTGGTGATGATGGTGATGATGGTGTTGATGGTGATGATGGTGATGATGGTGATGATGGTGATGATGGTGGTCATGGTGATGATGGTGATGAGGGTGATGATGGTAATGAGGGTGACGATGGTGATGATGGTGATTATGGTGATGAAGGTGATGATGGTGACGATGGTAATGATGGTGATGATGGTGATGATTTTGATGATGGTGATGATGGTGACGGTGGAGATTATGGTGACGATAATGATAGTGATGATGGCGATGACGGTCATGATGGTTATGATGGTGAAGAGGGTGATGATGGTGATGGTGGTGATGATGGTGATGATTGTGAGGATGGTGATGATGGCGATTATGATGATGATGGCGATTATGATGATGATTTCGATGATGGTGATGATGGTGATGATGGCGATGGCGGTGATGATGGTGATGATGGTGATGATGGTGATGATGGTGATGATGGTGATGATGGTGATGATGGTGATGATTTTGATGATGGTGATGATGGTGATGATGGCGATGACGGTGATGATGGTTATGATGGTGAAGAGGGTGATGATGGTGATGGTGGTGATGATGGTGATGATTGTGAGGATGGTGATGATGGCGATTATGATGATGATGGCGATTATGATGATGATGGCGATTATGATGATGATGGTGATGAGGGTGATGATGGTAATGAGGGTGACGATGGTGACGATGGTAATGATGGTGATGATGGTGATGATTTTGATGATGGTGATGATGGTGACGGTGGAGATTATGGTGACGATAATGATAGTGATGATGGTGATGATGGTGACGATGGTGATGATGGTGATGATGCTGATGATGCTGATGATGCTGATGATGCTGATGATGCTGATGATGCTGATGATGCTGATGATGGTGATGATGGTGATGATGGCGATTATGATGATGATGGTGATAGGGTGACGATGGTGATTGTTACATAAAGCGATTACATACGCTTGCTCGCATCCATATTGCGCTCACAACTCTACTGCGCTAGCCACTCCGCCACGAGCCATTTGATCATACACTTTGGCTATCAGATCTTCATCAGCCAATGAGCAACCGCCACGCCGAATTGTAACACCGGGCACTCGGCTACCGATGGAGTGTGGTCGATGCCCCCGCCCGCATTCTCACGACGACTGCAGAAGGCTACGGATGTGCATCTATCTCGACACACTTAACTTAATTTATATAAGTTTTTCTTTTATTAAATAAACACCTTTTTTTTCCTTCAAGCACAAAACATTTTTTTTTTTTTTTTCTCAAACATAAAACATTGGTCCTTCGAGCCACCCGCGATTAATTGTTATTAATCACCCCTTTTCTTGTGGTTGACTGATTGTCTGTGCGAACTGTGGTAAAATCAACAACTGAGCCGCCTTCGGACCAAGAGCTGTAGCAGATTCATTGGAGGAAATACCATCTTGTAAGGATGACCGCACTTAAATTACAAAAAAATTTGTTGAAGCAAATTATTCGGGATTATGACAACTTCGGCAAACGCTCGCCGAAGGAACGCACCAGGAATTATATATTCAATAGACTAACAACGCTGGAAGAAACATTTAAATTAAGTACCCAATATAACACCGACGGTATCACAGCTGCAGAACCTGGGAAGGAACAGGAATTGGAGGACATATTTGATAAAATCAAGGATACGTATATCGACTATAAAACGGCGTTGTTGGACAGCAGAGACAAGTTGGAGCTACCAGCGGAAACCCCGGTGAGTGCTAGCTCTAGCAGTAACGAAAAAACGGTAATGCGTCTGCCTAAGATAAATATTCCAGTTTTTTGTGGTGACTATAAAACTTGGAAGTCATTCTACGATATTTTTATAACGCTTATCCACACCAATAAAGATTTATCGGAGGTAGAAAAATTACATTACCTGAAATCTAGCCTACGCGATGAAGCCGCGCGAATTATACAACATCTCCCGATCAGCGTTGGAAATTACGCACCTGCGTGGGAAATATTAACCTCACGATACGACCACAAACGGGTTTTGGTGAACGAACAGCTACGAGTGTTCTTTGGCCAGGAGACAATTCACCACGAGAGCGCTGTGTCGTTAAAGAACCTTCTGGACACATCGGTCGAATGTTGTCACGCGCTGAAGAACCTACAGGTACCGGTGGAACAATGGGACGCCATTCTGATTTTTTGTATTGTCCGGAAGTTGCCTGCCATTACCCAAAGGCTATGGGAAGAAAAGCTCGGGAACACTAAAGAACTCCCAAAGTTTACCGAGTTTTCGGAGTTTCTTGAGGCACGTTTTCGGACGCTGGAAGCGGTAAGCCAACAGAAGGAGATAAAAAGTAAGGAAAACGCAAAGACCAAGGCGTTTCATCTAAAACAGGAGAAGAGGGATCAATTCTCGTGCAAGGTTTGTAGCAAAGGTGCTCATGCCTTGCGAACATGCGGAAAATTCTTAAAGATGGATATCACAACACGCAGAAGGACAGTCAACAGCATCGGCTTCTGCGAAAATTGTTTGGCGTATAGCCACTCCACGCCACAATGCCCAAGCAGACTTAGGTGTTACTTCTGCCAACAGCCACACCACTCACTGCTACACATGAACGCCACTATGCTCTCACAGACAGAAGCACACAATCAACACACTCGACACTACATAACACCTACAACAACAAGGACATCCACACAACCGACAGCGCACAATTCTCAACAAACATTCAACCCCACACATACACAATCACATCATACACAAGAACATCAAATCAATTTAGACGCAGTTCCTTTCGAGCCAACACACATCAACAGCTTGCACACAACGGGGAAGACGGAGGTATTACTAGCAACGGCGGTCGTCAACGTGCAAACTTCATCGGGACAGAGAATCAGGCTCCGCGCTCTCATTGATCCAGGGTCAGAGGCGACGTTTATAACAACTCGAGCCGCACAGCTGTTAGGAATGAAGGTCAAGCGGGCTCTCGTCGAGGTAACAGGATTGGGTAAATCCAATACTGGAACATGTCAAGGATATGTCGACATCCAAATAGGGTCGACACATTCGGATTTCCAGACCACGACCAAAGCCTTGATTTTCAAGACCCTTACTGGCCTCCTTCCTGCAGACAAAGTAACACCGCACAAGTGGAGCCATATAAACGATTTATTGTTGGCCGACCCATACTTTCATACTCCCGCCGAAGTGGACCTGCTTCTGGGAAACGATGTCTACGCAGATATTATTCTGCCGGACGTTGTACGAGGAGAAGATGATCGCACTCCAATCGCGCAAAGCACCGAATTCGGTTGGATCTTGATGGGCAGAATCTCTCAACCGGATCAGAAGGTAAGAAGTTTCTTGCAAGTTACTAACATTGAACGACAGTTGTCACGTTTTTGGGAGATGGAGGAAGTCCCTTTTAAAAGGGGTCAATCCGAGGAGGACAAAGAGTGCGAACGATTTTTTCAGATGACCACGAAACGGGGTAGCAACGGGCGGTACGAAGTATCGTTACCCTTCAAGGCAGGTTGTAGGCCCGCGCTTGGACCCTCGAAGCAAGGGGCCTTGCGTAGGTTTACTCACCTGGAGCAGCGTTTTCGCGCGAATCCGAAGCTACATGAAGAATATAAAAAATGCATGAGGGAGTATTTATCATTCGACCACATGGAGGAGGTGGATCACGAGAACGATGAACATCTCAGGAGCGGACAACACTACTTCCTACCTCACCATGCTGTGTTCAAAGAGACGAGCTCCACCACCAAACTCAGAGTGGTTTTCGACGCTGCGGCCAAAGGTATAGATGGGACCTCGTTAAATCACCATCTGATGACGGGACCTAAAACACAAACGGACATCACGGACATGGTTTTGAGATGGCGAATGCACAAGTTTACCTTCACCGCTGACGTTGAGAAAATGTACCGTCAAATCCGTGTAGATCCTGGGGATTCATTTTACCAACTGATATTTTGGCGCGAAAAGGAGGACGACCCACTCAAGATGTATCGGTTAAAAACAGTCACATTCGGCACGACATGTGCACCATATCTCGCCATACGAACACTTAACCAATTAGCGGACGACGAATTGCATAAATATCCCTTAGGCGCACGAGTTATCAGTTGCGCTTCGGCGGGTTTAAAAAAAATATACACGATCTCTACTAGTTGAACACAAAAACTTTATTAAATTCAAATTCAATTTTACACAACTTTTATATTTTTGTTTTTGCTGAGTTACAGAAATGATTTGCACATAATTAATCGAGTCGTTAAGCAATTACAATTGAGTTCTGAGAATTGTGGAAAGTGGGTTGGTCATTGCATTTTATTTCTGGGTTTTGGATTTGTGAAAGTAGGTGACATCAGGTCGATGCCTGGTGCTTGGCTGGTGCTGCGTTTGGTTTCTGGGAATTATGGATATGGGGAAGTGGGTGACTTCGGGTCGATGTCTGATGGTTGGTTGGTGGAGAGCGGGGTGTCGGTGTGGTGTTGGTAACTCACGCATGATTAAGGAAGATATCTATGTGGATGATTTGCTGGCTGGAGGTGGCACCGTGGAAGAAGCAATGATAAAAAGGAATCAGGTTACTAGCCTTTTACTAGCAGGAGGCTTCAATTTAAGAAAATGGGCAAGCAATTCCGTTTCACTCTTAGAGGGCATACCTGAAAATCAACGGGAAGTTAACATTTCTTTGCCAGGAAAGTCTCCGGAACATATTAGGGCCCTAGGGATCCAGTGGTATCCAGTAGATGACCTTCTTTCTTTTCAGAATGTGAAAATAGACACTCCGGAACCGACGAAAAGGAGCATTTTGTCAGCTATAGCCAGACTGTACGACCCACTCGGATGGATGGCTCCCTGCGTCATCAAGGGTAAAATGTTGATGCAACTACTATGGCGAACGCAAGTCGAATGGGACCAACCAGTCACACCAACGTTGAAAAAGGAGTGGACGGCCTTCTCTCAGGAGCTGGGACAATTAGAGAAACTTCGTATTCCTCGATGGATACAAACGCACGACTCCCAAAGGAAAGTTGAACTACACGGGTTTAGTGACGCTTCTGTGAAAGCGTATGGTGCGGCGATTTATATCCGAGTCTTGGATTTACAGGGCAGGATTCACACCCATCTGCTTATATCCAAAACCCGAGTAGCCCCAGTCAAAACTCAAACACTACCCCGTTTGGAGCTTTGTGGAGCAGTTATGCTGGCTAAATTGTTGGACTACACAGCTGAAGTTTTAGGACTGAGAGCGGCAAAACAGTACGCATGGACTGACTCGACGATAACGCTGGCGTGGATCGCTGCCCCACCAACGAAATGGACCACCTTCGTGAATAATAGAGTAGCAGAAATCCAACGATTGGTTCGAGCGTAAAGTTGGCAACATATTCCAAGTGAGTGGAACCCTGCTGACTTGCTTTCAAGAGGGGTACTGCCTTCAGCACTAAAGGCGAACATGCTCTGGTGGAACGGACCGAAGTTTCTTCGCGAAGACTGGGCTTTTCAAAGTCCCAGACAACCAACGAGTCTAGGAACGGAAGAAGAGACACGAGCGATAAAATCACATTTTCTCGTTCAAGGAACTAATGATATCGTCACACTTATACATCAGCATGCCAACTATACTACACTCATTAAAATTATAGCGTATTGTCGACGCTTCATTAAAAACGCTCAAAACCCACCTGGATCAAGATCGAGCAGCTTTCTAACTCAAATGGAAATACAGGCCTCCTCTTTGTTGTTGATCAAAATCGCCCAAATGGACATGTTTGCGTCGGAGGACAGAGCTAAAATCCCTAAATCTCTCTGCCCCTTTACTGACACAGATGGGATTTTGAGAGTAGGAGGAAGGCTACAGAACGCCGACCTCTCTTATGACCAACAACATCCAATAATCCTGCGGGGAAATCATCACTTTGCAAAACTTCTTATCACTGAATCCCATCAAAAAACATTGCACGGGGGACTCCAGCAAACCATGATGTATCTGCGAAGAAAATATTGGCTGATTAAATTTAAAACGTGTGTAAAAGGAGTTATCAACAGCTGTATCATTTGCTATCGACACCGGGCTAAAGCAGGACACCAACTTATGGGGAGCTTACCATCACCAAGAGTACGTGCGGCATATCCATTCACCCATGTCGGGATAGATTACGCGGGGCCAATAGAAGTCAGAACATGGAGAGGTCGGAACGCCAAAAGATACAAAGGGTACTTCGCCGTGTTCGTGTGCCTGGCCACAAAGGCTATACATATAGAACTGGTGACCGACCTTACAACACAAGCATTCATAGCGGCTCTGCGTAGATTCACGGCGAGAAGAGGGTTGTGCACACACATCTACAGCGACAATGGAACAAATTTCGTGGGAGCCAATCGTGAACTTAAGAAACTACTCACGGCCAGTAAATTCGACTGGACAATGGTGGCTGAAACACTAGCTATGGACGGAATTCAGTGGCATTTCAGTCCTCCCGCTTCCCCACACTTTGGCGGGCTATGGGAAGCAGGAGTGAAATCAATAAAATACCATCTAAAACGCGTCATTGGAACGGAGACTTACACGTACGAGGAGCTGCTTACCTTATTACAGCAAATCGAAGCCTGCTTAAACTCCCGACCATTGTGCCCGCTGACAGACAATCCTCAGGACTTTACGGCACTAACTCCAGGACATTTTTTAATTGGACGAGCTTTAAATAGTATTCCAGAAGCCGATTTGTCAGATATCCACCTTAGTCATTCACAGCGGTGGCAACAAATTCAACGGCTTCAACAGCTGTTTTGGAAGAAATGGCAAGTGGAATACCTATCAAGACTCCAACAACGACCGAAGTGGCTGACACGAGAAGTACAACATAAAATCGACGACTTAGTACTCATCAAGGAAGACAAAATGCCCCCAGGGAAATGGAGCCTAGCCCGCGTCATCACGGTCCACCCAGGCAAGGACAACGTAACCCGAGTAGTAACCCTGAAAACCCCGACGGGAGAAATAAAACGCCCTATCACAAAAATTTGTATTCTCCCAAACAACAACACATATGAGGAACAACAACAATAAAATACATATAATAATTATAAAAATCTGTCACGCACGTCCACATAGATAATACAACAATACATAATCCAACCAAACCTACACCACACAGAAACACCCTTCAGTCAACTTCCAAAACCACCCCTCACTTCCTTCACAACGAGACCAGCATGAGAATCTAGCTCAATCCGAAATAAAATAATACAACAAAACCACACATCGAATTTAACAAGAACGAAATACACACTAGCGAAAATGAAATAGATCCTGCGGCAAGTTATCATTGCCTACCTGGCCTACAGGCCTTCATTTGCGAACAAGTTCACGGCGGGGAGGATGTTACATAAAGCGATTACATACGCTTGCTCGCATCCATATTGCGCTCACAACTCTACTGCGCTAGCCACTCCGCCACGAGCCATTTGATCATACACTTTGGCTATCAGATCTTCATCAGCCAATGAGCAACCGCCACGCCGAATTGTAACACCGGGCACTCGGCTACCGATGGAGTGTGGTCGATGCCCCCGCCCGCATTCTCACGACGACTGCAGAAGGCTACGGATGTGCATCTATCTCGACACACTTAACTTAATTTATATAAGTTTTTCTTTTATTAAATAAACACCTTTTTTTTCCTTCAAGCACAAAACATTTTTTTTTTTTTTTTCTCAAACATAAAACAGTGATGATTTTGATGATGGTGAGGATGGTGATGATGGTCATGATGGTGATCATGGTGATGAGTGCGGTGATGGTGACGGTGGAGATTATGGTGACGATAATGATAGTGATGATGGTGATGATGGTGATGATGGTGATGATGGTGATGATAATGATGATGATGGCGATGACGGTGATGATGGTTATGATCGTGAAGATGGTGATGATGGTGATGGTGGTGATGATGGTGATGATGGTGATGATGGTGATGATGGTGATGATGGCGATGACGGTGATGATGGTTATGATGGTGAAGATGGTGATGATGGTGTTGGTGGTGATGATGGTGATGATGGTGAGGATGGTGATGATGGCGATTATGATGATGATGGCGATTATGATGATGATGGTGATGATGGTGATGAGGGTGATGATGGTAATGAGGGTGACGATGGTGATGATGGTGATGATGGTGATGAAGGTGATGATGGTGACGATGGTGATGATGGTGATGATGGTGATGATTTTGATGATGGTGATGACGGTGATGATGGTTATGATGGTGAAGATGGTGATGATGGTGATGGTGGTGATGGTGGTGATGGTGGTGATGATGGTGAGGATGGTGAGGATGGTGATGATGGCGATTATGATGATGATGGCGATTATGATGATGATGGCGATTATGATGATGATGGTTGTTGCTGCTCGCAAGTAAAATACCGTCGCCTATTCTTTGCAAAAGTTCCATCAATACGCTAATATCATTTTCATGATCCTTTGTTCTCGTTTCCTATGCATCAACACCATCAATTGTAGACCAAAGCCAAGGAATACACTCCACGCATCAACATTGTCATCATTCGCGCACAAGTCGCGGTGGTTGCGACCGAAATCTAGCAATTTTCGCATGCGTTAATCTTGCAACGAATGTCGCTCCCGAATAGCGGTGGTTGCGACCGAAATTTAGCAAACTTTGCACGTGTTCATCCTACATTGAATGTCGCTCCCAAATGGTGGTGGTTGCGACCGAAAAACGAGAGTTCCTGATATATAGGAGGAACTTACAACAGGACAGTCCATTGTAAATCGCCACCGGGAAAACATCCATTAACTCAATAAAATTATTTGTATTTGAAGTTTCGCCTTTTCTTTTTTTTTCATAATATTCGGCTAAAAAGCTAGTCGATTCAATGGTGATGAGGGTGATGATGGTAATGAGGGTGACGATGGTGATGGTGGTGAGGATGGTGATGATGGCGATTATGATGATGATGGCGATTATGATGATGATGGTGATGAGGGTGATGAAGGCGATTATGATGATGATGGTGATAGGGTGACGATGGTGATGATTTTGATGATGCTGATGATGCTGATGATGCTGATGATGGTGATCATGGTGATGAGTGCGGTGATGATGGTTATGATCGTGAAGATGGGGATGATGGTGATGGTGGTGATGATGGTGATGATGGTGATGATGGTGAGGATGGCGATTATGATAACGATGGCGATTATGATGATGATGGTGATGAGGGTGATGATGGTAATGATGATGATGATGATGATGATGTTGATGGTGGTGATGATGGTGATGATGGTGATGATGGTGATGATGGTGATGATGGTGAGGATGGTGATGATGGCGATTATGATAACGATGGCGATTATGATGATGATGGTGATAGGGTGACGATGGTGATGATTTTGATGATGCTGATGATGCTGATGATGGTGATCATGGTGATGAGTGCGGTGATGGTGACGGTGGAGATTATGGTGACGATAATGATAGTGATGATGGTGATGAGGGTGATGATGGTGATGATGGTGATGATAATGATGATGATGGCGATGACGGTGATGATGGTTATGATCGTGAAGATGGTGATGATGGTGATGATGGTGATGGTGGTGATGATGGTGATGATGGTGATGATGGTGATGATGGCGATGACGGTGATGATGGTTATGATGGTGAAGATGGTGATGATGGTGATGATGGTGATGATGGTGATGATGATGATGATGATGATGATGGTGATGGTGGTGATGACGATAATGATAGTGATGATGGTGATGATGCTGATGATGCTGGTGAAGCTGATGATTGTGATGATGGCGATTATGATGATGATGGTGATAATAGTTATGACGGTGGCGGTAATTGTGAGGGTAGTGGTGATGAGGGCAATAGTGGTGATGATATTAATGAAGGTGACGATAGTGATTTTGGCAATGATACTGTCACTTATGGTAGTGCCAACAATGATGGCGATAGATATAGATTCTATTGATGCTTATATGGTGCTGGTGATGGTCTAACTGAAGCTGGTGCAGATAGGGATTGAACATGGATGGCAATGAATCCGATGGCAATGGTGGTGACAATTCTGTTACTAATTTTAATGGTACTGGCAACTCTGTCAAGTGCGATAAAAGAGTAATACCACAGAATAAATAGTATACAGAAGTTGCATCTCATACGAAGCAAATTTTGTTCTAGGGTTCCAATATTGGCACCCTATTGAACAGAGAGTACAAGCATGAGAACATGCAAGAGAGTATACAAAAAATTGAGAAGCTGGTGCGAGCGAAAGAGAGTAGCATGTGCGTTTTCGGTGGTTTTGTTTTTACGAGAGCAAAGCAGCTTACGATGTGTATGCAAATGTGTGTGCGTGTGTATGCATTGATAGCTTCTTCTATCCTAAGCTTGCATGGTGTTGTATTGCTTCTCTTGTTTTCGATTGTGTGGATTGGATTCGAAATCACTTGGGAATTGTACTTTCATGCGAATGGTTGTGTTTTCCTGCGCTTATATATCGACTCCATTTTTACTTTGTATTTTGATATTTAACTCTATTTTTGATTTTGAATTGTTGCTTTTATAATTGTTGACAACTTTGCATACGATTTGGATTATTCTTTGGACTTATTATTATATATTGATTGTTGAGGTGTTGTCATACGATTTTGAATAGGAAAAATGGATTCTGTACCGGCTGTTGGTAAAATTTTCCAAAAGTCCGGCATTCGATGCTGCATAAAAACATGCGGTAAATGTAGGCGATATGGTGAAAAGATAAGAATGTTTAAGTTTCCTCCCTATGACTCAGCTATGGGTCCAATTTGGCGAGAAAAATGTAATATTCCAACAAAAGATTACACAAAAAAATTGTTGATTTGCGCCAATCACTTCTCAAGTTCTGACATTGGTAAAAAAAAGTTGAAATTCGGAGCTGTTCCGGTATTTAACTTAGAAGTTATTGAGGAAGATTACAAGTCGTTGGAGCTTGATTGTCCAGCTAAAAAGAGCCGAACAAGTGACTCCGTAGATGGATGTTGTAATGACTGTGAAAAATATCTGAAATCAGCTAATTTTTACAGAAAAAAATATTACGACATGGTAGCAAAATATAAAAATCTCCAAAGCCGCAAACAAATAGCAACAAAATCAAGCGTATTTCAAACCATCGACTCTTTTCAAATAAGCAAGGAGTCAAAAACATTTTGCAAACTTCTTGTTAGTCCACGACCTAAAGAATATAAGCAAGATGTAAAAGATTTGGTTCAAAACATTTATTATGTCTCACAGTCAACGTACCAATTTTTGAAGAATAAATTGCATCTAAATTTGCCACATATCTCTACTGTTTATCGATGGGCCCCTGTAAATTCCCTACAACCAGGTTTTAAAAATAACGGTTTAGAGTTAATAAAAAAGAAGTGCTTAGATTTGAATCAGTACGAAAAGAATAATAATATGATTCTGCTGATGGATGAAATGGCGATTAGAAGGGAATTGCGATACAATTCCAAATTAGATTTAGTGGATGGATTTGAGGAAAATGGGGTTGAAAGAACGAACCAGATTGGTAAACAATTGTGCGTTTTTATGATTAAATCAATGTTTTCCAACTGGGCGCTTACATTTAATTACTTTGTTTCAAAAAATGGACTTTCTGCCGATTTACTAAAAAAGATAATATGACGAAATTTAGCAATTTTGAACAGTTTCTTGGAATTGGGAGCTACTTTAGAAAACCCCTATTTTATGTATAATAGTAGTAAAACTTTCTGTGTATATGATTTTCCACATCTAATCAAATCATTAAGAAATGGTTGGCTTCAATGTGACCTTACAACACCAAATGGAGTTGCTAGTTTTAAAGTAGTTAAGGAACTATGGGAAATGGAGTGCAAATCTAATACAAAAATGTGTCTTAAACTTACAAGCCAGCACATATTTCCGAACTCTTTCGAAAAAATGAAAGTAAAACTAGCCACCCAAATTTTTAGTAGGACTGTTCAAGCAGCAATTAAAACTGTTATTGAGACTGTAGGCTTTAAAAGTTGCTCAAAAGAAGTTTGTTTATCTACGGCATGCTTCATAGGAAATATTGACAAAATATTGACAATATTTGACTGCCTAAATAGTGGTTCGCTATCTTCAAAGAATTGTTATAAGTCTGCAGTTCAACTTAACAGTCCATCACACGAATATATAAAATTCTTCCTTGAATACCTCAGTGAAATCTCATTTGTTGACAAAAAGAAAAAAGTATTTTTTTAGATGGAATGAAATTTACCTTAAACGCTGTATTACAATTAGTAGACGAGCTATTTCCAAAAAAATCCCAAATATTTTTTTTAATGACAAGAGCATTAAACCAAGATAAGCTCGAAAATATGTTCTCGGTTCTAAGACAAAAGGGTGGAAATAATATTAACCCCTCAGTTGCTGATATAAACACTTTATTAGCACGCTTAATGTCTGCAAATATAGTGCAGTTGAGTTCTTATAGTAACTGTGAAGAGCTGAGTGATACCACATTTGAAACGCTTTCAAATATTTTGACAAATATGGACTTAGCTGATACAAATAATGAAGAACTCAGTCGAAACGAAAACTCTGAAATAGATATTAACATAGAAATCATTGATGATTTCGTATTAAATGATTACTTTCAGAATTGTTCGGAATTTAGTATCGATTTGGCGTCTTTAAGATACTTCATAGGTTATATCGTCTACAAAATGATACCGAAAATTAACTGCGATATTTGTGTTTCTATATTGAGAAAAGAAGACGAAGTATTAACAGTTCCTAGTGAACTTTTCATATTTCATAAAAATTACAATTCTCTTAAAGATTTTGGTAACCTCGTTGCTCCTTCACAAATTTTCTTGGAAATTAGCAAGAAACATATTACAGTGTTTAGCAATATTTTTGACACACAACCACAAACTGTTGGTATAAGAAATTTGATAAAATCCAAATGCAAAAATGCCACACCGCAATGGTTTTCCACATGTTCTGATCATAAGGAAATAATATTGGACTTCATGATCTTAGTACTCTTGAGGAAGCATTGCTCGTGGGCTTCAGAGAAAAAAAATTTTACTAAAGCCCGCAAACTTAAAATCCTGTCGCACTAAAGTTTTTGGGTTATTCTTCCCTACATATGTGTATCAGATTGAAATTTGCACAAAAATCCCAAATAATGGAATAACGTTAATTGGTGTTACCCGGCCCTTTTAGTTTACATCGAAAAGCGCAACTTTCAACTGAAGAAAACTAAATATAGAAATCTAAAACTTGAAACAAAATTTTGTCAAGACCACGTTCATTCACGACGTTGGATAGCAACACAATACACACACACACACACATAAACATTTTAAGATTGCTCTCTCGTTGATTCTCTCTGATCGTGGCTGCTCTCTGGTTGTTACTCTCTGATCATGCTTGCTCTCTCGTTGCTTGATCTTCCCTTCAGTTGTTCCGCCCGCACCATAAAGTGAAAAATCATCGCAGGCCGAGATGCGACTTCTGTATACTATTTATTCTGTGCTATTGGTTTCCGAAAATGAAGGAGAAAATAAGACAGTACTTCAAGAGTTGCCTCAAGTGTATCTATTTTTCTCCTGAGTCTGGAAAACTTCAAGGTAATCTCCACTCAATACCTAAGGGAGATATTCCTTTTGATGGCCTATACGTTGACCACCTCGGCCGCTTGGCGAATTCACGTTCCCAGAAAAAGTATATTTTCTTGGTTATCGATGGTTTTACAAAGTTTATTAAATTGTACCCAGTAAAGAGGTGATAGCTTGTCTAAATTTATATTTCGAAAACTATTCCAGGCCAAATAGAATAGTTTCGGATCGTGGATCATCCTTTACATTTAAAGAATTTTCCGAATTTCTAAGCAAAAGTAATGTTAAACATACAAAAGTTGCAACACATTCTCCCCAGTCGAATGGGCAAGTCGAGCGGATCAACCGAATTCTCGTTCCAAAGTTGGCGAAAGAATGCGACGCTCAGCCAAGATAGAGTATACTCTTAATAATACTTTGAGTAGGAGTACAGGTTTTACACCCAGCATGCTTTTGTTTGGTAGGAATCAAAAAGGGGTACTTTGCGATAAGATTATGGAGTTTTTAACTAACACAATAGAAGATAAAAGAGCGGACATAGATAGCATAGGAGCCGAAGCCGTAAACGGCATAAGCAGCCACTAACTTATAAAAAGTGTTATTATGTTATGATAAAAAATGTAGTAACAACTCCTGGTGTTAACAAAAAACTATTCGCGAGATACAGAGGTCCTTATGAGGTAAAAGAAGTCCTTCCTAATGATCGTTACGTCATCGCCGATATCGATGGTCTACAATTGACGCGAATGGCATATAAAGGTGTATCATCGCCAGCTAATATGAGGCCATATAGGTGTGAAGTAGACTTTGAACTTGATACAAATCAAGGTGGCGATCCTCATAACAATACAAATATATAATGCAAATTTGAATTTTCTATTTTCATATTTTCATTTTGTGGACTTAAACCCAAACCATTTTTGTGAAGGATAATCGGAAATAAACGGAGAAGCTTACCATGTATAAGTACATATACGAGTACTATTATTCATTTGCTGAATTCTTGATACTACTAAAATATATTTTTTTAGCAGTATGTCAAAAAGCTAGAGCGTGTAGGTCTGGTCAAGACAAAAAAAAAATCGTACGGGAGGGGGGGTCTATTCCCCCCCGTTTAGCCGGGAGGGGCAATTTTCTAAAAAATTGAATTAATTTGGAAAAAAAAATATTAAAAATCAACAGTTACATCCACAATGCCGTGATATACTTTTTGTAAAGCCAGAAACCTCTTCTTTTATCTTGTTTTTAAACAAAGCTGTTTTAAGGAATAGTTGTAGACAAATTAATTTTAAAAAAATCGGAGTTTTATGGGGTTACAATAAAGAGACACAGTATTGGAATAACCCTGGATTAATCCTTTTTTCTCATTGATAACGCCTGAAAACTGACCTGCCAATTTCGTCTCGGTCCGCCCGCCGCCAAAGGGTTCTACCCGCTAGGACCTTAAGACATAAAACCGCAATTTTTCTTTATGAAAAACAAAATATTTGCAACTAAAATGTAAATAAAAGGCATCGCATTTTTAATAAAAAACCATTTCCATATTTCCATTTCATCAACACATTACGGTGTCAAACTCATACTCTCGAGAAGAATTAACGGACATGCACTTCTGCTACGGTTTAGCTAATGGTCGAGATCGTGAAGCCGAAAGACTGTACGCTGAAAGATATCCCAATCGGGGGTGTCCCAGTCGTAGCATGTTTTCAAGAATCCACCGACGTCTGCGAGAGCACGGAGTGCTAGAGCATCGAAGAAGCGAAAGATCAGTTACAGATGGATCAGGAATCTTAGATAAAAGAATTTTGGATTTGGTCCGACGTACTCCCTCCCTTAGTACAAAGAGGATAGCTATTATGCTTGGAGTGTCCAAACCTAGAGTATGGAGAGTGCTTCATACCGAAAACTCACACCCGTACCATTTTAGGTCAGTTCAGGAACTCACCTCAAACGACAAGTTTTTGAGAGCAGAATTTTGTCGATCATTACTGCTACTATTTTGCAAGGATATTCTGGACGGATAAAGCACAGTTTACCAGAGATGGGGTTATTAACTTCCACAATTTACATCATTGGAGTAGCACCAATCCACACAACAAAAAACAAAATAAATGACAACACCGCTTTAGCTGTAATGTTTGGCTCGGTATTGTTGGACAAACTGTAATCGGGCCCTGGTTTTTGAATGCCGTTATTAATGGAGAATCATACCTGCAGTTCCTACGAGACCTTTTGCCCGATTTGATGGTCAACGTTTCTTTGGCCATAGCAGATAATTTAATCTACCAGCAAGATGGAGCACCAGCACACTACAGCTTACGGGTTAGAAACTGGCTGGATGATCATTTTAGTGACCGTTGGATCGGAAGAAGGGGCCCCACGGTATGGCCACCTAGATCACCAGATTTAACTCCTCTAGATTTGTATGTGTGGGGATTCATGAAGAATTATGTTTACGAAGTGGAAATAGTATCTTTGGAACAACTGAAAGAACGGATTGAAGTCGCTGGAGTCAAACTGCAGGAAAATTTGTCAAGCATAGATATGTGCAGCCATTAGGAGAAGAAGGAGATATAATCTTTGCCTTCTAAAAAATGAGGATCATATTGAAAATTTATTATAATAAAACTCCGAAGTTTTTAAAAATAATAAAAAAGAGGTCAATGTTTACACATTAATTTGCCTACAAGTCCAGTCGCGTTAAAACCAAAAAAAAGGTTCTTCTTAGAAAAAAATGGTTTGGGTTTTTTTTTAATTTCTCAAAAACTACAAGACATTTTTGCATCCGGTTTTCTGTTTTTAAATAAAAACTAATAAGAGAATTGAATTTTTGAAAAAAATTAGTACTTACTTACATACAGTTCGAAATTTTTTTTTTAAATTTTTTTTTGCAAAATTTTGAGTTTGAAAATTAATTTCTCAAAAACTATTCCTTAAAACAGATTTGTTTAAAAACAAGATGAAAGAAGAGGTTTCTGGCTTTACAAAAAAGTACATTACGGTTTTGTGGATGTAACTGTTGATTTTTTTTTCAAATTTTTTTTCAAAAGTCAGTTTTTTTTAGAAAAGTTCCCCTTCCGGCTAAACGGGGGGAATAGACCCCCCCTCCCTAACGATTTTTTTCTTGTCTTGACCAGACCTACACGCTCTAGCTTTTTGGCACACTGCTCGTGGGACACCCTGTATATGTATGTATGTATATTACGTAAGATAATCCCACATTGTTCGACACAATTTTATAAACAAACATTTATCTGTATGAACTGTATAAATAATGAATTAAAACTTAGATTTATTATATGTACATATATACATATATCCATATGTGCCTAAACGCATTACCAGTAAAGTAATTATAATTGCATCATAACTATTGTAAGTAAAATAGTACGGATGTTTAACGTAGAGTTTTCACTGTAATGATGATTTTGCCCCTAGCAAGAGTTTTGCCCGCTGATTGATAATCGGGTCGATTACCTGGTCAGGTTGGCCGAATAGTAGGCTAATAATCACATCGTGGCTTCACTTTTTGACACCACCGTATTTTACACAAAATCCATAAAGAAATCCGTTTCTGTATATCGAACGATCAAGGCAAAACTCTACACTAGCGCAAAGTCCATCACCCCATCCTCTATAAATGTTAAGCGAATATCATAAAGAGTTGAGTTGAAAAATGTACTACAAACTGTACTGAGATATCGTCTGTTTTTTTATCCTCTCTTGCCCGGTTCTTTTTCCATTACCACCATTGCCATCCATGTACAATCCCCATCCGCACAAGCCTCAGCTAAACCATCACTAGCACCACATACGCATCAATAGAATCTATGTCTGTCGCCATCATTGTTGGCACTACCATAAGTGACAGCATCATTGCCAAAATCACCATCATCATTGCCAAAATCACCATCATCATTGCCAAAATCACCATCATCACCATCATCACCATCATCACCATCATCACCATCATCACCATCATCACCATCATCACCATCATCACCATCATCACCATCATCAAAATCTTCACCATCATCACCATCATCGCCATCATCACCATCATCACCACCATCACCATCATCATCATCATCACCATCATCACCATCATCACTATCATCACTATCACCACCATCACCACCATCATCACCATCATCACCATCATCACCATCATCACCATCATCACCATCACCACCATCATTACCATCATCACCATCATCACCATCATCACCATCATCACCATCATCGCCATCATCACCATCATCACCATCATCACCATCATCACCATTATCGCCATCATCAAAATCTTCACCATCATCACCATCACCGCACTCATTGATGGATCAAGGTCATTGACCTCATCAAGGTCAGTGACCCCTCAAGGTCAGTGACCCCTCAAGGTCATGACGGCGATGATGGCGATGATGGTGATGATGGTGATGATGGTGATTATGGTGATGATGGTGATGATGGTGATAATGGTGATGATGGTGATGATGGTGATGATGGTGATGATGGTGATGATGGTGATGATGGTGGTGATGGTGGTGATAGTGATGATAGTGATGATGGTGATGATGGTGATGATGATGATGATGGTGATGGTGGTGATGATGGTGATGATGGTGACGATGGTGACGATGGTGATAATGGTGATAATGGTGATAATGGTGATGATGGTCATGATGGTCATGATGGTGATGATGGTGATGATGGTGATGATGGTGATGATGGTGATGATGGTGATGATGGTGATGATGGTGATGATGGTGATGATGGTGATGATGGTGATGATGGTGATGATGGTGATGATGGTGATGATGGTGATGATGGTGATGATGGTGATGATGGTGATGATGGTGATGATGGTGATGATGGTGATGATGGTGATGATGGTGATGATGGTGATGATGGTGATGATGGTGATGATGGTGATGATGGTGATGATGGTGATGATGGTGATGATGGTGATGATGGTGATGATGGTGATGATGGTGATGATGGTGATGATGGTGATGATGGTGATGATGGTGATGATGGCGATGATGGTGATGATGGTGAAGATTTTGATGATGGTGATGATGGTGATGATGGTGATGATGGTGATGATGGTGATGATGGTGATGATGGTGATGATGGTGATGATGGTGATGATGGTGATGATGGTGATGATGGCGATGATGGTGATGATGGTGAAGATTTTGATGATGGTGATGATGGTGATGATGGTGATGATGGTGATGATGGTGATGATGGTGATGATGGTGATGATGGTGATGATGGTGATGATGGTAATGATGGTGATGATGGTGATGATGGTGATGATGGTGATGATGGTGATGATGGTAATGATGGTGGTGATGGTGATGATGGTGATGATGGTGATGATGGTGATGATGGTGATGATGGTGGTGATGGTGGTGATAGTGATGATAGTGATGATGGTGATGATGGTGATGATGATGATGATGGTGATGGTGGTGATGATGGTGATGATGGTGATGATGGTGATGATGGTGATGATGGTGATGATGGTGATGATGGTGATGATGGTGATGATGGTGATGATGGGGATGATGGTGATGCTGATGCTGGTGATGATGGTGATGATGGTGATGATGGTGATGATGGTGGTGATGGTGGTGATGGTGGTGATGGTGATGATGGTGATGATGGTGATAATGGTGATCATGGTGATGAGTGCGGTGATGGTGGTGATGGTGATGATGGTGATGATGGTGTTGATGGTGATGATGGTGATGATGGTGATGATGGTGATGATGGTAATGATGGTGATGATGGTGATGATGGTGATGATGGTGATGATGGTGATGATGGTGATGATGGTGGTGATGGTGATGATAGTGATGATGGTGATGATGGTGATGATGATGATGATGGTGATGATGGTGATGATGGTGATGATGGTGACGATGGTGACGATGGTGATAATGGTGATAATGGTGATGATGGTGGTGGTGGTTGGTTCCGTGCAGGGACGGGTTAAGAATATCCCTGCAGCGATACCTCTCGCTTGTCGTAAAAGGCGACTAAAACAAAGGTAAACAAAAATCACATCTAGGCAATTTAGAAAACACCAAGGTGAGCCTAGGGACACATATACCACCATTAAACTGCCCCACAAGTGTACATGCAAATCAGTGGGTTAACACGACTGGAGATCACCGGTGTTGTAAGAGTAAGATCAAACAAAAAAAATCTGGAGCATGTCCGTGTCACAAAAAAAAAAAAAAAAAAGGCAGGCCGAAAAACAATTGGTGCAAACAGATGCAAAAACACCAGCATTTGATTGGCCTCAGCGATGAAGTAATCCCAAACCGGGAAGCCTGCCGCTACTTTCTGAGGTCAAACCGGCGGACCTCACAAGCGGACCAGTAGGAATGCAGTTAAGTGGGAAGGTTATGGTCCTACACTTCTGACCATAACAACGCCGGAAAAAGGAAAAGAAGAAGAAGAAGAATGGTGATGATGGTCATGATGGTCATGATGGTCATGATGGTGATGATGGTGATGATGGTGATGATGGTGATGATGGTGATTATGGTGATGATGGTGATGATGGTGATAATGGTGATGATGGTGATGATGGTGATGATGGTGATGATGGTGATGATGGTGATGATGGTGGTGATGGTGGTGATAGTGATGATAGTGATGATGGTGATGATGGTGATGATGATGATGATGGTGATGGTGGTGATGATGGTGATGATGGTGACGATGGTGATGATGGTGATGATGGTGATGATGGTGATGATGGTGATGATGGTGATGATGGTGATGATGGTGATGATGGTGATGATGGTGATGATGGTGATGATGGTGATGATGGTGATGATGGTGATGATGGTGATGATGGTGATGATGGTGATGATGGTGATGATGGTGATGATGGTGATGATGGTGATGATGGTGATGATGGTGATGATGGTGATGATGGTGATGATGGTGATGATGGTGATGATGGTGATGATGGTGATGATGGTGATGATGGTGATGATGGTGATGATGGCGATGATGGTGATGATGGTGAAGATTTTGATGATGGTGATGATGGTGATGATGGTGATGATGGTGATGATGGTGATGATGGTGATGATGGTGATGATTTTGATGATGGTGATGATCATCACCATCATCACCATCATCACCATCATCAAAATCTTCACCATCATCACCATCATCGCCATCATCACCATCATCACCATCATCACCATCATCACCATCATCACCATCATCACCATCATCACCATCATCACCATCATCACCATCATCACCATCATCACCATCATCACCATCATCACCATCATCACCATCATCACCATCATCACCATCATCACCATCATCACCATCATCACCATCATCACCATCATCACCATCATCACCATCATCACCATCATCACCATCATCACCATCATCACCATCATCACCATCATCACCATCATCACCATCATCACCATCATCACCATCATCACCATCGTCACCATCATCACCATCATCACCACCATCACCATCATCATCATCATCACCATCATCACCATCATCACTATCATCACTATCACCACCATCACCACCATCATCACCATCATCACCATCATCACCATCATCACCATCATCACCATCATCACCATTATCACCATCATCACCATCATCACCATAATCACCATCATCACCATCATCACCATGATGGTGATGATGGTGATGATTTTGATGATGGTGATGATGGTAATGATGGTGATGATGGTGATGATGGTGATGATGGTGATGATGGTGATGATGGTAATGATGGTGGTGATGGTGATGACGGCGATGATGGTGATGATGGTGAAGATTTTGATGATGGCGATAATGGTGATGATGCCGATGATGGTGATTATGGTGATGATGGTGATGATGGTGATGATGGTGATGATGGTGATGATGGTGATGATGGCGATGATGGTGATGATGGTGATGATGGTGATGATGGTGATGATGGTGATGATGGTGATGATGGTGATGATGGTGATGATGGTGGTGATGGTGATGATAGTGATGATGGTGATGATGGTGATGATGATGATGATGGTGATGATGGTGATGATGGTGATGATGGTGATGATGGTGATGATGGTGATGATGGTGATGATGGTAATGATGGTGGTGATGGTGATGACGGCGATGATGGTGATGATGGTGAAGATTTTGATGATGGCGATAATGGTGATGATGCCGATGATGGTGATTATGG
Organism: Merodon equestris; assembly: GCA_958301585.1. Classification (NCBI taxonomy): domain Eukaryota; kingdom Metazoa; phylum Arthropoda; class Insecta; order Diptera; family Syrphidae; genus Merodon; species Merodon equestris. The sequence goes on from OY284413.1 coordinate 31,054,065, forward strand.
TGATGATGGTGATGATGGTGATGATGGTGATGATGGTGATGATGGTGATGATGGCGATGATGGTGATGATGGTGATGATGGTGATGATGGTGATGATGGTGATGATGGTGATGATGGTGATGATGGTGATGATGGTGGTGATGGTGATGATAGTGATGATGGTGATGATGGTGATGATGATGATGATGGTGATGATGGTGATGATGGTGATGATGGTGATGATGGTGATGATGGTGATGATGGTGATGATGGTAATGATGGTGGTGATGGTGATGACGGCGATGATGGTGATGATGGTGAAGATTTTGATGATGGCGATAATGGTGATGATGCCGATGATGGTGATTATGGTGATGATGGTGATGATGGTGATGATGGTGATGATGATGATGATGGTGATGATGGTGATGATGGTGATGATGGTGATGATGGTGATGATGGTGATGATGGTGATGATGGTAATGATGGTGGTGATGGTGATGACGGCGATGATGGTGATGATGGTGAAGATTTTGATGATGGCGATAATGGTGATGATGCCGATGATGGTGATTATGGTGATGATGGTGATGATGGTGATGATGGTGATGATGGTGATGATGGTGATGATGGCGATGATGGTGATGATGGTGATGATGGTGATAATGGTGATGATGGTGATGATGGTGATGATGGTAATGATGGTGGTGATGGTGATGATGGTGATGATGGTGATGATGGTGATGATGGTGATGATGGTGATGATGGTGATGATGGTGATGATGGTGATGATGGTGATGATGGTGATGATGGTGATGATGGTGATGATGGTGATGATGGTGATGATGGTGATGATGGTGATGATGGTGATGATGGTAATGATGGTGATGATGGTGATGATGGTGATGATGGTGAAGATTTTGATGATGGTGATGATGGTGATGATGGTGATGATGGTGATGATGGTGATGATGGTGATGATTTTGATGATGGTGATGATGGTAATGATGGTGATGATGGTGATGATGGTGATGATGGTGATGATGGTGATGATGGTAATGATGGTGGTGATGGTGATGACGGCGATGATGGTGATGATGGTGAAGATTTTGATGATGGCGATAATGGTGATGATGCCGATGATGGTGATTATGGTGATGATGGTGATGATGGTGATGATGGTGATGATGGTGATGATGGTGATGATGGTGATGATGGTGATGATGGTGATGATGGTGATGATGGGGATGATGGTGATGCTGATGCTGATGCTGATGGTGATGATGGTGGTGATGGTGGTGATGGTGGTGATGGTGGTGATGGTGGTGATGGTGATGATGGTGATGATGGTGATAATGGTGATCATGGTGATGAGTGCGGTGATGGTGGTGATGGTGATGATGGTGATGATGGTGTTGATGGTGATGATGGTGATGATGGTGATGATGGTGATGATGGTGAAGATTTTGATGATGGTGATGATGGTGATGATGGTGATGATGGTGATGATGGTGATGATGGTGATGATGGTGATGATGGTGATGATGGTGATGATGGTGATGATGGTGATTTTGGCAATGATGATGGTGATTTTGGCAATGATGATGGTGATTTTGGCAATGATGCTGTCACTTATGGTAGTGCCAACAATGATGGCGACAGACATAGATTCTATTGATGCGTATGTGGTGCTAGTGATGGTTCAGCTGAGGCTTGTGCGGATGGGGATTGTACATGGATGGCAATGGTGGTAATTAACGGTGGAAAAAGAACCGGGCAAGAGAGGATAAAAAAACAGACGATATCTCAGTACAGTTTGTAGTACATTTTTCAACTCAACTCTTTATGATATTCGCTTAACATTTATAGAGGATGGGGTGATGGACTTTGCGCTAGTGTAGAGTTTTGCCTTGATCGTTCGATATACAGAAACGGATTTCTTTATGGATTGGGTGTAAAATACGGTGGTGTCAAAAAGTGAAGCCACGATGTGATTATTAGCCTACAATTCGGCCAACCTGACCAGGTAATCGACCCGATTATCAATCAGCGGGCAAAACTCTTGCTAGGGGCAAAATCATCATTACAGTGAAAACTCTACGTTAAACATCCGTACTATTTTACTTACAATAGTTATGATGCAATTATAATTACTTTACTGGTAATGCGTTTAGGCACATATGGATATATGTATATATGTACATATAATAAATCTAAGTTTTAATTCATTATTTATACAGTTCATACAGATAAATGTTTGTTTATAAAATTGTGTCGAACAATGTGGGATTATCTTACGTAATATACATACATACATATACAGGGTGTCCCATGAGCAGTGTGCCAAAAAGCTAGAGCGTGTAGGTCTGGTCAAGACAAGAAAAAGATCGTATGGGAGGGGGGGGTCTATTCCCCCCGTTTAGCCGGAAGGGGAAATTTTCTAAAAAAACTGACTTAATTTGAAAAAAAATCAACAGTTACATCCACGAAACCGTAATGTACTTTTTTGTAAAGCTAGAAACCTCTTCTTTCATCTTGTTTTTAAACAAATCTGTTTTAAGGAATAGTTTTTGAGAAATTAATTTTCAAACTCAAAATTTTGCAAAAAAAAATTTAAAAAAAAATTTCGAACTATTTTTTTTCAAAACCGTATGTAAGTAAGTACTAATTTTTTTTCAAAAATTCAATTGTCTTATTAGTTTTTATTTAAAAACAGAAAACCGGATGCAAAAATGTCTTGTAGTTTTTGAGAAATTAAAAAAAAACCCAAACCATTTTTTTCTAAGAAGAACCTTTTTTTTGGTTTTAACGCGACTGGACTTGTAGGCAAATTAATGTGTGAAACATTGACCTCTTTTTTATTATTTTTAAAAACTTCGGAGTTTTATTATAATAAATTTTCAATATGATCCCCATTTTTTAGAAGGCAAAGATTATATCTCCTTCTTCTCCTAAAGGCTGCACATATCTATGCTTGACAAATTTTCCTTCAATTTGACTCCAGCGACTTCAATCCGTTCTTTCAGTTGTTCCAAAGATACTATTTCCACTTCGTAAACATAATTCTTCATGAATCCCCACACATAAAAATCTAGAGGAGTTAAATCTGGTGATCTAAGTGGCCATACCGTGGGGCCCCTTCTTCCGATCCAACGGTCACTCATCCAGCCAGTTTCTAACCCGTAAGCTGTAGTGTGCTGGTGCTCCATCTTGCTGGTAGATTAAATTATCTGCTATGGCCAAAGAAACGTTGACCATCAAATCGGGCAAAAGGTCTCGTAGGAACTGCAGGTATGATTCTCCATTAATAACGGCATTCAAAAACCAGGGCCCGATTACATGATGGTGATGATGGTGTTGATGGTGATGATGGTGATGATGGTGATGATTTTGATGATGCGGATGATGGCGATGACGGTGATGATGGTTATGATGGTGAAGATGGTGATGATGGTGATGATGGTGATGGTGGTGATGATGGTGATGATGGTGATGATGGTGATGATGGTGAGGATGGTGATGATGGCGATTATGATGATGATGGCGATTATGATGATGATGGTGATGAGGGTGATGATGGTAATGAGGGTGACGATGGTGATGATGGTGATGATGTTGATGAAGGTGATGATGGTGATGATGGTGATGATGGTGATGATGGTGATGATGGTGATGATGGTGATGATGGTGATGATGGTGATGATGGTGATGATGGTGATGATGGTGATGATGATGATGATGGTGATGATGTTGATGAGGGTGATGATGTTGATGATGGTGATGATGGTGATGATGGTGATGATGGTGATGATGGGTTATTCTTCCCTACATATATCAGATTGAAATTTGCACAAAAATCCCAAATAATGGAATAACGTTAATTGGTGTTACCCGGCCCTTTTAGTTTACATCGAAAAGCGCAACTTTCAACTGAAGAAAACTAAATATAGAAATCTAAAACTTGAAACAAAATTTTGTCAACACCACGTGCATTCACGACGTTGGATAGCAACACAATACACACACATAAACATTTTAAGATTGCTCTCTCGTTGATTCTCTCTGATCGTGGCTGCTCTCTGGTTGTTACTCTCTGATCATGCTTGCTCTCTCGTTGCTTGATCTTCCCTTCAATTGTTCCGCCCGCACCATAAAGTGAAAAATCATCGCAGGCCGAGATGCGACTTCTGTATACTATTTATTCTGTGATACTATTTATTCTGTGCTTCTACCCAAACATTTAATATTAACAACGGACTGCAACAAGGTACGGTGAACTCGCCGATACTTTTCAGCATTTACTTCAGTGATGTGATAGCTTCTCTTCACCATTCAATAGCGTACGCGGACGATTTAATTGCGTACAGATCAGGTCCAACGATCGACGTCATTGTTACTCTTCTGCAGAGTGACTTCGAAAAAATTCAGCAGTATTGTGATGACTGGAAGTTGAAAATCAACTTCCAGAAATCAGAATCTATGTTTCATAACAGCCAACTTGATTCCAGAGTGAAGGTAATCTGCTACATGGCCTTAATCAGGCCCATGGTTGCCTATGGATGTCCCGTCTGGTTCTATGTGAGAGCCAGCTTAATGGAAAGGATTCGGGTGTTTGAGAGACAATGTCTCAGGACTTGTCTTGGGCTACATAGGACACCCGAATCTGAGTACACGAAATTTTACCCGAACGAGGTCCTTTATAATAGGGCTAGGATTGTACGGGTGGATAACTTTCTGATCAAACTGATTCTAAGCCACGTTGCAAGAGCAATGACTTCGGTCAATAACCTGATCTCCGGGGCTTACTACCCCAACAACTTGTACCACGGGAGAGTGCGCCTTAACGGCTTTGTTCCACCAGAGGCATTTCTCTACTTAGATCAATGTGGGCTGATCCAGGATAGATCGGCGGTACCGCTAATCTTCCACGTGGCCCGCAATTCCGTGGAGCGGCGATGCCTCTACGAACATGATGTCGCGCTCCGTGAGCCCGAGCGCCTCAGGTTTAGTAGATCGGTGTCGCGCCGAGATCGGGGAGACGTCGTCCGTCAGCATCAACGCTTTTGGTGGCTGGAGTGGACTTCGTCAGTGGTACCATAAATTCATATAGCCTCTTCAAGGCAAAGCCCGCCAAACGCCAGTGGCAGGCTTATATAAGCTAGGGTAGGCTAGGGTAGGTAAGGTTAAAGTAGGCTAGGGTGATGGGTAGCTTGAGTTTAGGTTAGGTTTAAAAAAAAAAAAACAAAAAAAAAAATTATGAACAGAAAAAAGATATATATCTATATATGTAATATATATTTTGTATATATCTATATATATATATTTTACTTAAGGTAGGTTAAGCTAGTTTTAGTTAGTTTTAATCACCATTTATGATGCAAAGATCATTTTGCGGCATACCTATCAACATCATAAAATGCTACATAAAGAAAAGGTTGATGAACACGGCAAACCACTACTGGACACAAACGGAAGATAACAGACATGCCAAGATGTTCCTACCAACCACTTCCCTTAAAAGAACGAAACAACTCCTTAAAATTTCTAGGAGTCAGATTCGTATAGTCCAAGGTTCCTCACTGAACACTGCCCGGTCAACAAACATCTTAAAACCATTGGCTTCACACAATATGACACCAGCAGAAACAGCACATACTGTGCCACTGTAATTGCCTCATCAGTACACGACACAAACACCTTGGCAGGCATTATTTTGAAGCAGAAGAAATCGCTGCTGGTTCACTCAAAAGCATACTAAGTTTCATCATGAACTCAGGATTTTTGAGTGAACTCTGAATGGAGGACATCACAACAGGCCCATCAGAGGCCGCAGTGATTAGGTGACATCCTTAATCTAGATCTAAATTGTAAAGGAAGCAGCGGAAAATAAGCTACAGTAAAGCTCCCAAAGGAAAGCCTCGGTTTACGACAAACGCGAGAAAAAAGAGAAAACCCGTGTACAAGATTCAATTCATGTAGAACCGGCAACTATCGAGAAAGTAAAGGAAGCAATCCGTAGACATAAGAATAACAAGCCCGCAGGAGTTTACCTGATGCTATCAGAATAAATAAAATATACGAGGATGGTCCGATAATTACTTAGCCTACAAAAGAAAAGTAAAAATTTTGGAGAAAGGGCGATTTATTTTTGAATATAATCTCCTTTTAACTCGATATACTTGACCAAGGGATGCTCCAACTTCTTTAACCCGTCTGAAAAATACGTTTTCTCGAGGTCTGCAAAGTAGGCCTCCGTGGCGGCGATGACCTCCTCATTCGACTGAAATTTCTGCCCGGCGAGTGACTTTTGCAAGTTTGGAAACAAAAAGAAGTCGCACGGGGCCAAATCTGGAGAATACTGTGGATGGAGCGGCAGTTCGTAGCCCAATTCGACCAATTTGGCTGTGGCGAGGGCGGAGGTGTGAGCTGGTGCGTTATCATGGTGGACACTTTTTTCTTCGCCAAGTGGGGCCGTTTTTTCTTCAATTCGGCGTCGAATCGGCCCAATAATTTGGCATAGTACAGCCCTGTGACCGTTTTGCCCTTCTCCAGGTAGCCGATGTGGATCACACCTTGTGAATCCCAGAAAACGGTGGCCATCACCTTTCCGGCCGATGGGACAGTCTTCGCCTTCTTCGGAGCACGTTCGCCGGGTGAAGTCCACTCTTTCGACTGTTCCTTGGTCTCTGGTGTGTACCAGTGGATCCATGTTTTGTCGACTGTCACGAAACAATGCAGAAACTCCTTCAGATTGCGCTTAAACAGCGTCAAACACTGCTCTGTAGTGGTCTCACGGTTGCGCTTGTTGTCCGGAGTGAGCAAACGCGGCACCCATCGCGCCGACAGCTTTCTCATGCCCAAAATTTCATGCAGGATATGACCCACGCGATCTTTTGAAATGCCTACTATCTCAGCTATCTCGCGCACCTTCAATCGGCGGTCTGCCAATACGAGATCGTCGGTTTTTGTCACGTTATCCTCCGTGGTAGCCGTTTTCGGGGCACCTGAACGTGGCTCTTCAAAAACCGACATGCGACCACGTTGAAACTCGTTAAACCAATTTTTGATGGTCGCCATCGAAGGAGAAGAGTCACCGTACACAGCATCCAAACGCTCTTTGATTTCGCTGCGCGATTTCCCTTCCGAAAACAAGAATCGAATCATCGACCGATATTGCTCTTTTTCCATTTTTCTAAAATCCGCGGACACTCCCGCTTCCACACGCGGTCAAAACAAAACTACGAGTCCGATCCCGCTGAAATTTCGCCGTCTACTAGAATGTACTACACGATAGTAAGTTGCTCTTGCGATGCTGGCGCCATCTGACGGTGATGCTAAGTACTTATCGGACAACCCTCGTATAGTTCAAGTCCGTCCATAGTCAAGAACAATTCCTATACGGAAAAACTGTGCAACAACATCAGTTGTGAATAAGAGATGATCAAAAAGCATAAGATCACTTCAAAATTCATACTCTGTGTGCATTTCCAACATAACACCTTAATGACATGGAAAGAGTTATTGTGAACTGTGAACCAAAGCAAATTCAGTCGAATCTCCCAAATCCTATCTAGGACAACCACCCCCGGAGAGGAGTCAACGAACATCTTCGACACAAACCATCTGCACTCCGTCCAGATTGTAAGAGCGTACACTCTTGAACCTACACGAATTATAAAAAAAAATTGTGGTTTGGTTTGAGAATGAGGATGTCTTTGGTTGTGAAAAAATTGGTTGTTCAAAATTCCGTATCAGCCAGGGCACTAGGTGTTACCACCGTATTGTTGGATACTTTTTACGCAATAGCGGAAGGAGGTGGAGTAAGACTTGTAGCGCTAAACGGAAGAAGGTCAAGGGAAGCTCCATCATAGCCACCAATCCAATAAACCACTTTGCACTTTAGTTCCAGCAACCGGTCCATTGAACTGTCGCTGATCACAATAACAAGATCCTTTTATGTGGTAATTGCAACCAGTGCCGGGCAGGCAGACCATCATTTTGAGAGTCCGAAGTCGCCAGTATGATTGTGGGTCACATTTGCCTTTAGACTATGGACAAAAGCTTTCTTCCACTTACCTAGCAGTGCTCGAGTCAAAACAAGTGCAATAAAGATAACCTGTTTTGCAGGTTGAGCTTTTGAAGTGGGGCTCAAGCATTGTATGGTAGCCTCTTGCACTGTAGAATATTGGCCTCGACGCGCTCTTTTTGGAAATTTAAATTTAATAAAACAGTCACGCCGTCAAGACCTACTCTAATTAGAGGCGTTTGTGCTACTCCAAGGGACGCCAATAGTTCATCTGAGAACATACTCACAAAATCCTAAAGTGAAACTGAATGTTTGCTTTCCATCAGGCAAAAATGTCGGTAGAAAAAGAAGTTTTAGTTTTATCGGAATCCAGGCAATGGCATTGATGAGCCATCACTCCTATCGGCTCTTGCTCTCTGTTCATAAATGGTTTATCCCACGAATACTCATGAATAGACTGTCACTAGTCTGCGGCCTAGTATCCAAAGTTTCCATATCAACTGTTCCACCTTTGAGTTAGGGGAGAGTAGGAGTGATAGAGGTGTGAGTTAGGCATGAGAGGCTCGAATAATTTTTGTCTCCAGGTACATCTGGAGGAAAAGCGAGCTGAAGTGCCTGGCACTTATGTGATCTTGATCCACGATCAGCTCGATCGAACAGTACAGCATATACCGTCCAGCCTCCTCTAAAAATAGCATTTTTGTCATCATTTAGAAACCCCCTTAGCACTTACTTATGTATTTTACACTATCCAAAAACAAAAAGGTATAAATAACAGTAATGACTTGGTTCTCTTTTCTATTTCGCTATCTCGTCCTTAACAGCGGTGTCTTTCATACCCAAATCGGGATATAGTTTCGCAACCTGTCCGGGCGGTGTGGCCATGCGTCCCGGGAAGTCCATGCGTTTCTGGTTCTGGCTCTTCTCCGCTGACACAAACATGTCCAGAAGGGATCTACAAGAATCGTGTTTATGCTGTGTTCTTCAAAGAACTTAGAATGCCTACCTGTGACCGTTCGATGACAAAGTCCTTTTGGATTTACTCAAGTAACTTCCTTCCATGCTGTGAGGTGGCGATAATGGTGAGTCTGTTGTTGCGCGAATAATATTCCTCGTGGAATCTCCTAAAACGGACACTCAGCTTAAAATATATAAAGTGAAGACGAGCAATAGGGAACTCACGACTGTCTGAATCGCCTTTGATGTTGGCTTCACCCCCTCTCGAACGGCATTCCTGAAGACACTGCAGGATTGACTTATGTTGCGGCGTATCTCCACTACTCTGAATGAGTAGTTCCAACTCCGACCACAGCAGGCGATATTGATCGTCTTTCTTCGTTCCTTTCAGTCTGTTTCCCATGTTGGGCAGAGCCAGTGGCTCACCTCGTGATGCTGAACCCAGGATGTTGAATATTGTCTGTTTGCATTGAATTACCTCGCTTTCGTCCAGCTCATCCTTCGCGACCTTTTTCAGTAAAAAGTCAAGATAACGGATGTTGTAGGCGATTGTTGTGCTCAACGTAAGTGGAAAGTATCGCGAGTGACGAAATAATTTATTACGCGATCGTTGAAGATTCTCGTCGGGCGGATGCTCGGGACCCGGTTTCAACGGAAAGAATCTGTGCGCACGGATAAAGGCACCGAAATCACTCACGCGGTAATCGGTCACGCGGCCTCCGACACCCTCGGAAATCGACGGAAGGTCCTCCAGACAGGTACGAGTGATTTGGAGGGCGTGTATGAAAATTTCACCACCACGAGCTGATAGCAAGTGGCTGGTGAGTTTTCCACCAGTTTTCCTGAAAAACGATCATATTAAGGGGCTGAAGACGAACGGTACGTCGCACTCATACCTTGGCATCTCCAGTAGCACCGAACGGCCGTTTAACAGGAAGTTTATCAGACACGAGCTCGGTCGGGATGTCACATCAACAGGTGTCACTCGGTGCATCGCGAGGCATGGCTGCATGTCGGACGCGCCGCAACCTCTCGGCGTACACCATTTCAGTGTGACTGTATTGTATTCGGCACCTTCTTTAACACTGGTAGGTAGAAGTGCCTCTGAGCCGCAGATGACCGTATGAGCGTTCTTCGCATGCAGGATTTCCACGTCGTAGTTTGCACTTGAATTCGCGTTTTGCTCCTCCTGTAAGGGATGCTATCAGTAACTTCAAACTGAGAGACAAATCACGTCATACCTTCATTGGAATCCCGGTAACTGTTGTGCTAGCGAGGTTGTAGTGAGACAGGATCAAATGCGTGAGTTTGTTGGATATCGACGGCGCACTAGTCGAGTGGATCTCCGTCGATAGCGTAGGTGATATCTCCCGAAGCGCTCGATTCGTGACCAGCGACTCCATATTTAAGGGCACGACATTTATAATCACCAAATGACAGTGATCGATGTTGAGAAACTTATTCTGAGCCGCTGCTAGGGTATTCTGTTGCATGAGAACCGTATGGAAGATGTCCTCCAGGCTCTTCATACTTGGATTATCTCGCGCCGATGTTATGCATATCACTCGACCCTTGTTTGGCACGATCGGACTCTCTCCGTTTGCCGCCTGAGACTCCTTTTGATGCAGTGTCGGTTCCGCCAGCGCTTCAATAGCAGCTCGAAGGCCATGTATCACGGAGAAATCTGATGACTGCGGTGTATTTCGCTGCGGCACACCTACCATCGCCATGGCATTAAGGACATGTGACATATTTTGTGTACTAAGACTCCAAGTATTGACTATGTGTGCCGCTGTATCACTGACTATGAAACGAATCTAAAACAGATTTATGAAGAATAATTGTTGACGTCTACTACTCGTGTTATACCAGTTTCCCCTTGGGAAATAGATCCCAAACAATGCGGCAATATTCCACTGATGCCTCCACCGAACATGTCCACAGGCTCTTACTGAACTGAGGCAGACTAACATCGCTTGATGTTTTGCCTTTGAGGAAATCTAAATCGATGTAGTCTTCGCTGGAGATGCTAAAGTATTGGGTATGGTCGAGCACGAAGATTGTTTTGTGATTGATATCATACATTCTTGGCTAGAAAATTACACGAAATTGCGCCTAGAAGTGAAAGCAGGTCCCTGATTTGTGGCAATTTGACATTTCATCGGCATTTTTCGATTGCTTTGACAACTCATGACAGATTCGGTTCTCTTATTCGCGGTTATAAGGAGTGAATAGTTGTTGCGGGCAAATGTTGCGAAGAATTCTTATCAACAGGGGGTTGTGGCAGTTAATTTCAAATGTTCACGTCAAAAAGCTCAGGAATATTCAAATATTTTTTGAAAGTGTTTTTTTTCTGAAATTGAGTGCAAACATTTATTTATTAATATGCTGCTTTATTGACTTGATCATTTCTCAAAAATACCATAACACCTCCTGGCCAGCTTCATGGTTGATGCCTTTTTGCACTTGATTGAGCCACGTGAGACGAATTCTTCTTTTATCCTGACGTCTGACTTGTATTCGACGACTTTTTAAACTGAAAACTGCTGTTCATGCCTTACAAATGTCTCTGCCATCGCACTCGACGCTCAGCAAAGTCCATGTCGTCGTGCAGCCTAAGTAATTCTTAGTTGCATCTTCTCCATTCAGTGCAGTTGCAGCAATAAAACTTTCCTACAGGAGGGACCAATATTGCTAGTATTTGATTTTTGAAATGACAAATTTGTCATTAATGTTCTCTTCACTGACTTTGCTATTTTTGCAATACCCCAGCCTTGACTCCTTATTAGTATTATTATTATTACTTCGGAAGTACGCAGCCTCGTTGATAAACTTTCGTCAAGCCCCTCTGCCAAGAAAAGGGGAATTTAAACGTCAAACACACGACAGAAAACGTAGGTCCTGTATATATGAAGCTAAAAAAGCCACAAGAAGAATATGAAAGTGCTGCAATTAAATTTAAATCACTGTGAAGCAGCACAGGACCTCCTAACAAAAACCATTCACGAGTCAAAATAATGACTCAAAAAGAGCAGCCATTTGGACCTGTGGACATCATTGCCTTTGAAGAAAAAATGATGACGTGCTACTCCGGCTTCGTTCGAGCCAAGGTCAAGGGTGTACATATCTACAGTTGTTATGCATCTCCCAACAACACTTTTGATGAGTTCCGGGATATTTTGGATAGGTTCGCGGATGATGCTAGATGTCGAAGCTCAATAATCATGGCTGGGGACTTTAACGCATGATCCACTGAATGGACCAGGTTCTAATAGAAGCTGTAGAGACACTTGATGTATTACTGCGCAATACAGGAAGCGAGTACACCTTTAACAGAAACAACATAGGTTAAATAGTTGACATTACCTTTGCAACTAGTTCCCTAGCGAGAGGCGCGAGAGGCGCCAAGTGGAAAGTTAGTAAACAGTATACCCACAGTATATCCAATCAAGTCTGGAACAGCAAAAATCGCCAGTGTACTAGTGGAACCAAGAGACAGCAGAGCTACGCAGCAAGTGCCATAGAGCGAGAAGACTGTTCCCATCAGAATCTACAGGTGCAATACAGGGATAGACGTAGGGACCTGAAATTAGCCATTTGGAGAAGCGAAAGTGACAGCTTTAAAGAACTCTACCAGCAAGCAAATGTAAATCCTTGGGGTCCCGCATGAGCATAACCACCCTCATGCCTTTTGCTAATGCAAAAAATGGTGTCAGAACTATTTCCATCCCAAAGAATAGCAGAAATTATAGAAGCATTCCAGGAAATACATGAAATCGCAATCGTCACGGAAGCAGAACTCCTAGAAGTGTGCAGACGGTTCGATGACAATAAGTTACCTGGGTTGGATGGCATTCTAAACATGGCTCATAAGCTAGCTACAAAACAAACACGAAACCATTCCTAGAAATGTACAATAAGGCTTTAATAGAAGGGGTCTTTGCAGGCCAATGGATAAAATAACGTCTGGGGTTGCTGTCTAAAGGGAAAAAACCACCGGATGAGCCCTTGTCATACCGTCCCATATGACGCGCAGATGGCCATTGGCTCGCATTATCGAAGTGAAACCCGGCGCCGATGGTCTTGTTCGTGTTTTACATCTACGGACAGCGATATCTACGGTCGTGAGACCAATCCAGAAAATCAGTTTGCTACCACGGGAGAAAGAAGTTGGCCTAAATCTGGCGAAGGATTTAAAAGAAAATCGTAACCTAACATCAACGGTGACAACTTCAGATAATTTTTTTTTTGTAGTTTTGACAGAAAGAAAATAAAACGCGGCAGATTAAAACGTGCTTTGAAAGTTATCTTTTTACTTCTTCTCTCTATTCGGCCACTATTAGACACAATGGATAAAATACTGGAGAGAGGCAACTGAATGGAGAGGGGAATAAACGAAGCCGGGGGACTTTCAAACGAGCAGTATGGATTTAGACAAGGCCGTTCTACAATCGATACTATACGGAGGGTAACCACTATTCTCGAAAAAAAAAACTATTCAGGGCAGGAGATGGAGAGGAGGCGCAAAGAAATATGGTGCTGCAATAACAATAGACATCAAAAATGCGTTCAAGGCTGCAAACTGGAGACATATTGTACACTCGCTTAGAGAAATGAGGATATCTGGGTTCCTCATTAAAGTAATATTAAGCTACTTCGAGAAATTGTACCTGTCTTACGACACCGACGATACGACACAGTATCACATATCTGGCGGAGTACCACAAGGATCGGTACTAGGTCCTATCCTGTGCAACATTCTGTGTATATTAATACGGTGTTGAAATCCTTGACGAGACATAGGCTTTGCTGATGATACTGTAATTGTAATGACAGTGAAACATCTGGAAGAAATAGAGGACATTGGGAACGAATGTATCCGGAAAGTGAGACAATGGATGTCAACAGTCGAGTTAGAGCTCGCCGAACATAAAACGGAAGCAGTACTAGTAAGCAGGAAAAGAAAAACGATCCTGATGGTGATCAAAGTATAAAGTCAAAACCGATGATCAGATACCAAGGTGTGATGACTCTAGGCTCACTTACAAGAAACACCTTGAAACAACGTCAATGCTGGGTGTATGTTGCCTTATCTAGAATAATGATTAATATTGGAGACCCAAGCAACGAAGGAGACTAGTTTTGTCAAGAGTAGCGCAGTTAACCGACTATGCGCGCTGAGAGTGTGCTCCGCTTTTCGAATGGTATCAGATTATGCTATATGTGTTATCGCAGAACTGCTTGGCGGATATCTTGGCTGTCGAGCTGCAATGCCAAAATCTAGGAACCTCTGGCTTCAGACAAAGATATAAAGCCGGAAGAAAGACAGTGAAGCATGAGAACAAAACAGTGTACAACGAACTCGCTCATCTTACGTCAGCGGCCGACACACTAGCCACTGGTTTTGTTCCTTCCATGTTTTGTTGTCCTGTTCCATTCTTGAATTGGCCATCAACTGCGCGGCCTTCCTGGCGGTCATTTTCGCTCGGGTTTTGCACCCATTATTCTTTTGACTTTCCGTCCACTGTTCATCTGTTCTGTGTGTCCCGCCTTTCTAAAGCGATTGGTGACTGGTGATGAAAAATGAATAACTTCAAGCGAAACAAGAAATATTTTTGCTGTGTGTTTGGTGGGATTGGCAGGGAATCATGTAATCTGAGCTGTTCCCTTACGGCAAAACTCTGAATTTGGATCTGTACTATCAACATTGGGACCGTCTAAAATAAGTTCGCCCAGAAGCGGCCCTCATAAGTCAATAGAAGAGGAATTGTGTTCCATCAGGACAGGTCACATACCTCGTCAGAAGCCCTGGAAGCTTGGTTTTGAAGTTCTGATACGACTAATATGGACATGTCGCCAAGTGACCTGACTTGTTTCTATCCATAGCAAACGATTTTGGTGAAAAAAACAATTCGCCTCAGCAGAGGCTTATAAAAAACGACCGTCCGAAGTTTTTTACCACGGGGGTTACTATGAAAGGAGCGTAATGGAATTACATCCAAAATGCTAACATGTTATCGAACAAATGGGCTCGTACTTGGGTTAAGTCGAATCATTCTTAATATGCTAAATAAAGCCTTAAAATTCATGCAAAAATAATGGATTTATTTTTACTGCACCTTGGGGTGATCCAAAAGTAATGATAATCAATTACTTCCAGTCAGCATAAAAATCCAGAAAAAAAATGTCCTTGCTTATAAACCCACTAGCTTAGCGTAAGGAAATTAAATAAAGGTTTTTTTTGGAACTGTATAAATTCAATATAAAATAAATTACTTAAAGCTAATGTTGTTGATTATAATATTAGCTTTACTTAATAGAAAATTATATGCCATTAGTGTTTAAATATGATTTCGGGCATAAGCTTGCCAAGACTAGCTCAAATGAAGCGCAATTGTTAAGTCCAATTTTCGATAACTTCATCGAGCAACTTGGGCCGTGTATCAGCAATAACACGGCGAAACTTGACTTTCAAATCGTCCAACGCCTTTGGCTTATCGGCACAGACTACTGAGTTGACGTATCCCCAAAGAAAGTAATCTAAAGGTGTGAAATCGCAGCATTGTGGAGTCCAGTTCACAAGTCTATTACGTTAAATTATGCGTTCAGTAAATATTTCACACAATAAATTAATGGTGTCGCGTACCGTGTGGCATGTTGCGCCGTTTTATTGAAACCAAAGCTCTGCCACGTCAATGCCATTCAACTGAGGAACGAAAAAGTCAGAAATTATGTTTCTATAGCGCTCTCGATTGACGGTAACATTTTGGCCGGCATCGTCCTTAAGGAAATATGGGCCTATGATTCCACAAGCCCATAAAGCACACCAATGAGTTTCAGTAGTTGTAAGGGCGTCTCGGCAAAGGCTTCTGGGTTTTCTCCACTCGAAATTCGGCAATTTTGCTTGTTTACATATTTATTTAACCAACAACGAGCCTCATCGGAGAACAGTATTTGGCGTTGAAAATGAGGATCAAGCTGGATCACATTTTCCGCTCATTCACCGAACCTACGGCGCGATTTCACAAGCAGGATCTTATAAGTTTTTAAGCTCCAATTGCTGCGCATGATGAAGAATCGACTTATTCGGATTCTCCTCAACACTGCACTCCACAACGGCAATAACTTCTTCTCTTCGCACTGTTTGTCATCTTTGGGGATGCGTATTATCCACTATAGAGCGTACGTGGTGCGAAAACGATTCACGGTGTTACGAATAACTTGCTCAGATGAACTATTATGTCGACCGTAAAATGGACATAGCGCACGATAAGTTTGGCGAACCGAACCATGGTTTTACAATAAGTTTGTACAATTTATATGCGTTGTTCTGCCATTAATCTATTCGTCAAAAAATAGCAAAACATCTTAACCGCAAATCAACTTTCAACTGTCAAATGGATAATCCGTAAAAACAGAGCTGCCAGTTTAAAAACTAAACCTCGAAGAAAACACTCTTTAAATAGACCGCGATTCCCAGGAAGTAAATTCATTTGAAAACCGTTGATAGATAAAGCTGTCATCAAGTACCTCTGCTTGAAAAAACTGTCCACCAAAGACATACACAGCGACTTACATTGGGGGACTCTTCTCCTGATCCTGAAACCAAACAGCAATCAATGAGTTGGAAGTTGCGAGCCTCCTTACCGAAACCAAAGAAATTCAAAGTGTCAAGTTCGGCGGGAAAGGCTATGACATCTATTTTTTAGGACGCTGAAGGAATAACTATGGTGGGATATTTGGAAAAGGAAACTTTTCCTACTATTTCGTGATCTTAGTACGCAGACCAAATAAGAAGATTTCGGGGGGTCAACTGCGGACTGAAATGCTGTTTCACCAAGACGGCGTACCGGCTCACAAATCCGCAGTTGCGATAGCTACCATTCAAGAAACGGGATTCGTACTGCTCGAACACCCGCCCTATTGGCTAGATCTAGCTCCCAGCGACTTTTACTTCTTTCCTCAGTTCAACGAACACATCCGAGGCAAGAAATTTGAAGATGATCCGGTTGTGCCCACCACACGGAAAAACTCGTGACGCAAAGTGCAGTTTGGTTCAAGAACTTCAGAACCATTAGAAAAATGCACTGGATTTCGGCAAGGTGGTGCACTGTCATGTAACTTTTTCAATCGTTACTCGAGCAGATAGAGCGGAGGGCAGGTGTAAACACATTATCTATAAATTGGCCCATCTGTTATCCCGTGTTCCAAACCAGCCTTCAAAGCGATTAAAGAGCAGGCGAAACGAACTGGTCTGAAGGTAAACGAGGAAAAAACAAAATATAGGGTCCGCCAAATAACTTTTTTTTTTTTTTGAAAATGCTATAAAAAAAAACTACTGAATATTTTCTCAAATTTCTTTTTTTATTTGAAAGTACAATCATTCCGGTTAATAATGGAAAATAAATTCATTCAAATGACTGCCTCGGCTGGCCATGCAGTAGCCTACACGATCGGTCCAATTTTTAAGCACATTATCGATTGTGTGCAGCTGTATTTCACCAATGGCTTCACGAATATTGTCCTTTAAAGCGTCAATTGTCTCTGGCTTGTCGGCGTAACACTTATCTTTGACGGCACCCCACAAATAATAGTCCAACGGTGTCAAATCGCAGCTCCGAGGTGGCCAAACGACATCAGCTCTGCGGCTGATGATGCGATCTTCAAAAACAGGGCGCAAAACATCGAGTGTAGCTTCGGCTGTGTGGCACGTAGCGCCGTCCTGTTGAAACCAAATGTTACCAATATCCTCCTCTTCAATTTTTGTGAACAAAAATTCGTTCAACATGGCCCGATAACGATCGCCATTGACTGTAACGGCCACTCCTTGCTCATTTTCGAAGAAAAATGGTCCAATTATGCCTCTGGACCAAAATCCGCACCAAACAGTGGCTCGTTTTGAGTGCACCGGCTTTTCAATGTATGCGTGCGGGTTTTCTGTGCCCCAAATGCGACAATTTTGCTTGTTTACATACCCGCCAAGATCAAAATGAGCTTCATCTGAAAAGATGATTTTTTTGGCAAAATCGGCATTTTCTGTAAGTCGATCGCAGGCCCACTTAGCGAAGCGTTGCTCAAGCGTATACACAACCATATTCAGCGGAAGGATAAAACTAATTATCTGTCAAATCAGACATGAGCTAAGTGTTACCATTCGCGAAATAAGCACTACTTGAAAAAAAAAACGTTAGATGGCGGACCCTTTACATGCCGTCGAGCAGAAACCGATCTATTAACTACTATCTGGAATGAAACAAGCATATAGCAATACACACCTACAACTTTGAGGTAGTTTTCTACTTCGGGCATACGTGAACTCCACAAACGACATCATAGTGGAATAGGCCCAGAATCACCCTTGGCAACAGTTCTTATTACGGCCTGTCAAAACAGCTGGGGTAAAAACTCCTGACTCGCATTATGCTTTATCAAAAGCTTGACGATAAGCAGGACGGCAGAGTTGATTCTGGGCTCCCTCGAAAGAAAAATTCTGTGGCGGATATTCGGCCTTTTCTGCGAGGAAAGCAAATAGAGGACAATACACAACCGCGGACTCTATGAGATGTACAAAGATCCGCTGACTGGCTCGGCCACATTGAGCACATGAATATTAAAGCTCCAGCTAAAGGGGGTCTTTCAATTCAAACCTCCTCGTTCGAGAAAGAGAGAAAAATCGAACCGCCGCGCCAGTTAAAAAACCAAGTAGTCTCGGTCCCAAGACGACAGCGCGCCCGGACCGTCAAAGATGGAAGGCAGCTTTAGCTCAGGCTCAGATTTTTCATGGGTCACTGGCCTGATAAGTAGTAAGTTAGTTCTAAATACATCCTTTTATATAATGAGTAGTGAGTTTTGGTAAATGTTAGAAACACTTAGTTGGTCTTAAGAATTTAGCGAGTGTCGTATCATTTTGTCTTGGACTGTAAATGTTAAAGGGAAGTGGGAAGCTTCAGAATAAAATTGCTAATTAGTCAAAGTGATTAGATAGCAATAGCGTAGGAGGATGTCTAAGTCTATAAAAATCCGACAGGCTGTTTACTTGGATCATCAGTGTTTTTAGAAGAGTACCCCTTTCTCAAGAAGCACCGCATTTGTAAAATAAAAACTCGACAATGCTTAGCACTTTTCAATTTCTTTTATTTACTTATTTATTTATGTTGTTTTTATTCCATCATTTTCATTACTGTTTGATTTGCTTTCCTCAATTCAAATTTATATTTTAATATATACGAATACGAATGGATAAGAGAGTAGTAAGCTTTGACACTCGTAGATGAGTACTTTAATAATAAATTTAGTTATCGATACATAAATATCATAAATATACTTTACCATATCATTTTCGGTTTTGTTGTTGTTTTATGCATACTTTTTTGTTTTTTGTTTTCTTTAATTTAAATTTATAATTTCGAACGACCACATTACAAGTAATAATCTTGTTATAAAATTCAATTTTACTATGATTGTAACTTCCAAATATATTTATGTAAATATTTTTGTATTTTTTCAAAATTAATTCGATTTAACATTTTTTATTTTATTTTTAAGGTGTTGTTCACAACTTTCTTCGTACTTTAACTTATCTTGCTTCGAATCACTAATGGAAAACAATTGATTTTAAGTTAAGTGAAAATGTACAGGAAAATCAACTAAGACTGATAATCTAGAGGATAGCAGTGTAAATAGATACTTAATGAAATAGTAATTAGATTAGGATGGTTTTTGGCCAATTTTTAAGATTAAGGACTTTTTCTTTTACTTAGAGGAACAATTTTTTTTCTTTATTTTTTTTTTAATATAATTAAAAAGATTTCAACCTACGCCGACTTTAATTCTGTGGTGGGAGTAAGAAACTCGGTAAAAAAAATTAGAAAAACTAAATAAAATAAAGGAAAAGAAAGCAAAAGAGAATAACATTTAAAAAAAAACCTTTTTTTAGATACCTTGGAGCTGAAAATATGCTGTTTCAATAAGACGACATATTCCACTTTGGCATATTCTCAAGCACAGATGGCTACATATGTGTTGCTAAAGTCTTTTCGAGAGCCTTAGATCAGTAATAGTATATATTGGACCAATTCCATGAAAATTTGACTTGAATTCTCACATATGTGCAAACTTTAGAAAAATCAAGTACATTAACGTAGAAGCTCTACATACCAAGATCAGTAGTACTCCTTTATGATAGGTCAATATCTCTGTATGATGCCTTTATTGGTAGCTTACCATTCTGCCACCTTTACGTACTCAGCCAAACAAGAACCAGTTAGTGGGGTTATTCATATCGTTTCAGTAACTTACTCTTCGGATTGACGTTATTGTTTATATTTACAAAGGATTCTGCAGCTTTCTGACTGCTTTAAGGGGAAGGTTAAAAGGAAGGTAAACAGAAAATGTGGTCATTGGTTAGCAAGAAACCAACTTCTAAAATCACTTAAGTTTACTTTTTTACTTTACTTCACAACTGTGGGACACGGTAGCCCATTGAATAAATCATTCCGTTCAAGTATTACATGCTTCTAATAAGGCATTTTAGGGTCTATAAAGGCTCTCAATTTTTTTTTGTAAAATCGCTTACTATTCAAATAACAGTCGAAGCAGTGATCCTTGGAAACATTTCCTCAGACACGAACACAGTTGCAGTAATAGATGGATTTGGTGACTTATTGTTACGACAAGCTCATTATATCATCAACAAATGCAATATTATCCCACCCAACCATCAAAGCGCTACGGATAACTCTATATACTTAGGAGAAGCAAACCTGGTGGGGGTAGTAAATTTACTAAAAAGCTTCAATGCCCTCATGACCAGGTGGCATTCGAGCAATCCTGATATTTTTGCATCCATCAAGCTTATAAACCTAAGTCAAGAAACTCGACAGTACCACCAGAGCTCAAAGAGGCACTTCTCAAACCGATCCTCAAGAGTTAACAATTGTCCAATAGCCATATTAATAATTGTAAAGAAATTCCTGGAACAAATCGTAGCTAATCACATGTGGCAGTTCATAAACATAGTTTAATAAACAAACATGAGAACGGCTTCCAAAAAGGGAAGAGCACAAACAAGCTCCTAGGAGATTTTGCTACGAGTACTTTAATTAACAGCAGACTTACGATAAGACATCATGCCTTAGCTGATTTCTTATTTCAGCAAGGCTTTCGACACACGTCAAAATAATCGAAGTTTTGGCAGGAGCAGGAAGTAGGGAAAACACAGAAGAATGGCTAAAATATAATCTCAGAGCCTGAAAGTAAAAGACTGAAAGAACGAATACAAAAAGCAGTGGAGTACCGCAAGGATCACTATTGGGTCCCCATTTTTTTATCGACGAATATCATGCAGGAATGTCTAAACTAGAGTGCCTCCTTTGCATATGCAAACGACACGTCAACCTACCACAACAATAAAGTGGAAGCAACAAGAATAATGCAGGCACAGTTATGAAGTAGGATAATGATGCCATGACAACGGTCTGAAAATCAACGAATCAGACAAAAATGATGTATATTCACAGTCCACAGCATCCAGCGACAGACATAAGACCGGATGTCTATTGTACAATTGTGCCAATCAAATAACGGCTGATGTCATACAAGTAGCAGCTACACACTCCATCTCGACATTACCATACACAGATATTTTCTTATGGAAGTAATATGCGAAAAAAGCGAGGATCCTTCTTTGCATTGGCTTGCATGCAGTACAAATCAACATAGTGCGTCCAAAAACAAGTATACCACGCACTTATTGAATCAAGACTCGGCATCCTAGCCTGGAGACATGCTGCAAAAACGCACATCGACAAACTACAAAGTATACGAAGGAGGACAATTGAACCGATGTCGGTAAGATAGTTGGCAGAAAGCAGCTTGGGCAAACCGAGTGTAAGGCAGATCTTCGGGATGACAGTGGCGCTAGGATATTATCATCAATACCGGATATTTGTCAGCCACAACGTTAACGCAGAGAAGTGATCAGTTTCCACATTACAATGTCGTTTACGGCCGTATATCGTGCCAAATATCTTAAGCCGCATTCCCCAAAATTCAAGAAACATACCTTAAATCAGCGTAGAAGAAGATCGTTTCAATCATTACCATCAACGGTCTTATACGAGCAATTTAATACATTCTTAGTGCTGACATAACATTAATCATTTATAAACCTAAACTCCTGCAGAGTGCAGTTAAAAAAAGCTATTAATGCGATAATTTTCATCGACGAAAAAATACGGTCCAAGCACACCTCCAGCACGAAATCCATACCACACGATCACTTTTTGTTAATGTAATGGAGTCATTTGAAGAACGCGTGGGTTCTTCCGTACCTGTTATTCTGGATTTTCCTTAAACTCTTGTAGAGCCAGAAATTTGCTTCAATTTTCGAGTTCATCTGATCTTGTAAGAATGAAGGCCAGGAACTTTAGACAGTTCACCTACTATGCGCTATGAAATTCCCAATTTCTGTAAAAGGCGCGGAATCAACTGAACTGAAGCACTTACTTATCGTTCTCGGCTCTACGACTGGTCTGCTGTCTGACTGGCAGAGAAACAAACTGACTCGAATTTATCCACTATGGCAGGCACAGCCTGTCTGGTAAAACGATCATTAGATTTTCAATAATAATTTTGAAAAAATTTCCAAATGCTGGTCATCATTGAACTTCAACGTGGCAAAAATGTAAAGCTTGACTGACGTTTTGTCATTGACAGATTATAAAATATATTTAAGCATGCGTTTGTATTAAAATAGAAAATTGTTATATTCCTATCGAAAAACCTAGTACACCTAGTTCATTGCCTGTTTTTCGCCTTGTGTATCACAAGAACAAATTATGATATCGACTCCGGACTTATTTCATTCGATACATAATTACGCAGTGGACATTTGGTACGTTTTGCAAGGAATTTAAATTGACGTTTTATTTCTTATAATGAAAAAAAAATTAGGAAAAATGGGAAATTAGTAGTTTAGGTCGCGCTTATGAACCTTCTTTTTCGGTTCGAAATAGCATGTGATTTACGATCCATACATTTATAATTCTGGGGGGTAAACAACATAATTAAATGATATTACGAGTGAAAGTGAGAGAAGCCCGAACTGGGGATTAGTAAAGACTGTAGCAAGTTTAGTAAAGAACATAGACAAATTAAGGTATTGGCTTGAGACGGGCTTTCAAGACGTGACATAATGCCTTATTGTTAAATGATGACTCCCCTAATTATTATTAATATTATTGTACAGCGTTACAGCTCATGAAGAGCCAGATCCCAGCTTCTCTCATTCACTTATGTTGTGTGCGACACAAGTGAACAGTTTAATGCCGATTCCGAACGGCGAGAACCGAGAAGCTTTTTCAAGGTAAATGTACAACGGGAGGTTTTGCCAGTTCTCCACCAATTAGAGAAGCTGTGAAATGAACATTAGACAGCGTTGGTG
This sequence comes from Merodon equestris, assembly GCA_958301585.1. Lineage (NCBI taxonomy): Eukaryota > Metazoa > Arthropoda > Insecta > Diptera > Syrphidae > Merodon > Merodon equestris. Next base: position 31,077,470 of record OY284413.1, read on the forward strand.
TTACCGGGATCCGAACTCGCTCATCGCGCGTCATCGACCAACACATTACCCACTGGGCCACGACGCTCTCATAATAATGACCAATGATTTCAGCCACCAGTTGATAACTTATTTCAAAGTTAAATGGCTCAACTGCCTCTATTAGCTTTCAATTCTACCTATCTGACGCAGTGATTACCGTAGTCTTACTTCCTATTGACCTACACCAACGCTACGTAGTAAACTAAAAGGGTCTACCACAATAACCCGAACTTCTGGACACCGTACTCAAGGGAATTGGGAAAAAATGAAACTTTTTACATGATCCTTTATTCAATTTCGGGAAGAAACCTGGCACTGATTTCAGCAAAATCTATCCTGACGTTTCAAAAATATCCTTTAAACCAGGGATGGGGGTTTGAAAGGGTCTGAAAGTCCACACTTAGACGCCGCCCTTAGACTCCCAAATATAGTCAACATATTCCTAGCGGACATTCTAGCCATCGAAGATCCTTGACGAATATTCTGAAATAACAATCACATATCTGCTAGTATCGGCATCTTCCCTGATTGTCAGACGGTGTAAGCTACTTTAGACTTAGGTGAATGTAACACCACCCGTACAAATAAAGGAAACAAAAATGCACTAAAGCATCTTGGCGTTAGACTCAATATTTAATTTCTGCTACTTTTCAAGCCAAAAAGTTCTCATTTCCGACGCGTCAAAATCTGAAATTTCAAAAATTAAATGAAGTCACGGTGATCTCACCAAAACAACACACACCAGCATCCTAGGCTGGTATAGGCTAAGGCGACATGTGACTATCCCATTTGTGATTGTTGTTTGTGACTACTATCGATGTAAGGTGATCACAGAAAACTTTTAGAAAAGTGGCAACACTTGCAGTTTTGATATAACAGAATAAATTGAAAGCGTTCAGGTAGCAAAAAAACGCTCAAAATGAATTCAAATTTCAAATGTTAACCACGTATCATCGCACTCGAAAAATGTAAGCCAAATATGTATTGGAAGCGTGTTAAGAACAAATTCAAGTTAAGAAGAAGCGAGTGGAACAGTCTAACACGTTGTTGCAACCCACAGATCAGATTCGGATCGTTCCCTTGTCGCAGCCAATGTACAGATGTGGATTCATCAAGCTCTTTTGATGTGCAATATACTTAAGCCGTGAAACAGAAATGGAGATGTTGATAAAACGTCATCAAGGATGCCTTCCACCAAATACAAGAAACGTCTGGTGTAGTGACGAGTGCAGACAGGCCAAATAGAGAGGAAGGTTGTAGATATAAGCATTCGCCGCATTGGCATACAAGAGCTGCCCGTGAGTTCTATAAACAGAAAAGAAGAGAAGAACATGCGCTGGTGAGAAGGCACGAAATCAAGGAACCAAAAACGAACATACCAGAAGCATGCAGGGGTGAACACGGACAACTTGTAATGGAGTCACAGTGGATACTGATAATATGGAAGACCCACCTTTGCAGGCTGCACGAATATACCATAATGGCGATCGTAGTCAGAATAAGCGGAACGAACCATAATAGACCAAAACAAGAGACATTTTCGCCTACCTGACTTGGACGAGGTTAAGACAGCGATATTGACGATGAAGTCTAATAAAGCTGCTGGCGTAGTCGAATTGCCATTCAAAAGGGGACATCAACTCTGCTACTATTCAAAGCAGCTGGAGATGAGTGAGTTGGGTATATGCATCAACTCTTCTGTAAGAATGGAATCTTCAGCATCGTCTATACGTAACATAATTATAAGATAATAAGTCTCCTAAGCACCGCTTTGTTGCCGTTCTGTGTGAGCCTAAATCGGTAGTAGATAACACGATAAGTCGGCTTCAAGGCGGCATGTGACACACATAGCGACGAGCTATGTTTCCGAATGAAGCAGAACCGCGTAAAGTCGGTCTAAGAATAAATGAGAGAATACGACGTCGTGGGTTTTTCGCAGCTATTGTTTTTATGTAGTAAAAGGTTCCGTCCAGTAACAAATGGCTAGGATACCAGCGCTCAGACGTAAAGTAACTCTTGCCAACCGCTGCTTCTATGGGCTCAAGACGCCGTTGAAAGACGTTAACTATTAATTGACATAAAGGAATATGGATAAATAGAGCCTTGGCTGATTAGAGAGAAGAATTCTGTGTGCAATCTATGTTCCCATTTGTATTAACAGAGAGTGGACGATAAACGCTGTAGAGCAACATCGGCCTAATCAGGGGTCTACGGATTCAACGTCTAATATGACCGAGAAAGGAGACAGCTACAGCCCGCTTCCAGCCCCAAGGGACGACGAAACAGGGGACGACCGCATCTAAATGATGCCCGCAGGAGCAAAAGGAGCTCAATCAATTAGTTCTGCGATACTGGAAGCAGCTGGCTAAAAATCGTGCCCGCTAGAGAGGCTTGTTCGCTACGACCCAGATTGAATTATAACCGTTTCGCCATCTAATTAAGTTATTAGAAGCAATAAACTCACTTTGGTGTCATTGCCATATTGATTTTGGACACCACAGACCCAGCTTTATTGGCACCCATGCAGCGAGAACGGTAACGATCACTAGCGCATCTGTGATAATATCCAGTCAAAAAGAAGACATAGCATTGCATCATGAAATTAATAAACGGCTCACGTTCCGGAGAGCATTCAAATTTCACTTTTGTGCTTAAGTCATACCTGTTTCACACTAATGCAACAAATCTCCTCCTCGTTTCTACTTTCTTCAGAATTAGCCCATTTCCACCGTTTAGAGGATTCGCGAAAAAGACTTATAGTATTATGGGGAGCTCTCCAAGCCTGACTTGACCCGGTACTTCTACATATCTTGGGTGCGCCCCTTCTTGAATACACGTCCCAAGTGGAATCGTCTCCTTACCAACGTCGTTTCCTACATTTTCCTCTTCAAAGTTTGCCCTGGGACCACCTTTTATGCCGACTTCCCTATCAAGACTGTTTAAAATGGGCTGAGAGGACGACGAGATATATCATTTTTTCACTCATCGATTCGTTTCACGTATCATTGACTGAACGACCCTTTACAACACTTTTTAACACAACTCCTCGTCATATACGAAATCATCGCTTCCTATCTGCCTACCTCCCTACGGTTACAATGAAACTATTCTCTTTTGTTTTATAGACCAATTAATTTTTTTTATATTTAACCCATGCTAAAGGATATATTGACATAAGCTTAAGACATAGCGCGGGCCGAAGGTACAGAGTGAGGGAGGGGAAGAAGGTTTTAAATATTGATGGATTGTAATATGTGGAAAATATTTGGCTAGGAAAAGCATTCCATATTCGTGTGGTTCGGCTCAAAGACAAGCCTCTAAATTTAACAGTCTTAAAGCTGATAGTTCTGCCATCTGCCAAAGATTGAATTGTAAGTAGGTACTAGGAGATCATTTCTAAAAGAAGATAGAACCTTGGAGAGCACCAGCATTGAAAACGACTAAACGGCCCGAAGTCCATACAAAAAAATATCCATCAATGCCATAATCACACATTTTCGACAAAAGGGCCTCATGTCAAATGCTTTAGAAATACAAACGCAATAATCTTGCTTTCACTAAGATGGTACAAAGATTGGTTCTTCTTTTAGGTGAGACATGTGATCAAATAACCAGTGAACCTGTTGCTACGGAAATCTTACCGCTGGTCATATAAAGTCTCCGTTTAATCAACTTTTCCATGAAAGAAGGGACATGGCTATGGGTCTGAGTTGAGCTGGCTGTAAAATGTGCAGCAAGTAGATTGCCTTTGTCTAGACAGCTGGGTTGTCATTGCAAATGAGTATGGGGATTGTAGACGAGACATACTTCTTTATATTCTTTACGAACATTGGGGAATTGCTGTATTATTTGTCCCGACTTTTGATGACAGAAGATTTTGACATGCCCAATCATGCAGTCATTTCTGAGTCGTCTAAATTTATTCCAGTTTTCCTTAGAGGGATTGACTTTGTAAGTTCGGAAACTCAATTGTCCTAACGTGAAAATTGAGCTTTGCAGCTCGGGTGGTATGACATATTTGCGTTGGGCTTGACAAAAACCCCTTATGGGGAATTAAGGATCTCATACCCAGCTGAATAATATTTAAGATCTCATCAGCAGCGGTATCCATGTCATTTTCGAGGAAGTATGTTCTCTTAGTAGAGTGAGCACGAAAAATTAGTGACTTGAAAAGGTGACAATATGTCAATGGAATATTCGGATGAGACCAGAGGTGAGAAACAAGTCTAAGGCCTTAGCCAAATGATGTGCAATATCATATATTCGTGTAAGCTCATTTACTTGATGAGTTAGATTATTTACCTCAGAGAAGACCTCAACAAACCTACCTTCGGGTGTTGTCTGGTCTGAATGTTGAAGCCAGTCTTCACTGTGTACATAGTACGAGGAAACAAGGATACAATTCTCGTAATGGAGTCAGATAGCGAGGCTAATTCCTGATAGTTTGGGTTGCTATCTAGGCCTGGTCCTACGGACAGATAAATTTCGGATTGAAACCAAGGCCGTATTGTGGATGAAGTTGGTAAGCTACGTCACTAAAAAGAGATCGTGATGTAGGAAGGGATAACGGCACTATGTTATATTTAGGCAGGCTTGAATTCGATAAGTTGGTATTCTTACCCACCTGAGTTTCGCTTAGTGCCAAAACAGCTGCCTTGTTGTGAGCAAGGTGGACGTACACAGCAAAAAGGTTCGCTCTTAATCCACGAATGTTACTTACATCAACCATAAAACTTCCCATAACAAAAGAATACCCAGCTCTGACGGCACAAACGATGCTTATCTCTTGGCCATATGGATCATAAATCCTATCAAGTGGATGTTGCCACCAAGTTGGCACAAATTTCACTCAAAAGAACATGCTGGAGATTCTCTGGCTGGTACTTTTTCTTTCAGTCCTTCTGTTAATAAAAAAAAATCTGGCGCAACACAATAATTTGTTTCACGAACGTATTAAAACTAAATAACATTTGTTCATAACGTTAACATAATTTTCTGACTTTTCCTACCTCGCCCACCTCAGAATGGCATTCTACTCGTACTTCGGATATGATTCTTAATTTATTTAAAATACTTTACATATTTTTATTAAGGTATTTAGCTCCTTCGTCATTGACTTTTGATTTCACATTATCGATTGATTTACTTTACATACAAGCGCACTTTATTATTTATAATTTTGGTATTTTTCAATTTACTTAATTTTACTTATTTGTTTATGTTTTCGTTAAAGCAACATGTTATAGGCATGCCTATTCCACATAATCCCTAATATCGGTTGATTAATTTTGTTTTTTTTTTTTGTTAGCGAATACAAAAGAATTTATTTTGTAATATTTTTTTTGTATTCATTATGTCTATTTTATGTTGTATTAAATTACTAAGTACAAAATCATAAATTTGGAAAACTAAAAATTAAATAGTAAAAAAAATACGAAATCAAACTGGAGCGATGCAAATCGTGCAAAGTGCTTTTAAATATTTATTATGAAAGGAAATTATATCAGATGGCCCTTTAAAAAAATATTTGTAAAAAAAAAAAAAAAATTTTAACCCTAAACAGCTAGCTTGATGGCGACGCGTTTTTGGACGTAGTTTATTTATTATTTAAAATATTAATGAAATACATTTCGATATTTAAAAAGTCCAAAGGTGGCAGTGTTGTATTGCTATTCGTCAACAATCACATGGATTGTTTCGGATGGACGCCATGAGGTTTTGTACGAGAAATTAGTGGCAACTCATAGTTACAAGGCTTACAGCACGGAAATTACCGTCACACCGACTGCCGTGAGCCTGTGTCGTTCGATAGAAATGTTTATGTCTCGGTTCATAGGATCGAAATAACTTCCTACTCTCGTTTCGATAACGATGATACAAAATTCCAACTCATGCACTCTCTTACTGTCTATTTCATGTAAGGCAATCCCATTTGATTAACAAAAGATATGAATGAAAGAATGAGGTGTTCATTGGTCTGTTTTACAATACCCGTTCTCCGGAATCCCTGCTTCACCATTCAGAGATCTCCATTTCCCTATCCTTTAACGCTTGTTATTGAGGTGAGGGATCACACTGCATATCATCATCCACTAAAAGACAACCAAGCTCATAGCTAGAACTAATAACTTTGAATGGGAAAAAATAAAGTTTACTCGTAGGTAGGGGTTTGGCCTTTTAAAACGATATTAATAAAAATTAGTCCAACTGACTAAAAAGAGAAAAAAAAAATCGCGGGAAAATGCTTGCATGGAGCATGGCAAATATCACAGAATGCGCATGCTCCACCAAAACCGACGATTGTGTCGGTCGACCCAAGTTGATTATTATCATTGGCATCACAGCCCGAACAGACCCAGAGCCGAGGTATGTCTCAATCACTTATGATGTGTGTGATTCATTTCTTCCCATAGGTGAGTATGTTGACTCATTGTTGATATTGTTGGTTCCAAACCGCAAACTTAGAGCTTTCCCAGACAAATACTGGTTTTGCCATACCCCGTTGAGGAGAACCCCCGCGAAATACCATTGCGGGATCCGAAATCAGTCAAGGTGTAATCGATAATAGGTTTAAAAAAAAGAATAAAAAAAGAACGAGAGAACTACTAAGGAAAAGATGAACATGAGCTCGAACAAATATCCGCACGTCCTAACAATATTCGGCAATCGACATACAAAGCCACATTTAAAATCACAGAGGCTCTATAAAAAATAGAATAAGAGAAAAAGCAGACGAAGAGCTACCGATCTGGAAAGACAAAAATGTGATAACACTTGATATCTATGGTGTATCACAAGATTGACAGTTGGGACCTTTGTTATTTATATTCAATCAACTCTCTCATGATATGTACCATGACTGCGGATTGATAGTTAACGTAAACAAAATCAAAGTTACATTCTATTGTACTTCAAAACTGTCAATATCCAGTGGCAGGAAGAAAAGAGATGATTGAGGTTGTCAAATCTATAAAATACCTACAAATTCTTATGAACAACAAGACCACATGAATGAACCTAGGTCAAACTTTAAGCATTAGCAACTTATATCAAAGTTGAAAGCCAGGTTACCAGATATAGGGTTTTTGATTTTTGGTTTTGGTGGGGGGCTATACCCCCATTTTATCGTGCTTAATTCAAGCTACATACTTAATATAACTTACAATCTAGGAAGCTAAGAAAGATGGCGATTGAGATGGAGTTTTAGACAAAGAGTGCTGATGTTAAAGTCGAAACAGTTTTTCGCATAACATTCCGCAGCATACGGGAGATAGGTTCATTGGAGCCATAGGAGGTACGAGAGGTGGGTACATAGAAGAGACGTGGATTTCGTGTATTACGAGGGTTAGTGTTAAAAAAGATAGAGGTATAAAGGGACGCGCAGTCGATGGTACCTGAGAGGAGTCGGTGGATACAGCTAGAAGAACACCGCGGCATGGACAACCATCAGTAGGTCGGTTAACATCATCGCGATAAACGTTAAAGTTGGATGGGAATAATTCAGGTTGTTTATACTAGGGATTAGGTTCGTTTCGGTTAAGGCAAAGATTTCAAAAGGTAACGGCATGAGATTGCTGCAGGATTGCCTGAGTTTTAGAGCGAAGACCTCTTAAATTCTGATAATAAAAGGTAAGAGGAAGGTTTTCGGGGGGCGTTAGAGTGGCAGGGAAGGTGAGATTTTTAGGGCCGAAAAAACCTATCATGATCAGCTTTGCTACGCTGAAGGTACGATATGCGTTTTGAGTGTATTATGTCTGAAGGTATCAGGATCGTTTGATACTTTTTTGAGTGAGATATTGAAAAACTCGTGATATTTAATGAAAAGCTTCTTGAGGGTAGTGAAATCGGTGGGGAGACCTTCCTCTTGAATTGAGACCATTACGCTGGTGTTTGTTTTACCTTCATAGCAAACCGAGTCTGATTTGTCATGAAGATAAGCCAAGAAGAGTCGAATGTTCTCATAGATTTTTTTTGTCTATTAACCTGGAGAGTGCGTATCGAGATTCGTTGGGGTCAATAGGTTGCTGAGTAAGTTTGACTGAGGGTGGCAGTAGGGGATCAACGAAAGATTTGGAGGGGACTGATGTTGAAGGAAATTGGTTTAAAGATGGTGAGAGAGATGAGGATCTGGCTGTAGCAGAGGTGTTAGGTAGGGCGGGTGAAGAGGGATTAAGGATGTGGGAGCTTCGAAAATTAGGATACTTGGCTCCGGACTTAAGGTCGAAATTTGAGAATGAGTTTGGATCCGGGTCGTGTGCTAAGAACTAGTTGGGTTCAGATTAAAGCTGGCCCGTTGGCTTTGAGGTTTTGATGATACTGAGGGAGAAGACTGTAAATGGGAAATTGATGGGTGGTTAAAAATTTGGAATTGACATGGGGTAATAGTAAAAAAAATTAAGGATGACAATGAATTCCTCATTAAGACTACGAAATAGAAATATCAAATTACTCAATGAGTTCATACAATGGCATGTAGTTGGCGGCACTTGTGGCAAATCCATTTAGAAACTTTAGTAAGTACCAACCTCCAAACGAACGTGCCAATCAATTTGTTGTTTAGTTCACAAGTCACAGTGGTCACAAGTCACAAAAGTGGTTTTCAAGATCGAGATAAATGTTAAAGGACGACGCTCGGATCGCCCAAAATCGACAGTTTTTCCAGAAAATGAAAAAAAAAGTTTTCACCCGAAATCTGTGCTCATTTTGCATGAACATTTGTCAGTCCTGGATGGATACCGCGTTTGCTCACGGTGCATGACGGTGCGCTTCGACGAAGAGCTGTCTCAGTGTAGTAGCAATATTTGATCCCAGAGACAAATCGGCAAACAGCTCAGTGGTTAGCAAAGAATGAAAACCTTTCAAGCAAAATTGCTCTTTCACCAAGTTAATGCACCATATTAAGTCGATCGCATTTCCCCCTATTCACCTCATTCTCCAGATCTGGCGTCCAGCTATTACGACCTGGTTGTAGGAAATAGATTTGGCACCAACGAAAAATTGATTGAGCGCAATTGAAAGGACAAATCTCTTGAGGGAGACTGTGTTAATGAATGAAGTCGAATTTCGCCTGAATGTGGTTGTCTTATTAGTAATGCTACAAACTGAGTGGATAACGTGTTATTCGGAGGAGTTAATATGGAACTTATTTTTGAATTGCCCGACCAATTACTCAAAGATTCGGTCAGCTTTTGGGGTATGCTATGAGCACGAAGATTTTTCAGGACGGGAACACGCCAGTAATATACTATTTGCATTAATTTTAATGGATTCATAACAGATAGCGCTACTAGTACTATACGTATCCGACCATACTGTAACTGCGTCCAGCTACGTCTACGTCTACTACGCTTGTAGTATGTATCCATTTGTAAACAAGATGTGCTGTTGAAAGTCATCTATTGCTATTGGAAACTCATGGTCAGAAACCAGAATGAGACGTGCGTCTTTCGTACGTCTGCCCCCGTGACACCCTGAAATTTTGACGAGATTCTGACAGAGGTTCAGGTGCGTAGCGACAAAACCCGTTACAAACGAGCTTCTATCCATGAATACGTGTGAGTTCATTTCATTTTACCGCAGTGTACTCCCGCCATACACACTCTTGGAATTATAACAATGTGAGTGATTGTTTACAAAATTTTGACAGCACTTGAGGTACCCACTTGCTCTTTTGACAGCACTTGAGGTACCCACGTGCTCGCCCGAGCTTGTAGGCAAACGTAGGCGGCCATTTTGACTGGGACGTCTCATTGGTGGTTTCTGCTCATGGTGATCATACGTCTTGTGGGTAGTGGTTTCATCGCTTTAAAAGTGGTGATTTTGACACGGAAGACAAGAAACATCCCGGAACAGCCAAAAAAGTTTGAAGATGAAGAATTCGAAGCTAGAGTATTGCTTCGATTCGTGTCAAACGCAAGAACTTGCAGAATCATTAAATGTTGACCAAACAACTATTTCCAGACAGTTGAAAGCATTGGGTGCCATACGAGTTAAGGCCGAGAGACGTTCAAAGGAAAATTTGAATGTCCAAAATGCTGCTTCGCTCTAAGAAAAAGTCTTTTTTGCATCGCATTATTACCGGCGACGAAACATGGATCTATTATGACAATCCCATGCGCAGAAAACATATAAGAGATGATCAAAAAATACTGACGAAGGCATAACACTCGCAGTATAAGATCACGTCAAAATTCATACTCTGCATGTGCATTTCCAATATAACATCTTAATGGCATTGAATAAAAAAATTACTGTAAAACTACAAACAACGCGACAAATTCAGTCGAATCTCTTGAATCCCAAGACAACCACCCCCGGAGAGTAGTGATCAAACATCTTCGACACAAACCATCTGCACCCCGTCCAGGTTGTGTGACAAACATCATAAGAGCCGGGCCAACCAGTCAAATCGACTGCAAAGCTAAATATTCATGCTGCCAAGGTAATGCTGTGAATTTGGTGGGGCCAAAAGGAAGTGGTCTATTATGAGCTGCTGACAAGTGGTCAAACAACCGATGGACCTCTTTACCGATAACAATTGGTGGGTGCGCTTAAACCAAGCAATAAGGGAAAAACGACCGGCTCCGGAGACTAGGTACGACAGCAACCTGTTAAAACTTACTTAGGAAATATCGGATGGGAAGTTTTGCCACACCCGCCATGTACTCTAGATCTTATGCCATCCGACTACCACTTGTTTCGATCCATGCAAAACGCCTTTCACTTCAGTTGAAGGTATCAAAAATTAGCTCGATTCGTTCTTGGGCTCAAAAAGTGAGAATTTTTTTTTTGGGCCGGATTCGGTGAATGAAGAAAATTGGGGAAAAGTCATAGCTAGCAATGGAGAACACATTGAATGAATTTTTTGTATCAATTTTATTTAAATTTTAGGTTATACCACATGAAATGTCCGTCCTCACCTAGAAGCTAACAGAACAGTAATTTTTTTTTATAAGATAAAGTGAAAGTGTGTGTTTTCGTCCGTTGCCAGGACAGTTTTTTTTTTTTCTAGGGATTTTTTTATATAATGCTGTCGACGGTTCAAATTCGTACTCTTTTCCTTTACGAGTTTAAATTGGGACATAATGCGTCTTTGGCAGTTGAAAACATAAATGAAGCATCTGAAAATATAGCGGTGATGGAACGCACCATTCGGTGTTGGTTTGATAAGTTCCATTCGGGAGATCTAAGAATCGAAAACGAACTGCGTGAGAAACCGGAAACATTGACGCAGACCCATTAAAAATGGTGCGAGGCATTGCTCACAACATGGGAGTATCCCCCATAACAATAAGTCGACACCTATCTCAAATAGGAAAAGTGAAAAAACTCGACAAGTGGATTAAATGAGGCCCAAAAATTACGCCGTTTAGAAACCTCTGCGTCGCTGAGTCTAAGGCACCGTATAATCACATGTGATGAAAAGTAGATCTGGGTATTGGTTGGATGCAGACGAAAACCCAAAGCACACCCCTAAACTTGGTCTTCACCCAGAAAAGGTTATGGTGACAATCTGGTGGACATTGAAAGGACCAATTCACTTTTCATTTCTTCAACCAGAGGAAACGATAGATGCAGTCCAATATTGTGAGGAAATCGACATAATGCATACGAAATTGGCTGAAAAGCATCCTGCATTTGTCAGTAAGCATGGTCCGATCCTGTTGCATGACAAAGCTAAACCACACGTAGTGGTGCAAAGGCTGCTACAATTGGGAATGGAAATTCTTCCGCATCCACCGTACTCTCCTGATATTTCTCCAACGGATTATCACCTTTTCCACAGTATGGCATCATTTTGTCGGCAAAAGGTGTTCCGAAACTTGAAAACTTTTTAGCGTCAACAAATCAAGCCTTCTATAAAACCTTGATTCACGCTGTAAGGAGGTTGTAGATGTCAATGGTTCATATTTTGACTAAATAAAATTTTATAAAAAAGAAATATTGATTTTTAATTTCATGTGGTACAATCTTGACCAAGAAATCCTTTAAAATTAATGCATACACCCGGTACAGGACCTTCGTAGCACGATTTGTAGGATAATCAACGAAGACAGTGTACAAAAACAGAATTAGAAAGCAACCTAACCGAAAATAATTCTCCTGCCAGACTGGCACTTGTCTAGATACCTATTTCTTGGTGCGCGGTGAAAGTTGTCTTTATTCCCAAAAAAGGAAAAAGAAGAATGCTCACTCGCTAAGAGTTTTAGAAATCCGCCACACTGCGCTTCAAAACTTAATTGGGAGAATGCACACTCGAAAGAGTACGTGCTGGGCATTTTCGTCGACATTGAGGGAGCTTTTGATAATGCATCTTTCGACAGCATGTGTAACGTTGCTGGGCGGTATGGGTAGATAAAGAACTGGTTTTGTGGATCAAGGCAATGCTTGTTCACAGAACATTGATCGCTGATGCAGGCCTCAACCAATGTGTCAAAACTGGCGTAAACAGGAGCTGCCTGTAAAGTGGCGTCCTGTCTCCACTGTTATCTGCTCGATGCTCTCATTGCCTCTGTAATCTATACCCAAACACATGCGGATGATGTTGCTGTTCTCTATGTAGGTTCATGCTTAGCGACTGTTTGTCTCAAAGCGCTAAATGTGATCGAGGACTGGTGCACGAGTAATGGGCTGTCGGTTAATCCTCTTAAGACTGATGTTGTTCTCTTCACGAAAAGGAGGAAAAATACTGGCTGGTGCTAAAAGACATTCCCATCCCGATATCCAAGGAAGCTAAGTACCTGGAAGTCATCTTAGAGCGCAAGCTTCTTTGGTCAAGGTATGTTGAGTCAAAAACCACCAAAGCGCTGTCAGCTTTTTGGCAATGCAGGAAAAGGTCTGATAATCTCATAAGTATCGGTTGTGGAACAGACTAACACACGAACACGTAGTATTCTCTTTCAACAAACTCCAGAGTGGTCTGTCCCAGCTATACGGGGCCAAACACGCCTAAATGCTATGATGAACCTGCACCCCTTGACATATTTATCAAAGGGTGCTCACTGAATGAGTAATGTTTTCTGGTACAACTCGCACTGCAGTGATAGTGTTCTTGCGCGAGAAATATCCTATGACCCCTATCTCATGGATATGGCTTTTACACCTGTCATTCAATTGCGCTATAATTTGACAATCAAATTTCCATGGCGTTCGGACTGGCTCTGCCCAGATACTGAACTTGGAAACCTGGAAAGGAGATGGCTCGAAGTCTGGGCAGGGGTCTGGCGCTGTGTTTTTTTTTTAACGCGAAAATGTCCGAAAGCATTTTTCATTAGGAAATTATGCGTTTTGAGAAGCACGAGCGGAAGAGAAAAAGCATACGAGTTTGAAGTGACAGCTAAGCTGCACTCAAAGCTGTGTCCAACCCTTTAACCACCTCCAAATTAGTGCATGAAATCAAGGCCTTTTTGAACAAAGTCGGAGGACTAAATTCACTAGAGCTTGTATGGATCTGAGGTCATTCTGGGATCCTAGGAAATGAGATCTCCGATGAACTCACTAGAAGGGGCTCAGAGGAGAGTTTCTCAGGATCTGAACCCGCCTTAGGTCTACCTGCTTCCGCGGTCAAATTCTACATCAAAGATTGGGACTTCAATGCACCCAATCGTAGATGGAGGGCATATCCAGGATGCAGGAAGACTAAGCGCGTACGCCCTGATGTCTGCAAGAAATGCGCAACACTCTTCTTAACCTTAAGATTTGATTGCAGAAGGCGATGGCGCACCCTTGGAGCCGAGGTGGTGTATGCTGAATCTCTTAGCTCTACATCACTGAAAGCCCCCCTTACTTTTCTGCGGATAACGGGGAAATTACTATAAAGAAAGGTGCCTGTCTGATAGTACAACGGACCAGTATTTGCGTCTGAGTGCTCCAACAGATAGCAGATGCCTCTAACACAAAAAATTCTAACCGAAGAATAGAAAACGTCCCACAAACAAAACTGCATAGCCGCAGAGTATGTTTTAAACTTATTGAAAGCACTTATTAGACCCCTTGTGATAGCAAAAACAAAATAAAATCATGCAGAAAGCAAACACATCAACCCAAACCAAATCCATTCGCCACTTTCATGGTCAAATAAAAATAAAAAATAAAGCGCATTGGTAAAATGTACAAAAAATCTATTTCATTACATACAAATGACGTTAAACGTTACGATTTTCCCTTCTTTATAATGAGTGTGTGGAAGAATTGTTACAAAAATAAAATCAGCAAAACAAAAAAACACTTTGTTATGCGTGTCTCCTACCCAAATCAATCGGTTTCACTTCCATCAAACTCGTTTTTAATGCGTGTATTCTAAAATGTACATAAAATGATAATTAAATTTAGGTTTAAAGTATTTATTTATAAGAAACTAAACATAGAAAACCAATATTATTCCACTATCACCGATAATTTCATATCAATTTACATTCTCCATTCGGTTCTCGATTCTCTTTCTCCTTATTTACATCAAGTGCTTTCGCTTTTTAATGATTTTTCCTCAAGTTCTAAGCCTAAATCTATATAGTAGTAGATACGAATAATTAAACTAAAACATTGCTAAAGACATTCGATTTTGATTTTCTTTAAAATGTTTATTCACACCAGGAGGCGACAAGCAAACACAAAAGTCGATGGTGTTTCAGAGAGATAGATTCGCTTTGCTGTTGCTTTACATTTCGGTTAAGTAATAAATATAAATACAAATAAAAATAAGTAGTTTTCCACGTGGACACTGAACGGAATACATAAAAGAAAAAGACAAGACCAAGGATGCGGTTTCAGTGGATCGGCGAGAAGTGGGGTGGCCCCCTTTCCCTCGCAGACACAAGTGAGAATAAACAAAGATAATAGATACATTTATGCATAGTAAAACACTAAACAAACGAACAAATAAATAATACTTAGCAATCATAGTAAATTTAGGTTTATGTATAGAGATATATGTCCTTGCACTATAGTCATTAGTAGGTTTGATTATCATTCTGTTCTGCTTTTACTTTATTTTGTATTTACTGTAAATGTTATCGTTAAATGTATTTTTACTCGATTTTCTCTTCTCTTTGCTTGGTTTTTCTCAGTTTTACTTAAGAATAGTTTTACATGACTCTACCGTACATCATCATTGGGCGAGTTATGATGATAATTTGTTACACATTTCACGTTGTTGCGTTTTTCAAGTGTAGCAGCTTAACTTTGAGCTCGGCGAAGGTAGGCCTTTTGGCTGGATTGAGTTCCCAAGCTTGACGCATCATTTCGTAGATTTCGGGTGGACAGCCTTCGGGCGCTTCCATTTTGTAGCCGACTTCGACGTGTTTCACAACATCGGCAAGCGGCTGAGAAATCAATCAAGTCGTTATATAATCTTGGTTTGTACCGCGATTTTTACTTACAATTCTTGGATAGGGCACGCGTCCGAAGGAATAGATCTCCCAGAGTAGAATTCCAAAGCTCCACATGTCCGATTTGTTGGAAAATCGCTGAAACAAATAATTTGTTGTGAATTCACGTATTTCTGGTTCAATTTTACGTTTACTTACACCATTCTTTAGGGCTTCGGGCGCAGTCCATTTGATTGGAAGCTTTCCCACCTCCAGGTTATGACACTCTTCGCGAGCTAATCCAAAATCGGATACTTTAGCGACACAGTTCTCAGAAATTAAAACATTTCTAGCTGCCAAGTCCCTGTGAACAACCTTTTTAGCTTCCAAATACTCCATTCCGGATGATGTGTCACTGTGGGTAAACAAATATATCAATTAGATATACGAACACACGAATGAATGGAGGAAACTAAGCTATCGGACGTTGCTCATTGTCCCTTGCTCCTGATAGATTAATCAGGAGGGATTGGATCCTCATGACAGAATATATCGTCAATCATAATATCGAATATCCCCCGTTAATCTTTGTTTGACAAATTTAGCGAATACTACAATAACATCTTAGGGGCCCTTCAGGATAAGGAGCATGACTTATCAAGTGTGTAGACAACGAGAGCGAGAGAGAGGTTAAAATAGCAAGGGTAAATAGTTAGCACACAAGGACTGCGTGACGAGCTTTTTGAATCAGCTGGAGAGGAGTTGGTTGAGAACATACACCAAAATATGATCGGAGGAAAGCATGTTCAATGAATAAATTTTCTACATCGGCTTCTTGGTCTTTAGAATCGCGATTAATATGTCAATGATATGGGGGCAAAGCATCGTTTATAAGACTATTCTATGTCTGGAACCGGCTGAAACCTTCTGTGAACCATGTAATAACTTCCCATTAGTTTAGTATCAAGCCAGGAAAATCCATGATAGAATCCACACTCTCCAGGTCTCGCAGACGACTCACCAGATCAACACACGCCATCTTTTGCGTGAATTTAGAACCGCATATTACACTATCCATAGAAACGAGCTATATAGTGCCATGTCATGTTTGATCACCCTGTCAAACTACCTTGTGATCCAATTGAATTCCGACCAACTTCAAAAGTCTGTAACTTCCTAAGTAGCTGTTGAAACTGTGTAAACGTTTAGTGATAGTAGGCTTCATTGTTTAAAAGTAAAAAACATTTACGTCTCCGTTTCGTGGTGATTGGCCACAAGTGTCTATCGATAGAGCCTACCATCACTTTGACGTCAATAAATCTTTCAATTACTGGCAATGTCGCATAACGTTATTATGGTGGCCTAAATAGGATCTTCTTTAGTGCCAGAAGTGGTTCGGAAAGTAAAGAATGAAATGAAATCTTCGAGAGAGCAGTTCTACTTCCGAGTTGTAGATATCGAAGACAATCTTGCAAAGGGTATTAAAAAATGAACCTTATAGGTCCTAAAAGGAATAAAATCTTACCTATATGGCCAGTTGCCGAATATCATGTTCTCTGAAGAGAAACATTTCTAAAAGTCAAAAACAAAACGATCGTTTTTATTTAACGATTTAAATGTTATACGAAAATTGGAACCTTCGATTGGTCAGCAGATTTAAGCGGCGCCGTTTGTCATGATTTTGGCCAGGTATGACGACCAAAGGACATTTGCTGCTTCTTTTGGATCGCGGTGTCAGGGCGAAGGCAAATGTTTACCGCGAAAGTGTTTTGAAAGGTGCTTTTAAGGTTTGGGCAATTATGTGATGAGAAGGATTGGATGCCCTTTGCTTCATTTCCCATATGGGACATTTTAGAGGCCAAAATCACTATCAAAAATGCACTCGAAAAAGTCGTTCTTGGGCGCTCGAGTTGGTGTACAGTACAGGTATATATGTCGACTGACTCAACTTCGCGCTCGATCATATCAAAAATTTGAAATAAACTCTTAATTATTAATTATTAAGTGTGATTTGTTGGCTGTTCAGTATTTCAATTTTTGATTTTGAACTGCTCACACGTGTTTCGTGACATGTGCTAAAGTCAAATATGATCAGTTAGTATTGCCATTTCATCGGAAAGACTTACATTCAAAAAACGCTAACAAATTATTGCATTTTTTTAAATTAAAATTCATGATCTGTGAAAAATATTTTTCACAAATGTTAATTGCCCATTCCTTGCCGTTCGACGCAATTGGGATTAGGTAACGCAAAGATCTCGGTCTAAAACCTTACAAAATACAGCTCGCGCAAGAAAAAAAACTGTAGGACCATTCACTTTTTTATAAAAAAGCTTCTTTTCAAAGCAGAAGATTAAGTCTGTATATTATCAAACAATACGATGAGCAATCGCAGGTAATACAACAGCTGCCAATGAACCCGGAAAAATGCACTGTTTTGTTCGATTTATTTTTTCGTATTTGTTCAACGATGAATTTTGCTCAAAATGCACGAGCTGAACCTGATCAACATGTGGTTCCAGCAAAAAAACGCTAGAAGCCACACAGCACGCGAATCGATAGACCAATTGAGAAATAAGTTCGGTTAGCAATTTTTCTTTCGTTTTGGATCGGTAAAACGGCCGGCTAAAGTGTGCGATTTGACGCCTTGAAAGACAACATTGCGCTTGTTATTAGCGGGTAATGAGTCAAAGTTTTCGATTCGTTAAGGCCGGTAATGAACGAGCCGCGACCTTCGATGTAAAAACAAAAGATTCAGACAGGTTCTTCAACATTATCTTCGAAAAAATCGTGCGAACTCAATGGCCAATACAAGAAGCACGATCTATTGGAAGCTTGAATAAACTCTTGCTGTTTTCCAACAGTGGACTTGTAATTTAAGATGATAAAGCAGTACGCAGTACTGTAGACAAGCTTGAACTTCGATGTATGTATATTAGTTTGTCGAAGTGTAAACAATTTTTTTTAAACATGTCGACTTTCATGCTAAAGAAAGAGTATTTACGGGGAATTTCATTCAACAACAATGTGCAATTGAAACACAAAAAATTCTTGCTAAGACTTGAACGAGCATACTCTGTCGAAAACGTCAGAAGTTACAACGCTTAAAAAATAATGATTTTGATGTTGAAAATAAAAAACGCTCTGGCACACCGAAAAAATTCGAAAACAAAGAATTGGAGGCATTACTTAAAGTAAAACGACCACATGTTGCAAAATTAGTGAAACACACTTGGAAAGGCTTAAACGAAAGTCCTACCCCACTCCTCATATTCACTAGACATTGCCCTTCTGATTATCACTTATTCCGTTCGATGATATATGGCCCGGCTGAGCGGCATTGCCATTTTTACAAAGATACAAAAAAATTAGTCGATTCTTGGATAGCCTAAAAAGACTTGTTTTTTCCCAAATGGAATTCATATGCTGCTCCCAAGATGGCAAAAGTAGTAGCTAGCGGTGGGCAATACTTTGAGTGGCATGCTTTTGACGACGTACAATATTTTGGATGGCTTTCCAATTGATTTTTTGACGTCATTTTCTCCATTGCTTTCATAGTTACCCTTTGTGAACAACTGAAAGCGAATTCTGTTATTTCTACAATATTTTTGCTCAGTGCCGCTGTAGAAACATTAAGGATGCTGCAAAAGATTTTTGGTGACTAGGCCTTGCGAAAAAAAAAGGTTACAATTGGCACAAATAATTCAAAGACAAAGAACTTTTTGGAAAAATTGTGATTTCAATTCGGTCAAAACATCAATTGATAAATAACACTTCAAGGAAATGAAAGACGTCGATTGAGACCTGGTTGGCATATTATGTTGATCAATTTAAACCAGAAGTCAGGTCCTCAGATGCATCTTATCTTGATTGATGTCAAAAACACTAAGATTCTTTGAAAAAGAGGGGCCCATACTACATTGATTGTTAATGACCATTTGGCCTGATTTACCTTCGAGTGACTTCACGCAATTCAACGAATTAAAAAATCACTCCGAAGACACTGCTCCCAGTCCTTAGAATAGATCCAACATGAATGGCTGTGTGAACTGGAGGCCACTTTGAAAATTGAGCTTAACAACTCTACTCGAAATTTGAAAAGAAAAAGTTCAAAGTCTATTTTGAATGAGAGGGACTACTCTGAAGGAAACGCAATGGCACCATTCAATTTTATCACTGTAGTATGCTGTCATAAAAAAAGAAAAAACAAAAACTTGATGTCTTAGCCGAAACGTCACCTTTGGCAGCTAAAATGTTGATGTAGACAAAGAATGGGAAGTGGCAACTACGCCAATACTGAGAACAAACACAGAAATCTCTTGCCAACCAGGGGCTGAACTGGGAATTATGAAGTAGAGACCTCACTCGCAAACCAAAGCCCCTTCTCTACGGCACTAGATTGAAAGTGAAAGTGAATGTAGATGATCTAAGAGAAAAATTCTGGGTGCAATGCAGAGTGGAGAAGAAGATACAATCAAGAAATGTACAGACTGTACAGAGACATTGACTTAGTCAAGCGTAAACGGATCCAACGACTTGGATGGTTGAGCCATGTAAAGACAACAGACTTCACCGCTCCAGCCTGAAGAGTCTTCGACTCCATGGTGGATGCCAGGCCAGCTATCCAGGAGAGGCCGCGTGGAGGCCATTCTCAACGGACGAAGATACAAGAGAATTCCGTCCACCTGAACTAGATGAAATTAAGCTTGTTATCTCGAAGCTTAAAACCAACAAAGCCGCGGGCGCAGATGGCGTGACTGCTAAGCTATTTAAAGCGGCTGGAGATGAGTTGGTAGGGCGCATGCACCAGCTTATCTGTAAAATATGGTCGCAAGAAAGCATGCCCGATAAATGGAATCTCAGCATTGTTTGCCCAGTCCATAAGAAAGGAGACCCCTATAACTGCGCCAACTATAAAGGAATACGTCTCCTCAACATCGCGTACAAGATCTTCTCTGCCGTACTGTGTACGCCTGAAAGCCTTTGTGGATAATCTGATAGGTTTCCATCAATGTGGTTTTAGGCTAGGTAAATCTACAATAGACCAAATTTTCACATTGCGGCAAGCCATGTCCAGTTTTAACATCGCTGCCAAACTCGTCGGATTGTGTAGGATGACAATGGACAATTCTCGCTGCTCCATTAAGGTCGGTAGCGAATTAACAGAGACCTTCGATGTTAAAAAAGGTTTGGGCAAGGTGACGCATGTAACTTTTTCAAAATCGTGCTTGATTGTACGATCTATTTCAAGTCTGCGCAATTGCTTGCGTACGCGGATGACATTGATGTAATTGGGCGAGCTCAGCGAAACGTCAATCTTCTTCTTCTTTTTCTTTTCCTTTTTCCGGCGTTGTTATGGTCAGAAGTGTAGGACCATAACCTTCCCACTTAACTGCATTCCTACTGGTCCGCTTGTGGGGTCCGCCGGTTTGACCTCACAAAGTAGCGGCAGGCTTCCCGGTTTGGGATTACTTCATCGCTGAGGCCAATCAAATGCTGGTGTTTTTGCATTTGTTTGCACCAATTGTTTTTCGGCCTGCCTTTTTTTTGTGACACTGGCATACTCTAGATTTTTTTGTTTGATCTTACTCTTACAACACCGGTGATCTCCAGTCGTGACAACCCACTGATTTGCATGTACACTTGTGGGGCAGTTTAATGCTGGTATATGTGTCCCTAGGCTCACCTTGGTGTTTTCTAAATTGCCTAGATGTGATTTTTGTTTACCTTTGTTTTAGTCGCCTTTTACGACAAGCGAGAGGTATCGCTGCATTCTTAACCCGTCCCTGCACGGACCTCAGCGAAACGTCAATGAAGTGTTCAAAAGCATTAAAGCAGAAGCGGCTAAAATGGGCCTTTCGGTGAACGAGGGTAAAACCAAATATATACTGTCATCCAAAAAAGACGCACAACACCGACGTCTTGGCCAGAACGTCATAGTTGACGACTACAAATTTGAAGTGGTCAAGGACTTCGTCTGCTTTGGCTCACTAGTGACCAGCGACAACAACACCAGCGCTGAGATCAAACGTAGAATTACTCTTGCCAACCTCCCCAGCCGGAAGAGTCCTCTTTCGAAAAACCAAGGTAGTACTATATAAATCACTGATCATCCCTGGACCTTAACGAAAGTTCTGCGTTCAATCTATGGTCCCGTTTATATAAACGGAGAGTGGAGGAGAAGATACAACGAAGAACTGTACGGGTTGTACAGCGGCATCGGCCTAGTACGACGTCTCCGGATCCAAAGATGGCTGGGCCATGTAGCCCGAATGGACAGCACAGCTCCGGCCCGAGGCGCACACAGATGGACCTTAACCAACTGGGAGTACGGCACTGGAAACAACTGGCAAAAGATCGTGCCATGTGGAGACGCTTGTTGGTGGAGGCCCAGGTTCACTTCGGAATGTTCCGCCATCTAAGAAGAAGAATATACAATCCGCACGTGTTGAAAGAATGAAAGCTCACTGGAAAAACGATGAAATTATGGCGGAAACGTTTCATAAAATTCATCCTGCTTTTGATCTTGATAATCATCAAGGACCTTCCGCACAACTGGTGAATTAAGCTTAAACGTCTCGGTTATGCTGGTGATATGAAGATTCCAGCTAGTGTTCATCTGGCAAGATCGGTTGAAAATATCGCCAACTTAGCTAAGGCTGTGATTGAATACTCAGAAGTGCCCCTTCCG
The DNA here is from genome assembly GCA_958301585.1 of Merodon equestris. Classification (NCBI taxonomy): domain Eukaryota; kingdom Metazoa; phylum Arthropoda; class Insecta; order Diptera; family Syrphidae; genus Merodon; species Merodon equestris. Next base: position 31,099,487 of record OY284413.1, read on the forward strand.
AAACAATTGAAGGAATTGGGCTTACCTATAACCATTTTGTACTGCATTTTGCTTATAGGGTCTATTTGACACCAGAATTGAAACCAGCAGACCACGCAAAACGACATACTTTCGCAGATTATGTGCTGGAAGAGAATGAACAAGATGCAGAGATCTAACAACAAATTATTGTTCATTTCTATTTTGCTCAAAAAATCCAAGGGAAATAGCTTAATAGAGAATTTGTGGCTTTTGAGTCAGTAGCGGCTTCATTAGGCCATATTTTGTTGGAAAATAATGCTGATGCAACCGATTCAGTGAACATATCGTGCTATGAACGATATTGACTGACTTTTCTACTTTTAATTGATGCTAAAGACGTGGACGACGTTTAATTTGAGCAGGACGAAGCTACATGCCACACAACTGGTGAAGAAAGGTGAATTCTCAATATGGGAAACTCAATTGATCGCCCAAATCATATGATTTAAGACTATTAGAATTGTTCTTTTGGCGCTATAAAGTCTATGTCATTGCTCTATCAACGACGAGAGCAGGGAAATTCAGACGCAATTGCCTCAGAACATGGTGAAAAATGTATAAAAAAAAAGATTTGTATGTCGAAGCAGTCCTCAGAGGTAAATATATTTCGCGAAAATAGGCGTCAGATGAAAACAACTTAGAAAACATAGATCCCAACACAGTACTAGACGTTCGGTGGAAAGGTGACGGTTCGAGCGTTACTTTAAGTTTCGAAATTGGTGCAATAGTTGAAGTTATTTGAAATCCTTTAAAAAGCCTAGCAGGACAAGCATGTCAGCAGCCTCAATATTGGTATGGAGCTAGGCATTGTTCAGAAAATTGTTTTAAACAATTTACACAACACTGGCTACAGGGAGATGCTCGATATATGAGTTCTTCATGAGTATAGCGCAAGCAACATGATAAACCGACTTATGTACAAGCATCTGCGACGCGCTGCGGAATCGCAATGAAATCGAGCCATTTCTGAAACGTGTCATAAACGGGAGTGTGAAATGTTTCAGTATGGATAATCGGAAACCTCAAAGCTCATGGCCAAGGGACGTTGAACGTTAAAAGCGCTTACGAAGCCAGGATCGACGACGAAAAAGATGATGTTATGTGTGTGGGGACTGGATCTTCCACTATAAGCTACATCCCGTAGACTAGAGGACAAATTCTTAATTCTACTGTAGACAAATAGAGAGATTGTGCAGGGCAATTAAAGGAAAACTGCTCGAATTCAATAACTGAAAAGGTGCTGTCTTCCTTCACGACAACGTACGACCACACACTTCTTTGATGACTCGTTAACAATTGCGAGAGTCTGGTTGGGACGTTCTGATGCTTCCACCGTATAGTCCAGACATAGCACTCTCTGACTATCATTTGTTTCGATTTCTGCAGAACCTTTTCAACGAAAACTTGACCGATAACATCATGGCTCTACGCGAAAATGGCAAAGAATAGTGGATTGGAGCATATTGGTTTAAGTAAATTCATTTCTATACTATAACTTGACTCCAAAGGCACCTCTTGTTGGATAAGAATATAACTTAGGAGCTGTAGGTGAGGAAACGATATCAACAAACTAACTTTATAGGTTGCAAATCGATAAGTGGACACTTTACACTAAACCTAGAATGAATTGTAAATTTGTAAGTTTGTGTTTGACTTACTAAGCAAAGTTAATTTGATCTTTCTTTGTAATGTGTTGCCGTCCCCGCGACCTCAAGTAATCAACCAGTGATCCTTTGCTCATAAATTCGGTGACCAGGTAAATATGCTTGCTGGTGAACACTAATCCGATGAATTTAACCAGGTTTTCGTGTTCCAGTGTTCTGTAATTATAAAATATGCAATTTAAACAAACCTAAGTCCACACTTACAATCCCCACTCACGTCATGACAGAAGCTTCAGCGAGGAATTTCTGTGCCGCACCATCGTCTTTCAGCATTTTCACAGCTACCTTCTTCTCGTTCCGAAGTATTCCGAGCATTACGTCTCCAAACTCGCCTTTTCCTATACTCTCGCGCAATTGTAGATCCGCTTCGGGAATAACCCATCCCTTGTCAGCAAAGTCCTTCGAATTGATGCAGAATTCCTGTTTGCCCTTCTTCGGCAAACACTTGATCAGCTGCGTGCACAATCCATCAGCGTCCTTCTCATAGTGCTATGGAGAAACAGGGAAACGGATATTTATTTGCAAGTCAATTAAGGACTTGTTGGGATAGCCTACCGCCACAAGTTGACTGAGGTTCTCGAAGTACTCCTCATCGTCTATAGTTAGCTTATTATCTAAGTATTTCACTCGATAGTGCTCGACCTTGCCCTGGAAGCACACGCAAAGTGTATAATCCCCTGGGAAATTGGTAGATTCTCGCACCAAAAACAATCCGTCATCACGTGGCTGAAGCAAGTGTTCAGCTTCGTCCCGCGAGATGCTTCCGTGGAACCAACTGCAATGGAATAAAAATAAAAATAAAAAAATAAAATTCTGTAGTTAATAAAAATCCGGATGGATTTACGCGAAAGGAACGAGCCGCGGATGACATGCAGGCCTTATACGTCGGAAGCCAAACAGACAAAGGATTTTCATAATTCCACTTTACGTTTGCCACAAAGGCGAAAAGTCAAGAGAACATTTTCACTTTATCTCGAAGCTCCACAGGTACATACAGCGCCAATTAGATAAGAAGCTTGTTTGTGATTCGGGTTCACTTGCTTTTTTTTTCGCTGTCGCGGGCGTATGTGATAAGAGCAGTCGCGTATGTGGCCCGAGATACGATTTATCGCTTGGGCTATTGTGTTTTTTTTTAATTACAGAAATTGTATGTGCAAAGGTGTGCACCATAGGGTATGTTATCGGGCTTAAATGTTAGTCTAATTTAGTGTGAGACTTTGTTTCAAAAACTCTTCCATTTTGCATCGTTAAAGCTTGGGAAAGTTGCTCATTATCATTGTCATAAATTTCCACAAGCCTCGGGACAACAAAACAAAGGTGTCAGAGTATTCAGCAGCCATTTGACGGTGATGCGAGATAACAGCAGAAACAGATCACCGCGATTTTAGTCATCAGACGTGCTCTCATCTGTTGACGTTGTATCAATATTTCATCCTAATTGGCCCCGAATTCCTTTGGAGTTCAAAGCCGAAGATTGTTTATTTGTTTACAAAAATTATCGCAATATTTGCACGAAATGTTTGCACCAACGATTTGCAAATATCAAATATTATTATCCATGAGTCTGCTATGAATAAAAATAGGATTTACGAGCGTTATAAGTGATTTCGAAAAGGCCTTGAAGACGACGAAGATGGCGATGACCGTCGAAAACGTGGAAAATCTGAGGCCAATGATTATGCATCACATTGAAAGAAATCACTGAAAACGTTGACACTTCAATTGGCAAATGCCTGACAATTAAAAAGGTTCAATATGCCAGTATTCCAGCGCAAGTTGAACGCAATCTATTAGAAAATTGCCACCAATTAAGCAATTAACGATCAATCCAGCTCCTCGTTCTATTAAATACCTTTTGAAAAAAAAAAGGTTCCAATTAAATTAAATGACTTGAAGGCAAGACCGCGTCAATTACTTAATAATCAATAGTGTCCATAACATTCTGAATATTCAAAATCAATCTGAAACAATTCACAACTTCGTTTCGGTATTTGTTTTACGCTCTTTCCCACTGTTGTAGATTTTTGCATTTATCTCAAAGTAATCAGAATGAAAACAATAAACAGCTAAACCGGGAAATCCGGCGAGCTGCCCGAACCCCTGCCTCCTTATCCAAAAGCATACCACAAAGAACTATTAACTGAGAATGCCCTACACCCTCCAATTGGACATGTAGAGGCCAGTTTGATGTCGAGGTGTATTCGGCAGTCGCGAGAGCGTTGATCACTACATCAATGTCGACATAACGAATGAATTCAACAGTCAAGGTAAGGCCATCGTTAGCTCTGACTCTTTCCCATATTACTTTGATCAATTTATGGATTTCGCGCTAATACCATTGCCCGTCTTTTGAGGCCAACCATGCATAAAACCAATTTTTCACTTCTTCGTATATACGAAAGAGTGGCGTTCTGGAAGTCCAAACTGTGGATAGAAGGTATCAGCAGTAATCAGAAAGGGCCAAGTCTGGAGAACACGGCAGGTGCGGCCGAACCTCCTAGTTAATGTTAAATTCAGTAAAAAGAATTCAAATATGTTCCGTTTTGTTTGATAACTTATTACCATTTTGAAGGTAATTCCATCATGTCTGTCTCGGAGAAGCCCTCACCGCTATTGGCATAAAGCTGGGACAGGCGTTTTCTACAAGCCTCTCTTGAGGCCAATTTTTCACTGACAAAATCTTCGCCATGATAACCATCTATATCACTTGATGCCAAATCCGGATTTTAAAATGCATAACAACCTCAAAAACTTCGGTTGCTTCTGTCGAGTTCCTGTCGATTTGTGCATCCTGGAGTTGTCCTGATGGACTACAATCCTTCTCCTCCTATTGTCCAAAGATGGGCGCTTCTGGGCGAATGCTTCCTTCAGACGTTCAAATTGTTAACAGTTGGGGTCCGAATTAAGAGTTCTGTCGTAGGGAGCAGTTCATACTACCTAGTCCTGCCATAAGTTCTGTAACAAATATAAAACGCTATAAAAAAAAAACCAATAAACATATTGTATTCAAAATTATTTCATTTATTAGAACACAATATTGGTTATTGAAAAAAGTTGCGTTCATTCGAAATGACCGCCTTTCGCTTTAACACAAGCTTTTAAACGGTGTGGGCTATAGCGGCACGTACGGTTTCCATGGAAATCGTGGACGCTGCTCTGGTTAATGCTGTTTTAAGGCTTTCCAAATTTCTGTGGGGAGTCTTGCAGGACATGTTCTCCAATTCTGACCACAAACCATAATCCTCGACCAAGCCCAAAATATTGACTCGTGGTTTTGTCTTTGTACGCTGGAGCAGAGTCCTGTTGGAAAATCCATCTGTGTCAATTGAAAAGGGTATTGGTCAAACCCTTCACAACACCCTCTAGCACATCTTCTTGGTAAACCTTTACACCAGTTTTTACGCCCTTTTCACAGAAATGGAGGGATGTGACACCATGGTTAGAGACCGCCCACGAAACCATTACGGAAACAGGATGATGGCCACGTTGAACCATTGGAACAATTTTTTTCCGCTTCCTTGGCTGAAGTGGCATAAATGTTGTCATTTTGTTTGTTTAAAACATCTTCCACGGTAAAAATTTTCTCGTCCGTAAACAGAATGTTTTCATGGCCATTGTCCGCGTGCCACTGCAAAAGTCGCTTGCATCTTTCCAGCCTATTTTTTTTTAATTAAGGAATTAGAAGATAACCCGTGGACCGACGAGAGGCTTTCATATGCAGATCATTCCGAATCAGCCTTGACATGGATCTGGTTTATATATTCAATTCCTTGGACATGATCTTCTGATTCCTAAGGGGATTTCTCCGAATTCGTTCACGTACTGCCTTTACTACCGCACTCGTACCGACGACGCGCGGGCGACCACTTCTTGGCCTGTCCTATACTCCAGGCAATAGCCCGATAAACGAATATTCTTGATATTCCGAGTGGTTTTAGCAGCTCGAAAATTTGACCAGCACTCTTTCCGCACTTGTGCAACGCTATTACCGCGACTCGATTCTCTTTTACGCCACACTCCATGAAAAAAAGTTAACGGTTCTATTCCCGGAAAAAAATTTGAACGATAAGCGCTGGAAATTGTGGAAACTTATGGCAGATAGTAGATGATTCTTTTCCAATCCCATCAAACACACAGCAAAACCTTCCTGGCTTGACCGCAAAGTTTTATCTGTTGAAAAAGCTTCTGTTGACAAGACAAAAGCCGATGAATGGAAACAACCTATCTCAGGGGACTCAAACCAGATGATATTTTTAATGCCGATGAAACGGCAACTTTTTAAATGTTGCCAACACGTAAAGGGGGAAAATGTTTTGGAGACAAGTAAAGAAAGAGAGCCTAGTGGGATACTGGATCCCAGAAAAGTTAAAGCTCTTAATTATCGGAAAGAACAAAAATCCCCGCTGCTTTAACAAAAAAAAATCTTTGATTATGTAGCCAATCAACGTTATTGAATGACGGCAGACCTTTTTACTAGTTGGCTTTTGAAGGTTAATGCAAAATTGGAAAGATCAAAGCGCAAGGTATTGTTCATCATCGATAACTGCCAAGCTCACTCGAAGCAAGTATAGGATAAATTAAAGTTCATAAAGCTTGAGTATTTCCCTCCCAACATGACCTCAATAGTTCAGCCGATGGACATGGGTATTATAAAGGGTCCGCCATCTAACGTTTTTTTTTTCAAGTATTGCTTATTTCGTGAATGGTAACACTTAGCTCATGTCTGATTTGACAGATAATTAGTTTTATCTTTCCGCTGAACGAATATGGTTGTGTATACGCTTGAACAACGCTTCGCTAAGTGGGCCTGCGATCGACCTACAGAAGATGCCGATTTTGCCAAAAAAAATCATCTTTTCAGATGAAGCTCATTTTGATCTTGGCGGGTATGTAAACAAGCAAAATTGTCGCATTTGGGGCACAGAAAACACGCACGCATACATTGAAAAGCCGGTGCACCCAAAACGAGCCACTGTTTGGTGCGGATTTTGGTCCAGAGGCATAATTGGGCCATTTTTCTTCGAAAATGAGCAAGGAGTGGCCGTTACAGTCAATGGCGATCGTTATCGGGCCATGTTGAACGAATTTTTGTTCACAAAAATTGAAGAGGAGGAGGATATTGGCAACATTTGGTTTCAACAGGACGGTGCTACGTGCCACACAGCCGAAGCTACACTCGATGTTTTGCGCCCTGTTTTTGAAGATCGCATTATCAGCCGCAGAGCTGATGTCGTTTGGCCACCTCGGAGCTGCGATTTGACACCGTTGGACTATTATTTGTGGGGTGCCGTCAAAGATAAGTGTTACGCCGACAAGCCAGAGACAATTGACGCTTTAAAGGACAATATTCGTGAAGCCATTGGTGAAATACAGCTGCACACAATCGATAATGTGCTTAAAAATTGGACCGATCGTGTAGGCTACTGCATGGCCAGCCGAGGCAGCCATTTGAATGAAATTATTTTCCATTATTAACCGGAAGGATTGTACTTTCAAATAAAAAAAGAAATTTGAGAAAATATTCAGTAGTTTTTTTTATAGCATTTTCAAAAAAAAAAAAAGTTATTTGGCGGACCCATTACAAAATTTGAAAGAGAATTTGGGAAGCCAAAAAAAGGACTATAATTGAGAATTATTTCAAAAAGACCGGATTTAAAGCCGAGATATGAGACGATTCAAACGAGGATACCAATAAAATCGAGGTGATCTGGAACAGGCTTAGAGAATATGATTATAATGTTATAAGCGTGAGTTGGAAGGATTGTGTTGAAGTCGATAAAGGTATCGTAGCCACAGAAGTGCTTGATCGCGATTCAATTTTGGAAGCAATAGCACATGACGGGAATGGAGGTGAAAAAGAAGATGAAGCAGAAAAAATTAAAATGGCAATCCCGGAAAAGGATGACATTGAAAACGCAATTGTAATATTGCAATCTATAATTGAAATGACAGATGATGTTCCGGATGAGATCAAACACTGCCTTTTTAAAATAGAATCATTTTGTAAACACAATAAAGGCTTTTAACAAAAAAAATATTAATCCCTCTAACTCGACTTTTTTCCAAAACTTACTCTAACTCGAACTAATTTTGATATTAAACATTTGACTTAGAGAAAATTCAACGAGTGAAAATACGAAAAGCTTAATCAAGAAAACATGTAAAGATTTATAACAAGGAAACGCCTTGCGGCTATTTCTCTTTAATTTAGTGCTAGAACAATTATTGAATTCCTTCAGGAAAATGATAGAGGAATAACCCTTAATGGATTCACAACTGATCTAGCTTACCCTGACGATCTGGACTTTCTGGGAGATAGTGAGGACACAGTTAAGAGAAACGCAGAAAATCTAATAAAATCAGGAAAGGAAATAGGCTTAGGAGTAATTGAAGGGAAAACTAAGTTCAATATATGGTCACTGCCCGACTTGGATCGAATCAAACCTCGCACCTGACCGTACTCGATAAAGGCTTTGAGAAACTGAACAAATTCAAATATCTGGGTAACATATTGACTACTAAAAACGAAATAAATAAAAGGCAAATGCGTGCTTCTTCGCGGTGAAGGAACTATTAAAAAAAAACTCTTGCCCCGTGATGTCAAAACAATACTTTACGAATGTCAAACTTGGTCCCTGAGTAAATAGGAGGAAATAAATTTCGGGTCTTCGAAAACAAGTTCTAAAGAAGAATCTATAGTGGAAAACTGGACGAAGAAACGGGCGAATGGAAAAAGTACCGAATATCGTCCGAGTAATAAAACGGGTTATAAACAAAAGTATGGAAATTCGAGAAAAAGTAGGGAACAGAAAGGTTAAATTGAATCTCTGAATAAAGAAGGGCTTTCAGCCCAGCTTATTTCTAAGAGAAGTGTGACTGTTTTTAAATGATTTAACAAGTGCAGTGTAAGTGTAAGTAAATGGAACTTCTCTTGAGAAAACTGGCACCGGTAAAGCTAAGAAGACGATCGTGAAAAAAGGTGAATTCCGATTTTATTGAAGAAACTCGTAAAATTGTACGTAATCGTAGCCAACGTACGCTCTACGAAGGCTAGATTTATTGCGATTGGTATCCAAGAAGCCAAGGAAAACAAGATGGGATCAACTCGCTGAGAGTGAAGCTACCATTAGAGGTAGTCTACTTTGAATTTTGCAAACTTTTATCTGGATCTCAGGAACCACTATAGCTAGGGTTCTAAAAACGTCGCTTTGAGCTCAGAATCATGTGCTCTTTAACACAGCCAAGTTTCACACTCATAGCTACTCGGCAAGTTTGGTTTGATATATGCGTACGGACAGACGGACGGACAGGAAAGCCCCAGCTTTGCAAGGTAGAAAACTAAAATGAAAGCTAAAGGATTGCAATTTGCTACAATTCATCAAAACTGGGACATGACGGGGAAACTGTTATCTTAACTGATGAGGGCCGATGTAACCTCAATTAACATGACGAAACGTACCGCGGATGCGCGAAAAAGATTCACTTCATACTTCGGTTAAGGGTACATATTAGTACAAGGTGGCGCAAAATGAATCAAAAGATGTTATAGTTTTTGCAAACGGCGTCGTACGTCAATCATATTTGACATTTGTGAACTAGACACCTGCAAACAGACAAGCCATGGAGTGCTGTACTCCGCAAGAGCGTCGAATAATTGTGTCAATTTTTTTTTACCAATAATCTGTCGGTGGTGTTAGCGAAGCTTGAGTTTCGTCGTCGATTTCCTAATCGTGTAGCGCAAACTGATTTGAACAGACTAAATCCACAGGAGACTATGCAGGGCGTGGCCTCCACCGGACTGAAGGTTCAGCCGAGAATATTGTGGCTGTGGTTGTCGATGTCGCTGAGAACGAAGAAACATCAACCTGACGACGGGCCACGCAACTGGGCATCACCAGACGGACTCTTCAGCGAATCTAAATATACTAAAGAGCTACCACCCCCCAACATGGGATCACCCGTTCACCTAGAGGGCTGAGGTTTGGGGTGTAGGTAGGTCTGACCCCAGAGGGTGGCATAAACGGGGGGTCAAAGTTCAGCTGCCATTTAGTGATCGAACAGTAAACTTTTCGAAAAACGCATAAAACACGTAAAAAGTAGGAGGAATCTATGTTCTACGAAAGAAACAAACTTCACACTTCGTTGCACACTTTTACGCTAAGGATAATCTTATATAGATTAGGTGAACCTTGTGAGAAAATGAGGTCAAAATTGACATATTGTTGCTATGTCACCAGGCTAGAAGGCAAAACTCTTGTTTATTGGTGTGATAAGTATGAAGTTGAGCGTATTATCAAACACCATGACGAGGATGGCCAACGCTACTTCTTGATGAAATGAATAATACGCCGCCAAGGATAATACATGGGAGCCAGAGGGCAACCTAAATCGTTGCCAGGAGACCGTGGATGATTATTGGGCCAAGTCTGTTCAGAAGCAAAAGAGGACCCAGGAAATGGTCGCCAGGAAGCAAGCAAAAAAGGAAGAAGTGGCCGCCCCTCAGGCAAACAAGCACAAATCACCGCGCCTCGAGGCCGCCAGCGAAGCCAAACGCCAGGCATCTGAGGCCAATATACCGGAAGTTGACTAATCAACAATCAATCTTGCCTGTGGCCAAATATTTTCCGATCTTTTCGTATTGATTTCATTTTTAGTCTTCTATCCATAAACATTTCGTAATTAAAAGTTAATTGAATTTTTTTCGACAGATTACTAGTTTTAGTGAAACACTTACACATGTTCCCGTACAAAGTGCAAGCAGTGCATCAGTTAATTCCTGCTCACCGTCAGTCGCGTGTAAATGAATGTCAAGCCATCCTAAATATCAACAACGAAGAGGACGATTTTGTTTAGATAATCATTTATTTATTTATTTATTTATTTTAGATTAATATAACAGTACTACAAGATAATTCATCTTTTAGAAGTACAATTTTTGGAAAGTACGAACGAATTAAATTAAGTACAAACAAAATAAGTACAGAGCCAAAACAAATTATATCATAAATAAAACAAAACAATTGTAATCAAGTTATGAGGAGGTATCAGTTAAGAAATGAAAAAGAAGACGGTATAAGAATTAGTTAACTGCAATTCATGTGGAAGATTATTCCAGGCACGAACTGCAGATACGAAAAAGGATCGTTCTCCAATGCGATGCGTGAAAGACGGAGTTATAAGCTTTCTCCCTCTATTAGATTGAGCAAATTGTAGCAGTTGATAGAGGTAACTCGGAGATTTATTTTGGATGATTTTAAACAGTTTTAAAATATTCCGAAAGTTGAAATATAGGTCAAGATTCTGGCCAAAAATTGATGATGCTAAAGTGGAAACACTTCTCCATCGAGGAATATTATAAATAAAACGAACGCAATCATTAAACGCAACATTTAGTCTATGTTTACAAATAGAGTCAAGACAAGGGAACACCGAACAATTAAACAAAATGTAAGGCATTATAAGCGTTTTGATTAATCTTTTTTTAATTGTGGGATGCAAATAATACGCTGAATATCCAATCTTCGAAGACTGAAATAAACCTTTCGCAAAGTATCTCTAATTCCATCACAGCATGTAAGCGAGGAGTTAATATGGAATCCAAGGTATTTCACAGAGCTGACCGGACTTATGCAATTGCCATCAAGAACAATAGGTGCAAAATCATTAAGGCATAGATTATTATTTGAGAAGACAATACTAACCGATTTAGTGGGATTCAGTGTCAACTTATTAGATTTTGACCAATTTGATATTTGACCAAGATCTTCATTCACCCTGGCAATGCAGTCTTCAATAAGTCCTATAGGACGTGAGAGGTATATAACAACATCATCGGCGTACATGTGGATCTTGCAGTTTTTAACAATATCTGGAATGTCGTTGTTAAAGATAGAGAATAACAATGGTCCTAGTACTGAACCTTGAGGAACCCCCCTTCGGATACTTTTAGAATTAGAGAGACCAAGCTCAGTGACAACCGTTTGTAACCTATCTCTCAAATATGCACTCATAAGTTTTATGGCAGAATAGGAAAAATTAAAGTTATTATTCATTTTCGTTAGCAGCAGAGAGTGCTCGATGCAGTCAAAAGCTTTAGAAAAGTCGAGTAGAACTGCGACACTAATATCATTACTATCTAAAGCTGATTTGATGTCAGTAGATACTTTAAGTACAGCGGATTCGCAACAATGATTGCTGCGAAAACCCGATTGCCATTTCGAAAGTTTATTATTTTCATCTAGAAACTTTCTGATATGGAGGGATAGTATTTTCTCGAAGGCTTTTGACAGAAAACATAATATACTGATAGGTCTGTAGTCGGCAGGACAGGTTGGATTCGATTTTTTTGGGATAGGTATGGTGTTTGCTGTTTTCCATTGTACCGGAAATTGAGAACTATAGATGCAGTAATTGAAAATATGATGTATATAACATATGATATGATGAAGAATGAGCTTAAGAAACCGCGGAGAAATACCATCCGGCCCTGTTGCGTACAGAGTAAATGGCTTTAAGCACATCGAGTTCATCAACACACTGAAAACTGAAATTCGACGAAGTATCTGCAGTACTCAGGTCGAAATTGTGGCTAACTTCAGGAGGTTCAGTTGCATCTTGTGAGAAAAAAGCACTCATTTCATTGGTAGACAACGAACACAAAGACGATTTACTTTTAGACACCACACCTAGATTTTTAAGATTTTTCCACAACTGTTTAGAGCTCAATGAAGGTTCGAGCCTATTTAGAAAATATGACCTTTTAGCAGAGCGAATAAGGGCAGTGACTTCATTTCTTAGGGTAGTGTATTTGAGCCTATTTTCCGGCGTAGGTGTACGCTTAAACTTTTTGTAGATCTGCTCTCTCTCAGTAATCTTACGTTGAATTATTTTACTATACCAAGGACAATGACGAGGCTTAACACGTTTAGTTACGGTAGGTACGAAAGTATCAAACAAGGAATTGACTAGATTATTAAATATTTCAACCTTTTCGTCAACATTGGGTGTATAATATATATCATGCCAATATAAATTATAAAGCGAATGAATGAGATCAGTAAAATGGATGTCTTTAAATGATCTAAAGTTAAAAAAATGATCACAGTTGGATCTATCTACATTGAGGTCAAATGAACAGAGGATCAAATCATGAATAAATTCACTAGTCATACTTATTTGGTCAAAACTTAAAACATTAGAAGCACTATTTGTTAAGAAGATGTCAAGTAATGAGGGATTATGAACAGACTTAAAACAGGTGGGATATCGGGAATTAATTATGGACATACCAATTTTATCACAGAAAAAATTAAATTGATTAGTTATATTATTGCACTTAAGAATATTAACATTAAAATCACCACCTACCAGAATTTTACGATATTTCGCTTGTAGTTTCATTAATGTTTCTTCAAGTTCTTCTAAGTTATTTTCAAGGAAGCATTTAGGAGGTGAATACACAACAACCAGTAGCATTTTCTCGGACAATTCATTAACTTCTAAACAACAGAATTGTATAACAGATCTAGATGATATGTACACACATTTTGGCTTTAAATAATTTTTGGCATAAATACATACACCACCACCCATTCTATTTACTCGGTCATTTCTAAACAATTTGAAATTTGGGATTTCTACACAGTTAGATAAAATATAACAATTAAGCCAAGATTCAGAAACCAGTAAAACATCAATTTTTGAAGCACTGAAAATTTGGTATATAGTCGTATACTTCGCTCGCAGGCTCTCAACATTTAAATGACAAATTTTAATTATAAAATACAAATCAAATCATCATGAGCGGCGAGGCGCATTTCCACTTAAGCGGTTACGTCAATAAGAAAAATCTTCTGGGGCACTGAAAATCCACGTGTGCTGCGCGAAGAGCCATTATATCCACTCAAAACCACAGTGTGGTGCGGCGTTCACACGGGAGAAGTGATTGGGCCGTATTTTTTTAAGCGCTCTTAGTCCCAAACGCTACAGGGCCATTATAAACGACTTCTTACTGCAGAAAGTGGATGAGTGGGGCTTGGTGAACATATGGTTTCAACAAGACGGTGCAATCGCACACACAGCACGAGCCACAATGGATATTGTGAAGGAAGCGTTGGTCGCCTAATCTCCCCCATTTAACCAGCAAAATCGCCCGATTTAACTTTCTAAGCCTTTTTTCCTTGGGGCTACTTGGAGTCGCGGGTTTATGCCAACAAGCCTCAGACAATCGCAGCTCCTAAGAAGAATAATCGACAGGAATGCGAACAGTTTTCACCGGGAATCTTGCAGAAAGTCATGGAAAATGCGATAAAACGAGTACAAAAGTGTATCAACCACTGCGACAGCCACTTGACAGATATCATCTTTTCCACTTAACAGAAAAAATTGTAAAGGCCCAAATAAACATTTCCATCACTCAAAATCATTTTTCTTTATTTCGTTCAAAAGTAATTTAAAAACAAAATTGGATGATTAATTTTGCGCCAGTTCAGCGAACGGAAACAACTACATCAATGTCTTAATGGACCGTTTAGTGCCATTCATGGATGCCCTGTGATTAGCAAAATAGTGATCGAGTAAAATACGTGATCCTTCATTATAATAATCGTTATAAATGAAATGGTGAAATGGATAAGTATCCATAAATTTGAATCTCATGTGCCTTAAGGCGAAGTATTTTAAGGCAAGCATCGGTCTAAAAACACTAGGTTGACCGGGAAACAGCCTCGATTTGAATCCGATCAAGAATATCTGAGCTGTTATAAAGGTTTAAATGGTATAAAAATCACTTAACTTCTAAGCCACCGAGAATCCAAGTTGTAATCAAGGCCTGCCGTGGTTACACAAAGTATTTATCACTTCGTCATCCTCCAATTACGTGCTTAAATTAAAGTTGATTGCTTTCTCGATTTCCGATCGAATTTTTTTTAAAGTGTTTGTTCGTTATGTTCACTAACACCTCCCAATTAATAAAAAACCTCAACAAGAGCATCATCGACGATTACTTAAAGCATTTATTGAGAGCTTCGTTCTCTAAAAATTGTAAATCATAGTTGTAGTGATAGGTTCAGAGGTGGTTTACACGACGGTATGTCAAACACTTCAAAGGTTGTCTATACTGTAGGGAGTTGAGTTGGCAACGTTAGGGAAAATGATTTAAATCCATAGGAACGTTCATTAAAGGGAAAATGGTCGGAATATGTCGGGAGGCATGACAGTGTGTTTTTGCAGCACGACAATGCTTGTCCGCACGCGGCAAAATGGCCAAAACAAATTTGAAGACGCCCAAATGGTTACTCCTACCCTGCTGTATTCTTCAGTCATTGCTCGTTCTGACTATCACTTGTCCCGATAAATGACTTATGACCTGACCGCGCAGAAGCCAAGCTCTTATGGGAATTGCATCTAGAGACGAGGAGTTATTCCGCTACGGCCCAAAGACGGGCAAAAACAATGCACAATAGATTGGATAACACAGTTTACGCTAAGCTTGCATGAAACACTGCGTCCCTTATGGGCGAAACATACTAAATTAAAAAAAGAAAAAGTGTTCGCCACGCTCCACCACTTCCAATTGTCTTTACCAATTAATTAACGACACGATAAAGCCCCCACTTCATGCCTTGTACATCTACAATGCAACAAACACAACTTGCTTTTCACAGAACACCGTCTGCCGTCTGCGTTTGCCTTACAAGAAGTAATAAAATCGATAGTTCAACGCACTACAGCCCACCGTAACCATGTGTAACGACATTACAGCTCCTAAGACGCTGACTATGGAAAAGAAAAGTGAAAAGCTACTAAAGAAAGCGCGTAAACTCCGGAAACCATTAGCACATTGAAGCCACTCGATACCTCGCATTATTGCAGTACTCGATCCCAATCGAATCGGCACAAAGTTACAACTACCGCAAGCGATGGCAAGAAGACGTTTTAGTTTAATCGAACAATTTTCAATGCTTACACACCGTAACCTGTGAACGCAAAATCCCACAACTGAGGAGCTGCTCCCGATACCAGTAACTACACCTTTTTTATAGGAAACGAAATATCCATTCATTGCGGGAATCAGGGCTGCACACTCCCATGGAGCCGGTAACACGGTTGAATTCATTAAAAAACACACACAAACCAGAAAACCAGAGAAAAAAAAAGGACAGAAATGGCATTCATCTCAGGGGATACAAGTGCTCGTTGCACGAAGGCACGGTGGAGTTAGTAACAAAGAACCAAATTGTAACGAACACTTACGGCATCGCATTTAATTTCACTTCGCATTTCCGTTGCTGATGCTGACTGTGCATCAATTGCTGCTGCTGCTGTTGCTGTTGTTGTAAAACTTGTTGCTGTTGTGGCAGTAGCTGCTGTTGCTGTTGCTGCTGTATCGCTTGATGATTGACAACAGACGATGAATTCGATATGGTGGGTGAGAGCGACGATGTACTGTTCCACGCAGTTCCGTTCGCATCGAAACTGTGCAATGATGTCGACATGACATTACCACTTCCGGATACGCCACCAATACCACTGACGCCACCGCCTACGGCTACATGCATCACTGGTGGACATTGAGTCGCGGATAATGACATAGCCAATTGTTGCGTCGGATGATGTTGTAACTGCTGCTGATGCTGTTGTTGTTGCTGTTGCTGTTGCTGTTGTCTTAAATTTTGATGCATCATAAGCGTTTCGGTACATACGACACCCGCACCTGGATGCAGTTTAACTGCATGCCCAGCACCTGAGTTAACGACCGTGGCAGCGACAGCAGCTGCCGGACTCATATGGCCCTGCAGTTGAGCTGCATTTAATGACGAAGACATCAGATTGTTGTTGGACGAGTTTGTTAGCAATTGAGCTTGACAGGCTGAGCTAGATGTGACCATCGCATGGGCGGATGGTCCAAGAATATGCTGTTGTTGTCCAACTAAAGCTGCACTTGTTGTTATGCCAATATTGCCTTGATTCGGCGACTTGGGCGAATGATTGGCGGTTATGAGATTATGACTATTTAAAGCGTGCGAGGAGCCATGAACATGTTGATTCTATATGGAAATAAAAACGAGAATTAATGGGTTTAAATGCAATCGTATGATGGGGGGGAAAGGGAAAGCTAATTACCACGGTGCTCTGATGGGGTGGAATAGTCGGTGGTACAATGTGCGGTTGCGATTGGCTTAGCTGTTGTTGTTGAAGCAGACCACTATTGACACTGATTCCTCCAACGATGCAATTGTTACCAACACCCGGTTGTGGGGCCGGACGTTTATTGTGTCTGATTGGTGCTGTTGGTGGCATTTGATGGCCAGTGGATTGTAGGAACCATGGATCTCCGGCTGAATTGGCCACAACCGATGGTTGTGAAAATCCACGATGATGTCCAACAACTGATGTCTGACCGGCAGTGGATTGTAAATTGAGTGCTTGCGTTGCTGTCGCGTGACTGTTCATAATAGCGCCAGCTTTATGGCCTTGCCTAGCCTCTTCTTGTGCGCAACCGTGCAACTGATGTTGCTGCTGATTACCGTTGATGTTCTGTTTATTATTTAATCTCTCGTCAGTGGACGGTGATGGTGTTTTCCGCGAAGCGTGCGATTGTTTGGGTAAAGCAACCAATTTTGTACAGCGATCAAGTGGATGCTGACGTTGCACCGTTGATTTATCACTTACATCCGCATCTGAAACGAAACCAAACGAAAACGTGCCATTAGCGATACTAAATCCGATTAACACAACATAATCTTAAAAGTACACTCAAGTCTCTTCCCCACAGATGGTGCCGATGATGATGACGGCAACCTTGAATCAGTACTAAACGACCGCAAAAAGCTCTTATCGTCGTCGCCGTCAAACATGTGCTTTTAATTCTCGACTCACTTCATGCGCCACTCGGTATGGCAAGGTACTAGAAGTAAGTGACGAGTACTCGAATAACTTTATTCGAATCATCAGTCATTCTAGGACTTTTGCTTTTACGGATTCTAATTTAAAGCAAATGTTGTCGTTAGTCATGATGGTGAGGAATTTCAAATAGATCATTAGCATGCGATGGTAATAGGCAAACTGTTTGATAATTAATACGGCACGTTCCAAATGAGGATTACAATCAGAATTGCTTAAATCACTGCGTCATGTATCGTTAGTTTGCGGCCTATAATTATTTATTCTGTATTCTGCGGGTGTTTTTTAGCTTGTTAAGGCGCTGTAACTGCCTTCGTATGGAGTTTGAATGATTTGGCATGGGCTTATGAGAACTTTCAATGATGGTTGTACCCCCAGAGAGACACATGAGTGATGGAAATCACTGTAGAATTCAATTTGGCGGGTATTCGAACTCTGTGTCATCGGTAGCAGAGACCAAGACACTAAGCACTGAACCAAGGTGTTTCTCACAATTTAACTTACTCCACGACGAATATTTTCTTTTGGCTCAGCGTAATTCCGTGGAGAATTAATCTTAACTTTGCTCTTAAAATACCCTCAGGGGAGGAAGAATACGGGAGGTCGGGATCGAGTGATCGTCGTGTCGGAGCCATACAATATGGCCAAATCGACTTTCCTTCCGCACTCAAGGTGGGTGGTCGTGGTGCGATGGTAATCATCACCGACTGTTGGGCGGAAGGTCTATAGTTCAAGTCAAGAACAATTCCTATACGGAAAAATTGTGCAACAACATCAGTTGTGAATGAGAGATGATTTAAAAAAATGCTCACGAAGGCATAATACTCGCAGCATAAGATAAAAAAAAAAGTTACTGTGAACTACAACAAATGCGACAAATTCAGTCGAATCTCTAGAATCCTATCGAGGACAACCACCCACGGAGAGTAGTGAATTCGACACAAACCACCTGCACCATACGAGCGTACACTCTTGAATCTGCAAAGGTTTTTCAATATTCTATTTTAGGACCCAAACCTAGCTGTGAAACAATCTGTCCACGTGTTTCTAAGAAGGCCGTGACGACGATGACAATGACGAACGCCTTGGACGCGCAGCATATAAAAAGGTGGACAAAATGACTGTTACGATCGCTGAATCATAATCAGAGAAGTCGCGGCATATAAATTGGCTCATGCTATGAAATTTTTGCGGACGTCTCTTAGTAGCCGGCACACGTCTCCCACATATTAACAAATGAATCGAAACCACATACTATTTCAGCACTCTGGATGCCCGAACCAATCGAGGAGCTGACATGGATGCGGATTTCATGGAATCAACGAAAAACTCCAGTCGCAAGAGACTGCCAGAACGTAGATCATGTCTCCCTTACGTTTTCTCGAGACCCGATGCCACCTGTACAAACCAAAGAAGACCTATGGAGACGTTTTGAAGGCGCAATCAGAGATGCCGTCCTTGATACACTTGGTCTCAACCACCACCTACAAAAAAATCTCATGTGGATAAACAGGATGCATACATTCTCCTCAGCTTTATAGGGTGGGTCATCTAGTGTTTTTTTTTTTTTTAATCATGAGTTATTTTGACACTGACAGTTCTTTCGCGCTCGAAAGAAAGTTAGTATCTTACCTCCGCGGAACGAAATGAGACGCTTAATGCTTGAACAATGTTGGGAAATATTGGAAACTTATTTCCAGAGTGAGTGGTGTGTAGCCCAAACAGTGCGTTTTTTAAAAATAAGTTTTGGCCGAAATGAAGCACCCACCACGACTGCTGTACGCAAGTTTGTGCCAAAAGTTCGTGAGACTAGTATGCTTGTGGACAAGACTAGCTCAGTCCCCGTTGGCATATGGTGCACATAGATGAGAATGTGGCTGCTGTGGCCGAGAGTGTGAGAATCAATTTACGAACATCAACTCGCCATCGATCTCAACAGCTCAACATTTCACGCTCTAGCATGAGGAGATTTCTGCACAAAGATCTCGGATTATTCGTCCAATTGACTCAGCAATTGAAGGCGCGCGACCATCCCCTTCGTTGTCGCTTCGCAGTTTGGGCCTTAGAGCAGCTTTTGATTTGGACAACGATTTTGGACGAAAAATCATCTTTTCTGACGAGTCGCATTTTCATCTCGGCGTTTATGTTAACAAACAAATTTGTCGCATCTGAGCTCGGAAAACCCGCAAGTTATTGTCAAGAAGCCAATGCATCTACAGAGAGTGACAGTTTGGCGCAGATTGTGGAGTGGTGGGTCATTAGAACATTTTTCTTTGAAAATGAGGCAGGTTACTACGTTTCGGTCAACGGTGGGCGTTATAGAGTCATGTTAACCGGCTTTTTTTTTACTAAAATTGAAGACATAGATTTGGACGACCTCTCGTTCATGCAGGATGGCGCGCCATGCCACAATCGATCTTTTGCGCACCAAATTCTCAAATAGTGTCATCAGCAGTCTTGGCGATGTCAATTGGCCGCCTCGGAGCTGCGATTTGACCCAGGGGTCAAGGGACTTTTTTTTTATGTTATGCCAGCAATCCAGAAACGATTTAAGCACTTAAGGCCACTATCATCCAAGCAAATCGTGAGCTACAGCCCAGCAAAAATTTGCAGCTGCTAATGGATTCGTTCAAACACAAGTTCAGTGTTCTTCCCCAGGATGCTTTGGATGCCATCTTCTTCTTCTTTTCCTTTTTTTCCGGCGTCGTTATGGTCAGAAGTGTAGGACCATAACCTTCCCACTTAACTGCATTCCTACTGGTCCGCTTGTGGGGTCCGCCGGTTTGACCTCAGAAAGTAGCGGCAGGCTTCCCGGTTTGGGATTACTTCATCGCTGAGGCCAATCAAATGCTGGTGTTTTTGCATTTGTTTGCACCAATTGTTTTTCGGCCTGCCTTTTTTGCGTGTTGAAATTGGAATGTTGATTGATAACGCCTTTTGGACGGGGTTCAAAGGATCTCTCCTTTGAACATGGCAATACCGAGTCGGTCGCGCTCTATCTTTCTTGTGATGGTTTCTTTTACATGGAGGCTTCCTCGGATCTTTGAACTTCTAATTCTGTCACGCTTTGTTACTCCCGCTGTCATGCAAAGCATCTTCATCTCAGCTGCCGTTAATTTGCTCTCATACTTTTTGTGCATTGTCCAGCATTGTGAACCGTATGTGAGCGCCGGACGTACAACTGAAGTGTAGAGCCTTCCTTTCATCTTAGGGGGCATTTTTCGATCACAGAAGATGGCGGAGTTTTCCCGCCACTTTATCCACCCTACGCTTACGCGATGTTTGATGTCGTCATCACAAGTTGCTTCTCTATTAATCATAGATCCCAGATATTTAATTTTTTCACACTTGGGAAGCACTCTTCCATTCAAGTAAATGTCTGGAATAGGCTGATGAGGGTCAGAGAACGAGCAGCACAGATACTCTGTCTTCTTTGAACTAATACGATACCCGTGTCCCTCAAAAATGTCCACCCACACATCAAGTGCTCGTTGTAGGGACGCCTGATCATCACTTATAATGGCTCCATCGTCAGCAAAGAATAGCTGGTGCACATTGGGGTCCGTCACTTTTCCTTCAAGCAAGCAATCAAGGACTGCTATAAAGAGCAGTGGGCTGAGGACGCTCCCTTGGTGTACACCGACTTTGATTGCGAACTCTTCGGTGACTCCTGCAGTGCATCTTACTCTTGTCGTTGCTCTCTCGTACATGTCCATAATCACTTGCACGTAGGTTTCTGGAACTCCTTTTTGTCTTAGCGCTACCCATAAAAGATCTCTTGGTTGCCGGTCAAAGGCCTTCTCGAAATCAACCAACACCATATGCAAGTCCTTTGAAGAATCACGATGCTTTTCCACCAAGACCCTTATACTTTGGATTGCATCTGTCGTTGATTTACCCGAGACAAACCTGCACTGGTCATCAGATAGTCGTATTATTTTCCGCAGTCGGCTATCTAATACCCGTTCGACGATCTTCATGACGTGCGACATCAGCTTGACAGAACGGTAGTTATCACAATTTCGGGTACACCCTTTCCTTTGTGCCCTTTATAGACCCGATGTTTCCCATCTTTTTCAGAACTCAGACGGTATCCCGTCCGGCCCAACAGCTTTTCTTTTCTTGGAGTTTTTAACCGCGTACCGAACTTCTTCGACTATGATGTCGGATATTTCGGCATGATTCGGGGCGGTTCTTGGAAAGTACACTCGGGGAAACTGTTCGTTCAGAAGTTCCTCGCAATACTGTCGCCATCTGTGGAGAATTTTTTTCGTCTTCCACAAGGAGTTGGCCTTCAGCATTGTAAATAAACTTTGGGAAACGAATCTCCTGAGCATTTCTTCTTCTCTGGGCGGCTATCTTAAAGATATTTGCTCCTTTGTTCAAATTGCTTTGTCGAAGCTCCTGGGTAGCCTGGTTCCTGTCAGACGCGGAAGACGATATTTCTTCCAACTCCTGAAGAGGCCTTCTATGCTTTTCGCTTTGAATTCGGCGCACTTTTTCTTCGCGATACCTTTGCAATATCTATGTATATACCTTTTCACGGCGAGCTTTTTCCTCTCTATTAGTAGAAGAGCAATTTGACCAAGCTTGGAAAGCCATTTTCTTTTCGTGTATCACTGCTTTGGCTTCGTCTGTCCACCACCAGGTTTCTTTTGCGTGTTGGCAGGGGCCTTTAGATGTTCCGAGCAGTGATTTGGCTTTATCCAGGCCAGATTGTTGTAGGGAATCCCACATGTCTTGTGCTCTGCACTCCTCATTACCGACCTCATCGATAATGGAAGAGAGGTAGCCATCAAACCTATAGATTTGAGCAAAGATATGTCGGAGGCTTTACACAGAACGACAATGAGAGTTTGAACAAACTTATTTGGAAAATCTCACTAGAGCACTTGAGTGGAACCTCTGTCGTCGTTGAAATTGCAGGTTATGTGGTAGCTTGTGTCTTCAATGAAGGTTCTTTTGCTTTACTAACCTTCAAGCAAGACATAGGAATCAGTAGTGGACCAAGCGCTAATGAATATGCGCGATCAACTGACTCCACGCGTATAAACCTTGCGGAGCAGGAAGCTGAAAAACAAGCACAGAAGACAGAATTCGTCATCAACAGGCGCAGAAAGATGCTTTAGACATCATGGATGATAGTAACATGAGAGGTAAGCCGAAAAAATCGCGTTTATTAACGTTTTATTCCGAATTTTTTAGTGTTCAATAATTTAAAGCGTTTTTTTTCCACAACCCACCTTTTGAAAATCGGTGCCCCTCATAACTTTAAAACTACTACACCGATCCTTTTGAAATTTTGAACATTATTTCTGTACATAATTTACGAAGTAACGCTGGTGTTTTTTTTTGTTTCTAAATTTGTTAATGTTTTTTATTTTACAATAGTAAATTAACCAATTTTTTTCGTTTTTTTTTTCACTTCAAAGTGTTCCCGAAATTGAAATTTTATCAAACGAAAAATTTTTGGTTTTCTGATTTCAGATGATTCCATGCTATGAATAATTGCTGCCATTGCCGTATTTTTTAATACAATATTTCTCCATGAAAATTTCACAAAATATTCTTCAAATGTTAAATACCAAGGTACCATTGGTGCTGTGTCGTCAAAAAAGAATTACAAAAATGTGCCTTTTTTGGGCGAATTAACATTAAGCTACTTTAAATACCTTATTGGACCTATACAGCTACTCAAAAGCAAACAGAACAAGTTAAGACTAGTTATATGTTTGTCGAAATATAGATACTGTTCCAGCCAGATTCCAAGTTATCTGACTACACTTATTTTTGTGAGTAGACTGTCCGGTCCAAAAATTGAGGACCTGCGCTAATTTTTGCTGGTTTCCCGGAATTTTTATCTCTTCAATAACTCGAAGATCATCCGGAGATTTTTCAACGAAGTGAACAGAGTATCAGCCGCCTCACTGGCGATGGCATTGTTTGCCACGAGATCGTCAAAGGTTCTCTGATCGCCAATGATCGATAAGGTAGAAGAGAGCTTTGATCTCCAGGTCGTGATTTTAGCGAATACTATCGTCCATCTTGTACATTTCCTAGAAGACAGCTCCTACAGTCACACCCTACTCCTGAGGATCTTCGATCACGAAGACGTTTGTGGTATCATAATGTCGTTGGCATCATACTGTTCATCGTCTGTTTAATCATATCATCCATTTGCCTTAGGTGTTTGTCAATTTCTACGTTTGACAGATTCCATTTGGACGGCGGGAAGGAGGCACTCGAAGTGAACGCTCTCCTCAGATTACTGGCAGAGAGTAGCCAACGCGAATTACTATTACTATAATTAAGCCGACAATGGTCACTATCGTATACGAAGATCTGTAGAAAGTTAATAGACCACTCGTTCGCGTCAGCCAGTCTCACTCGAGTGTCAAGCAGCATGAGATCCAGATAGGAGCCGCTCATAAGATACGAGGCA
The DNA here is from genome assembly GCA_958301585.1 of Merodon equestris. NCBI lineage: Eukaryota > Metazoa > Arthropoda > Insecta > Diptera > Syrphidae > Merodon > Merodon equestris. The sequence continues at coordinate 31,123,517 of OY284413.1, forward strand.
CTATCCGTTGCGAGTAACTTAACTCTGTCTATCTATGCTCTACCGACCGCCCAATGGCTTAGTAGGTTTCTCCTAGTGGTGGATGTGTTGACTCCCCAATCACTGTGTTTGGCGTTTAAATTACCGGGCGGAATGTAAAACTTTTCCACCGAATTTAAGCGCAGAGATCGAAAAATCGTCTCGAACTCTGTGATGAAAATATTGAGTTTAGGTACTGCTGGTGCACTTCGGAGAGAAATGCACACGTTTCGACTCGTTTGAGTTCAGTGGTGGACTGTGGTCTAACAGACAATTCGTGCCCTGCTCCGAAATAGCTTGTACCTTTTAACTTGTTGCGGGACGAAAACCCTGATGTGCTTCTGGTGAGCGAAACAAACCTAAACCAGAAACACGAAATTCTGCACAATTCATTCAATGTATTCGTACTACGAAGAGGCCAATGGTGGGCTATGCACAACAAACAGTTCACAACAAAGCTACTCGCAACTGATAGTCCGTCGTACCCCAGGAGCGGCTCCTATCTGGATCTTATGCTGATTGAGTCTAGACCAAGACTGGTAGACACGAACTAATGGTCTACGAACTATCTACGGACCTTCGTATACGACAGTGACCACTGCGGATTTAGTGTCTAAATCACAGTACCAGACGAATTCGCGACACTACGATTATAAAAGGTTTTTTTTAGGTGTTGAAATGGAATAAAACAAGCTGTGTGTGAGACATGTATGCCACGGTGGCACGGATCCAAATGGTCCAATTTTCAATGATTCTTCTGCATAGATTCGGCTGAATTTGAGCGATGGCCTGTGTTATGTTCACCTTAAGGGCACCGATCGATTATGGTTTATTCGCATTGACTTGCGACTTCAGTCAACTCCAAAAGAAAAAGCCTAGCGGGCTCAAATCGCATGGTTTCACGTCACCTCTTCGAGAGATAACCTTACCCTCAAATCGTTCATGCAGAATGTCTATCGTGGCGTCCGCTGTGTAGCACATAGTGCCGTCCTGCTGGAACCATTTGTCGTCTAGGTTCATATGGTTCAACTTGGGCCATAAGAGATTGGTTATCATCGTTCTGTAGCACTTGCCATTGACTGTGACCGCCTCACCAACGTCGTTTTCGAAAAAGTACGGACCAATGACGCCGCCGGCCCAAAATCCACACCAAACGGTAACTTTTTAACGACGCATTGTCACTTGGTGAGCCTCGTGTAGGTTGGTACTCGTATCGTCTCATATATGGCAATTTTGCTTGTTAACACAGCCATTCACCCAAAAATGTGTCTAGTCAAGAAAGATGATTTTTCGGCTAAAATTTGGTCCCCTAAACGCTCCGAAGCCCAGTCAGCGAACAAAAGGCGTTAGATCTTGTATGGATGTAGGCCCAAATCCCGATGCAAAATTCGTTGCATTGGAGTCTGCTGCGAGGACTCGACTGCTTCGGGTTCTGCTGTACACTTTCACGGACCGCGGCGATTTTCTCGGTCGATCTTGCGTTCCTTTGACGTACAAATGTTGACTGATTGATAACCGAACCGGTCGTCTCAAACTTGACCACCAAACGTTGGAGAGTCAACTGTGAAGGGCAACCACGTCCACCATAAAATGGCAGCAACACGAGAAACGTTTGCACTAACGATCACTCATTTTGATAATAAAGTTTTATTATTTGAACATGCTGTTTAGTTGTATAACTTGCCAAGATGATTTGGCATCAGTAACTGTATAATAAACAATAGATTTGACAGATGTTACCAAAACGACATACCCGCCACAGGCCGCAAAAATCTATCCGCGCTAATTGAAAAACTCTTTAGTATGCGTTGGCCACGATTTGCCAAATCACGTACCAGAGAGAGCTCACTTTGATAGCCTCGTTCACACCGCCAAACGACGAGGTCGACAAATATGAGGTTGCTCGTGGTGTAATGGTAATCATCAACGACTGTTGAGCGGAAGGTCTGTAGTCCAAGTTCAAGTTACTGTGAACTACAACCAACGCGAAAAATTCAGTCGAATCTCTCGAATCTTATCTAGGACAACCACCCTCGGAGAGTAGTTAACGAACATCTTCGACACAAACCATATGCACCCCGTCCAGGTTGTGTGACAAGCACCATAAGAGCGTAACTCTTGAACTTCTAAGATCATGTCAATAAAGTAAAAAGCAACCAACTACGGTTTCTAATTTGAAATATTGAAGCCTTCAACAAATTCATTGGACCCGATTCGCTGCAAAAGTTTCGCAGGATTGGCAAAATATAGATTGAAAAACGAGGATGCACTCGTGTTTGTGTGTAGCAATTTGTTATATAATTCGGAATGAAAGGAGGTTATCGATCAAGACCGTGTCATGCGGCGTTGGCCGCATATTAATTGCCTTGAATCCCTTCTATGATTGCTACCGTGTATCGTGACATTAATTTTTTCCTGCCACTGACACTAATCGACTATTTTAAAATGTAAATTTCGAATTATGAAATGACACAATCCGATGAAATAAATATTCAATTGGAAATTCCGATCTCGAAACTGTCGATCCTAATAAACACATTAACGATCTCGCGTTCTCGTCGCTTCTGCGAGTGTCTATTCTGCTTTGCAGTTTTTTTTTGCTCTTAATGTTGTTAGCTCGAGCAAGCTTCTATACATTTTTTGCCTTCAAGTGTATTTATATCTAACAAGCAGACGATAAGCCGCACACACGTGTGTATGTTGATTTATCAATCAAATCTAAGTAAACAGATAATAGGTAGCACCCCTACACCCCTGGGGCAATTTATAAGCTCCGGGCTAGCCGTTGAATTCGAAAACCAAAAACGACACCAAAAGAAGCAAGAGCAATCAAGAAATTCACTGCCAAGGTCGACCGCATTGAGTGAATGAAAATAACACAAAAAAAAAAAGGAAAAAAAAATACTTTCGACATTGCTTCCACTCACTCACTTGTATCTTTTAGCTGCGCTGCTGCTATCTACTCGTATCTACGTTTAATGACACAAGTGCCACAGCCACTTGTTATGATTGCCTTTGTTGCTGTTTATTTTCTGTTTCTGTTACTTTATAGTGTTTTTGTGTAATTTTGGTTTAATGTGTTCCAGCGGATCTGGCGAGTCTTTTTTATGGGAGACCAATTGCCGTCGGTCTTACTTGTATAATCTCGAATGAGTCATTCTTAGAACTACGCATGCTAAGCCAATGTAACTTAGATTACTCACTGAACACGCATAACTCAGTCGTACTTCCTCTCCAACTAGAAAGTTACACAACAATTGACATTGAAGCCATATACAGAGCCTCTGTCTATATAGAGGAACAAGTTAGCTGGTCAAAGTGGAACAGCAAAGCAAGATGGGATGACAACAAACGCGCGGCGAGCTTCTATAAATTCACAAACACACATGCGCGTATGCTAAGGCGAAACGTAAACAAAAAGCAATTTCCATTTTCAAAATTGAAATGATGATTCCAAACCAGACTTGGCGAATTCTCTTTTTTCTTATTGCTTTTTCGGTTTTACTACGACGTAGTTTATTGTTTCCGAATTCACTAAACCCGCTCACACGACATCGACTATAGCGACGACTCATGAAAATTATAATGAAAAGCAGCATTCCAAAATGAGCAAGAAAGCCTCATTTGCGTTCGGTCGGTTACAACACGTTTGTGGCCGGCTTAACCAACCTTGTGGTTTGGGTTAGAGCTAAAAATGAAACGCTAAGCCAACTATCTATTGTGTTTGGGAGGGAAACAAGTTTGATTGCCAGCCGTTCATCATTGTTTTTGCGTAAGGCGATATTCAGTTTCATTCACGGGTAAACAAAAAGTCGTGCTTCACATTTGGAAAATGAAATTCGGAATGATAATCGGCGTCGTGCAAACGGTGTTTGGCCAATCTTGCCACTTTTACTTTGCTTCGTTGAATTTTGTTTTTTTTGTGTCATTTATCTTGAGTTTTTGTTGCCAAATTATAGTCGGGAGGGAGATGATTTTGTTGTTTGCAATGATAATCGCCGTTGGGAAAGAGAATTGCGTATGACTCAGTGTCAAGGTTACTATACCACGGGATTTAGGTTTCTTTTTTCTTCTCTTTGGTCTGGTCTATTGTGTTGGCGATATTCTATTAGCGAACAGATGTGAGGTGATGCTGAATATTCACTTTTTGTTCTGTAGCTGGAATTTATGACTCATACATGTCAGTTGGGGTTGGTTTGTGTAAGTCTTTCAAGCCATTCCATGGATAATGCCTTCAAGTATGTCCCCACGGAGCCTAAAATCCATAGACGACTTACTCCGCATACATTTCAATGTCTTTCTAAAAGTTGCTCCTATTCTTAGAAAAAGCAGGGTAAATTTTGAGGGTAAACAATAAATGAGATGTGTTCAAAAAATAACAGGAATCTTCGGTTTTTTAACAAGTACTCGATGCTAAACGGACACAAGAAGCCAGGGGTAAGGTATAAGCGTCGACACTTAAGTCTCTGTCAACTAATCCTACTCTCATCTCCAAACGGTGGTCCCTAAGTGTCTAATATCTAGCCTGCGTCGGATAGCCTCTTTTATAAAGTTGTTGATGAGAGCAAACGAGAGAGTCATACTTCCGACCGACGACGAAAGGTTTCCCAAAATCGGGTCACAGCCCACGTTTCGAAGAACTATTTGGTCAATTCCTGATCCAGGCTAGTAAATGTGATTTTTTAAGCGTTTGGTTTTTAATTGTCAAAAGAACACAGCAAAATTGCAAAAGGGTACCAAATTTTAAAAAATAAGTTGATGAATCAATGCTCGCTATTAAAGATTATTTTATGTACATATATATGTATGTATGTAAGTGCTGGTCACGTCTACGTTTTAACTGGACCATACGGACAGTCAAATTATTTGTCATTTTTTTAAGCATATTGGCTGGCTCCTCGACAACAACACTCGTAATGTTGTCTTGTAAGGCTGACTTATCGACATAGGCAAGTGAATTAATGTGTCTATATAAAAAGGCTCTCGAAATCACTGAACGATGGTGGGCGCCACAGACCAATGATTCCGGACCCTAAACTGCGCACTAAATAGTGAATTTTCCCCGGTGCATTGGCAGCTCTTGTATTGTCTGAGGTCGCTCATCGGACTGAATCCGGTAGCTCTATTTATTAATATTCCCATTCAACGAGAAATGATCTTTGGCGCTGATCACAGCGGATCTTCCTCCAACTTTTCTAAAACCCACTCACCTAAAATTCGGCGCATTAGTAGGTCGTTCGGTTTCAGTTATTGGACGAGCTGTATTTTAGACCAAGGTCTTTACGTAAAAACTTCGACCAAATCCAGTAACATAACCGCAATTGTTGTGAACGGCGACGAATGAACAAACCACGGTCTTCTGTATCACTGGCGGATACAGCAGTAATATTTTCTTCTGTACGCACTCTACGCTTACAGGTGGTGGCTTAATGTCCAATAGCATGAAACTGGTGCGGAATTTGTTCACCACGGCTTGAATTTGCTTGCTCAGTAGGTCGATTATGGTGACCATAAAATGGTTAAAGTACACGGAAAGCATTTTTCATTTGTATACGTTGTTCGAATTTAAGTCCTTCCATGATAAAATGGCAAAGCTGGCCGAACATGTATGACTTAGACACATACCACAAATCACGCTTGAGCTATCAAAAATAAAACACTGAAAAACCAAACAACAAAAACCAACCTTCACAATTAACCCATGGTCTGATTGCCAGCGCATATACCTACGAGTAAGTATCCCATGGTGTAATAACGAGTGCACACCTATCTGTATAAACAGAAAAGAAGGGAGAAGATGCGTTTCTGAGAAGGAAAAGACAGAGCACGAAATGAAGGGGTGAGATCAAGAAGATGAAGGGATGTAATTGGTGGAAGAACGTTCGTAAGTTTAGGCAGGAGTAAAACGAACAAGCCAAGGCCTTAAAACCCGAGCGGAAAATAACAGTTTTTACAGAAACTAGCGATACAGTAATGATTTGATATCCTTGCCAAGCTCGTCAAGCTGTGCAGGATGACAATGGAAAATTCTTGGTGCTCCATTAAGATCCCTAATGCAGTAACCGGGACCTCCAGCCTTAAAGAATTCAGCCAGAGCGACCTTTTGTCATGCGATTTCTTTAACATCATTTTTCGAAATCCTCGTGCGGAACTCACTGGCAAAGTTTTGCATAAGTAGATGATATTAGCGTGATTAGAGGGAGACGTTTGAGAACATTTCAAGAGAAACGGCTAAAATGGGTCTAAAGGTTAATGAACAACACTGGCAAAAACGTCCCTTAAGCAGCTTTGACGTAGTCAGAGAGTTTGTCTACTTTTGCACATTACCAACAAACGACAACGAAACCAGTGCCTAAATAGATACAGGAAATTTTTGTCACATTTTTGAGCTCTACATCATCAGCTTAAGCTGGTGTTTACGCATCCTACATTTAAGATGGCTGGGCTTTGTAAAGCGAATTGACATCACTGCAATTTTATTTCTTATCGTGTTATTATTTTTTGTTCCAGCTCGTAGGGATAATGGCATCTAAGGTATGCATACACAGGCAGAAACGGACCCCACCCAACTGGATCGTGTCAGTTAGAGAGGTTTTTGGTTGAGACCCAGGTTCACCCGTAAATGTAGCACCATCTAAGAAAGTAAGTCTATCACACTCACGATAGTTCTAACAAACCATTCCTCTTTTCTTTCGTTGCAGAGAGGCAGAAGATGAATGCATTCAAATATTGTGCGCTGATTGCGTTGGCGAATAGCCATGCTCCGATCTTTTTAGATTACAATGCTCGACCCCATACCTCATGCTCAACGGTGCATCAACTGCCACAATTTTCGGCATTCACTGTATTCTTCTGATGTTTCTTTAACGGATTATCATCTTTGCCATTATCTGAAATCATTTTGTCCGCAGAAGGCATTTCGAAACAGAGCACAGATGACAAACGCCTTTGAGATCTTATAGCGTCCAAAAGCAAAGCCTTCTATATAAAAGGAATGATTGAAATATTTTAATATATTTATTCTTAAACGTATTGCCCATCGCCAGCGAAGACCCTTGCCCATCTTTCGAATTCCAAGTTAAATAAGACTGCACGTCGTGTGGGGCTGTCCACACATCGACCCCATTTTTGACTTTTTTGAAAAATTGGCGGTGAATAACATGTGGCCGAGCATGGTCGCGCTGCAAAATCACTTTGTTGTGTTTTTTTCTCGTATTGTGATCGTCTTTTCTTTAATGTTCGGCTCAAACACATTAATTTGATAGCGGCATACCGTGATGATTCGATCCATCGATGTTGATACACGGCGTCCCCACGATTTCTTTGGTCTGGCGTGAAGGAGCTTGCAACAACATAAAACCACTGACCATCATCAATGCATTAAACAAGCTAGAGGTTAATGGCAATATAATACTTTGGATCAAACAAATGCTTTCAAGCCGGTTGATTCATTCAAAAGGGCACTAAAACATGGCACACCACAAGGAGGAATACTATCGCCACAATTGTGGGTGCTGGTTATAAACGACATACTGCTATCCCTGGAGGACAGCGGCTGCAAAGTCATTGCCTATGCAGACGATATTACACTAGCAATCAGCGGGAAACATCTCTCAACAATCAGAAATTCGATGGATAGGCCTAGGCAAACTGGCCAATTGGGCAGAGAACTGTTGGCTTGGAATAAATCCCTCCGAAACGGAGCTAGTTGTATTCACAAGAAAACGGCAGATTCCTCAAATCACTCCACCAAAACTCAATGGTACTTACCTGTGATTCCCAAACCACGTCAAATACTTTGGCGTGATACTCGGCAGGAAGCTGAACTAGAAATTGAACGCGGAAGAACGCATCAAGAAAGCAACAACCGCGCTATACACCTGCAAAAAAGTCTTGGGCACCAGATGGGGTATCAAAACCCATATTACACACTAGCTGCATACCGCTGTTGTTAGACCTATACTGATGTACGGCTGCTTAGTCTGGTGGCCGGCACTTCGCAGATCTAACTATTGCAAACTCCTAAGCAGAGTTCAAAGGATGCCGTGCATCACTATAACAGGGGCACTGCAAACAACCCCCACTGCAGCTCTCGGAACGATACTTCACCTACTCCCCTTGGATCAAAAGGCAAAGAAATCGCTGCGACTCAAGGAAGTTATCCGAAATAGGGCACGCTGGTATTCTTCGCCAAAGCAATGATCTAGTGAAGTCACGGACTACTTAATCCCGACCCTTGACTACAAAACAAAACAACCGACGACAATGAGAGAGGAATGAATTTGAAAAAGTCACTGCACTGGAAATATACACAGACGGGTCCAGGACAGGCAATGGTGTGGGTGCCGGTGTCTATGCACCGACCTTAAAAATCAACAATGTAGCATATTCTAAGCTGAACTAACGGCAGTTCGTGAGGCCGCCGACTGGCTGTCTGTGAGATCGATGAACAACAGAGATATCTTCATCAGACAGCCAAGCCTGCTAAAAATAGGCAGATAGAGTCTTAACAGGACATTGCGCTTTAGGAAAACATGCCGCAAGATTAGGACTGCCATTAACGATTACTGCAGGAGGTGTCACTATGAGGAAGAAGAAGAATCGCCTTCTCCTATGTAATTGCCCTGCCCTACTAGCCTACTCAATAAGACGATTTCTAGGAGAATTCGTCTTTAATGAACTGAAATATACATACGAGGGTGGTCCGATAAGTACCTACCAAAGAAAAACAAAATTTTTGGAGAAATGGCGATTTATTTTTCAATATAGTCTCCTTTAGCTCGATACATTTGACCTAGCGATGCTCCAACTTCTTTAACCAGTCTGAAAAATACGTTTTCTCGAGGTATTTCTCATTCGACTGAAATTTCTGCCCGGAAAGTTTGGAAACAAAAAGAAGTCGCACCTGGCGAAATCTGGAGAATACGGTGGTTGGGCAACAGTTCGTAGCCCAATTCGACCAATTTGGCCATGGCGGAGGTGTGGGCCGGTGCGTTATCATGGTGGAAGAGCACTTTTTGCTTCGCGAAGTGGGGCCGTTTTTTCTTCAATTCGGCGTCGAATCGGCCCAATAATTAGGCATAGTACAGCCCTGTGACCGTTTTGCCCTTCTCCAGGTAGTCGATGTGGATCACACCTTGTGAATCTCAGAAAACGGTGGCCATCACCTTTCCGGCCGATGGGACAGTCTTCACCTTCTTCGGAGCACGTTCGCCGGGTGAAGTCCACTCTTTCGACTGTTCCTTGGTCTCTGGTGTGTACCAGTGGATCCATGTTTCGTCGACTGTCACGAAACGACGCAGAAACACCTTCGGATTGCTCTTAAACAGCGTCAAACACTTCTCTGAAGTGGTCTCACGGTTGCGCTTGTTGTCCGGAGTGAGCAAACGCGGCACCCATCGCGCCGACAGCTTTCTCATGCCCAACATTTCATGCAGGATATGACCAAGGCGTTCTTTTGAAATGCCTACTGTCTCGGCTATCTCGCGCACCTTCAATTGGCGGTCTGCCAATACGAGATCGTGGATTTTTGTCACGTTATCCTCCGTGGTAGCCGTTTTCGGGGCACCTGGACGCGGCTCATCAAAACCCGACGTGCGACCACGTTAAAACTCGTTAAACCAGTTTTTGATGGTCGCCATCAAAGCAGAAGAGTCACCCTGCACAGCATCCAAACACTCTTTGATTTCGCTGCGCGATTTCCCTTCCAAGAACAAGGATCGAATCACCGACCGATATTGCTCTTTTTCCATTTTTCTAAAATCCGCAGACACTCCCGCTTCCACACGCGGTCCAAACAAAACTACTAGTCCGATCCGGCTGAAATTTCGACAGTAGCCGTCTACTAGAATGTACTACACGATAGTAAGTTGCTCTTGCGATACTGGTGCCATCTGGCGGTGAGGCTAAGTACTTATCGGACCACCCTCCGATTTACCTTGGGGATACCTAGAGCCGCTAGTTTACGCGGACAAACCAACAACAACGAGACATCGAAAGACAGCCGCAAATACTTAGAAAAGTAGTCAAGAATTCTGTGTTTCGAGTGACATTCATCTGATCACACCTTGGCAAACATGTCTGAAATTGTGCTTAAAATTGCAGAATGTATTTTCTCGATTGAACTCGAATAAATGGCTGTTTCAGTACTGGCTTAAAAACGTACCCTTTAATATCACATCCACTCTTTCTCTAGATCGCGTACCTTTGGGTTATAATTTGTTCCGGTCCTTAACATATTCTAAGACGGCAAAAACCCTCCTCCACAAAACTTGAATTAGTTTTTTTTGCCAGCAGTGACCAGAATATTTCTCACACCATCTCCAACAAGTTGTCAAACAAAATCTTTTATTACTTTCCGAAGAACCTGAGTACAGTAGGAGATGGAATGCTTGCATCAGTGTGCCATTCGCTCTTAAACTAAACACTTTCCATAACTGACTCAATCTATAAATCGCGATATGGGCAAAGGGTTTCGACACTATCTCAGACGTATAGCCTCTCATAAATCAAAAGTCTTTATTTGAAGCCCCTGCTTAGCCAGTCAATGGTCCGCGTTTCATCGCTACAGCGAACACTCTTTTATGATAAACATCCACAAACCAATTAATTTCCACGTACATATGTATGTAGTTATAGGAAGCGCAGCTGCGCGATTCACTTTCAGGTCGTTAAACTAATTTACGTCTAGCTAAGCACACTTTACCAATCGCATGCATAAATCAAATGAAAGTTAGCCAACCTCCAGTGCTATTCGTAGTTGATCTAGTTGCCTTCTTCCCACGTCAACTTTTAGTGAAATTTAAAAGTGATTAACACCGACTACAAGATGACCAGACTATCGCCCTTATCGATTCCCGACGGCAGTTTCACGACTCACTAATGGACAGTGAAAGTGACATTGCAACTTTTTGCACGCGCAACTCGAACATGTGCAATAAATAGACTCAAGCGATTATGGCAATAGCGGTATTGCAATGACAACAACACGTCCGCAAACCATTTTCGACTTTCCTCATTGCAAGCGATGCACTTCATATCTCACTCGGTAAAAGCATTGCTCTCTTTACAAGTTGACAATTTACGACCGATACGACAGGGATAGACTTGATTATCTCATGGGTTGATATAGACACTGGTCATGCAACTGAGTTGGGTGTTCACAAGTACGGGTTTGAGGTAATTACACTATTGCGCTGATCACTACTGCGGGCTATTGCTACCGTTGGGTTCACCTGTGGGCGGTTGGGTAAGGAAACGTAGCAATAATACAAAAAACTACTGAATGAACGGCACTTGTGAGTGCCTTGTGATGAACTAGTTCACGTTGCGTGATGAATGGGAGTAAGTAGACAGAAACACCGTTAAGCTGCGAGTGAGGCAGGCCTCGAATGGTTGATGTTTCATGTGTCGAGTGACGACTAGTTGGCAGGTTGGGGTGGGATTAATTGAATTGCTTAAACAGTTCACGTAAGATTCAGGCTGAAGCTTACGGTTGAACATGCTGTTGGCGAAGCGTTAATTGTGCGTGAATAAGCCACATACTTTACATATTTTTATGTTAATAACCTTTTGTCTTATACAAGCGCTGGAATCCGTGTAATATGAGACGTTAACGACTTTATATGTGGATTCGCAGCAAAAGTTCAAGTTAATTGAGGCATGGTTGCCGGATGGATTCATTAATAAAGTACTAAGTGGGATAGATTGCTCAATAAGCTCAACGAACGAAACAGCTGTCGACAAGTGCTCAATAACCTTCGAAGTATTGTAGTAATTTTCATTGATGCTATACGAGTAAGTGTCAATTTTGATCTGGACAATCAGGTTTGCTTTCGAACTCTTAGTTAATTTTACTTGATAACAAAATACTTCTTTCTCGGAAATTCAGAACCTCATTGATTATCCTTCGCCACGGCTCCTTGTCATGAGTGTGTTCCTTCCATATTTCGCCATTCTGTCCCATCTCTTCAATCCATTCTTATATTGTCCTCCCATCTATCGCGCGGCCATTCTGGGAATCTTTTTTTTACGGTTTTTCTACTCATTATTCATTAAACTGTTCGTCCACTATCCATTCGTTCTACGTGTCCTGTCCTAGGCGATATGCCAAGGCAAAACTTTAGCCTAAAAAACATATGGCGACAGTAAGGTGGACGGGTGAAGGAGTTGTCTATCATTCGTTTCTCAAACGAGGAGAAACAGTCATGACCAAGTCATGAGTTCCGCAGGGATCAGTCCTTAGGCCCCTACTGTTTATGTATGATGGCGTTCTACGACTAGCGCTTCCCGTTGGAGTACAAATTACCGGCTTTGTTGACAACTTTGCCATTGCCACAGCGGCCAAACATATAGAGGAAGTGGAGTTTGCCACGAACACAGCCATCTCTTAGGTGAAAGATTGGCTGGTAAGTGCCGGCCTGGAACTAGCGGCTCACAAATCGGAGGCTGTGCTCACAACCAGCCGCAAGAAGGTGGAACATGCGAGCTTTTTATTCGGCGATCAGACGTTTAGGTCTCAGAAATCGGTGAAGTACCTAGGGGTTATGCTAGATAACAGGCTCTCATTTAGGGAACACATAAGGTATGCCAGCGAGAAGACAAGGAGCGCTCTCACGAATGCTCCCGAATGTAGGTGGTCGCGGATATGCGCACTTTCAAAGGTAGTCAGTTCAGTTCTACTGTACGATAAGTACTTAGCCTACAAAAGAAAAACAAAAATTTTGGAGAAATGGCGATTTATTTTTCAATATAGTCTCCTTTTAGCTCGATACACTTTACCCAGCGATGCTCCAACTTCTTTAACCCGTCTGAAAAATACGTTTTCTCGAGGTCTGCAAAGTAGGCCTCCGTGACGGCGATGACCTCTTCATTCGACTGAAATTTCTGCCCGGAAAGTTTGGAAACAAAAAGAAGTCGCACTTGGCCAAATCTGGAGAATACGGTGGTTGGGCAACAGTTCGTAGCCCAATTCGACCAATTTGGCCGTGGCGAGGGCGGAGGTGTTATCATGGGACGGTGCGTTATCTTATCATGGTGGAAGAGCACTTTTTGCTTCACGAAGTGGGGCCGTTTTTTCTTCAATTCGGCGTCGAATCGGCCCAATAATTTTGCATAGTACAGCCCTGTGACCGTTTTGCCCTTCTCCAGGTAGTCGATGTGGATCACACCTTGTGAATCTCAGAAAACGGTGGCCATCACCTTTCCGGCCGATGGGACAGTCTTCGCCTTCGTCGGAGCACGTTCGCCGGGTGAAGTCCATTCTTTCGACTGTTCCTTGGTCTCTGGTGTGTACCAGTAGATCCATGTTTCGTCGACTGTCACGAAACGACGCAGAAACTCCTTCGGATTGCCCTTAAACAGCGACAAACACTGCTCTGAAGTGGTCTCACGGTTGCGCTTGTTGTCCGGAGTGAGCAAACGCGGCACCCATCCCGCCGACAGCTTTTTCATGCCCAACATTTCATGCAGGATATGACCCAGGCGATCTTTTGAAATGCCAATACGAGATCGTGGATTGTTTTCACGTTATCCTCCGTGGTTGCCGTTTTCGGGGCACCTGGACGTGGCTCATCAAAACCCGACGTGCGACCACGTTGAAACTCGTCAAACCAATTTTTGATGGTCGCCATCGAAGGAGAAGAGTCACCGTACACAGCATCCAAACGCTCTTTGATTTCGCTGCGCGATTTTCCTTCCAAAAACAGGAATCAAATCACCGACCGATATTGCTCTTTTTCCATTTTTCTAAAATCCGCGGACACTCCCGCTTCCACACGCGGTCAAACAAAACTAGGAGTCCGATCCGGCTGACAGTAGCCGTCTACTAGAATGTACTACACTACATAGTAAGTTGCTCTTGCGACACTGCGACCATCTGGCGGTGAGGCTAAGTACTTATCGGACCACTCTCGTAGCTATTGAATAACCCTTTATACAGAGTGCGCCATCCCATATGGGTCGATGTAAACTTCGAATAACTTCAACAATTGTCAACCGATTTTCATATGTCATAGCATTTTGGAAACGTCAATTCAATACAATTTTAACCATGAATCACTTCACACCAAAATAACTCGCGGAAATAGTTTCAATGTACAGTAAAAATTAACGCTCGATTATGCTAACTCAACGTGCGTACCGTGCAAAGTATCGTGATCGTGTTGCGCCCAAAAAAGATACAATTAGTCGTTAAGCCTCGATTTTTTTTCAATTTGGTTCTGTGACAAGCCCTCGTGAGCAAACAAAGCCACGTCCGCGGCGTTCAAACTCATCTATTCAGTCTGTGAAAGCCAGTGTTCAAGAAGACCCAAGTTTGTCATATCGGCGCCGTTCGCAGCAGGTTAGGCATTAGTGGAACCACTTTTCGGAGAATTTTAAAGGATGATCTTCACTTATTTCCATACAAAGTGCAGATAACTCAAAGAACTTTGCCACAATATGAGCCACGGCGCTTGGCATACGCACAAAATGTTGTTGCAATGATTAATGCTGAGCCGGAGTTCTGGCAGCAAATTTTGATGACCGATGAGGCATTATTTACGTTCTCTGGCCCAGTTAATAAACAAAATTGTCGCTTCTGGAGCACCGAAAATCCTCACATTTGTCACGAAGAGCCGCTATATAATCAAAAAGTTACTGTTTGGGCCGGTGTATGGGCTAAAACCATCATTGGACCGTATTTCTTCAAAGGATACAGTGGATGGCGATCGATAACGGTGGATGTTGGCCCATTATGTGGTCCCAGAAATGCGTAAAAAAGGTTTATTTCACTTTTGTTTTCAACAAGATGGCGCGACATGCCATACTGCGGACAAAACAATGAACCTTTTGCGTAAGAAGTTCCCTGGAGGATTGGTGTCAAAAAAGGGCGATATTGACTGGCCTCCGAGATCGCCGGATTTGACTCGTCCAGACGTTTTTCTTTGGGGATACTTGAAAAGCAAGGTATATGCTAACGGCCCGGGGACAATAGAACAGCTTAAAATAAACATTCGTTTCGACCGAAATGCTGGAAAATGTCATGGAGAATGCGCGGAAACGAGCCCATTTTTGCATCGGCAATAAAGGCGGTCATTTAATTGATATTGTTTTCAAAAATGAATCAAAATAAATTGTAAAGGTCCAAATTGAATAAAAGTTTTTGAATTTCCAAAAGCGGTTGAAAATTGTTGAAGTTATTCGAAATTTACATCGACCCATATGAGATGGCGCACGCTGTAGTTAGAAGCTTTATAAGCTTACGAGTACCTGCCAGTGCCCGAACCTATGCAAAAATTAATTTATCAACATTGACAGCGAAAATAATTTATCTAATTTGGGATAACGACCAAACCAGGGAAGTGAGTTAGCTTCCGCAGGTCGTAAAGTCCACTTTCAAAGATTGGACTTTGTCATCGGTGTGTACATATATGGAATGAGCTTTCAAATTTTCAAATCATCACTTGAGTTTGGAGTTAACGAGTTCATTTTAAAAACGCAATTATTGTACCAACACTCTAGGAACTTCCCCATTCAACACATCGCAAACAACATTTTCTAAAGAATGTTTCAGTCAATACACTACTACGCCGTAAGCTGAGTGCAACCCAAGGAAGAACTGAAGCAGGGACCGAACAATAAACAAGTAAAACCTCATTGTTCGCCGAAATCTTAAAAATAATAATCAATCTACCAACATCACCGCGTCGTAGGCGTCGCATCTCATCACATAGCAATCTACTAATCCAGCGCAATCTCAATTCTCACTCACGGACGACATACGACGAGTAAACAACTTTTGAAAATGGGGCAAAAGGGGTGGGACGTGGATAGTCACGAGTCGGAGGAAGAACAACAAGCCCATCCTAATGTGGATTTCAATTAGTCACTCTCATAACATTGGCTCCATTGTCTCGTCTCGTTGGGTTTTCTCATCACCACACACAGCGAAGGCAGAGCACGAACGGCAAGAAACCTATCCAACATCCGTGAGATTAAAAATCTAATTCATTTACAAGACACAATTATGTTTTCCAATCGCAATCTAATTTCATTTGCAAATCTTCTCAGACTAATAAACTCATTCTTTGCGATGTGGATATAGTATACAGCGCTCCGGATGAGTACGAGCACGCAGTACGTGAGAATGTTCGACTTCCTCATTAGGTTTTTGACGCCTTTACATATAGACCGTGCCATACATAGGGTGGTGGTGAGGTGCAGAAAGGCCGAGAAGGAAAAATGAGGAGATTGAATTGATTTATTTTCCTTACTCATATTCCACCCAGAATACATGGGCTATAAGGTGAAGCCCTTCCCTTTTCTTCCTCTTTATTGCCCAATCTTCCTTCCAACCTCTATGCTCATGATTTGTTATTTGATTCGATATCGACGTCTGGTTCGTACGATATGTATGTACATATCCATTGTGCCGTTGAACTGCCACCGAACGCGACCATGCTGGCCTATGACTAGGGTTATGAGTAATACGTTTCCTCTTGGGTACTAAGTAGATTAACGGAAATCATGAAGATTGATTTCTGTTCTTCCATTTCTTCTCTCGCATGCGAATAGGACCATGTATAATTCATAGGAATATTGCTATTTAATATCATGGGCGGTTTTATATTTACCGATTCGAGGAAGTCTTCTCTGTTTCGTGGTCCAACGAGGACTAACCTGAGGCCTTGGACTATTGCAGACTCGATTACTTGAGTGTGTTTCGCAACGGTTGTGATCATTTGCGAGAGCGATGAGATTCAGAGTCTGTGGTCGTTTCGGTCGTTTGACAGCGTAGAAGATTAGGTTCAATAGAAGAGGACCCAGTACGGAACCTTGACGTTCCCCACGGATACATAATTATTTTTAACCCCTTCTGTGTCATATCACAACTTCCTGTTGCTAAGGTATCACAAACTCCTTGTTGCTAAGGTGGGTGACTATACTAAGCAGTAAGGCGTTTGCACATTTCCGAGCAATTTTCTCATTTAGTACTGAGTTAGGTGTGCTTTTGGTATATAGTAATGACCCTTTTTTTTTTATAATTCGTGCATGTTCAAGAGTGTAGGCTCTTTTGGTGTTTGTCACACAACCTGGACGGGGTGCAGATGGTTTGTGTCGAAGATGTACGTTCACTACTCTCCGGGGGTGGTTGTCCTAGATAAGATTTGAGAGACTCGACTGAATTTGCGTTGGTTGTAGTTCACAGTAACTCTTTTGTTTCGATGTCATTAAGGTGTGATATTGGAAATGCACACACAGAGTATGAATTTTGAAGTGATCTTATGCTGCGAATGTTATGCCTTCATCAGCAATTTTTGATCATCTCTCATTCACAACTGGTGTTGTTGCACAGTTTTTCCGTATAGGTATTGTTCTTGACTATGGACGGACTTGAACAACACTGCGCAGTATTTTTTGACTTAACCCCCCATTTCCAAAAGTGTCCTTCTACGGTCTACAGACTGTCAACTGCTGTTCTTCTTCTTAGATGGCGTTACAGCTCACGGAGAGCCAGAGCCTCTCCAGTTTTTAATGCCGATTCCGAACGGCGAGAGTCGGGAAGCTTTTGTTTTTTAGGCAAGTGTATTACGGGGGGTTTTGCCAGTTCCCCGCCGAGGAGAGAAGCCGCGTAATGAACATTTGATGGCGTTGTTGTTATCGGTATCCGAACTCGCTCATCGTGCTTCAGAGGCCGACACACTAACCACTGCGCCACGGCTCTCGTCGTCAACTGCTGTTGGGTTCGATAAAAGAACGGGATTTTCAGAATCCTTGATACAGGATGGCTGATATGAAATAATTTAAGTTGATAAACCAGTGGCCAATGGTGGTCTCCCTAAAAAACTTTATCTTGCCTGCTGTTACTTAAGACCTTCACAGTCCATACATTGCTGCCAACTTGATTTGACAATAACATTATCATCATCTGTGGCGATTTCAATCTCCCACACCTGAAATGGGTTCAAGCCGATGATGAAACCCATTATATCACCGCTAATCCCTCTCCCAGCCCAAAAAATACTTTTCACAATCGAGACTCAACTCACTATTCTTCCTTCCGAAAATACATTCAATTCCCGGAAAGCTGAAACTACAATATATAATCGCGAAACTATATAATCTGCTCAACAATTTTAATTTTAACTTCCTTCTTAACGTTAACTCACATTCTTTCAGTCCCATATTCACCAAAAAAGAATTACACTTCATCTCCACCCTGGTATACCAAGGAACTACGCTCTTTGCGCAATAAAAGAAATAACAATTGGCACGCCTAGAGCCTTTCTAATTACATACATGGGGCTGCAC
Source organism: Merodon equestris (assembly GCA_958301585.1). Taxonomy (NCBI): domain Eukaryota; kingdom Metazoa; phylum Arthropoda; class Insecta; order Diptera; family Syrphidae; genus Merodon; species Merodon equestris. The sequence continues at coordinate 31,141,826 of OY284413.1, forward strand.
AGCTAAGTGAATCACTCTACCTCCGATACCTGAACCGAATGCAATCCTCCCTTACCTCCGACCCCAAGTGTTTCCTCCACTTCATTAATACAAAAAGAAAAACCGATAACTACCCCGCTACGTTTAACTTCCTTAATAGCTCGTCCAACGAACCCGAAATAATTGCCAACTTCTTTGCTCATTTCTTCAACCAATCATACACCGACCAGGATCTTCAACCCGATCACGACTACTTTCGATATTTGAAAGACTCTCACCGAACATAACTCCCGACCTTATCACCAAAAAAAATACGCAACCTAAAGGACGACTACTCTCTCGGTTCCGACTCTGTCTCTGTCTACCAGTTTTAAAAAAGTGCGCGACTCATTTTATTTTAACCCTCACTGCTTATTTCAAAACTCTATCTCGCAAGAATTCTTTACTCAGCTTTGGAAAGATTCTTATATTACTCCAGTCTACAAAAAAGGACTGAAAAATGATGTGTCCAACTATCGTCCAATTCCCAAGCTCTCATGCATACCACTTTTCGAGAGCATTTTCTTCTAACTAACATGAGTTCCTCAAAGGTCGATCGACAATCACTAATCTAGTCGAATTTGTTTCACAATTTTTGTGTGCACTCGAAGCAGCACCGACTTCAGCAAAGCCTCTAACAAAATGTCTCACCAAATTATTCTCCTCACTGCCCTCGGTTTCTCTCCCGGTTTTAGCTTATGGATCAAATCTTATCTAGGGTGCAGATGGTTTGTAGATGTTCGTTCACTACTCTCCGGGGGTGGTTGTCCTAGATAAGATTCGAGAGATTTGACTGAATTTGTCGAGTTGGTTGTAGTTCACAGTAACTTTTTTTTGTTTCCATTTCATTAAGGTGGAAATGCACACACAGAGTATGAAATTTGAAGTGATGTTATACTGCGAGTATTATGCCTTCATCAGCATTTTTTGATCACATCTCATTCACAATTGATGATGTTGCACAGTTTTTTCAAGGTCCACTACTTGGTGTCAAAAAAAAATCTCAAGTTCAATGTCAGCAAATGCCAAGCTATCACTTACTCCCGCAAGCGCTCTTCCTCATCACTCAGAACCTACATTATTCGTAATGAATGCGTTTCCCCTGTCAACTTCTTTGTTGACAGGGTCATTTGCGACCGCGAACTTAATTTTCGCCTCCATATGGACAACATTATCAAACGTGCCTACTCTGCCCTCGGTTTCGTGAAACGTTGGTCTAAATAATTCCCGAATCCTTACTTACGCTTTTTGAATAAGCTAGTCAAGTCTGGTCCCCTCTTACGAATCCCACACTACGCGTATTGTCGGCTTCCGTGGGTTAACCACTTTAATTTACCAACTTATACAGATCGCCTAAAATGAATCAACCTCCAAACCCTTAAAGAACGACAAGATGTTGCAAATATTATTTTTATTCACGACCTTCTCAGCGGTAACGTTGACAGCTCCACATTATTGCTCGGACTCAGTGACTACCGGTTTCGGATATCTTGGTGTTGTTGGAAATCGGCTCTGAACCGTTGGACTTTATGTCACGTCGAGGCTTTAGGCAATTGATCTTGAGAGCACGCGAAGTGCCTCTTCGAGTTGCTGATTTTTTAAGAACTGTCCCTTCACAGGTTATAACGATGTTTTGAATGAGTTGATGCGATTAATTTTCAGAGGATCAGATGCGCTCCTCCACGAACTTGACCCTGTGCTTAGCCTCAGCAATAAAGATTATTTTTTTAGGTTTTCTAGGCTTGCTTCGGCTGAGGACTTTAACCAGCTTGCTGGAGACTCCTAGAAATTTGATCTCTTCAAAGAGGAGACTAGACGGTCTACTTTTTTAAGAATAAACTTGTTGTATTTCTTGTTGTGACAGGATCTCTGGTTCAAAACAGTTTCTGATGACATTTCAGCTGACTTGCTTTTAGGATCGCCTTTGACTGTTTAAGATCAGAACTTCCATTTCTTTCTTTTTCCTATTTGGGTTTTACCTCGTCTTCTACCTGTCCGGACTATAATTATCTCTCTGAGTTGGTGTTGTAGTCGCGTAGGTACAAGCTTCGATAACACTCCCCCGCATGCAAGGCATGAAGTGAGTAATACGAATACGCATCGCAAATAACACTCCCTGCAAGCCGTGAATCACCCCAAAAACATTTTTTTTTTTTTCAGTCTGAATAATTGTTTTTTACTTTTTCATTTTCCCTCATTTGCACGTACATCTATGGATACATCGCAAGGCAAGTTTGTGTGCAATAATTTATGATAATTTATCGCTACTTGTGCGCTTCCCTTGGCTACTGTACTGCCCGCGCACTTCCACGACGTCTGTGGGAGAGTTCCCAAAACAAAGGTGCCCAGCGAGGTATCTGCTCGCTCAAGCAGTGTTTATTTATTGTTTAATGTAATTTAGCTCACAACGTATACGGGTAACTGTATGTAGGAGCCACATTCGACATCTTTATCGGAGGCGAGGGATATTTGTACGAATTTGGTGTGCTGAAGCAACAGCCTCGGACTATGCTTGTACAATACGAAACAAGTGCACTGCAGGACGTGTGCGGAATGAGCAATCTCGACTTTATAAGATGTCGATGACGACGACGCGACGATGACAATGACGGACTTGGTGATATGTGGTCAACTTATGGGTTTTGGGTTTGTTTCTTTCCTCTATTTTGATGGAAGACATTTGGCACTTAAGTTTTATTGCCGTGCATGCCAAGGCACACTCGGTTTGAATTTACTTCATTTCGATGGTTGGTCTGAGTAATGCTTGATGATGCGAGAGATTTCCCAATGGTCAGGGGTTGTGGGTGGTAGGCTAGTTATTTTAAGTTACAACACGAGAAATTACGACTGCAATGTCGACTGTAATGTGTCCGTGATATGAACTGTGACTAAGTTACACGCGCAGTTGACTCATTCGTAGTTGATGTGATTCGGAGTGATTCTTTCAAACTGCACTCGAAGTCGTTGGAATTCAAAAAATGCTTTCATTTTACCACGGCTGTTTGGTCGCTTTCATTGTCAAAACCCGTTTAGCAAGACTAAGCTTGAGTAACTTTTTTGGTTTTAAGGCTAGAGGTACCTGCGGCTACCAAAGTGAGTGTTGTGGTCGAGAAAGACTGGGAATTTAGAAATAATGCACTGACCGTGCCTGCTGCCCGCAGCTTTTTGTAGTTATCCTCGTGTTCGTTCAACGTGTTCAGAATATTATTTGTAACGCCGAAAAGGTGCCCCAGAAACCCAACAAAGCACGGATCTCAGCAACTGAACATTTTCAGAACTAAGTTGGGAAGAATTCTGCATAAGGACCTCGAATTATTGGCTTACATATTGTAAAATGGCATATTGAAAGATGCTATAACTTTTGCAAATACTCCTCAAGATCGCGGAATGCTTGCGACTATTTTTTTGTATATACTATATTACTTAGGCTTCCGTGCAGGGACGGGTTAAGAATACCCCTGCAGCGATACCTCTCGCTTGTCGTAAAAGGCGACTAAAACAAAGGTAAACAAAAATCACATCTAGGCAATTTTGAAAACACCAAGGTGAGCCTAGGGACACATATACCACCATTAAACTGCCCCACAAGTATACATGCAAATCAGTGGGCTGACACGACTGGAGATCACCGGTGTTGTAAGAGTAAGATCAAACAAAAAAATCTGGAGCATGCCCGTGTCACAAAAAAAAAAAAAACAAAAACGGCAGGCCGAAAAACAATTGATGCAAAAACACCAGCATTTGATTGGCCTCAGCGATGAAGTAATCCCAAACCGGGAAGCCTGCCGCTACTTTCTGAGGTCAAACCGGCGGACCCCACAAGCGGACCAGTAGGAATGCAGTTAAGTGGGAAGGTTATGGTCCTACACTTCTGACCATAACAACGCCGGAAAAAGGAAAAGAAGAAGAAGAAGAAGACTATATTACTTAGGCGCAACGTAAATTTCGACGTAGATGCGACTAGGCTAACTGGTGATACACTGAGGTGTTTAGGTGCTCACTTCGTAGAGGCTGGAACAAGACGTGACAAAAGGTCCCAGAACGTCTTGTATAGTCGTGGTCGTTTCGAATATCGCTGATGTCGGCAAAATGGTTATTGTGCCTGAGCCTTTCAGAGCCGTAATAAACGAGTTCTTATGACTGGTGAACATGGACATGTCGTTCCAACAGGACAGGGCAACAATAAATACAACTCGCGCGGAAATAGTCAATGTGAAGGGTGCGGATCGCATAATGCCACGTTTTGGTGATTTGCACTGGCCGACAAGATCGCCCAATTCGACCGCTTCAAACTTCCATTGTGTTTTTTTTTCTTTTAAGGCATGAGTCTAGCAAAGCAAGTCCCAGAATCTTTAAGCTTTCAAAACGAATATCTGACAAGAGTTATAGCAAAACAACTTCGGGTGTTTTGAGACACCCTGTATTTTACTCAGTCATTAAAACGAAATTACCTCCCATTTTGGCAACCCGTCGAATAACAACTCTTAAAATCACTTGGAGATAAGAGGGCTGGTCGCGGAAGGTCTGGAGTTCAAGTCTGTCCATAGAACAATGCCTATACGGAAAACCATCAAAAAGCATACTGTGTGGGCATTTCCGATATATAACACCTTAATAAACGGAAATGAAAAAAGTTACTGTGAACTACAACCAAAGCGACAAATTCAGTCGAATCTCTAGAATTCTCTCTAGGACAACCACCCCCGGAGAGCATTGAACGAACATCTTCGACACAAACCATCTATGTACATCCCGTTCAGGTTGTGTGACAAACACCAAAGGAGCGTCACTTTTAAACTTGCGCAAGCTCTATTTAAAAAAAAAAAGGAAAAAAAATGATCAACATTATAAACATATGGTTTCCACAGCTTGGATGGGATGAACTCCCATATCTACCATTTTATTTCAATTGAAGAGACATAGAAAGGCGAAAACTCATCTTAGAGATGTTGCTTGAACGACACAAAAGAAATGGTTTCTTTGACTTAAATTGTTACTGTCAATGAAAAGTGGGTCTATGTCAAGAAGAAAAATCATAGGAAGACCAGACCAATTATCAACCTCGGAACGAGTACGCAAAACCCTGGAAAGAAGAATGGGACCAAAAGGGAATGGTCTACTATGAACTGATAGTTCATCTAGTGGAGATCGCTAAAAAGGTTTACATGTTGCAAACCAAAGAAAAAACTATTCGACAGTATTAACTGGGATGTTCTGCTCCGTCAACCTATCTGCAGTTCTACAACTTGACTCCCACCCATTTTAGCTTATTGTCAATAGAACTTATCTCAAACTTTTATAGCCAGCTTGATTTCCTGACTTCTCAAAGCACGATCTCACTACACTCGACTATGATCTCAGTCTTAGTAAATCATTCGTACCGACTAAAATCACCTATATCAATATCACTACTCCTATCGATGAGTCCCTCAATTCTAATTAGCATAACCTGTAGTACATGTCTTCCGTTGATGAGCACGTTAGGTTCTTTACATCCAACATTAATAACCTGTTTGATAACCACGTCCCAACCAAAAACCTCACCATTCGATTCGTATTGTAATACCAAATGTCAATACTAGTCGTATTGAAAAACTAATTTTAAATCGAGACCGGGCCAACAAGAGGTGGAAGAAGATCCTGAAACTCCCCGAGTTTCTAGGCGAATTCAAACGCCTCAGGAATCTTGTTCACAAGGAAATCCGGAGGTCGATAGCTAAGTTACTTACATCCGAATTCAAACTCGGCTTAAATGTGAATCATACGTGGAAGATCATTAAGACGCTAGGAATGGGTAAACAAATCAAGGCTGACTTTAGAAGAAATCTCGGAAGTTCGCCTGAGTCGTAATTTTGTCCTACAATGGCATTGTTAATCCGAATGGGCCTGCGCACACGGGAGTAATCCAACCGGCTGAAAATCGATTTTATGGGAGAGGGAGCTGAAGTGTGAAGTATGAAACGGAGTAAAATCTTCAACCGCGTATCGAGTGGTTGAAGAGAGCGCAAAACTAATACATACACAACTCTTTACTTTTCGAGTCGGCACGTTTTTTGTCTCGTGTTGCGTCTCAATCGTAATTCGCCCTTCAAGCAGTGAACACTGTATAAACCAAATGAACATTTTAAGTGTGTGGACAAAAGAGGAGACGTCTTTTGCGAAATATCTCTGTCAAATGAAATGTCAGAAAGACGAAAACACTTACACAATGAAACGAGGTTCACATATACATTTTTTTCAGTTGGATTAATTCGTTTCGTGTGCGCTTAGAGCAGAGCATTACACCAGTTTTCCTCCTGATAAAATTACTCTCGTGTGCGCAGGCCCAATGAGTGTGACATCATAGATTCTAGTACTACACCCAACTTGACTAAGCTTTGGCTTTTCTACGGTCTATGAAAAGGATGGGCATAAAACGACAGTTGCAATCAAATCTTATGTCATTGGGCTTTACTTTATGAACCCCAAATTCTTAAAACTAATGATCCACCCCGTCTTAACACCTCTCCAATATGAATTTAATAGCATCCTTGCCATCTCCATCTACGTCCATTCTCTATTAATTGAATTTATTTCAAAAACAAAACGGGAATCCCTCAAGGATGCCTTTGATGTAACGAAAAGTTAACGACTTCCATTGCCTCGCCCTCCAATGACCCATTTTCTCATATTTTTTCACAAATTTTTCACGAGCGGTGCGGAAGACCATCATTTTAGGGTTGAAAATGGTTATCTTTAGGTTAGTCTTTTAGGTCAGTGGCATTTCGAATTTTTTATTTGCAACTAGTCAGCTGTCAGCCAAAATAACAAAATCGTCTGCATATATGAGAATCTAGACCTCCACATCACGATCACCATTCCCCGCTGGTGGCAAATTTGCTATAGTTATATAGTCATCGATGTCAAGAGCAAATAAGTGGGGACTAAGCACACATCTTTGTGGAACGCCTTCATTCATTAAGTTGTTTAAACAAACGAGTTTTTGTTTTCAGCATAAAAACCCTACTCCAAATGAGGAACCCAAAAATAACTTGGCTCAGTTTTTTTGCCAGCAAATATGAGACATTTTACGAGCGTGGATTCATGCTACCACTAGAAAGATGGCAAAAGGCAGTGGCCAGGCTTTTCTGTTGGATATGGGATAGGTGGGAAAAGTGTTTATGAAAATTGTTCGCACTAGTCAGTTCATTCGCTCTGTAGTTCTATTTAAGCTACTGTGTCCAAGGATGCAGACCTGATTCATCTTCAAGAAAGATGTAGTAACTGACTTGATTGACTCTCAGTACTTACATTGCTATATGTCGAGAAGTTCTGTGGTGGTATTGCTAATAGGGGACAAGCTATTCTTTCATAACGAGGTCCGCCTTAAAAACACTAGCATAAGCTAATAGGCGAATATGCCTGATCCTGTCACTTGTAACTTGTTTGAGAAGACGCCTGTCCATATCCGAGTCATTTGTATAGATTGTTATGGCCTAGTCTTTAATCATACTTTCGCTTCTCCATTCTACTCCTGTCCGAAATTTAACTGAAAATCAGTTAACAAAGTTTGATAAATTATAATCAGACGCGTCTGACCATATTGCACTCAACCGTATTTTTGATAGGTAGGTAGAAAGGAAGCAATCGCAACATTTCTGTCTACTGGGCAGGGTTCTTTCGGGTTGTCGGAATCCATGATGCATTTTTTCTATACTTTTTAAAGGGAATTTACTTATATTAAGACCAAAAATCAATCAATGATATGCTGCTCGTTATGCTCGATGACCGTTTGCCGTTTTTCAGTAAATAACATTTTTTCTTGTACATAGAAAGACCTGTCTGTATTGACGATAAGCTAAAGGTGTTAATTTGTAGACTCATTTGAGAACTAAGACTGCTTACTTATCACATAGTTGTGAATAATTTACTGCCCATCGAAAGTTATCTGTTGCTTAAAAAAATCATTGTTTTCCTCACGTTTAATGAACATGTCATAGATGTTAATATGATTCTTCAAATTCTCTTCCTTGAGCACAAAAAAATCCAAAAAAAATCGAGCTTGTAGTGTAGCAGCTTCTTTAGGTGGTCGTGAAGGCTTGAGTGATGAAAGTTTCATTTCTGTCTTTGGTGTTGTAGATTAGACTTAATCAATGACTCTATTTTACTGTCATCAATCTCGGTAGCCCTCATGTTAAATGTTTGGAGCCATCGTGGCCACCTTAAAATTTCTACAACTTTTCACACTTCACTTTCCTTTTACGAAAGTAAGAGAGCAAAATATGATATTTCTAACTTTACCCTGATGCAAAATCTTCAAAACTCGATTAATGACGCTAACTATTTTTTAGAATGATGCTTAGACTGTCAGCTTAATTTATAAAGCTACTTTAAGAAACAAACCAATGCCATCTGATCGAGAAATGTGTGACGAATAACATGCCTAATAGTCTCCATATTAGCCTCTGGACTTTCCTCAGACAGTCATTGCTATATTTTTGATAAGAGTAGGACACCGTATAACCATAATATATTCTAAAGATGTGTCTTCATCCAAGCTTGAGATCTAGGACGACTACCAGCCACTGACAAATTGTACGCTCCTTTTGATTTGGATTAACAAGAACTTGCTACATACTACTCGCACAATCACAACCAACGGATCTATCATTCCGGACCCGTCTAATTTAACTAGTACCCATAGGAGATGAGGGATTACTTCCTCTTGCGGTATACGCTCTTGAAAAAACATCCCAAAGGTTATTCACAAACTTGCTCAAGAATTTTATGGGAAGATCAACATTACAGATCCCTTACTAAAGAAATTTTAGAAAATATCAGGGAATCTACTAAAATGTAGAGCCAATCGCTAACCTCAACTTTTACCGATCTCTCTCTCATACGGAATAGGAATAGCTTTTAAGGTTATCTACGAGTCGACCCAATTTCTAACTTCTTCGAAAGGTCGGAAGCGGTACTCAGTCAGATCATGCTTTATCAACTGATATATATGGCAGTTGAGAGGGTCGATGGCTGGAGAATACAGCAGCTGGGGTATGACTTCTCATTTCGGTGTTATCATGAAGGGGGCAAAAGCTCACAACCTAGGTAACAGTGTCGTCCGGCTGCAATATCGTACGACTAAACTCATTGGTTGTGTTTGATAGCCAGCTTTTGCGACAGCAACTTTTCGTATTCCTGGTCTCACGAAATACACGGCATGAGCATGGATGTTTGGTCTGGCAGTCGATATTGAATCCTGGCCGCGTCTTCACAATTTCGTCATTTGGGACTATCCCACTGGACCCCTTTTACATCGCACAAATAAAACTTTTCAACTTATTGCATAACGAAAGTCCCGATAACTTTTGGTTAGCGAAAAAAGGTAAACCAAAATTATAAAATCCGGCACAGTTGTTAAGGGTGTCCACTGGCAAAACAAATTGTAGCCAGATAGCTTGGGATCTGGCTAGACCACTGTCTTAAGTGTTAGAATGAAGGTTATCTGCTACAAAGCCTTTATCAGGCAATGACTTCGGCAATGATCTCCGAGGCTTACTGCCTCAACAACATGGAGAAAGTGCGTATTAGCGGCTTTGCCCCCCGAAAGGCATTCCTTTACTTTGATCTATGTGAGCTGATCCAGGATGAATTGGCGTTTCTGCTAATCTTCCACGTAGCCGTGGAGTGGCGGCTCCTCTCCGAACGTGATGTTACTCTCCGTAAGCCCGATCGCTTCAGGTTTAGTAGATCGGTGTCGCGCCAAGAGCTTCAACCAACGCTTTTGGTAGCTGGAGCCAATTGCGTCAATGCTGAATTTTGATAAGTCAGCCTCTTTTAGGTAAAGCCTGCCGGACGCCAATGAAGAACTTGCATAAGCTAGGGTAGGTTAGGATAGGCTAAGCCATGCCACCGTGGCAGACAGGTTAAGATCAGTCTAGTTTTAATTTTTTGTTCAAACTTTTTCACCCGGTCGCTCCTTGGCCCCGCATGTCGAAATTACCATTTTTATAGCTTTGAAACCATGTATTTCTCTACTCACTGACTATGGGTTATTAATTGAAGGCAGAAAGAAAATCTTGTCGCAAATGATGCTTGAATGTCAACATTTTTACACACAAAAATATATGATGCCGTTGAAAATTCAGAAAGCCGATGATGAGGAGTTGTTGTTGAAGCTTGGTATGTGAGTTTCTGACCAGCTTGTAATGCTAGGGCCATCTATTGGCAAACGGCAGATTTCCACTTGTACACTTTACTGCTTTCTATATCGCGTTTTTATGAAGAGCTCTATGAACGAAGTAACAACCCAAAATGAAATGCCTGAAGCCTGAGTTCTCACGAAAACTGTCTTCCTATAAAATTCAAATCAGCATCTTCCAGGCAGGTATAAAATGACTTTAATGTTGACATTTTTATTCGGCGTTTAACACCAGGCAATCGTTAAACAAAAACAAAAAACTCATTGGAATGGCAACACCACTTTAGGTCAAATGTCAACGTTATGTCAGTGTCAGGAAATAAACAAAAAAACATAAAAACAATAAGAAACAATAAAAACTTACTATTTCCACCGCAGGCATTGTCGTCGGTGGGTGCGACTTTCACTTCGATTTTCCCGTCAGCCAAAGACAATGGCGCTGCTCTAGTTGCCACAACAGAATTGGATCGCCGCTGTTGTTTTTCCTTTTCCCGCTCCAGCACCTTCTCCTCCCCACGATGAAGTACATGGAGCTGATGATTTCCTTTCTTTGGTACATCATCTGTGCTACAATCATTCGATGCAGTCAAGATGTCCGTATTCTTAGGAACCGAAAGCATTGCAACTTTCTTCTTCTGTCTGAAACCCGTCGCCGCCGTGGTACTCGTATGACTATGCTGGCGTTGTTGTTGCTGCTTATCGTCTGCCAATGTATCACCGGAAAAGTAATAACTTTCAAGTAGTTTTCGGGATGGAAATGATTTTCGCTTCAACTCAGTACAGCTCTTGGATTTCTTCACATCGACGCTATTGCTGCTGGAACTACCACTACTCGTGCTTCCATTGGTGGTAATGTTGGCGCAACCGTTCATCGAATCGACGCTATCTCGTGCAACGTAAAGTTCATGGCATAGCTTTTGACTACGTCGTTTATGTCGCTGTGGATTCAGTGATTTGTTTCTACCCAACAAGCCATGTTGCTGGAGCAGGAGATTGTGCTCTTTGGTCGTGAGGCTACTCGCGCTGCGGTAAATCTTCACCGAACTTTTGGAATAGACGGGCGATGGAGATGATTTGGCCACGATTTGCTTGCACAAATACACACTGTTGAGGAGATCATTACGTTTACTCTTCAGCCTTGGCGACACATGGATCGTTGAAGTTCGAATTAAGGGTTTATCCTTGCTGCTGTCGTCAGTGCCGTTCGCGACCGATGAGGTTAGATGGGACTTGATCTGACCCGTTGTGGGGGATAGATACGAGTTTGATTGGATGAACACTCCGTCACAGGTTATTTTGATTGTTGTCACCATTATTTTAAATAGTCGGAGACCGTCGTGATTGTCTCTGGCATGTCAAGCTCACAAAATTGTTTTTAATTTTTTGTTTATTCACTTTGCTTCATAAACTGGGACTGGATTGAGGGGGGAAACAATATAGTAAATGGGTATTGTTGCTGTATGAAGTGAGGAACTTGTGGGTTATCAATATAGAAATTCTACTTGGCTACAGCGACATTCCGTTGCGGTCAGTTGAATTGATTTACTGTCGTGACTGAAACTCGAACAAGTGCTTGGTTGCATCATACACATGCATGCCTCCCATAATAACGTGAATGTAATGAACGAGCTATTAGTAATTATGGCGTCGTTCTGTATTGATGAGCGTGATATGGGGGTCAAGCTGCCTCGTTACAAAATCTGTGCAAGCGATGAGGCGGCAGTTGTTTTCACTTGATGTTTGTTAGTATTTTCTAAAGGTAATTCGTAATACTTAAGTAGCGCAAGAGAATCATAAATAAACACAAAAAAGACTTGTGAACAATAACTGAGTATTTCAATGAGGTACACCAGAGACATTTCATGCTTCGTCATAGCACATAGGAGGTTTTTCAATAGGGATATAACAATTGTGTACTTTAACAGAAACGCATCCTGAAACTCTTTTAATGATCTGTCAATGTCAAAAGATCAATCAAGACTTACATTTTTATCGTGGTGAAGTTTATGAACGAGCAACGGTTGAAGGGTATTAAAAATGACTACCGAAATCTGAGTCGGTGTGAGCAATATTAAGAGCGCTTACTCCAATCCTCGGTCGTTATTAGCGTCTCACAGTGCATGCTGTATGTGCTGAAGTGGATAACTCGAGTCAACATATTCACTATTGAAAGTTCCTGTGCCAGTGAGATCAGACACCAGTCGAAGTTCCGACAATTTCGCAGAAGTAAGTGGTTTAGTTGAATGAGCCAAATCAGTCCACAGTGTAGGAGGGTTCAGAGAGATGGGGATGGGAATCTCTCTGCCCAAATTGTGGCGAATTTTGCGTAACGATCTTGGCATACTCTCTTACAAGATCAAATGTACTCAAGAACTAAACTAACACGATTGGGCTTCGCAAACGTTCTTCAAATCATCTTCAGCATTGAAGCTCATTTTTTACTTGGCTTTGTCAATAATAGGACAGCAACAAACCCATTGCATTCACATTACATGGAGGTGATCATATGGACCTACATGCCGGAGGTGTGTTTAGACCGTATTTTTTCGCCGACTAACATGATCACCATGTTACGGTCAATAGAGCTCACTATCATGCCATATTGGAAGACTATTTTTGGCCAGTAATGGATGGATTTGACACCAGTGAGTAACATTCTGGTTCCGAATGTTAAAAGGCTAACAAAGACAACGTAGTAATACGCTGACGGAAGATAGTCCGCTAAAAAGCGAATAAGGGCCACTATAGGCGAACACCTTACGCACACCGTAGACCACTATAACGTGGACTTAACCGCCATCCAGGAAATGCGTTGGAGTGGGCCGGGTAAAAAGGGGTGAAAAACAGTGACGGCACCTGTTATAAGGAGAGACGACAACTATTTTTCAGATTTATTTTCGAGGAAGACTAAGGGAAAAAGTCTTAAGCTTTCGGCATGTGAGCGAACGCCTCATAACGATCCGCATCAAGGCTGATCAGCCTGATCAGGCCCCCACGGAAGACAAGGATAACTCCATCAAGGGTAAGTTCTACGATCTCCTAGGCAATGTCGCAGCCATGATATCAAAATTGTACTAGGAGACTTCAATGCTAAGCTGGATAAGGAAAGCATCTTTGGACCAGCCATCAGCAAACACAGCCTACACGAAACCACATCCGATGACGGACATGGCTAATACGAGTAGATCTGGCTACAAGGCGAGATCGCCGGCTCAATTAGTTACTAACCAGATTGATCACATTGCGATCGACGTCAGACACTCCTCGACTAATATAGATGTTCGAATATTCCGAGGAGCTCACAATGACTCGGACCATTATATTGTAGTAGTCCAGATGCGCCTACGAATACCAAGCACGCAGCGGAGGGGAGCCAGAACAAAAAGATATGACGTCGGAAACCTACTATGGCCAGAAAATGCCAGTACTTTTGCCAATCGCATCTCCCTTAAAATCTCCTATGCACCTTCATTCTCTACTCAGTAAATAGAAGAACAATGGAATCTTTGTAAGCAAGCCCTGAAAAGCACTGCCTCTGAAGTCCTGGTTCCATCACGAAGGCCCAGCTGGTGCGATGACTAGTGCAGGGAAATGCAAAGCAGGATGCATATAAAGCCTCGTTGCATAGAAAGAAGGGAGTTGCTCTTGAACTCTAAGATTTAAAGAGAAGGGAAGAGCATAAACTTTTCAGGAAAAAAAAATCCACACGAGAAACACGCGATCGAAGACTTGGAAAGGTAAGCTAAAACATAAGTCTGTAGAGACGAGAACGGACACCTAGTAGAAGTCGATGCTAAGAATATATAAAAACCACAGATGAACTGCCTGCAGAGCTCTTTAAAGCAGTCGGAGATATGGTTATAGGAAAGCATGCCCGAGAAATGGAATCTCAGTATCGTTTGTCCGATCCACAAAGAAAATTATTGAGATGCAAGCGGCGAAAATTGTTTTGACGGTAAATGAGGGCAAAGCAAAATAGATGCTGTCATCAAAAAACGACGCTCATCACCGACGTCTTGGCCAGTTGGCAGGTATAATTTTGAGGTAGTTAAGGATTTCTTCAAACGCTCTCTTGCTAATCGCTGCTTATTCGAGCTCAGTAGGCAACTGAGTAATAGATGGCGCAGAGGTATAGACTCTATCAAAAGTGGATGAAGAGGCCATTGACCGTTTCGAGAGAAAGATTTTGCGTGATTTTTTATCCTATAAACACAGACGGGGGATGGAGGAGAAGATTCAACAACGAACTGTACGGATTGTACAGCGACATGAGCCTAGTCAGGCGTCCACGGATTAAACGTCTACGATGGCTAAGCCATGTAAAGCTAAAACCACAGTTACAGCCCGGAAAGTCTTTAAATCCAAATCCGAGGGACGACAGAGTACCGAATGGACGCACCTAAGGTGGCACACAGAGCTGGAACAGGACCTCAACCAACTGAGGACGCGACACTGGAGTGAAGTAACGGAAGATCGCGCTATATGGGGAGTCATGTTGGCTAAGGCCAGGTTAACCCCGTTCTGTAGCGCCCGTTAAGAAGAAGATATGTAATTCCAACAAGGTGGTGACACATGCCCCACAGCTGGTCACACAATTAATCTATTGAAGGAGAAACTCGGTAATGGCGTAACCTCGAGAAATGCTTTGGTCGAGTAGTCTTCTCGCTCAGGCGACTTAACGACGTTAGATTTCTTTTAATGGGGTTACGCTAAACCCTTAGTTTATGGTAACAAGCCAACCATAAGAAGCTCAAGGACAATATCGAACATGAAATTGCTTACGTTTCAGCTGATCTGTGTGGAACAGTGTTGGAAAATTGACTGGAAAAATTCGATTGCCGTAACCATGCTCGCGGTGCTCATATGAACGAGGGCGAATTCCATATTTAAATTTAACATGTGTAACCTATAGGTAGAATAAATTACAGGACGATACCTCAATTATTTTGTGTTTTATTTAAATACAAAGTTGTTATGTCCTTATTGAAAAACTCTGTTCCTAACAAATCACTCAATAAGTTCGTGTAGGTTAGGGTTTTGGCCTTCGAATTTGGGAACGCACGTGGTATTTTGTTAATCGATTATCTTAAGAAAGAAAGTAAGAGATTGAGAAAGGCTACTCCAGATGAAAAAGATATAACTGCTTTTTCCCAAAGACGATGCAGAGTGTCACAAGTCCATCGCAATAATAATAAAATTGTAAAGTATTTTTCAATTGGCGCGGGTAGATTTTGGCGGCCTGTAGCGGCCATCTTGTTTTGGTGACATCTATCAAATTTCTTGTTTATTATTCAGTTACTGATGCCAAATCACCATGGCAAGTTACAGGATTGAATAACACGTCTAAATAATAAAACTTTATTATCAAAATGAGTGTTCGTTAGTGCGAAAATTCCGCGCGTTCCGCCAATTTACGGTAGATGTGGTTGGCCTTCAAAGTCGATTCTTTAATGTTTCGGTTGAAACGGAAGAACCGGAAACGCAAGATCGACCGAAAACATCACCGCGGTCCGTGAAAACGCACAGCAGAACCCGAGGCAGTCGATTCCTCGCCGTACATAAGAATTCGGCCTTTCGCAGACTTCGAATTTTGGGTCGTGACTTAGGCGTACACCCGTAAAAAATCCAACTGACCCAGAAGCTCAAAGTTCACGACCATAGGCAACGCCGTTTGTTCGCTGACTGGACTTCGGAGCGTTTAAAATTTTGGCCGAAAAATCATCTTTAGCGACGGGGCGCATTTTTGGATGAACGGCTTTGTTACAACCAAAATTGCAAGATGTTCACCAGATGACAATACATCCTCAAAAAGTTACCGTTTGGTGTGGATTTTGGGTCGGCGGCGTCTTTAGTCCGTATTTTTTTTCGAGGCGCGATTATAACCAATTTCTAATGGCCTAAATTCAACCGTAAGGACCTAAACGACCTGTGGTTCTAGTAAGACAGCGCTTCGTGCGACACGGCGGACGCCACGATTGACATTCTGCATGAACGATTCGAGGGTAAAGTTATCCCTCGCAGAAGTGGCGTGAAAACAAGTGATTTGAGCCCGCTAGGCTTTTTCTTTTGGAGTTTCCTAAAGTCGCAGGTCTTTGCGAATAAACCACAATCGACCGATGTCCTTAAGGTGAACATTATACAAGCAATCGCTCAAATTCAGCCGGATCTATGCGGAAGAGTCATTGCACATTGAACCATTCGGATCCGATAAGAAACCGAGGAGGGCATTTGAGCGATGTCATATTCAAAGGCATGCATGAGCCTTTCAAATTAAAAAAGAATTTTGTTAATACCTCCCACACAGTTTGATTTATTCCATTTCAACATCTACCCGCCCTTATTGAAAAACCCCTTTCTTTAATTTGCCTTGCCATCCACCGTATTCTCCTAATCTAGCTCCTAGCGACTGCTACCAGTTTACAGACCTAAATCGAATGCTCCAGGGAAAGGAATTTGGCTCCAATGAAAAAGAGATTGCCGAAACCAAAGGCTATTTTGATAAAAGAATATTGAAATGATAGAAAAGCGTTGGAATAAATGTATCACTCTTGAAGGAGACTGTGTTCATGAATAAAAGTTGTTTTATTAGTCATCCTACGAACTTACTGGGTGATGTGTTCGTGGTTCCCATTAACCCAGAGATACCATCTGGCATCCTTCTCCCATAATAGGATGAAGTATAAAGAGAGATGCTAAGTACACTCGCAACATTTGGCTCTGCCGCAAGCTGCTAATTACGACTAATTGAGTTAACTTTGCGTGACCACTTTCTATGGTAATTAGTTTGGAATAGGAAGAACACCAAGAAGAGCCTTGAAGTAAGTAAAAGCAACTAGCACACTGAAATGGCAGAGATTATTTTAATATTTTTCCTCAATAGCTTACGAAAGACATTAACCAACAGGGCAACCCAACATTAGCAGCTAATAACTGATTAAAATTACTACACAAGCCACTTGCACAATGCACTCATCGCTACACTGTAATTCATGGAATCATTATGAACCTCTATCTCGTCTAATCCGACACACATGTGCGATCAACTAATCTAATCACAACCTCGTTCATTAAGAATTCAAATCAACCTAGCAATTGCTACAACGTCAATGTACACTTGGCCGTCATCACAACACAAGCAACAATAACCCTGCAACGAGACAACGAAATTAACCTATTAACAGGACAGGAAATTAGATTCGTCTGTCGTCGTTAAACAATTGCGCGACACTGTCACCGATTCGTTCTAAATTTAGATCACAATACCGAGCAAACACTATTGCCGCGAAACATGTGCCGAATCACAGCCAAGCGGCAAGTGGCAGGTACGTTCCCAATAAGAATTCGTAGAAAATGGGTGATAATTTACTCGTTGGCTCACAATGCTTGTGGGAGCGTATGCGTACGAGGCCATTGCGCCTTAATCAGCTTTAGTGCCAAGTACTATGACTTCACAACTCCGGAAAGCAGGTATGTACCAATTCAATGCCACACTAGGCTATTGTATGAAGCGCGCACTTGCGTACTACACATCTGTATCAACAAATGACGCATCGATAGGAATAACTAAAATCCGATTAAGCGCACAATTAACTTCGATGACAAAGCTACATCCAAAGTGCGACACCTTAGATGCAACACCTTATTACGGGTTGCAGAGAAAGTTTCCCACTGATTTGTGGCCGAATGTCAGGCTTTACGCGCAATTACAATGAAAAACAATAAAAATTGATTAAATCACTCCCGAGCGCTAGTCATCGTTCCCGACCACAGCACGCAAACCTTGTCACTCAGGGCCACCGGTTATCCAACGCCACCATCTAGTAAAGTAACCACAATGTATTCGATTTAAATATTCTCAAACTCCGCACTTTCACTACAGGCAGTAGTACTACTGTTCATTGTGCGCGCATCTCGCTCATAAATAATGCTGGACGCGCACCTTACCGTCCACCATCGGACGAGCAGACACTAATCAAAGCGATTAATGAGAAAATTAAACGTTCTATTAAAAACACCGTTCCGTTCGGATAATATCTCACATTTTTCACTCGTTGACGAAACCAACAGAAAGATTTCTCGTCGTTCCGATGTACATTTTCGAGTAACGTCTAAACACAGACTGAACCCGGTGGCGAGATGTGTTTCTTCGCGTAGTAGAGTGCAGCGTCGGCCCAGACACTCGGGTTACCAGTTACCGCTCTTCCTCCTTCCTCTATGGATAGGTTGTTCGGTTATTGTAATTTCTCCTCTTTTCTTACCTTTTTTGGATTAAGCAGAGGTGGGAGGGGTAATAAAGTAGGCAAGATATACGATTTCCCATTGATGGGGCTTCGGTGGACAGTGATTCCTCAGAAGTGGGAAGCTTAGATGAGTATTTATGGCTGATGTTGGACCATAGGACGTTCATTTAATTATTCAAGTCGATGTTACTGTTTAAAGGATATGTATGGATACAATGCTAGCCAGAATTTTCGGAAATAATTTACGGATTTACAATGACAAAAACATAACTCGTTTCTGATTTAAGAACACAAGTTGTGGCTAGGTAGGTAGAGTAGGATTAAAAATCCCAATTATGGTGTTCAGTTTACCCAAATGCATAAAAATATGCAACATACTGGAGATAGGAGCGAAAAGTAGCTCCATCCAGTCATGTTTAGATGAAGGTTTAATCCAACGATCATTTGGAAGAAACCTGGTTAAAAATGATTTCACCACAACACGTTACCTGGTCCTTGCTAGCGCTGGGCAGCTTGAGTAAAAGCGGTCGAAATTCTTCTTCTTATTGTCCTAGCAGCCCGTAATGGTAACAACTGCTCTATGGTCTTGGTGTAACTGGGACAAATTGTAACTATGACGCAATTGGCCAACCTTCTTCGTCCGAAGTTGACCATATAATAAACGGTGATTATTCTGCTGTTTGGTTTTTCAATATTCTATTTTTGAAAGCTTACGCGTGTTTTGTAACATGTAAGTCAAACATGCTCTATATCAATTCATGCCATTTCATTATAGAAAGACCTAGGTCCACCCACATATTCTTACAAATTATTGAAATTTATTAACTATAGAAATTTATGAACTGTGAAAAATGTTTTTCGCGCGTTTGACCAATTTACCGTCGTCATAATTGACCTCCTGAGCAAGCAATTCAAGACAGAGTGATCGAATTTCGCATCAATTTCGGGCTATTAAACATCAAGTTACTTACCTGTATGCGTAGAAAGCGTACAGAGGAAAACATTTCTGCTGTATCCCGGCACTGTTAATTAAGACCGTGATTTGTCCATTTGTCGCCATTTTGTTTTTATAGGGTTCGTGCAGGATGGTTTGTGTCGAAGATGTTCGTTAACTACTTTCCTAAGGGGGGTTGTCCTAGATAGGATTCGAGAGATTCGACTGAATTTGTGGCGTTGGTTGTATTTCACAGTAACTTTTTTTTCCATGTCATTAAGGTGTTATATTGGAAATGCACACACAAAGTATGAATTTTCGAAGTGATCATATACCGGGAGTGTTATGCCTTCGTCAGCACTTTTTGATCATATCTCATTCACAACTGATGTTGCACAGTTTTTCCATATAAGAATTGTTCTTGACTATGGACAGATTTGAACTACAGACCTTCGGCTCAACAGTCGGTGATGTTTACCATTGCACCACGACCACCCCCTTGCAGGGACTGAAATTAATAATCGAGTACTTGAAAGATGTTAGGTTTAAGCAAGGATCTTTTTCTTTAATTGAGGGCTAGTCCTAACAGATAGCATTCTAGCCTGCTAGCCAGTTAGACAAGGAACTTAATAATGCTGAGGGCGTCCCTCGTAGGAGCTGAGCTGATCCACTCAGGAGTCATGATTTCTGTGAGGAGGATACGCTTCCTAAGATGGCAGAGGGCAGCACACTCGCATAGTATATGCTCTGCAGTTTCCTCGTTCTCTAGACAGAGTGGACACTCGGTTTTAGACGAGAGGTTAATTGTGTTAAGATGATATCTCAGACTACAGTGTCCCGAAAGGTAGCTGACCAGTCTTCTGATATCGACTCTATTATATCTGAGAATATTGATAAGGCTGCTCCAAAAGCGCAGGTGTTGCGATTTTTCCCACTTGTCTAAGAGAAAATTAATCTTTGATTTGGGACCTTTCCTAACGAAATGATCGACGATTTTAATGCCCTTGTGACCTGGCACCCAACAGAGTTTGACCTTATTTCTTGTGCCTAGGTCTTGCAGGCCATCGTGGCATTACTCTGTCTAAGAATATATTGATGGTTATACCTTTTATGCCACTCTTCAAGTTTAGGTTGACGCACGTTAGGATGGCGTATAGTTCCGATGGAAGACAATAAGACTAGTTTCCTTCGATATCTTCCGTAAGCAAAGATCGTGTTCTTAAAGCTTGAATAACAGAGAGAACTGAAGCAAGACTGTAAGAACTAAAACCGAACGACTTGCGCAATTTTTACTAAGTGGGCAAAAGCTGGAAGAAGATCCATTTTATTTTATTGGAAAATTGTCTTCAGCAATGAAGCTCATTTCTGGTTAAATGGGTATGTTAACAAACAAAAGTGCCGTATTTGGTTGAGCGACCTTAGGCAATGCAAGGGGTGCCAATGGCCCTAGAAAAATGGACTGGCTAGTACGTTTATGGTCCGGTACAGTAATTAGCCCGTATTTTTTCAAACCGTGACCGTGAAAACAGCTATTGTTCAATGATTACGAACTTTTTTATGCCCAAAATGCACGATCTGAACCTGGGGACATTTAGTTTCAGCAAGACGGCACTACCACACAGCACGCAAAGCAACTGACCAATTGAGAAATGTGCTCGGTAAGCAATTCATTTTGAACTGGCCGGCTAGATCATGTGCTTTCACGCAGTTAGGTTATTTTTTATGGGCATTCGTAAAATTGAAAGACGTGTTATTAGCGATATACTAGTTACTATGCTCGAGAAAGTGACTAAAAACTGCACTCTGTATGGACCACTTAAAACGTAATCATGCTTAACATTTACACGAAGTAATCTTCAAAAGGTAAATGGCAGACATTCGTTTATTAATTCAAATAAAAAATTTATACACTCTTGTCATTTTTCTGTGTTCTTTTGACAATTAAAAACCAAACGCTTAAAAAATCATATAAAATACGAGGCTTTGACTCAGCATTTCACTCAGATTATTTTAGATAAAATCATCAAATTATACCTCAGGAACCATAAATGTGAGCAGCCGGACTGTTAATTCGTATGTATGTGCATGTGAAAATGCAACAATGAATGAAATCAATAATCAAAGTATTGGCCATCGCTAGCTATGACTTTTCTCATCTTTCTTGCAATTAATAGATTTCGGGCCAAGACTCCTGGGATGAACAGTAATCGCACCACCAGGTTTTAGCAGTTTTAAGTAGACCACACCCTTCGGTCTCCCCAAATACACAGCACAATATTCTTTAAATTTATTGTATGTATTCTGGTTGATGCCCTACTTGGAGCTACCAATTTTTTGTTGTGCCGATCAAGTGACATTTCTGAAATTGTTTTTCGCCTTTCGATATCTCTTTTTTCCGGTTTATTCGGAAAACATTTTCCTTCTTTTTGGATCTTTCTCAGGGCTTCTAGACGTTTAGAAACAAGTGTACGATTCATTTTCAAGGTTTCTGCAAGCTGTTGAATTGAGCTTGTGTCCAGTCTTCTATTATGCTTGCAATTCTGCAACAACTTTTTTTCTTTCGTGATTCATGGGCTTTATTGTCGCACAGAGTGCAGGAGAGCTTCGTCGTTACGTCTACTTGCTTCTATAATTACTTGATACTTGCTTTCTATGTATTCAGTGGGATCAGCTCGGCGTGATATAGTGCGACACCATCCCAGGAGCTCGATGAGCCATGCACTGAAGAAAAAACGCCCAAAAAACAAGCAAAGATACGACAAAGTATATAATTTTGCAGCACGACAACGCCCGACCATATGTTGCTCAGTTCGGACCTACCCGGAATCACTGAAATGGGATGTCCTATCATAACCCTCCGTATTCCTCAGACATCGCTCTTTCAGACAACGACCTGTTCCGGTCAGTGACGCGTCAAAAAATGTCAAAAAATGAGGCATTAACAAACAAGTCCGAGTTTCCGAGTCGAAAAATGGACATCAGCAAGTTTCAGACCTAACAATAGGGATTTAACATTCAGCAGGAATTTAATAAAGACCTATTTGGAGCTTTTTAGGAAGGAACTGGAAGAATCCATTAGCGCTCAACCTAATCTCAGAATAGGGCAAAATGGGAGTGGAATTTCGAAAGTTCTGAAATGGCAGATGCCGATTGAGACAGAAGGAATGTAGGAAGCTTATTCGTAAATCGAAGAGATGCCTATAAACAACTCTGAAAAGAAATCACTGAGCGCGGCAAGCAAGTTGGTTAAAGTCCGAAATAAGATTTCAAACGAGGCAAACCAACCAAAGTGGATGAGTTCAGAAAATCGGCTAGTACCTATAGCATGCCAAAGGCAAGAAAGTTAGTCTTTTACTTCGAGCTCATAATGCTCAAACAACTTGCAATGAAATGACGGTTGATATTGAGAGTAAAAGACCATTTCTGAGAACTACATCATGTCTTTGAAGAGAGGTATATCGAAACTGAAGTCAGCAGTCTGCAACTTATGGTCGGAGGAAAGCTCGATGAATGGAATTTCGGCTTCGTTTGCTCGGTCCACAGGAAATCGCTTATAAGATTTTCTTTGCCATGCTGTGTGAACGCCTGAAATATTTCGTGAACGATTTGACCAATTTGTATCAGTGGAGTTCAGGCCAGAAATACTCACGACATCACAAATATTCCGGCATATCTTAGAAAAGGCTCAGGAATCTCAGGTCCACAAGTACGACGAAATATAAAGAATCACGTCATGTTTAAACATTCCTGCCAAACTCATCAGGCCCTGCAGGATGGCAATGGTGAATTATCACTTCTCCAGTAAGAGACCTTCGATGTCATACAATTTCTACAACATCATCCTTGAAATATGATGGCATTGATGTGGCTTGGCGAATACAGCGAGACGCCAATAAAACGTTCGGGCACCTTGAAACATAAGTAGCTAAAATGGATCTGGCGGCAAATGTGGGCAAAAATAAATATAGGGTGAGCCAACAGCTACAACTAAAAACACGTTTCTTGTGAAATCAATGTAGATATTTATTGGTTAATGAAGGTCGGTTTATAACAATTATGAATGGCAAACAACATCGTTCATGTGGCCACAAATGCTTCTGTGATCATTCGAAGGTTAAAATTATAAAACCCTTAACTTTACCTCTCCAATATTTCCATAGAAAGATGTCTTAAGGTGTAACATAGGAGTGCCTTGAACGCCAATCAACTTCTTCTCGAAGCTTGACCGAATATCGGTTTTTGATGAAGAGTCCCCAGGCCGTCCGATTGAAGTGACTACGGGGAGTATGGATCATGCCAGCAGATCGCCGATTGAGGATCAACAGATTGCTGAGAAAATTCAGCATGAGAATGATAACAGCCAAATAAGTGCCGCATTTGCTCCCAGTGGATCAAGAACGGAATCGTATGACAACTTCGAAACACATATGTATTTACGTTCAATTCGATGTTTCTACAAGGTGTCGTGCCTATTGATAAAACACGAATCCACCACTACATATCAGAAACGAAAGAACAGTGAAAATAGTAGATTTCACCAGCCGAACTAGCTCCAAAGCAGATTAAAATGACTCCATCGGCCGAAAAAGTCATGGCGACCGTTCTTTGCGATTCACAGGGGATCATCTTCGCCAACTATTTGGAGAAGGACAATAACGAGGTAGTACTTTTTGAGAGCGATTCGATGCTGAACTGATAAAAAAAAACGCTCCTTTTGGCGAAGATAAATGTGCTGTTTCACCTTGACAAGGCACACTCATCGACAATGCTCATAGCATAACTGGTCGAAGTACGTTATGAACTGCTGTCTCATCCCCCCTATTCTCCAGGTTTGGCCTCATGCGATTTCTTGTTGTTTCCAAACACTAAAAGAAATGATTTTGCGGAAAGCGATTCACGTCAACCGAGGAAGTTATCACCGCAACAGAGGCCCTGTGGAGTTCGACAAACCTCCTTTTTTGGAAGGCTTGAAAACGGTGGAATATCACTTGCCTAATACAAATATGTGCCTATCATGCAACCCTCGTAAAGGGCCTTAAGTAAGATCCAATTGTTGGCCAGCGATAGGTGAAGGCCTGGCTGACACATCGGGCAATTCAGTTCTAGAAAATATAAAGTGATGGAGCGAGGCCTTATCCAATTGTATAGAGTATTTAAGCAAGAGAGGTTTTAAAGCTAAGTGCAGAGCAGGATTAATCTGCTGAAATGCGAGCATGCTGTTCAGGACATGATAATCGTGTATTTAAATAAAACTCTGTTTTAAGTATGGAATTCAATCTGGTTCATATGACCACCGCGAGCATGTTAGCAGCGACCATTTCTTTGAAGCCAATTTTTTATGTGTGTTCCACACAAATCAGTCGGAACATTGGCAATTTCGTGTTTGAAATAAACTCCTTTACAGTGTTGGCTTCTTGCCATAAACCAACGACTTAACGTAACCCCATGAAAAAAACCCAACGACGTTAAGTAGCCTGAGCAAGATGACTCTCCGACTAGACCATTTCTAAGGATAACCGGATTACAGAGCTTCCCCTTAAGTAGATGAATTGTTTGACCAGTTATGTGGCATGTGCAACCATCTTGTTGAGTCCATAGACCACCGATGCCATCTAATTCTGGCCAATAGTCTTCCAATATGGTACGATAGCGAACTCCTTCGACCTTAAGAATGCGATCATACCTATTCACTGGTAACATGAAACCCAACATGAAACCCACACCAGATGGTCATTCTTTGTGGAAGAAATGGAGTCTCTTGAAGCCCGTGTGGGTTTGTGGCGGAGCTACAGCTTATTAACAAAGCCATTAAGCCAGCTTTATTACCTACTGAAGATGATTTTTCTATAACATTCACGATTTTCTTCAAAAATTTTCAGAGTGCCATCCAAGAAATGTCGGTGCCTCATACAATTAGGCGAGTTCAGCTCTTGAGATGATTTGATCATTGATTAAATCTTTTAAGGGTGCAATCCAAGATCTTTTATGTGGATGAGAGGTTCCAAATTCCTGTGAACGGTTTCCCTACGTCTACGATATTTTCGATACTCCGACCAGTGCATTGTCTCACTGGCATATGAGCATTCTATAGTGAATATATTGGCTCGAAATTATGCACTATATCACGTGCAGCCTCTCTGATTTGGCAGGATTATTACTAACATTAGAGTTAGCGCTCTTAAAATTGCGACCACCGAGACACAATATTCTTAATAATTTCCATGTATTGCTCGTTCGAGACCTTTAGCGTGGTAAAAATGTAAGCCTTGACTGGCGTTTTGGCATTGACAGATTATAGAAAAAACCTAGACGTATGTATGTTTGTATTGAAGTACAAAATTGTTATGTCCCTACTGAAAAAACCCTGCACATGGAAGAGTGAATGCAATTCGAAAAAGAGAAGCTACTAAGCCACTAAAAGAAAGTTGGAAACTCAATATGTACACAAATTTCTGTTGATTGAATCGCTAGATAATCACGATTGACTGTCAATAAACGCTCTATTCGGAATGTGTAGGTATAGCTCAGGTAGGGAAAATGGCAAGCTTTCTTCGATTTATGCAATCCAAGTACAATAATTTCGTCATAAAATCAATTCCGAAGCTCAAGCCAATCCCAACTCTTCACAATTTTTATGTTTTCTTCCTTCTCTGAGCCGCAAAAGTACTGAAACACATACATACATATGTATGTACATACTATACATGCAGTGATTGCATCTCACATTCAATCGAAAATCTTATGAAATAATGTTAATAAAAAAAAATCGCAACCTCTCGTGTCTGTTTGCACTATTCCTCATGAATAAGTCAAATATTTGCTCATCTTTTTCCACAGTAGTATGGGAAGAGCACCTAGCGCTCGTTGCTACTTCTCCGTTCGTCACATCGTCACAGAAATAACGATAGCAGTCGAATATCATGTGATTGTACAAGAATTGCAATTTGTTTCAACAACGCATGCAGCAGTGGGGCTTGTAAACCCACTGTCTTGCTGTCATGGTAGTTAGTTTTGACATTAGCAAAGGCAGAAGGAAAATGCCATTCATAGCTGCTATTGCCAAAGGAGAGGAACTTCAAGAAGAAAACTTGTACTAGTGCTTATTGTTGATTCCATGTACGAAGAAGTACACACTCTGACGCCCGTACATGTGCCTTCTTGGTTCAAACAAATGAAAGTGGAATTCAACAGCCACCACTGCTCAAAAACAAGAACTAAATATGTACATACAGTGCATCAAAGTCAAAATGGGACACCATGCAAATATAACTTTAATTACAAAAAAAAACAACATACGACTTGAAAGTAGAAGATTACTTTTATTATTTTTTACGGCCTGTTTAGATATTATTCGAAAAACCTTAAAAGAAAAATGAATGACGAATTTTATCCAGAATCGTAAGTCGAAATCTTAAAAAGTACGAAAAAAACGCCAAAATAAAAATGGGACAGCTACCGAACACATCCCATAATAGGGCATGTTTATGGGATTCATTTCAAATGTTACCAACTTCGTTACGTCCAATGATAACGGTAAATGAATTCCAAAAGAAAGATTCGATTGACGTAGTTTTTGAGAAAAAAAGAATTGAATTATGTCGGGCAAGAAGCAAACGACGGTTGAAGTGCGGAAAATTATAATTCAACAGTACGAGAGTGGAAAATCTATTCGCGAAATCGGTAAGAATGTAGATAGAGCACATTCAACCGTGTACAACATCATTAAACGCTATAAAAGCACAAAGAGTTGTGAAAATCTGCCCAGAAGATCATCAAGGAAAATTTTCAATGACTCGGATGAACGTTGGATAGTCCGCCAAGTGAGTAAAAATCCACATATAAGTGCGCCAAAACAAGCCACCGATGTGTATGAAGTGCTTAAGAAAAAGGCTCATCCGGAAACCATACGAATTGTCCTAAGAAAGCACAACTTCAATGGACGGGTAGCAAGAAGGAAGCCGTTCATCAGCAAAGCCAATAAGACCAAAAGGAAACAGTTCGCTGAAAACCATGCTACCAAAGATTTTTCATTCTGGGAGAAGCTCATTTTTACTGATGAGAGTAAATTTAACGTGTTTCGCTCCGACGGCCGAAGTTATGTATGGAGAAAGGCCAATGAAGAGCTCCTTGAAAAAAATTTGCGCCCGACTGTTAAGCACGGTGGTGGTTCGGTGATGGTGTGGGGGTCAATCTCAGCTGCTGGTGTTGGTAACCTTCACATTATTGAAGGTATAATGGACCAATACATGTACTTGGACATTCTGCGTGAAAATCTTGCACCAAGTGCGCGCAAATTGGGGTTAGAGAATGAGTTTTACTTTTACCAAGATAATGACCCCAAACACAAAGCTTATAATGTAAGGTCCTGGCTTCTTTATAACTGTAAGCACGTTATGGAAACACCACCCCAGTCACCCGATTTGAACGTGATTGAACATCTGTGGGGTCATCTTGAAGAAAAATTGAAGAAGCATGTGATAAAAAATAGGAACGAGTTAAAAGAGGCGCTAATAGCTGAGTGGAATTTAATAGAGCCTTCTTTCTGCCGGAAGTTGGTAGAATCAATGCCAAGACGGTTAGCAGCAGTTATAAAACAAAAAGGCTTGCCAACAAAGTATTAATAAGTTTTGTATCTTTTATTGTCATACTTTTATTTTAAGTTTTGTTGAAGTGTCCCATTTTAACTTTGACATTGTTTTCCTACATTTTTTCGTGTTTATGTTAGCGTTCCCAATTCCAATTGAATTAACTCTATGTTTTATGTTTTTTTTTATACTACACAAATAAGACATTGGAAATACATATTTATTATTTTCTTATTTACACACTATGTTTTATTATTCCATGTCGAAATCTTTTTTGCATACTGTCCCATTTTGACTTTGATGCACTGTACATAGCTACGAGCTGTGTGCGTGTATCTGCCTTGTTTTGTTTTATTTCCGGCAAAATGCATTCCTCACAGTCAAACCAAACCCAACGAGAGTTGGAAAATCCCACTCTGCTCTATTCATAAGAACCACTTCTTCGTTTCCAGAAAAACAAAAAGCAATATGCCGCTACCGTGAAATCTAGATCGCCAAGGACGAGACAAAGGAGAATCTCAGAATTAAAAAACAAAAATAAAAAAACCCACATTCCTATTCGAAGAAGTGGAGTGGCATGCAGGAATGGGAGTGCTGAAGAATGTGGAAAAATTACTCAAAAAAGGGACCATGCCCATCCAAATTTTCGAGATGATAACACGTTCCGTGTATATTTGATCCAACGGCTGAGGTGCCTTTGAAGACCCACATCACGAAAAAAAAAACAACGAAAGCATAGAACGAACCATGCGAGTGTTAAGGAACTGACAGTGGCGCTTACGTAGGGATCGAAGTGATGACGATGATTCAATGAAAAGAATTCCGGACGTGTTCCAAAAATAGAACGACGATGCTTGTCTGAGCGGACATTTACCTACAATGAGTACAGTCCATCATCCACAAGGCTGTGCGAGTATTTTAACCCGCAATGAGGATAAAGGAACGTCCAGTTTTGCTGAATAATGAACAACTCGTCTGGCCTCCGAAAGCTGTTCTTCGTGGAATGCCACTTGGCACCAATTTAAACATTTCATCGTTGAAAAATTATGTTTTCACCTAGAAGATTCATGCGATTGCTGGGTTGTTCATCTCTTTCAATAAAATGATTTTGAAAAACTCAATGGTTTCGTCGACGCAATACAATATAACGACGTGACGGAACAAAAGCAATTCGTTTCCAACGTTTTCTTTGCGCGCATTTCTTTGACCTGGTCCACAAAGAGTTGCCTTTGTGCCCGATGCGTTCATGCGTTAAGAAAAGAAAAAAGCAGAGCTGCTGAACAGAAAATTATTTTTCCATGTTCCTTGCCAGTGATAATGGTGTACAGGTTTATTGTGCCGGCTTTGTTTAAAGGTTTCCTTAAATTCTGATCCCAACAGTAGAGCTGGCCTGTGATACTCGCGCATACATTTTTTTACCAAACAACAGGACTTTAAGAATGTTTACGGCTTTCTGACCATAAAGCTCGAACTACTCAAACGATTAGGTAGTTTAAGACGTGACATGGAAGGTGGTGGTTTGATTTGCGGTTTGAAGGTTTCGTCTGAAATTGGATAGTTCCATACTCGGAACCAAAATCTTCCAATCGCACCAAATTCGTAAAGACGATACCTCTTAGAACGGTGGTTCATAGTTATTAACCAATTTTTTTTTGGGTCGGAAAGCAAGGAAATCGCTATGCGGACGACGTGGTTCCTCTCTGTAATAAGTAAAATCACGGAGAAAGATATGGCATAGACTGCGGCCCTAACTAAAATCTAAAGAAAGCCGAACAAATGCAGGCCAAGATACCGCCACATCAACTTTCACAGCTTAACAACTACACTTTACTTAGCCCCGAAGCCTAGATTGAAGTCAAACATATAAAACCGGTTTAGAAAAACTAGCATAGCTTTTGCATGTCTACAGCAACATTTCAGGTAAACCTAAAGAAAGAATCAAGGTTACTGGTAACCTAGACTGTATGATTTTGACAGAGCTTTATTACGCCTTTTAAATTCCGCTTCTCGAAAGATATGGAGAGCCGATACACTAATTTCAGATTACTAACTCCTGATTTATACAGATGGCTCCAAGATAGCATAGAATGAGGGGTCTGCTCGACCCAAATTAAAATGTCCAGCTCGTCCCGCATACTGGTTCGCTCAAGCCAAAGTGCTAGCGATAAGGGCGGCGTTCAAAACACTCTATACAATCTGCCTGTCGTGGCTATCTGCAGTGGCAGTCAAGCCACGATCCAAATCGTATCTTCAACAATCACTTTCCCCAGACTCATGAAAAGAAATGAAACGAGCTAGCAGCAGCAAAATAAGGATTATCGTCTGGGTTCAGTAATATACAATATTATAGAGGGCTACGAGGGCTGTCTTCCGTGCAGGGACGGGTTAAGAATATCCCTGCAGCGGTACCTCTCGCTTGTCGTAAAAGGCGACTAAAACAAAGGTAAACAAAAATCACATCTAGGCAATTTAGAAAACACCAAGGTGAGCCTAGGGACACATATACCACCATTAAACTGCCCCACAAGTGTACATGCATGCAAATCAGTGGGTTGACACGACTGGAGATCACCGGTGTTGTAAGAGTAAGATCAAACAAAAAAATCTGGAGCATGCCCGTGTCACAAAAAAAAAAAAAAAGCAGGCCGAAAAACAATTGGTGCAAACAAATACAAAAACACCAGCATTTGATTGGCCATGAAGTAATCCCAAACCGGGAAGCCTGCCGCTACTTTCTGAGGTCAAACCGGCGGACCCCACAAGCGGACCAGTAGGAATGCAGTTAAGTGGGAAGGTTATGGTCCTACACTTCTGACCATAACAACGCCGGAAAAAGGAAAAGAAGAAGAAGATAGAGGGCTACGAAAAATCTGACGAGGTAGCCAGTGTTGATGTCATCAGGTCAAAATCGATCGGGTGCGTAAATCCTGGCCCATCTATAGGTAGTCACGCTGCTAGACTTGGTTCAATAGCTACTGCCGCAACACCCAAACACAGGAAATTTCCAGCACTTTTCTTTGTAAATTATAGGCATTTTCAACACACAAATTCCGCGCTGGCCAATATAATCAACTTTCAACTCAAGACTGGATTTGAACACCCAAAAATGTTTACTCTTTGATTAGCTAACCACTTTCCCCCACCTGTTATCTGTGGTGGGAGTAAGTTTTGGAGCATTCTGGTCAAGTGTGAACGTTTTTTTGAGAAATATCAGAGTGTTCAAAAAGTAAAGGGAATTTTGCAATTGCGCAGACAATTTTTTCGTTGTTACGTTGGTAATCACCACGATAAAGTATCAATTTAAATGTCGCGTTGGCGTATAAATAGCTTGATACATGTAACAAACGTTCATAACTTCGAAGCAGCAAGTATAACTGAAGAGTCGCAATTATCGAAATTTGGCGCGGTGGGAACTCGGCAATAGAAATCATTCGATCTTCAGGGTATTCAAGATCGACTGTGTACGCTGTCGCGAAGATCTGGAATTCTAGCTTGGCTCCCGGCGAGCCGATCCCATCTTGTTTAAAGATAATAATGCAAAGCATTGAACATGACTTGTATCTAAGAAAGCTGTCAGAGGAACAACGATTTGACGAAGCTACCAGAGCATCTGACCGAATCTATTAAACATAAAATATTGGTCATTGCTAAAGTTTGTAAAAAGCCTTGTCTATATAACGCGTCTAGTGGCATATTTTATGGATTGTACCAGTGGATAGGTCGTAGTATCAATAGCCATATTATCAACAGATAAGCTCAGTCGATTCGGGTGTAAAAAAAAGTTGTGCGCTCAGCAGGTAATGCTATTGGAAAGTGCGAAAATATTTTTATATTGTGATCAGATTGAAAGGTGACTTTCCAACTTAAACTTGACGTAGTTTTTACAATTCTACGTTTCCACCATAGATCCCCTTTAAGATCTTGTTTTCACAGATCCGAAGTCTATTTTCCTCCTTCTTAGTCAGAGACGAAGTTTCACATCCGTAAAGTATCACTGGAACTATTTTACTATGATTTTATAAATACGGATTTTGACATTGCAGGGCCAAAATTTTGTTTTGTAGTTCCTTGATCGCGAAGAAGCACGGGTTGCCCATATTTGCCTTTTATTTATTTCGATCTTTATGTCGTTTTTGGCAGTCAGTAGGGTTCCCAGATATTTGAAATCATCCACTTTCTCAAAACGTTTATCGAGTATACTCAGTTGCGAGGCTTAGATCGATCCAAGTCAGCCAGTCATCATAAAGGTAGGGTAGGGTAAGGTGAAAAGTCTACGGCCCGTTTTAGAGATGACGTTTCAATCGACAAAAATCTATATTTCCTGTCTGGCCCATTAGTTCATATAACAATTTTCAGCTTGTTCTCTCAAGTAGTTTATTAACACAGTTCTTTGCGGTAGACGTCTTGCGTACTCGTCGCTAGAATGGATAAACTTATGTACGTACGATAAAAAAAATCTTCGTTTTGGATGGATGAATCCCTAAGGAAATTCATCCGAAGTTGACAAAATTTTACAGGGACTCTGCTCATTCGATGTCACCCTATTAAAAAGTGGCCAGCATAAAAATAAGAAAGGATGCGAAACATCTTGCACGAAGAATTACGAGTAAAAAAGAACTGAGCAAGATGGGTTCCGCTTTAGCTGAATGCCGATCAAAAACAAATGCGTAAACGATTTCCGCAGTAATCTTAGAATCGATTCAATAAGGATTCCGCAGATTTTGTTCGGCGATATGTCACCTGTGATGAGACATGGGTCCACAACTACACGCCAAAACAACAGTCCAAACGGTAGGTAGAAGTGGTTTAGCACCAAAGAAAGCAAAGGCGATCGCAACTGCCGGAAAGATCATGACCGGCGAATTTTGAGATGCGAAAGGGATTCTGTCAATTAGTTACCTCGAAAAGGTAGCTGGATTGGCTAGCTGTGTGTTGGCGAAGAGAAAACTGCACCCTCAGACTTCCATCTGTTCACAAACTTGAAGAAGTTTTTTTTTGGGAAGCGCTTCGCATTCGAAGTTGAGAAGGACGTTTAGGAATATTGTCATAACTTTCCATACCCTCACTTCCCGGAAGGAATACTGATGTTTGAGAAATGCTGGATCAAGTGTGTTAAAGTCTAAGAGAGTGAGTTGAAGGGAAGAGAGATATACATAGTCATTTTTTAACTGAAAAATCCAGCCTTTCATTGTTAGGCCGAGAACTTTTCACCTTACAATAGTATTTGTTTCTCTAAGCCTAAGACTTTTTGCATTTCTCTCAACTGTTCCCTCACCATACCCAGCAGGTGCAGATCGTTAGCGTGATGTGATTCCATTAAGGGTTATTCCTCTCTTATTTTCCTGAAGGGAGATCTCGTTACGTATTCTAGCACCAAATAAAAAACAAGTGTTTCCAGATAAGGCATTTCACAGTCACTACTTCCAGGAATTTATAGACGCTGCCACCATTGAATCCAATTTCAATAAATCACATTGGTCACCATATAAAGTCAATATTTACTAATTTAAACATCGACTTGTCACGTGGCACTCAACGATTCTAGCGATTACTCAAGTCTTTTTTTAAGAAGTTGATAGTAGCCGAAGTAAATAAATATTGGCCTAAACTTCTTGATCGGTTGGTCATGTTGTCGACACGGGATATTTCAATCGTGGTCTTTTGAACTTACCGTGATTTTCTGGAATTAGCCAATGACTGCGGTGAGGCAAAACCTACAGTGATGGATAAAAAAATTAAATCAGTTTAACAAAGTACAAACAAAAACATAAAAATAAGTTTTAGACATCTGTACTTGGCTGCTTGGCCTTTATTTTTTATGATTTGGAATCAACAAGTTGCTGGCATGTCTCTAAAGAGACTAAATACCAAACCATTCGATATGACTGCCACAGTTCTTTTTTGTTGTTGGGGTTTATGGTCCTAAGCACGACTTTAACTTCCTCTCATGGTCCGATGGTTGAGCATGTCAATTCAACTCCATTAGCGACTCATGTGCTTTGTTATCGGGCCTACTTATATGCTTAGAAGCGATAATTTGTCTTGCTCAATGGTCTAACCTGTCTGGACGATCTAGATTTTTTTTTTGTTTGTTGTATAGGGTGTGCGCAGATTCAAGAGTTACACTGTTTGTCACACAACCTCGACGGGGTGCAGATGGTCTGTGTCGAAGATGTCCGTTCCCTACTCTCCGGGGGTGGTTGTCCTAGATAGGATTTAGAGAGATTCGACTGAATTTGCGTTGGTTGTAGTTCACAGTAACTCTTTTGTTTCCATGTCATGAAGCTGTTATATTGGAAATGTACACACAGAGTATGAATTTTGAAGTGATCTTATGTTGCGAGTGTTATGCTTTCGTGAACATTTTTTGATCATCTCTCATTCACAACTGATGTTGTACAATTTTTCCATCGGAATTGTTCTTGGCTATGGACAGACTTGAATTACAGACCTTCCGCTCATCAATCGATGATAATTACCAGTACACCACGACCATGGAAGATTGTATTCAATTAGCCGTCTCCTTTACGTTGATAGGATTTTCGCCGCCCTTTTTGACGCTAAGGAAATTTTTTGTTGGATTCAGATCCACCCCTCCTGCGTTATGTATTGCAGCATTAGGTGTACAAAGAGGATCCACCATTGTCTAATACATGGCGCTAGCAGTACATGCTGGTCAGAAATGTCAGATCAGAAACGTAGCAAACGAAAATTTGAGCGTGTATCAGCAAGATCACCACCTATACATTTATGAATTTTCGTCGGCGTCATGATTTTTTGTACGCGAAAATGCCGACTTCCAAGCCTATTAAGTGTCAGAGTTCAAAGTTTGGCTTCTCGTTGTCAAATCAAAAAGTCTATAACTGAGGTTCATGATCGCGCCTCATAATGAAAAAATAAGTGGTGATTTCGAAGGTGAAGACAAGAAGCGTTTTAAGCCAATGAAAAAATTTTAAGACCAACAAATGGAGGCATTAAGGGATCACAATCTGTGCCAAACGCAACTGGAACTTGCAGAACTATGAACCATGACACAGTAAGCCATTTTCCATCGTTTAAAAACATTGGGAAGGGTCCAAAAGCAAAAAAAGTCGACAAAGCACGACATTTTTATTTCCGCAACACAAGGAAGAGTTTTCGAGATCGTATTGTGACTAGCCATGAAGCGTTAGTCCACGCGAAATCATGGCTGACGACTGCCAAGCTAAACATCAACATAAAACATCAATGGACCGAAGGCTCATGCTGTGTTTTTTAGTGGGATCAGCGAGGCGTGGTATGCATATTATGAGTTGTTACAACCTGACGAAACCAACTCAGGACCTTGCTAACGAGCAAACCAGTGCACATGCGCTGAACATTAAAGGAAAAACGGCCACAACAGGTGCAAAGACACGGCGCAATGACTTTTCAGTTCGACAACGTTCAACTAATGTTGCTCAGGTCGTTAAAACCTACCTGAAGACACTGAAATAGGAAATCATATTCCCGACTGCCATTTGTTCCAATCGAAGCGGAAGGTTACTGAGAGATCGAACGGAGTTTGAATGTTACAAAACATTCGATTGGAGACATAGAGCAATACGAGGGTGGTCCGACAAGTACTTAGCATCACCGCCAGGTGGCGCCAGTGTCGCAAGAGCAACTTCATATCGTGTAGTACATCCTAGTAGACGGCTACTGTCGAAATTTCAGCCGGATCGAACTCGTAATTTTGTTTTGACCGCGTGTGAAAGCGGGAGTGTCCGCGGATTTTATAAAAATGGAAAAAGAGCAATATCGGTCGGTGATTCGATTCTTGTTTTTGGAAGGGAAATCGCGCAGCGAAATCAATGAGCGTTTGGATGCTGTGTACGGTGACTCTTCTTCGATGGCGACCATCAAAAATTGGTTTAACGAGTTTCAACGTGGTCGCACGTCGGTTTTTGATGAGCCACGTCCAGGTGCCCCAAAAACGGCTACCACGGGGGATAACGTGACAAAAATCCACGATCTCGTATTGGCAGACCGCCGATTGAAGGTGCGCGAGATAGCTGAGACAGTAGGCATTTTAAAACATCGCGTGGGTCATGTCCTGCATGAAATTTTGGGCATGAGAAAGCTGCCGAAGGAGTTTCTGCATCGTTTCGTGACAGTCGACGAAACATGGATCCACTGATACACACCAGAGACCAAGGAACAGTCGAAACAGTGGACTTCACCCGGCGAACGTGCTCCGAAGAAGGCGAAGACTGACCCATCAGATTTGGCTCCGTGTGACTTCTTTTTGTTTCCAAACTTGAAAAAGTCACTCGCCGGGCAGAAATTTCGGTCGAATGAGGAGGTCATCGCCGCCGCGGGGGCCTACTTTGCAGACCTCGAGAAAACGTATTTTTCAGACGGGTTAAAGAAGTTGGAGCATCGCTGGGTCAAGTGTATCGAGCTAAAATGAGACTATATTGAAAAATAAATCGCCATTTCTCCAAAATGTTGGTTTTTCTTTTGTAGGCTAAGTACTTATCGGACCACCCTCGTATGTGGGAAAAGCGCGCGCTTTTTCAATGGGTTGCCCGTCATCTATGCAAGGTAGACTGCAAGGTAGACGGTTCCCACCGCAATATCGAAGAAGAATATAATTTAGTAATTTGACACACACCAAACGCGTAATTGATCGGACGACATCACGAACTGCAAGCCAATCGTCTGCGGCATATCCCTTCTAATTACGAAACAACAAACGAGTGATATGAAAATGCAATTCGTGGAATCATCGAACACTTGTGCAAACGAGGCAAATACCTATTTTTTGATTTCCTTTTTTCACTTATCGATATTGTATCAGTCAGTTCTATTCGAGACTCAATAAACTACGGACGAGTTGTCCTCAAAGAATAAAAGTTGTTTTTTTAAGAAAGGGAAATTCGGAGTTTAAATTTCTTAATCTTAGCCACTATTCTTGTATTCTAAAGCCAAGCAGCTCTCTTGTGGTAATCTGGACGGCACAACCAATCTGCTATCGAAAGAAATTTCAGAGTTTACCTATAGGAACAGGCTGTTCTCCCTCAAGCTTGTGTAGAATTGAATGTTTTAACAACCTTGACTTCCGAATTCGAAATTGTATACTTAAACTGCCAATTCAACTTTCTATGAAAAGGAACCGTAGGACCACCCAAGACCGAAGGAAGTGCCCGGGGAATAAATCAAAATATTCTTTCAGTTCCCCCTTCCTGCGCACATGTACATATGTATGTCCATTTTAAGCCTTCCGGTTTCCACAGCATCACTGCCAGACATTTCTCACAATCGAAATTCAATCTTCCAAATGCACGAGTAATCCGGAATCCAAGGGTGCGTCTCATTAAAAGGAATTATACCACTCGCCCGTGTTACCACACCGCACATCCTTCTTTGAACCCCTGACTCACAATTCACATGAAGAAACAGGGGCGGAATGCATGTTCCATGAATGGATTATTCGTACCAAAAAACCCGAATCATTAATCTTTTAAAATTACCGACATCGGCGAGAGAGGACGGAACAGACCTGCACCGCATCCCTTTGTCGTGTGCGGCAATTAGAAGGGTTGAACAAACACTGGAACACTTGTGTGTGCATAATCGTTTATTTACGGTTCTGTTGTTAATTTATGCAGAAAACCGGTTCTAATCCCGGTCCGAGGGGGAGCATTACAAACCACTTCTTTACTCGTATAAGCCCAATCAAAGCAAGGACATGTAAAGAATGCGTGACGGGAGACAATGGTCGGAAGCGAATTGACATCATCTAGTTAATGATGGTGGTCTCGGAAACTGTCCCACTTGCTTCGCCTCAAGGTATAAATCTATAGCGTTAATGCGAATTGTAAAATTGGTTAAGAAAGTCGTATACGATGTTCCGGACGTGCTAATTAAATAAGGTAATCGTAAAAAACGTTAAAGCGTCGACCACTAAATGTGTTGTTCGTTAATTTGATTCGAAGCCGTCGAAATTTGTGTTCACTTTTTATAAATTGTATAATTGACGAGGTGAGGAAACGTTTGGCAGGCATGAAAGGTAATTAGCATGATTTATGCGAGCCGAGTCCGTTTGAGGGAACGCGAAGGTGAAGGTTTGTGTTTTATGGCTGCTTAATGATTGAAGATTATTGGGTCATATACAGCCATAGATGAGCCTGAGATTCAGCTAACGAAACGTAGCCCAGCAAACGAACGCTTTCCCTTCAGTGCTATACCTTTATGAAATTCGCGTCTTTTTTCATTTCTTACAAAGATTCATTTTAATGTCATACTCAGAGGCAGCGAGGACACAAATTCACAATAGGGAATTTTAAACAGCGTGAAAGCGTTTTGTTTAAGTGGAAAGTCACAAGTGGCTATCGTTGGACCCTGTTAGCAGCTAGATGTCAATAAACCTTTCGTGTCTTGGACCATAGGACAGAACAATAACATTGGTAGTGTTGCAATATGCCATAGTGATGGTAGAGAAAGAACTCCATCAGTGACAGAGCTGGAAAGTGAAAGCTCGAATTGAACGAAATTCTCGATGGAGCGGCAGGAAAATGAATGCTGCGCTGAAGCTCAAACTTAACCTCCTAAGACCTTAGAAAGGCAAAACCTTCTAGAATCGCACAAAATTAGGTTCGATAGGACAAGGGAGCTGTTGCCCTTGCACGGACGTGGTTAATTACCGAATATCGACTTTCGCAGTCGAGCAATTCGTGAACAAGCCAACGACCGTGTTTATTTAACGGAAAGGTTATACGAAATTTTAAACCTTCGACTGACCACCAGAAGTCAAGCGTCACCGTCTGGCATGGTTTGGACAATAATGACGTCCGGTTGATGTGGTCTTTGGACCGTGGCGTTAGAGTGAATTCAAGTATTTACCGCAAAAATGCTTTCGAAGGTGCTTTGAGACCAAACGATGATGACAGTGGACATTCCTACAAGAGTCCAGAAGCACACAAAGCCCTCGTCAAGAAAGAGTAGTTAAAAAAGTAGTTAATTCGAGCAGCAGTGCGCAAATGGTTCCGATTGCCACACGATACTCCAGGAGCTTACTTCAACATGACGACCGACAACTTCCTTCGAGGTCTTCGTTCCCTGCTTGATGCGTGGCAGACTCCAAGCACTGGGGAACTCTACTTCTCCTGCAGTGAGAGCCGCCTGCGAATCCTTCTGGGTCCAGAAACGGATTCTGTGGGCCGACTGAGCTCTTACCAAGTCCGAGGGTGTCTCTCACAACAACAACGGGGAAGCGAAAAAAGAATGGGCCCAATTCCTGTACAATATCGTTGATGGCCACGAACTTCGCGAAAGTAGAAAAACGAATTTCTCAAGCTCTTGGGTATACGGTGGCATGTACATTTCCGGATGGGACTATGTCCAACACCACCACGTCCGTATCAACTGCCTCCCCTCACGAATCAGAACATCTCGAGGCGTCCGACGAGCAGATGTCCTTTGTATGTCGTATCGGGTGTCAAGTCGCCGAGACTGCGACGCACATAATCCAAAACTGCTTCCGGACGTGACAAGGGATGGACAGTGGAGCATGGACCACGGTTTCTCATGCGACAGGGCCTTTGGAAACCCGACCTTGTTGTGGCTCGGAATGACAAAGTCTGCATCATAGACAGCCAGATAGTCGGCGGAGCAACATCATTAAATGAAGTCCACGAGAAGAAAAGGAAATACTATGCCGATAACAGAGATGTCACATCCATAATGGAGCAAAAATACCATGTCCAACCATTTGACACCCACTTCTCGACATGTACTCTCTCTTGGAGAGGAATCTGGGCCCCGAAATCCGCCGACTTCCTTTTGGCCTTTGAAACCACACAAATTGGCCCAGGTGGATGACGCAAACTGGGCAATGACCCAGACTCGGCATAGGATGAGCTGGTGAGAGCGAAATACTACTCAGGGATACTTGCGCCCTACCATCTCTTAAGGTAGCAAGTAATAGAGCCGACACTCGCTATGAAGCGAAGATACAACACTGAGGATATTTTAGTGGATAGTGGCTGAAAGGACACGTAACCCGAGAGCGCGAAGATCTTTAGATCCGGGTATGCGTAAATGAATTTTTTCCGCAGTAGAAAAAAAATACATTTTACAATATGGCTTGTTTAACAATCAGCGAGTTTGTTAAAATCTTGAAAACTTGCTATGAAAAGAATGATTCTGTTGTAGGTACGCTTCGCGCCTTATGAGTAGATTATGGTCGACATCATCTTCCTCCTAAGCGTACTATAGGCGAAATTGAAAAAAAAAAAGTCGGAAAAACTGGCTTTGTTACTGAAGTGTTTGTGTCCATCCATCACAGAAATGCACGCTCGGAACAAAATATATCTGCGATTAGTGAAAGTGTTGAAGAAGATCAAATTCTTTTGATTTCACGGCGACCACAGCATTTGGGTAAACGTTGGCTGACCCTAAATCGAAGACATGTGGTTTCAGTAAGACGGTGCCACATCTCACACAAAAACCGTTTTGGCTTTAATGCAAGAAAAATTTCTGGACGAGTTATATTTTGACCTTTGGCCATTAAAATCGTGTGATTTATCGCCGTCTGATTTCTTCTTGTAAAGCTTTACACACAATCCGCAAACTGTTGACGCTTTGAAAATGAATGTCATTGACCCGTATGTATCGAAAAGTCATCGCAATTTACCTTGCCAGAATCGAGCCCCGCATGAATTTCCATGGGAGACGTTTGAATGATTATATATTCGATTCATATGGCAACATCGAAGCAATATATTGAAATAAAAATTTTATCGAAATCTAAATCATAAGTGAGTTTTAATTAAATTTACTTTCGGAACGACAAATTGGATAATCCTGTACTTCAATGTGCCTTTTCACTTTCTGCCACTTAACATGTTCCCACTTTCCTTCCTACGCAAACTGTCTCCAACAACACTCAGTTATCGTCAAGTCCTCTCGTAAACTGTGACGTGCCTCAAGGGTCTATTCTGAGTCCACTTCTTTTCTGTTTATTCATTATGACACTCCATTAATATTATAATAAGTTTCGCATCTACGTTGATGACATGCAAATATGCTAT
This sequence comes from Merodon equestris, assembly GCA_958301585.1. NCBI lineage: Eukaryota > Metazoa > Arthropoda > Insecta > Diptera > Syrphidae > Merodon > Merodon equestris. The sequence continues at coordinate 31,182,838 of OY284413.1, forward strand.
GGCTTTTTCAAAGAACTTACCAGAAATGATCTTCAAAATTAACGATTGCTAAGTAGTCTTCCACCAGTTGTACTTATATTCCAACTAAAACCAAAGCAACTTTCCTCCAATGATATTAATGGTGTTTACGTGAAACTGGTACCCAGAATTAGAAACCTTTGCCTTTCATAGTATCCTATCATTAAACGACTACACTAACGTTATAGTATCCCGAATGCTAGTGGCAGATAAGGCCCTTAGAAAACCTCTTATTGCCTACGGCTATGAAGTTTTTACGAAAACGGACATGTAGTACATACATTCTCCATCTTTGCTTAGCCAAAGCCATGAGAATCAAAACGTTTTAAGGCCATGGGGATGATCCAAAAGCAAGGAAGCTGGGTCTCATACGATTTTAATAATAAACTCGTGCTTAAGGGTTTATCAATACCCTTAAACGATCATTCTCAGGACACACACGGGCCGAAAGCATAGGATCAGCTAGGGGATTGTAATGTGTCAGAAATATTGGGCGGGGAAGAACATTTAATATTCGAGTAGGTTAGCTAAATACGAGTCTTTAAAATGTACGTCCGAAGGCTTAAGGGTAAATTGATGGGCATGGCTTCTAAACGAGTGTTGCGGTTGAGTTCTTGAAAGGGAGGAATACCAATGGCCAGCTCGCTTGAGCATTGTTTATTGAAAGAGCCAAGAAACATGAGCAAACACTGTGTTGATGTCCAAGCAAGTCAAGTAAAAACTATTGTATAAAACTAAGGGACATCGAAAGGCGTTTTTTTTACCTATGAAAAGCTGCTTCAACGACAGAACAGAAAAAGATTTTTTTTGCGACAATCTAAAATGCCGAAAGTTATGGGCTAAGCCCGGTTAATCGTCAACATCAACGGCGAAGCTAAATATCCACAGACCCAAGCTCATGCTCTGTGTTTGGTGACTTCAAAATTGATTTACTACAATCAACTGTCTGAGCCTTGAATGGAAGGCAAAACGGCCGGAATACTCCGAAAGACGAAGAAAGAAAGAAGTAAGTCCTACCTAGTCCTTCTGCAGGCATTGTTCGTTTTGATTATCACTTGTGTTGACCGAAATTTCATGGCCTGCCGAGCTTCTATGAGGATTGCAAAAAATGGGTTGCCCGTCAGATAACTAGATAAAAGCAGTAGCCAGTGATGGGCCTTAAAAAAATTAGTTATCCGAAACCATTTTTTTTTTTTATATAGGTTATGAATTAATTCGAGCTTTGTCATGAGGCAGTACGACCCCTTCTCTATTGATCATTTTAGACCACATATCGAGTGTTTCCTGGTACATGTCTCCCAGTGAGTCTTGGTTGATAATACCAGCAAAATATCATCTGACAATCGCTTATATCTTTCTTGGTCGAAGGCTCGGCTTTGGCGATTACGAGGACTGATCAAAAAGTAATGAAAATGTAAATATAACTCAGTGATTATAGTTTAAAAAATTACTTATTTTTCTGCATAGTCTCTTAACAAGTCAATACATTTAGTCCATCTTTTTTCTAAACCCCAGATTCCCTTAGAAAAAGTCTTCGTCTTGACCCTCCCAAAAAACCTCAACAGTGGCCACAACTATCGTCTTAAAATTTCTTGCTTCGGATGTGTTCCTTGAGCCGAGGAAAGGGGTAGAAGTCATCGGGAGATTGATCTAGCGCGGGTGTTCGAGCTCTTCGAATCCCCTTTCTTGAATGGCAGCCATCACAACTGTGATGAGTTGCTTGGTGCAATAGCAGCTCGCAGTTTGCCTCGTCTTCTTTCTTTAATGACCTCCCATAATCTTCTTATTTGGGCTGCGTAGTAAAATTCCGAAGTAGTGGCTTACTTTTCCAAATATTCTATCAATGAAGGAGGAGGAGGCTCATTGCCAAGTCATCGATTGATTCGAGGATCAAAATGCTGGATCCAGGTCTCATCCATTGTTACGAAACGTACCAAAAACACTTCCTGATCTGCTTGGAGCTTCCCAAAGTTCTCCCTCGAAATCTAAACTCGTTATTTCTTTTGCTCGTCGGTTAACATCCTCGGTACCCAGCGCGCAGAGACCTTTTTCTTTGGACGCTGCCACATGAGATCTTTGTGACCTCAGCTCATTTTCGACTTTTTTCAAGTTATCTTCAGTGAGGGACGAGGATGGGGGTACTTCGCGATGTTCTGCCCAACTACAACTCCTTGGCCCAGGGTGGTACTACAAGTATATGGAGGAGCAGAGTCCCTCAATGTTTTCAAATGAATGTATCTCCTGGGAGTCGTGGTCTATTTATATGATTTTTTAGGGCTAACCTACTGGGTATAGAGGGAGCAAAAAACGGATTCTTATACTGACTTAAATAACAGACTGGAAATAACCGATTATCATTACTTTTGGATCAACCCTCGTATTTCGATTTCGTAGACAATCGACTTTCCTTCACATGCCATTAGCCTGTGTAGAAACAGATATTTTTTATGTCGGGAAAGCAGAAAAGTGCAATCCCCCAGCCGACGCATCATGTTATGTTCAGTCAGCTCGTGACGAACCTAGTTGTCGGGTTTTCCAAGGGCCTGACGCCCAATTTCACTACAATGTCTCTTACAGTTTAGAGATAATCAGACCCCAGCACAGCTCGCAACTCCTCGTTATCGATGGCTAGTGCAGCGAGAATATAATAGTGGTCGAGTGGATTTACAATCCGCAAATTACCAAAACCCTGATAAACACCAAAATACCAAGACCGCGCCCTACCGCGATTTCTGGTTTAAATATTGCTCTGCAACCTATACGTCTGACGAAGATTCTACCTTGACCATAACATTTATTCCATCCTCGTGTAATTGCCAACAGAGTCCCGACCTGAATTGACCTTCCACCACTAATCCTTCCATTCAACAATAGTTCTAGCTTACATCATCGATGTCCAACCCAGTACTTAAGCAGTCACACCTGCCACTTTCGAGTCATTTGACAATGTCCACTATCGCCATACACAACGACCCTCGCGGGGGTCGTTGTATTAAAACAATAGCAAAATATTTACATTTCCCATATACAATAACCGTGAATACCTGTTTGACATCAAGTTACTCGCTCGATCGATTCAAATGACCTAAAACGGTAGTCAGAGCTTCGTGGCTTCTTCAAGGTCAGCTTGTTTTATTTTCAGTTAATTTTTCCTTTATTTTCATCAAAAGCAGTCGCTTCTGGTCGGATTTGGAGCGGTAATTCATTTTAAAGATGATGTATTGCTCGCAAAGTAATTGGTAATGCCAGTGGGTAATTAAACCGCCGCGCCGTTCCATGTTAAGGCACAATCAGATCTGTTTGATGAAGTCATTTTGAAATGTTTCTCTACAGAATAACTTGGACGTAATGGGTAATGTTGAAAATTATTTTATTTATTGCCCACATACCCATGCCTATATAGACAAATGAGGCGTCTACTCGGAAAGTAGAAGATGTGGTACGAAGGCAGTGTTTTCTAAATCTAACTAATAGTAGAATTAAAAACTAATTTCATTTGCGTGAAAAAGACTTAATTTTAACACTAATAAAATCTGGATTATAGTGTGAAGGGGCTCAACAAAATTGTGACCAAACAAACTCAACAACTCGGTACCATCCTACTGGTTGTTTAGCTCAAATATAAAGAGTGATTTTTTAGCTGTTTGATTTTTTAGTGTTGTATACTTGACCTCTTACGTATGATTCGTGACATGTATTAAAGTCAATCATGCTCAGTTAGGATTGCCATTTTATCATGAAAAGACTGACACCCGAGCAAGGTTTACAAATTATTGAATTTTATTATTAAAATTCTTGCTCTTGAAAAATGTTTACACATTTCGACCACTTTCCGGTCGTCATTATAAAAATAAGATTTTACGCAAAGTTTTTGGTCTAAAACCTTCCAAAAACTAGCTCGTGTAAAAAATTAAGCCAAACGAAGTGCCACAGCGTCGATTTGTCAGTGAGTGGGTTTTAGAAAAGCTGGAGGAAGATCCGCTTTTTTATTGAAAATCGTCGTCAACGACCTAGATCATTTCTGGTTGTGGTGTGGATTTTATGACGGAGTTGTGATTGGACCGTGTGTTTTAGTCGACAAAAATGATCGCCATGTTACGGTCAATGGAGTTTGCTATAGTGGAAGACTATTTTTGGCCAGAATTGCATGTACTTGACATCAGTGGTGACAACAAGATGGTATGAAATGTTTGTGTTCTTAGGCGTTTGCAGATTCAGAATCTATCGCTGGGTCATGTAGAGTGAAGGGACATCCGAAAGCGCGGAGAATCTTAGATTCCAACCTCGAAGGAGAACACAGCAGAGAACGACCGCACAAGGTAACACAAAATGGTGGAAAATGATATGACACTCTGAAGTAGCACAGAATATATATGTATGTGAAATGGTTGTGGGTAATGTGGCTCAAAGGTATCGTCTGACACCTATGATATAGGGTTCGGAATCCGAAGCAGCTTAGTGATTGAGAGAAGCTTCGAATCTGGTTCTGGTAATAGTAACAATGTGAAAAGCTTAAGCTTATGGATGTGGTAAGCCCGTTTTGGCAATGACACCAAAGACAGTTGGTCTGTCCTAGCACTTGATGGCTAGATAGATCGTACAATTTGGATGACAGTTTACGAAATAGGACGGAATATTAGGACCCAACATGAAACCATAAATCTCGTCGTGGTCAACATTTGCACGAAGTATCTTATATAAATTAATGGCAAGCTTTGATTCATCAACTCAAACATAAATTTTATAATCTTTTGCTATTTTCCTGTGTAATTTTGACAATTAAAACCCAAACGACTAAAAAACCTCGTATTATTTGGGCAAGGAAGTAGGCTTTTGGCCACCTAGATCGTACGGCTTCAACAGAGCTCTTCTACTCTGGCCTTTGGCTTTGTTTCCCACAGACTACATTACTCCCAAGGTGTACGAAGCAAGTTCTTACCATCCAGAGAGAATAGACATTCCCCATTCCAACTTGAACTACCATCTTCTGATTTACACTGATAACTCCAAGATGATGTACGGCGTAAGATCAGGTGTTGCCTCAACTCTACTGAATATTTCCGATTCGTACTGTCTCTTCGTTTACTCGAGCACCTTTAAAGCCTTAAAGCTGAAAGTTAGGGTGGAAGTTGTCGTTAAATTAAAACATTTTTCTGTGAAAGCTATATTGGTTAATGAAGCTCGGTTTCTAACAGCTGCGAATGATAACCTGAGTTGCTAGCAATTATTCAAAGGCCAATATTATCGATGACGTCTTAAAAGAATAAGTAAGTCAATGGCCTCAATGGTCCTGAATTCACTCTGGATTATTAGCAGAGACTTAACTTTTCATAAAAAAAAAATTTACAGAAAGATGGCAAATAGCATGACTTCTGAGGCCAATCAACTTCTCCACTGACCGAAATTATGCAATCTTCAACTTTCGTTCGAGATAAATTAGTTGTTTGAAGGATTGTGTGAGTGGTAACGTCATTTTGTTAACGCCAGATATTGTCCAGACCCAATTCATTCATTCTCGTACAACTAGTCGGCTAACATGTTGCGATTGCGCACTCTAACGCTGTTCACCGTAATTGCCTCTCCAGCCCCGACCAATGAGTAGCTTTTAGTCTCCTTGCAAAGTTGGGGTAGGAAAGACTTATGCAAAGGCTTTCCTGTCTATCCGTCCGTACGTCAAATCAAACTTGCCGAATAACTATGAGTCTAAAACGTGGCTGTGTTAAAAAGTATATGATTCTGAGGTCATAGCGAATAGGGTTTTAGAACCCTAGCCACTGTGGTTCCTGAGATCGAGGTAAAAGTTTGTAAAATTAAAAGTAGAAGACCTGGAATTGTAGCTTGGCTCCCGGCGAGCTGATCCCATCTTGTTTTGGAATGTATTGGATTTCGTCTGGGGTTCCCCGGGCCCCAGAAATGATTATTTTGTTTACACCCAACCATCAAAGTTGTGATTCATCATCAATTAGATGACAAATTGCCTTGACAAGCCAGCATCCATTTAACGAATCGGCGATGTTGTAGATGGTCTAAAGGCTTCAATTGTTCTGTAATTTGGAATTGTAAAGTTTCTATTATTGACTTGGGAATCGAATTTTGTTGGTGTCAAACACTTTCGCTCAGAGTGATGATCTTTTGGATAGTACATGCAGTGGAGGCATGTTGATATGAGGTTTAACTCGATATAGGACCAGTTTCTTCAAAAAGCTTCATTATTGCATGAACTCCAGACTCACTAGGGCGATTATACTGATCGAAAAATGCAGGAGCTTTACAGATCCCAATTTTCGTAATCGAGTGGGATAGTAAAAATGCGTTGTTGTGTGGTAAGCGTCTCCATAACTAAAAAGACATTACTTGACAACTGTCTAAAATATCAGTCGTATTGAATTCAGTAGGGCCAACATCCACATCATCTGCTGGCTCACCCTTTTAGATCCTGTCAGATAAGCTGGCTAGCAAACCCCTTAGAAGGGAAAAAGAAAGCCAATTGAATTCGTGAGTCTCTCCTATTTCGAACTACCTCAATTCTCAGAATTTACAACACTTTTTAACGTCAGCTAAGAGCAGCCAAATCAATCCTCCTCCTAAACAGACGCCTTCTGATTTTGCCAGAATCGTGGCAATCAGCACCATCGAAAACACTTCCTCCCTGGCTCATAGGTTGGTGTATTGGCTTCTGACGCCACAACAGTCTAGTCAACCAAGTCACATTTCACCTGTAGTAACCTTGTTCCAAAAAAGCTTTTTGAAATTTGCTGCTCAGAGACGGAAATAGACTGAAGGTTCCTTTCACCTATGGGAAGAAATGAATCAGACACATCATTCATAGGTAATTGAGAGAAGCTCCCTAATTCGCCACGGGCTGTAACGCCTATTATAACAAACGGAAGTCGGTGCAGGTAATCGTACCTGACACAATCAGGTTTGTACTTTTACTTGCATAACTACACCCCATTACTCAATGATTGACGATTAATCACGGTAAAAAGTTTTTGAAATCTTGAGTGTAATGCATTATAATTTGGAAGGTAGTGCTATCATCTGAGCTTCCACGAGTATAACTCCCAATACTACAGCTGGGGATGATCATAACCATAGTGGATCTACAGCTGCGAACACAAAAATAGTAGCACCACATATAATTGTTTTTAAATGTTGTTCGTGTTCGTATCTGAATTCAACCATCGAAATAAATGCCTTCAGAGCAAATTCACACATTGTACATACGATAATGCAAGGGATGAACAAGATCATCTGTCAAAGAAAAAGCTAACGGTAATATTTACCCTTATAGTGGTTTTTCATCGCGAACAATAAAATAGTAGCGCTCCCATCATTTCTGTTTTATTAGAAAAAGAAAAAGGTTGTGAAGTCAAATTAGGCAAAATAGAAATAGTAGTGAGTTATTTAATGTATTAAGAATAAGATTTGCTCATTTGTTTTTTTTTAAATCACAACAGTGGGCCGCGGCAAGCACTGTAGCGCTGAAGAAAGAAAAATCATTCTTCAAATGCGTAATGAGGGCAAGTCGTATAGAGAAATTCAACGCATTCTATCATGCTCAGCTCCGAAGATATTCAATGCGATAAAGTACCAAGAAAAACCGGAGAAAAGAGGACAAAAAAGAAAAACTACACCGCAAGAAGATCGTAGCATCGTTATCGCAAGCAAAAGGGACCCTTCCAAGACAGCCGTGCAGATAAGAAGCGAGACGAACCTTTCCGTAAGTGTAATGACCATACGTAGACGACTACTAGAAGCTGATTTATCTGCACGTAGTCCGCGAAAAAAGCCACTTTTATCAAAAAAACACATAGCAAAACGGCTTGCGTTTGCAAGAAAATATGCTGATTGGCCAGCTTCCAAATGGCGAAATGTTTTGTGGACTGATGAGTCCAAAATTGTTCTTTTTGGTGGAAGTGGTTCTCGTCAGTATGTCAGACGTCCTCCCAAGACCGAATTGGAGCCCAGGTATACTATAAAAACCATTAAACATGGAGGTTCCAAAATCATGATATGGGGCTGCTTTTCGTATCACGGTGTCGGCCCAATCCACCGAATTGATGGGACAATGGACCAACATGTTTATGTGGGTATCCTTCAAAACATAATGCTGCCATATGCGGAGTGGGAAATGCCGTTAAAATGGGTCCTACAGCAGGATAACGACCCAAAACATACTAGCAGGCGAGCGAAGGAGTGGTTCCGCGATAATGGGATTCAAGTTATGGAATGGCCAGCCCAATCTCCTGACTTAAATCCCATTGAAAATCTCTGGGTCGATATCAAAAAAGCTGTATATAACAATAAGCCCATGAACAACGACCAATTATGGGAAGTTGTACGACATGCATGGTACGGCATATCACATGACCGCTGTAAGCGCCTTGTTGACTCTATGCCAAGAAGATGCAAGGCGGTTATAGATAATAAATGTAGCTCAACAAAATATTGAGAAAACAAATCATTTTCAAACCTCAATTACCTTAATAATAACGAAAATTTCACGATAATTGAATGCGCTACTATTTTTATGTTAACAGTCAAAACTTAGTTTTTTTTTTTATTTCTGTAAATATTGCTTTTATTATTAAAATGTGTGCGAATTCTGATGTATTTTTAAGTAAATATTAAGAAAAAAATATGAAACCTGGAAAAAATTTCGTTGTTTTCAGTTAACTCTATTTTGTTCATATATTTTTGCCCGCTACTATTTTTGTGTTCGCAGCTGTATATCTATATGATCTATATGACTGTTAAAGCAAATTTTGGATTGGTCTCAAGTGAACTATTTATTCAAAATAATCCCCTTCCGAGTCAATCCAAATTTGAAAGCGATCATACAACTTATCGAAGCATGTCGAGGAACGAAATAGCCTCGAAGCCCCTTTTGGATGGCAGGAATCGTACCGTAGGTGTTCCCCTTCAACGATGCTTTGATGAAAATGAATATGGCTGGTGGTCGAGCGTTGTGATGCTTTTTTGCCAAAAACTCGCGTATAATTAGAGCTTTGTTCAACTAATATTAAGCATTGACATCCTGCCCTTGTATGACAAATTCCTTACAGATAATGCTCTTGGAATCGAAGAAAACGGTGAACCTCGTCTTGATTCGACTCTTCTGCATCTGGACTATCTTCTTTTTCGGTTCCTCTGGTGAGTTATCTGTTGCGAGCTGCCTTCTGTTGAGTGGCCCTTACTGAAAGCACCACGTTTTATCGCCAGTAACGATAGATGACATGAATACAGGGTCTCACCCTCATGTCTTTTTGTTCCTCTATGGTAGAATGTGGAGCGATGGAGCACACTCTTAGGAATGCCAATCATTTTCTCAATAAGTCTGACGGAATCACAACGATGAACGGCCAGAACGATGCAGAATTTTTCCGCCTTTCTCAATGTTTTCTTCATTTTTCGAGGTTCTCGGCTTCGATGTTCGTTCGTCGTCTTCAAGGTTTTCATGACTATCATGAAATCTAGCAAACCAGCGGTTTATTCGTACGCGCCATAGACACTGCTCATCGTAAGCGTTTTTCATCGATTCGAATGTTTCTTGAGCAGTTTTACCCGGCTTAAAGTAAAACTTGATATACGCTCTTTGCTCTAAAGCGGTTTTCCCAACAGACAGACACATTGGTCATTTGGTTATAATGTCATAACTATTGACGGAATAATGAAAACTTTACGAAATTCGGTATGAAGAAAGATGAAAGATGTGTCTACAAAGTTCCACCAGTTTCATCGGAAATGGAACAGACTATAAATTCGTAGGTTGACATATAAAAGCCGCCACAATAGGCAAATTTATATGATTTTTTGGATGTATCAACCTTCAAACAATTTTATAACAATCTGGCACTTAGTCTACAAATTACAATGGAGTTACTGACACTACTTTTGTAATTTTTTAGATCAGTGCAAAAATCCGAATTTCGTGCTTTGATAAAATTCTGTTTTTAAATGGAGAAACATACCGTCCCTGATTCTGAAAGTTCTGGTCGCCCAAAACGACAGCTACTCTAAAAAAAAGACAAAAAATGTTCCATGAGATACCTGATACTTTAAGGATATCAGAAGGCAGTGTATACGAAAAGAAAATGGCTTTCCAAGTGCAAGTTGGTCAAAGTGCTCTTCTACTAATAGAGAGGAAAAAGCTCACCGTGAAAAGGTATATATAGGGTCCGCCAAATAACTTTTTTTTTTTGAAAATGCTATAAAAAAAACTACTGAATATTTTCTCAAATTTCTTTTTTTATTTGAAAGTACAATCCTTCCGGTTAATAATGGAAAATAATTTCATTCAAATGGCTGCCTCGGCTGGCCATGCAGTAGCCTACACGATCGGTCCAATTTTTAAGCACATTATCGATTGTGTGCAGCTGTATTTCACCAATGGCTACACGAATATTGTCCTTTAAAGCGTCAATTGTCTCTGGCTTGTCGGCGTAACACTTATCTTTGACGGCACCCCACAAATAATAGTCCAACGGTGTCAAATCGGCTGATAATGCGATCTTCAAAAACAGGGCGCAAAACATCGAGTGTAGCTTCGGCTGTGTGGCACGTAGCGCCGTCCTGTTGAAACCAAATGTTGCCAATATCCTCCTCTTCAATTTTTGTGAACAAAAATTCGTTCAACATGGCCCGATAACGATCGCCATTGACTGTAACGGCCACTCCTTGCTCATTTTCGAAGAAAAATGGCCCAATTATGCCTCTGGACCAAAATCCGCACCAAACAGTGGCTCGTTTTGGGTGCTTTTCAATGTATGCGTGCGGGTTTTCTGTGCCCCAAATGCGACAATTTTGCTTGTTTACATACCCGCCAAGATCAAAATGAGCTTCATCTGAAAAGATGATTTTTTTGGCAAAATCGGCATCTTCTGTAAGTCGATCGCAGGCCCACTTAGCGAAGCGTTATTCAAGCGTATACACAACCATATTCGTTCAGCGGAAGGATAAAACTAATTATCTGTCAAATCAGACATGAGCTAAGTGTTACCATTCACGAAATAAGCACTACTTGAAAAAAAAAACGTTAGATGGCGGACCCTTTAGATGTTGCAAAGGTATCGCGAAGAAAAGTGCGCCGAATTCAAAGCGAAAAGCATGGAAGGCCTCTATCAGGAGTTGGAAGAAATATCGTCTTCCGCGTCTGACAGGAACCAGGCTACCCAGGAGCTTCGACAAAGCAATTTGAACAAAGGAGCAAATATCTTTAATATAGCCGCCCAGAGAAGAAGAAATGCTCAGGAGATTCGTTTCCCAAAGTTTATTAACAATGTTGAAGGCCAACTCCTTGTGGAAGACGAACAAATTCTCCACAGATGGCGACAGTATTGCGAGGAACTTCTGAACGAACAGTTTCCCCGAGTGTACTTTCCAAGAGCCGCCCCGAATCATGCCGAAACATCACAGTCGAAGAAGTTCGGTACGCGGTAAACTCCAAGAAAAGAAAAGCTGTTGGGTCGGACGGGATACCCTCTGAGTTCTGGAAAAAGATGGAAGACATCGGGTCTATATGGCTCATGGTTCTTATCTTCAAACTTATTAGAGGCGACACTATGCCTAATCAATGGAGGGAAAGCTATCTTCTTCCTTTGCACAAAGGAAAGGGTGATACGCCAAATTGTGATAACTACCGTTCTGTCAAGCTGATGTCGCACACCATGAAGATCGTTGAACGGGTATTAGATAGCCGACTGCGGAAAATAATACGACTATCTGATGACCAGTGCGGGTTTGTCTCGGGTAAATCAACGACAGATGCAATCCAAAGTATAAGGGTCATGATGGAAAAGCATCGTGATTCTTCAAAGGACTTGCATATGGTGTTGGTTGATTTCGAGAAGGCCTTTGACCGGCAACCAAGAGATCTTTTATGGGTAGCGCTAAGACAAAAAGGAGTTCCAGAAACCTACGTGCGAGTGATCATGGACATGTACAAGAGAGCAACGACAAGAGTAAGATGCACCGCAGGAGTCACCGAAGAGTTCGCAATCAAAGTCGGTGTACACCAAGGGAGCGTCCTTAGCAAACTGCTCTTTATAGCAGTTCTTGATTGCTTGCTTGAAGGAAAAGTGACGGACCCCAATGTTCACCAGCTATTCTTTGCTGACGATGGAGCCATTATAAGTGATGATCAGGCGTCCCTACAACGAGCACTTGATGTGTGGGTGGACATTTTCGAGGGACCGGGTATCGTATTAGTTCAAAGAAGACAGAGTATCTGTGCTGCCCGTTCTCTGACCCTCATCAGCCTATTCCAGACATTTACTTGAATGGAAGAGTGCTTCCCAAGTGTGAAATGTTTAAATATCTGGGATCTATGATTAATAAAGAAACAAATTGTGTTGACGACATCAATCATTGCGTAAACGTAGGGTGGATGAAGTGGCGGGAAAACTCCGCCATCTTCTGTGATCGAAAAATGCACCCTAAGCTGAAAGGAAGGCTCTACACTTCAGTACGTCCGGCGCTCACATACGGTTCACAATGCTGGACAATGCACAAAAAGTATGAGAGCAAATTAACGGCAACTGAGATGAAGATGCTTCGCATGACAGCGGGAGTAACAAAGCGTGACAGAATTAGAAGTTCAAAGATCCGAGGAAGCCTCCACGTAAAAGAAACCATCACAAGAAAGATAGAGCGCGACCGCCTCAGTTGGTATTGCCATGTTCAAAGGAGAGATCCTTTGAACCCCGTCCAAAAGGCGTTATCAATCAACGTTCCAAAAAATTGGTCCAAACAAATGCAAAAACACCAGCATTTGATTGGCCCCAGCGATGAAGTAATCCCAAACCGGGAAGCCTGCCGCTACTCTCTGAGGTCAAACCGGTGGACCCCACAAGCGGACCAGTAGGAAAGCAGTTAAGTGGGAAGGTTATGGTCCTACACTTCTGACCATAACGACGCCGGAAAAAAGGAAAAGAAGAAGAAGGCAGTGTATTCACCATTTTGCATGAAGACTTGACCATGCGAAAGCTCTGTTTTGGGTATTGCGTTTAATCAACCAAAAACCCCTACCCTCGAAAGTCAAATTAGCAGTCAGCTGAGTGGACAGCTGCGGATAAAAACCGTCGAAAGCAACCAAAAACGGGAAATTTTTGTCGTCTGTCAGGAATACGTTCGGTATTATATCCATCGAATCGTCAATAGCAAATAGGATATGGCTGCATTGATGTATTTCAAGTAAGAAATTGCGCAAAAGTAAGAATACCCCAAAGAATGATGAAGAAAATGCTCTTTCACCAAAGCAATGAACCGTGAAAGGCATCACTCTTCTTAGAATTTTTCACAAAAGCTATATTACAAACTTAATGAATGATGTGTTAGGTTCCATCAGTCTATTGCAATCTTTCCTTAGAACCCAGAAACTGCTATATCCCATTGTCGTTTGTAAACCCCAGTTGATAAATCGACTGAGACGAAACGAAGGAATCGTTCACAATAAATAACTCAATATGCTGACGTTCCCTTTTAAAATTGTCTAAAATGAGGTGTTCAACTCCTACTAATGGGAGGAAAATGTGGATGGTCTAGCGAGCATCCTCAAATACTGGCGCCTATTAAATAGCCGTCAAGTGTTAAATATCACCCAATGTTGCTCCGCGCACTGAACTTCATCTTTTATCCTCACCAAACTAGTGACGGAAAATCAAGATGTTTGTGCACGTCACCAAGCGTATGTTATATTTAAATATTCTTCGAAATCTTTGCGATTTCCTTCCCCCCCAAAAGCGAATGGTAATGAAATTTCCTTCAGCTTCCTTCCACAGTATAGTGAGTTGGTCTCTGACAGAGTTTTAAATAACGTCATCAATCTAACCATCTAAATTCTAATTATATTGTTTCAGAGCAGGGTACCAGGCCCTCCGTTCCTAACTTTAGACTTTTGTCTAAATACATACATTATGGCGGTTAATACATTATGGGCGAAGGCACTTTATTTCATTTCCAAATCTCTAATTAAAAATCAAGGCAAGAGAATTAATGAAGAACTAGCAGGCTAGTAGACTATAAGAACATTAAGAGTAATGTGGAGCGAGTCGCATTGTGGCGGTTTACCAGACATGAAACATTGGTCTGCTCTGAGTTAAAATACCATAGTATTGTACCATGGTATTTAATTGGAACTGATGGAATTGATTCTAAATTTTCTCTGGCTATGATGAAAGTGCCGGACCACCGTCCAGACCTGGAGGCTTATGTAAAAATGCGAAGATAGTCCTTTCCAGGTTTAGTATCTGGCTAGAGTCAGTCCTGGCACCATGGAAATTTGACTATGAAATTATAGCGCGATAGGATGACAGGTGTCATTGTGACGGTCGAAAGTTGCGTTATCAAAAGCTCCCTCAACGCACGTACTCCTTCCTTTCGAATGCGCATTCAATTCTCCCAACTAGGTTTTGAAGCGCAGTCTCGCAGGATTTCTCACACTGATAAGCATGTTGTATTTCCGAAAGAGGATGCATTCGAAGGACAATTTTGCGCACATGCAACTTTATTGGTCTCTCCATGCTTTTCATCAAGAAGGATGTTAGACTGATTGGTCTAAAACTCTTGGCGAGTGAGTAATCTTCTTTCCCTATTTTGGAAATAAAGACCACTTTCACCGCGTGCCAAGGAATAGGTACGTAGGCAAGTGCCAGGTTAGCAGTGAAAATTCTTTTCAGAGTGGGAAGCAGCTGTCTTATCCCTTTTAGGATAACAGGGTATATCACATCAGTATCTGGCGACTTAAAACCATCAAAATATGCCACAACAAATTCAATGGCCTCCGTCGTTTCCAGCTACCAGCTACGCCGAGTTGTGGCCCTCGAGTGCGGTTATAACGCTCGACCCAAATCGGAGTCCTACTTTTGCGGTATTTACCTAGGAAACAGTTCTTGACTAACTTCGTGTCGGAGACTTAACCAATGTTACCAATAGTGTCTCACCGTTTTACCCATCGAGCACTATGTTTATAACGACGTGTTTTAAAAAACACGCCTCTTCCCGTGCAGTGTGTTGTAACTTCAAGGTTTACTCAACGCTACTTGCGTTCGTCCCATGAAACCCCACTTTGACAATACAACAAGCAGTTTGCTTACCTCTGAAAGTAGGTCATTGTTGCTTAAGCTCTACTACTTTGTTTGTTTAGGTTCACTGCCCTGCGTGCCGCTTGATGACTCACAAACAATTGTCCCTCAGCCAAATGTCTCGTCCTTTTATAGGGCTAAGGTGAACGGCGATGCCGTTTTCCGGTCATCACTGGCCTTTCCAGTGGGATGACGGCTACAACCGTTCGTCTTCGCTGTCTTTAACCTGTGATCTTAGGCAAAAAATCTATTTTTTTATTTGCCTTCGCTTCTTTTCTAGGGAATTTATATTTAGGCTGAGAGCTTCGTCCGACCCCTGCCAATAGGTAGTTTGAGGTGGCTACCCGACTGTGCAAAACCTACCCGAGGCAAAACTAGGGAAACCTAAGGGATGTGAAGGAGGATGTTCATTTAAATCCAGCCTGTGGAGCTAAAAACATTGATTATGTTGGCCAAGCTGAGGTTGAGTACCTCTAAGAGAGCAATAAGAAAGTATTTGCCAAAGCTGGGCATTCGCAGAGGAAATAATACAGGATTTCCTCTGCGTTGATGTAGTGACGACAGTGGATGTTAGACCGGATGTCTATTCTGGCAACTTGAGTTTTATAGGCCAATGACCCGTACCGACCGCGACGGTTCTAAATATAAGGTGTCGTTTGTTTTGTTTTTTTTAAATAACTAGGAGGGACAGACTTTTCTTGATATCCTGTATCTAGTTGATTTAGCCCATCTACGATTGGCTATGAGGTATTGAAAAAGTGTTGCAAGATGAGAAGAGAAGATTCAGCGACAGGTCAGTTCCAGTTTCAAGGGAGTTCGAGATGACTCATCTGCCCTCTCATTCCCTTTATGTTGCTGTGTCCTGGAACCCAAAGGAGCGTGATATCAGCCCAGCCGCCAGCTCGTTTAATTTCTTTCTTGCATTGATGTGCCAGTGTAAAGAAGATGGTAACTGACGAAGGAGCTTTAATAGCCGCTCAGCTGTCGCTACGAGAAAGCGGGCTACACTGAGTGCATATCGGGGAGACGGAATGAATTTGACATATTCAGTTGTATCGAGAATATTCCCGATCCTAAACCGTGCTTCAGCAATGGGACTGAGTTGTACGCTGTCCATTCTTCTCTGGAAGGAAAGTGAGAGTACCCCACACCATTGGAGTGTACACTCTTATGATGTTTGTCACACAACCTGGACGGGGTGTAGATGGTTTGTGTCAAAGATGTTCGTTCACTACTCTCCGGGGAAGTTGTCCTAGATAGGATTTTTTGAGAGATTCGACTGAATTTGTCGCGTTGTTTGTAGTTCACAATAACTTTTTTTTTTCCACGTCATTAAGGTGTTATAATGGGAATGCACACACAGAGTATGAATTTTGTATACTGCGAGTGTTATGTCTTCGTCAGCATATTTTTTGATCATCTCTCATTCACAACTGATGTTGTTGCACAGTTTTTCCGTATAGGAATTGTTCTTGGCTATGGACAGACTTGAACTACAGACCTTCGGCTCAATAGTCGGTGATGATTACCATTGCACCACGACCACGATGTAGTTCGTAGGAAGCGAGGTCAAATTCGTTGACAGAAGTGACACAGCTCTGCTGTGGCCAGTCGGTCTGGGTGACCAGAAGACCGCTTCTTTAAGTCTCACGGCTTTATTTGATGTGAAGGCCCAAAAGGAGGAGATGCAGTAGGGTATTAAGTGCTTGGGAGGGCCATGTTCTAATGGCTTCCGTGGTTCCAATTCCTGCTGATCTTTGGATCTTATTAAGTTTGTTTACTTACGGTCGGCCACCGTACTAGGGAGCCATAGGTAAGGATAGGAAGCACAACGGCTCTGTACATCCAGAGGGTCAGCTTATGTCTGAGTCCGCTCCTTTTACCGAAAATTTTGCGCAGGCGCAGGAACCAATTCTCTGCCCGGGAATTTGGTGCTAGTATTACGATAGCTCAAAACAGATAATGTTACTGTTCAACTTTCAAACAGGGTCCTAAACCAGGGTGAGCTATCCTGAGCTTAGATGGAGCACCAGATTGTTCCCCAGCTCCTCTTTAATGTGGATCCAGTTCTCCTTTCTTGGCTTTCTACTGAGTTGCGAGGGAGAAGTTTTGCATTTATTTGGAATTCTGTGCGTCTATGACCTGCAAGTGATTATTTACGATCTTGACTCGAATGTCACGGCTGTATCATGCATAGTAGCCTCGTCACAGATGACGCAGAAATTGAAATAGATTTGACTTGAAACAAAACAAGAGCTCAAGATATAGAGCCTATAAGGTGCTATCCTATTAAAACACTGGTGCATGGCCCTCCTCTCCACTGCGTGTGTTCTTTGCTTTGTTTTCCTCGCTCTACTTTCCATTTTTATTGCATATTTCCTCTTCGCTTTACTATATAAGAATAAGAAGAAGAAAGTCGCTGACTTCGGGGCGTTAAAGCTCCGGCAGTATACAGCCCGACTGTTGCTATCGTTGACAATGGGACCAACTAAAAATGTGGGTGGTTCCGGAATTTCCATTGAAGATCTCATTTTGCAGATCCTATGCAGAGGCCTAAGGGCCAAACAAGACTTGTCTTTCGAATTTTCTCAAGGAGATCAAGTTGGGATTCAGCACAGCTTTGAGCACAACCTGGCTCTCGCTGAATACATAAATATTCCTTCCTATCCACCTTTGCTTTACAATTCTGCTTGACAGACAGATGTATGTATGTATCTTTGCCTAATGAAAAGTTCAGTGGAACGATCTCGTGCTCCACGAAAACGAAAGCACCAGACTCTTGTGTTCGAACCGATGGTTGGCTGGCACCAATACACACGGTATACCATCAATACGATGGGGCTTTGGAATAATTCCCGTGCAAGTCAATGAAAGTACCAAAACGATTGCACATTAAGACAACTGAACATTCCATGGTAGGGATGTTTCAGCATAGCGTAGCGCTGTGCGCTGGGGGAGTGGACTGTTTGTAGTTTGATGAAAGAGGCTATAATGTGCATGATGCGCATGGAATTATAGGCGTTGTCATTACTGTATAGATTAAGAGGACATTTTCGACTGACAAAAGGTCCCAATTTAGCTACTCCTTTTGCGTAGTAGTTTGACGTCAGCCAAAATTAGATACATATATTATGGAAGAATGGAAAGCTTCTAAATGCCGATAAGATCAAGCGCCACAGTGCACAATGGCGGCGCCGAGATAAATCAAAAGAATGTAGAGAAAAGGAAGGGAATAATTCCTGAGGAGCTCACTCCAGCCAGAAAACCCGTTTTTATCCTGGTGCTTTGAAGAATTTTGTGGCGCTTATTCAGCAAGAATCTGGACGGAGTGGATGTTGGCGCTTATTATACAATTATGACGACTCATCCTCCGATTCCTGAAACTTATTTATTCATCGTTCCCTCAAGAATAACCATACCCACTTGAGTCAGACTGAAAATAGCTTGCTAATGAAGAAGGCTCGCCCAAGAGTGAGTGGTGATGGCTTCCATTTCATCGCTGGGAAATCTCAAGTTCAACATTGTCTGGGTACAATACACTCTATAAGCCTATTCCTGACCACACCTCTCACAGACACCAATGTACGAGTTCGACAAACATTACCGAGCAGCCACTTCACTCCCAGAACCGGAAAAATAGATCAACATTCCACCAAAATGGAATGCGCAACCTGTCAGACGAGCATCTCGGACACCATACGCTTCGCACGTTTCAAATTATGCAGAGAGGGCAAGCTATTTGACCTTGAGTTTCGCATCGAGTCGATAGAGCAAACAATTCCTTAACACCATTATCGCCCTAATTCAAAAGCCCTGCATCCCCTTTCTGAACTAGATTCCGCACCAGCATATCCAAGTGCTATTCCACCTCACATTCACACTCATCATCTACTTCTATACACGACACGACTTAGATGCTATGTCGCAGACGTTCCTATCTACCCTCCAACATTCCGCCCAAGGACATGCCCAGAGAATAATACATAAATGGCATAGCCATGCAGAGACGCAGGAGAGCAGAACGACTGAGAAGAACAAACACACCATCACGCTCCAGCACCCACACAATCAAGGCACTCCCCCTTTCGCAAAAGGACCTTGGTACCAGTTCCATAACTTTTCTTTTCGGTTTTTCTCCTCCTGGTTAATTTTCCTTCCTCTCATCGCACTTTCTACATCTTCCAAGCGAATTGACACACGAAAAGCAACCCGACAAACTGGAAAAAGCCAAGAACCGAAGAAAAAAATGCAAACTAACGTCGAATTGATCTCCCCGAGCTCGGTGGCATCTCTCGTTTTTCTCCTTCGTTTTTTCTATCTTTCAAGTTTTCGAAAAAAGATGAAGAAATTCCCCGCAGAAGGAATGAAAGAAAATGCGTAAAAAGCAGCTCGCTCCCCGGCGGTGGCACTCACCCGTTCGCATGAAGCGGCGACACGGCGGTCCACCACACAACCATGACCCAAAAAGACACAAAAAAGAAAATGCAAACACCACCACCACCATGATGGATCGACATTTGTCCAATTCCGATCGTGTCATCGAAATTTCCCCAGACATCCGACGGAACGTTGGATCTTTAAAAATAATCCACAAACACACGCACGAAGATTTGCGAAATAATTATAAAATATTTCGAGACCCCGATTGACAAGCTTGAAGCTTCATGCGCCATCGCTAATGCTATTGCTATCGCCATTGCCATCGAATTCATGGCATTCCTTCCCTGCGTTTCTGTATTTTCTTCGGATTTCTCCCGCACACGGTTGCCTCAAGAGTGGGCAAAAGAAAAAACCAAAAAAAAAAAAAGGTGCGCCCGTGTAGTATTAATTAATACTGCAGCCACCACAGCCTTACAGAGAAATGCTTGCGAAAATGACTTACCTTTGAGTGGTTTTTTGCAATATCCAAGTGCGTCCTGATGCCAGCGAGGATGCTGAGCCCGTTCGTGGTCCTCGGCTGGGTCTTCTGGAGAAAATTTTGTACAATTTCGGTGATTTTCTACACCCAATACAGTTGTCGATTTGTTCGTCTTTCGTTTACGGCCACAAGGAAGATCGAGCGACGGGACAAGACGCGAGATGGATATGGACACGGACACCGACACGGATTCGACTACGAGGGTCAGCTACAAACGACGGAAACGACAAAAAACCACGACGGTACCGAGGAGTACCTACACCTTCTCTTGCAATTCGACTTTTACAAAACTACACACAACACACCACACACGGGAGACGAGTTACAATTTTTTTTTTCCAATTTTTTCCTTTTGGGTTCACTTTTCTACTCGAAATCTAGGAACAAATTACACTTCAAACACAACGCATTCAGTGCCATACGATAGGTAAACTAATTTGAATAGTTTCTTCGATAAGAAGTCACGGAAATTGTCACTTTACGTGGAAAGAATTTTCGATTGTCGAGGAAAACACCTTACACACTACTTGCCGCCATTTTGACAAAATCAGTTTTTTTTTTTTGTGGTATTTTCATTACAAGTGAGTTGTGTCAGTTTGGTGTTGTTGGTTCATGTGGTAGTAAAGGAATTTGGGATATTTTCTGGGTATGTTCGATTGAGTTTGGGGTTATTTACTGGAAAGGTCGACGGGATTTTACTCAAATGCACATTCCCGTCGTGTGTTGGAGTTAAAGTCTTGTGGTGAGTTTAAAATACAAATTTACCTGCTTTTATTTGTTTTTTTCAAATGGTCATAAATTCATTTCTTTTAGTAATTATTCCTTAACAATATATCTTTTTCTCGATATATATACGAGAGTCTAATTAGAATAAGCTAAAAGAATAAAAATAAAGTGGTAAGGTGTCATCTTAAAACCCTTATTTTTAAGCCCTTGATTTTTAAATGCAAAAATTCATGTCTTCGTGGACAAATTAATTTAAAATAGCTTTTTCAAGGGCCGAAACATTCAGTCATCTTTTTTGTTTTTTTATAATTCGTGCAGGTTCAAGAGTGTATGCTCTTATGGTGTTTGTCACACAACCTGGACGGGGTGCAGATGGTTTGTGTCGAAGATGTTCGTTTACTACTCTCCAGGGGTGGTTGTCCTAGATAGGATTTGAGAGATTCGTCTGAATTTGCGTTGGTTGTAGTTCACAGTAACTCTTTTGTTTCCATGTCATTAAGGTGTTATATTGGAAATGCACACACAGAGTATGAATTTTTAAGTGATCTTATGCGAGTGATATGCCTTCGTCAGCACTTTTTTTGATCTCTTATTCACAGCTGATGTTGATGCACAGTTTTTCCGTATAGGAATTGTTCTTAACTTGACGGACGGACTTGAACTACGGACCTTCGGCTCAACAGTCGGTGATGATTACCATTGCACCCGACCACTCCCAAGTCTTAGGTTTAAGATCCCTAAGCGCCGAAAAAATGTTGCTAAGCAGCGCGTATTAGTATTACCGGAAAATTGGAACTCAGAAATTCAGAGCCTCGTTGACAACTGTTCGCCAAACCTCCCTGTCATAAGCGGGTCCCTTTCATGTTTCGCTGTTCTGTTCTATCTTTTCTAGGTCTGTCCTTATGCGAGTTCTGTTCAAAAAATACGGTGACTTTTTGAATTACGATAAAATTAAGTCCCCCAACCTACTTGAAATGTTGATTGTGGCATCGGGCGAGACTATTCTGAACAAAAAAGCAGTGAATAAAATTGTCATGGGGAATCGTCTATTTCTATCAGAAAATTTGCGCTAATATCCTTTAGCATATCGGTTGGCTCAAGCCATGAATGCAGATATTTTGGGTGTGAAATATGTGTCAGCGAAGTTTGTTCCGAAATAGCTAAATTGTATTCAGCAAATTTGCTGAAAAGATTCATCATTGGAGACAAAACATCGGTATATGGTTACGACATCGGGATCAAAGTCGATGTTCCAATGGAAGCGACCAAAGGGCCAAGACCGAAAAAGCACGCCAAGTTTGGTCAAATATGAAAGAGTTGCTCGCTGTTTTCGCTGTTCGATTACGATGGCGTGCTTCTTTTGAGTTCTTGCCGGAAGTTCATACGTTTACGTGAAGTTATACAAAAAAAACGCCGGGCTTGTGGGAAAAAGTCATGACTGTGGCATGAGACGTTGCTTGTGCGATATTTTTTGTCGAAAAACGCCTCAGCCACCATATTCACTGGACGTGGCTCCCTGTGACCTTATTCTCTTTCCACGATTGTGGAGATAAAGACCGCATTGTTGGCTGAGCTCAAGGCTACCAAAAGCGCATGTCAGAATTGCCTCAAGGATTGGAAAAAGCCCTGGAGTAAGTACAATATATTATATAATGTGGCGTCAAATTAATCATCCAATTTTGTTATTGAATTACATTTTTATTAAATAAAAAAAAAAATTATTTACAATGATGGAAATTATATTTGGACCTTTACAATTTTTTTTGATAAGTGGAAAAGAAGATATCCGTCAAGTGGCTGCCGCCAGTGTTGGTACAAATTTGTACGCGTTTTATCGCATTTATTGTCTGGGCTTGTTAGCTTAAACCCGCAACTTCCAATAGCCCCAAAGAAAGAAGTCTGGGATGGTTGAATCGGGCGATCTTGCTGGCCATCCCAAATCGCCAAGATCACGCGGCCAGGAAACGCTTCCTTCACAATATCTATTGTGACTCGTGCTGTGTGTGCGGTTGCACCGTGTTGCTGAAACCATATGTTCACCAAGCCCCGCTCATTCAATTCCGACAGTAAGAAGTCGTGTATCATGGCCCTGTAGCGTTCGCCGGTAACAGTGACCGTGTTGCCGATACGGCCCAATCAATCCTCCCGCGTGACCGCCCCACCACACAGTGGCTTTAAGTGGATGTTATGGCTCTTCATGCATCACACGCGGATTTTTAGTGGCCCAGAAGATTTTTCTTACTGGCGGAACCGCTTAAGTGGAAATGCGCCTCGTCGCATCATCGTTGTTGAGATTAAGGAGGGCTTGACAAGGATGGCAACTGATGCACTGTTTGCACTTCATACGGGAACATGTCTAAGTCTGGCACTAAAATTCGCTGTAGGGTCCGTCTGGTGATGTGTGGTCCGTCGTCTGGTTGATATTTCGACATCGACAGTAACAGCCGCGATATTCTCGACCGAACGACCAGTACAGTGGCGACCACGTCTTGCATGGTCCCCTGTGGTTCTCGCTAAGCGTCGGAATGTTTGCCCAGTCGACGCGACAGGATTAGGAAATCGACTTGAACATTTTCACACAACATTAGTGAATAAAAGAAGCTTGGCTCTAGCTCTTCATAAGCTGTAACGCAATCTCAGGTGTCTGTCTGGCAGTACAATCGACCAGTATTTGTGTCTGAGTGCTCCAAGAGATAGCAGAAGCCTCCAAAAGGAAAAAAAGAAAACCTACAACCTATCGTAGCCTATATAAGCCTGAGTTTGGCAGACTTTGCCTTGAAGAAGATGATCTATTGACGCAGTTCGGTCCAATCGATGCCGTGTCACCATATTCTCTCTAGTCTACATGTCGTGCCGCTTTCTGAGCTAAGGGGTCCTACCGTACTGCACAGAGCTGTTTTTTCTAAAGGTAAATAGCTAGTCCCATCAGTACTACTTGGAGCGCAGCTTGCATGCGTTCCTTGGTTTTTGCTTTATATTGGGCTGAGACTATGACCAATTGGCCGAGGGGTATTCAATGACTTCGTAACACAAATCAACCATCATGAAGAGGAGCTCGCCGATGACATTTGACCACAGAAGTGGTAAATGGACACCATCCTGACCTTTTGCAACCCTAGTGCCTGTTCACGTTGAATTGTTCGAAAGGGAGACAACGTTTTTTAACAAGTGCGAACGAGAAGGGTCCATCTTCAAACTGAATTTTCGGGTGATTTGACATCGTTCAAATGATCTCCTCGGCTATTTACGGTAGCACGGATTTGAATGGTCCAGTTTTCAATGACTTTTTCGCATAGATATCCGGCTGAATTGTTCACCTTATTGGCATCGGTCGATTGTGGTTTATTGGCATAGACCCACGGCTTCAGGAAACCCCACAAGAAAAAGTCTAGCGAGCTCAAATCGCATGACCTTGGTGACCAATTCAGGTCTTCTCTGCGAGAGGTAATTTTATCCTCAGACCGTTCACGCGGAATGTCAATCGTGGCGTCCGTTGTGTGGCATGTAAAACCGTTCTGCTGGAACTAAATGTCGTCTAGGTCCATATGGTTTAATTTTAGGCCATAAAAACTTCAGTAGCGCTCGCCATTGAAGGTGATCACCTTATCAATACCAGGTTCGAAAAAGTACGGACCACTGATGCTATCAGCCCAAAATCCACACCAAATAGTAACTTTTTGAGGATGCATTGTCACCTGGTGAACCTCGTACAGGTTGTTGTCGTCCCATATATGGCAATTTTGCTTGTTAACACAGCCATTCATCCAAAAATATGTCTCGTTTAAAACTATAGTTTTTCGGCCAAATTTGGGGTCCTCTTCCAAACGCTCAGAAGCCCACTCTGCGAACAAACGTCTTTGTTATGATCATGAACTTTGAACTCCTGGGTCAGTTGAATTTTGTACGGGTGTAAGCCCAAGTCCCGAAGCAAAATTCGCCAAGTCTGCGAAGGGCCGAGTTCTTGTGCGCGGCGAGAAATCGACTGCCTCGGGTTCCGCTGTACTCTTTCACGGATCACGTCGATGTTCTTAGCCGATCTTGCATTCCTTTGACATTCGAATATTGACTGATTGATTGCCAATAGTCTCAAATCTGGCCACCAAACGTTGAAGAGTCGACTGTGTAGGGCCACCACGTCTACCATAAATCGGTCGTAACGCGTGCAACGTTTGCACTAATGAACACTCATTTGAACGTTCTGTTCACCTGTGTAGCTTGCCATGGTGATTTGGCATCAGTTACTGAATAATAAACAATGAATTTGACAGATGTCACCAAAACAACGTGGCTGTCACAGGCAGTCAAAATCTACCCGCGCATATTGAAAAACCCTTTGTAATATAGGGATTTTAGCCTTTGAATTAAAACTGGCATGCAAGTCGACTACTTATTTGTTTCCTATGCCTCTAATACTTATGAGGCTTGATGAATTTTTCCATTGACTTCAAAATGGACGACGTCAAACTGACAGGATTTAGACAGGTCCCTGGGATTCACAGTTTTTGCTAAGAAAATCGGATTGAGTTCGCTCCTAATTTTAAGCATTTCTTCCAGTTTAAAGCTGTGTCTAAATAGGGCCAAATACAGGTTGAAGAGGAAATGATGCATCCTATTTAATTCAAGATCGCTCAATATTTAGTTTTACAAAAATTTTAACTTATAAGACGAATCGAAATTTTGTCGCAGGAAAGCTGGGAAACAGTTCTATTTCTGTCTTGATCATATTTTCATCTATTAGTTAAGAAAATGGGGCCCACTTATACATCCAAACAGAAAACACGTGTCGCATTTTATTTTTATCAAAATAATTATTTAAAAAAAGATCTTTTAAGCCCTAAAAAGTGTAACACGCGCTTAAGGGGAAATTTTCCAATCAGACCTGGAACCCAAATTCAATTTCCAACCAAACTGTCACGCAACAGCTGAGTCTGACAGATCACATAACCCAAAAAAATCCCATCCGTGCAAATTCAAAACTTAATTGTAGTGATAATGAAATTGTGTATTCAATAAAAGCAATAAGACACAAAATAAATATTTTTATGAATATACAACGTCGTCTAGTCGAACAGCCAGGTCCAGATATGCGTTTAGGAGCCGTCCTCTACGTTTACAAAGGCGAATGGGGTCTTCCATCCATTGATTTCGAATGCCTTCGAGCGCTGGTAATCCATAGATAACGTCACGCTCCCATTGGAAATTGCATCACATAATCATTAATTCTTTTCCTATTCTCTCTCTTTCTTAGTGTTTAATTAAATTCACACGATGTCCAGTGAAGATCGAGACGAATAGCAACCCGTTGCGATCTGGCGGTGGTAAACTGCCCTACTTGCAGATAGGAAATGAAAAGTTCGTCGGATACCGGCAAATCAAGGAACTGCTTGACAAAGAGGTTCAATAACATTGCCCGGGCTATAAATAGTACACGAATTGATTGTTTAGATAATGAAATTGTTGTTTTTTGTGCACAGGGCTATCCGGTGGATGTGAATCTCACGGCGAAACAGAGATTCCTGTCGGTTGCGTACACAAATTTCGTGTTCAATAACTTGCATGCTTACTTTAATTACTTTATGTTCGGTGACGCCAACAATCTGGATCACACGCGGGCGCTGTATGCGAAGCGGACGCCCTTTCCATTTAATTTCTACTTTCCCGGCCGGTATCAAACCGAGGCGCATAGTATTGTGAATATCTTGGGCGGATTCGATCTGCACGACAAGGTGAACATGCACGAGACTGACTACGTAAGTGGAATTCCGTCCCTTATTTCAATAAAGATTCAAATTTGCTTCGTTTCTAGCTGATTGCAAGTGCGAAAAAGTGCGTCAACATGCTCGCTAAGAAGCTTGCTAAGAAAGTCTGGTTTTTCGGCGATTTCTATAGCGAATTCGATGCAATCGTTTATGCCTACCTCTCAGTACTATACAGTATCTCGCTGCCAAACAATCCACTGCAACACCACATTAAAAGCTGTCAGAATCTGGTGAATTTCATCAATCGAATATCGAAGGACGTTTTCAAGCAGGAAACATTCAATTCTATAAAAGCGGCCAAGAGTTCGTCCAATGATCCGATGCTCACTCCGACCGAACGGGCATTCCTCGAATCGGAGAAGAAAACCAAAATCATAGCAGCGGTTATAGCGCTGTTGGCAATGGGCTCGTTTGCCGCTTGGAAGGGCTTCTACCAAAAAGTAAGTGGTTTTTCGATTCACAGTATGAATCCCACTCACAGGCCGCATCTTGGCGTTCTGTAGTTCATTGTATCCAACAGTTACTACGATGGTTACGATTATGATGATGACGACACTGAAGGCGATTGAGAGTGCTTGCACAGCAAGCGTGCCTCGTTCATGTCCTGCAAGCGCTGCCATCAAACTATTTTAATTTTACAAAATCAGGAAAATATAATTAAAGAGAGAAAAGAACAAAACTTTTTAGTGAAGCTTCAGCAAATTGTCGAGGTCTGCGTAGTTTATTAATAATAAATTCTTAAGAAAACAATTTTCACTGTTTCATAGGGACGAGACGTGCATATGTACGAAGGCGTGCGTGAAAGCACTTAATCGCGTTGTTGAAGGGCAGGTTATTTACGTTTAAGTTGCGTGTCGTATCCTTTTCAACTCCATGGGAAGGGAGGTCCGTAAACGAATGGCATGGACTAGAAAACGGCATTCGTACGGCGCAGCAGCGTTTTGTTTTTGTTGCCATTTATGTGGGTACCCTGGTTCAAGGAAGAAGGAGCAAGTAGCAATGTGAACCTCTCACGATAAGCTTCTATTATAAAAAATACCCTGATGTCGAATGACTCAACACATTCGATATTCGAGCCCGAGTGCAGGTGAGGCCCTGAACTTACTTATTGTTAGGTTCAGGCAAGGGTCATACCAGATCTTCATTAATTCTTCATGTTGCAGCACATTGTGAAACATCGCCTGCCTAAATGTGAACACCGCAATGTTCAACAATGTCAGGGGGCTCGTTTACACATATTGAAAAAAAGAATAGGCCCGAGTATGGACACTTGTGGTACACCAGTTTTCATCGATAATATTTTAGAACCTCGATTTACAACGTATACCTGTTAGTTAAAGTATTTCAATTTTGTCGATTAAATGGCTTTTCAATTTAGGGCACAAGAGACTGTGGTTGATCGAGCAATGTATTTAAGATTTTGCAGCCATTCGCATAAGAAGAAATTTGTGCTGTCTGCGGTAAAGGTCATACATTAATATCTGCTCCACGGAAATGGTGCGCTCGCTTTCGTTCTGGTAATTTTGATGTGAAAGATGAGTCACGCTCTGGATGTCCAATCGCTGAAAAAGCTGATATTATCTGAAATTCTGAAAAAAGTCAGCAAGTTACATACAACTTGCTACAAGAAGAAGCTCGATATAAAGATTCCTCATTAGTTGAGCATGCTTTCCGTCATTCGAGCCATTCCTAGAACGTGTCATAGCCGGTGATCAAAAATAGATTACGTACGACTATCAGAATCTTCAAATATCGTGGACAAGTGATGGCGAGCCGTCAACAGCGTTTGCAAAACCAGGATTAACGCCCAAAAAGTCAATGCTGTGTTTGTGGTTGCACTGGAAGAGAACTGTCCAGCATGAGCCATTAATTCTCAATTCTACTGCTGACAAATGGAGAGATTACGCGTGGCAAATAAAATAAAACGGCACGGACAACGTCGCTCACATACTGACCCGCTAAAAATGACGAGGGCCAGATTGGGAAGTTTTGATGCATCCACCGTCTAGTCCAGACAACACCCTCTGACTATCACCTCGTTCCGATTCCTACGGAACTCTCACAACGGAGTTAAGCTGCTTCCAAAAGAAGTGTGTGGAAAGGACTTGATTCAGTTTTTCAACCAGAAACCACAGAAATTCTTCACCAATGGCATCATGGTCTTATCCTATCTTACTGCCCCGAATGGTACATAGAGTTTGCTGAAATTTGAACGCAACATGAACTTACTGATTCATTGGCCGTTCCTCAGCAAGCCTTTTCCCGTCGTTTGAAATCCTTGGGAATGGTCCAAAAGCAAGAAAATTAGGAGCAATACGAATGGAGACTTAGAAATGTGTTTTTATAAGCGAGCTGTGTCTCCAACATTTACCGATTTAGTATTTTGACTAGCTATGAAAAGTATACGAAGTCGCTATCAACAACTAAGACGTTTGAGCCGAGCATTGAAGGGCAAACGGTCAGGATACAAGCAAAGACAGACATTTTACAGCACAACGCTGGCCACAATATGCTCAGTTCTTATTCCTACCCGCTGTGTTCTCCAGACATTGACCTTACCGATTACCACCTGTTCCGACCGATGATTTATGGCCTAGTCGGACGTACTAGAGTAGGTGGTGGTGTTACAAAAATTAGGTTTTCCGACAGTTTAATGATTTGTTGACTCAGTTATGTTTGATTGCGTGTCAAAGATGGGCACCAGTAAAGAGAAAATACGCGATATTTTGCGTCAGGTAGGAGGCTTAAAACGGCTGTAGTCCAATGGCGGGGAGTCGGCATTACGTGAAACGACTGTCTCTGTTTCAATGGGAAAATAGTGTAGTTCTTTTTACTGTGCTTAATATAATCAAGTTGACTAGAATTCGTGTGGTTCGTTCCGAGTGGTTACTCTTCTGATTGGACATCACCATCTTGCTCACTCTGCACGTTCGACCTAACTTGCGAACTAAGGAGTGAAGAGAATCGTTTCCAGGTAGCGCGAGGAAGCGTTTTCGCTCGACAACCACCAAAAGTCGTGGTCCCAGTCTGCCACTCAATGCCAAAACCGATGAGCTCGTGAGCAATGACATGCATCGCGGATGAGCCGTTCTTCTTCTTCTTCTTCGGAGCTACAGCTCGTGGCGAGCCTAGGCCTCCTTCAAAAAGTCTCTCCAACTGGCACGATCTGTCGGCACTTCGGCAGTAGTGTCCGCACGCCTAGTTGGTTGAGATCTCCTTCAACTTGCGTGCGTCACTTTAAATTCGCCCTCCTCGACCGCGTCGCCCTTCAGGGTTGGATTCAAAGACTTTTCGGGCCGGAACTGTGGTGTCCATGCGCTATACATGGCCTAGACGCCGTGCTACGCTCTTGTCGCTGTACAGCTCGTACAATTCACTGTTCATTCTTCTCCTCCATTTTCCATTTACGCAGACCTCTCAAAACGTCCTAGGGCCTCCTGATCCGCTTTCGATAAGGTCCATGCCTCTGCGCCATAAAGTAGGTCCGGGATGATAAGGTTCTTGTATATGGTTACATTTTTTTTCCGAGAGAGGGCTCTGCTTCTCAAATGCCTCCTGAGCCCAAAAAACAGCGGTTGGCAAGAGTTATCCTGCGCTTGATTTCGGCACTGATGTCATTGCGGCATGTCACTGCGGAGCCAAGGTAGACGAAGTCCTTGACTACCTCGAAATTCTGCCTGTCACTATGTGCGCCCTGGCCAAGACGCGTCCTTTTTCGACGACAGCATATATTTCGTCTTGCACTCATTTACCGCCAGTCCCATCTTAGCCGCTTCCGTCTCAGTGCTCGTAAATGCTTCATTTACATCTCGCTGAGTTCGACTAATTATGTCAATATCGACGGCATAAGCGAGCAGTTGTACGGACTTGAGAAAGATCGAGCCCCTCGTGTTGACCAGTGAGTTTTACACGATTCTTTCAAGGACGGTGTTGAAAAAGTCACGATAGCGTGCCGCCCTATCTAAAACCTTTTTTGACATTAAAGGACTCGGTTAGATCGCTTCCGACCCTGATAGAGCAGCGAGAATACTCCAATGTCATCCTGCACAACCTGACGAGTTTGGCAGGGATGTCAAAACTAGACATGGCGCTATAGGTCCGCTTAGGTCAACAACAAGCGACAGCGATCCTTGACACAGGGGCCACGAGGAGCTTTGTAAATAAAACTGCCGCAATGGACGGGACAATTGTTCAAACCAACACTGAGGTAAAAATGGCTGACAATTCCACTAGGCACATCGATAGAGCGCTGGAGGTAGACATCCTGCTGGGGACATACGGAAGCCGGACCCCATTCCTAGTCCTCCCAGAAGCCATCGATCCCCTAGTCCAGGGAATAGATTTCCTGACCTCTGTCGGAGCCACCATCGAATGCGGCGACGAGTCCATCACCCTCCGCAAGGCTCATTGAGCAACCCGCCGAACGCAAGGCTGCACCATTCATAGAACCACTGGGCGGTAAAGGTAAGTCACCGCAGCGACATACAAGAGACCGAGAGCACAAGATGGGCAAGTCAACGAAAAAATTCACGGCACCAAAGCACCAGGAATTTCTACGGAACGACCCATCAAACAACCCACCGTACGCAAGGTTGCTCTACTCAAGGAACCACGGAGTTGCGCAGATGGGTCAACATAGCAGCGTGCAACGGGCGCCGGAAAGGAAAACTCGCATAACACCATAGAAGACACCAAGGGCGTTACAGCATCCTTGGAACTTCAGCAGCACAAATTTGGCGTCCGACGACGGAAAGGGAAGTGGAGCGTGCTTTTTCCATTCCACCTGTGCTTCACAACATAGTGCATGGCCATTAGGATTGCGTAAATCTCTGATTGAAAGACAGACGCATATTTTCCTAACCAGAAGTGCAGTCGAATGTTTTCGCGATCAAAGAAAACTCCAGCGCCGGACCCTAGCCCAGTCCTGGAGCCATCTGTGAAAATGCGAAGACATTCCATTCCAGTTTCAGTGTCTGGAAAAGCTAGTCCTGACGCCATGGAAATGTGACTGTAAAATTACAGCGCGGTAGAATGGCAGGTGTCATTGCGTCAGAATGAGACGTGAGACAGGGGTCATAGGATATTTCTCGCGCAAGTACACTTTCACTCCAATGCGAGTTGTACCAAAGACCATTTGTCTTTAGGCGAGACATGGCTTTCAGTGCGCACCCTCTAATATTTATGTCAAGGGGTGGGAGATTCATCATAGCATCTAGAGCAGCTCACGGTGTGCTGGGACAGACTGCTCTTTGGAGTTTGATGAGTGAAGCCACAGCGTGTTTGCGTGTTAGCCTGTTCCACCAAACAACCGATGCATATGAGATTAGACCTTTTTCGGCGATAAACCCCATGTTTTGCCAAAGGCACCTTTTGCGTTGCCAAGAAGCTGACGGCGCATGTTTGGACTCAACATGCTTTGACCAAAGAAGCTTGCTATCTAGGATGATTCCCTGGTACTTAGCTTCGTTGAATATCGGGATGGGAATGCCTTTTAGCACCAGCTGAGTAATGCCAGTATTTTTCCTCCTTCTCGTGAAGAGAACGACATCAGTATTAAGAGGATTAACCGACAGCCCATTTCTCGTGCACTAGTCTTCGATCACATCCAGCGCCGCCTGCGCTTTCAGACAGACAGTCGCTAAACATGAGTCGACAGAGAGAACAGCAACATCATCCGCATAGGCCTGGGCATAGATTCTAGAGGCATTGAGAGCATCGAGCAGAGAGTCGACCATCAAGCACCATAATAGCGGAGACAAGACGCCACCTTGCGGGCAACCCCTGTTTACTCCAGACTTGACACATTGTTCGAGGCCTGCATCAGCGATCAATGTCCTGTGCACGAGCATTGCTTTGATCCACGGAACCAGTGCTTCATCTACGCCATGCCGTCTAGCAGCGTTACACATGCTGTCGAGCTCCCTCAATGTCGACGAAAATGCCCAGTACATACGTACTCTTTCCTTTCGAGAGCGCATTCAATTCTCCCAACTAGGTTTTGAAGTGCAGTCTCGCAGGATTTTTCGCGCTGATAGGCATGTTGCATGTCCGAGAGAGGATGCATTCGAAGGGCAACTTTGCGCACGTGCAACTCTACTAATTCCCCATGCTTTTCAGCACGAAGGATTGGTCTTAAATCCTTGGCGAGTGAGTAATCTTCTTTCCCTATTTTGGGAATAAAGACCACTTTCACCGCGTGCCAAGGAATAGGTACGTAGGCAAGTGCCAGGCTAGCAGTGAAAATTCTCTTCAGAGTAGGAAGCAGCTGTCTTATACCTTTTTGCAGCATAACAGGGTATATCCCATCAGTGCCCGGCGACTTAAAGCCATCGAAGGATGCCACAGCAAATTCAATGGCCTCAGTAGTTGCCACGCGTGACGCAACATACCAGCTACGCCGAGTTGTTTTCATCGTTTCAGTTGCAGTTTCCAATGAGGGAGTGTGCAACGAGCCGATGACAGTCTGATTTACCGGAAAATGGGTCTGCAACAGACTCGGTGAAGGTACCATCAGACTTTCTGAGTACATCCAGCTTTGTCGATTTTCCTCGCTTGAGAATGTTAACCAACTTGCTGGTCGCGCTCAGGGATTTGACCTCTTCGCATAAGGACTTATAGGATTCTTCGATTTACGAATAAGCTTCTTATATTCCTTCTGCTTCAATCGATATTTATTGTAGTCATCTTCCGAGTTCGATTTAAGTGATCTATTCAGGGGACTTCTGGCTTCCCTGCGAAGACATTTGAGCTTAGCGTTCCACCAGGGAACCGACTTCCTACTGGGAGGTCAAGATACCCTTACTCGTTTGGAAACGGCAACAGCGGAGTGCAATTGGTACAGGAGCAGACTGAGCGAGATTTAGAAGGATTCCGATAAGTTTCCAGACTACCTTATGCCAGGAGACCTACTATTTCGGCACATACCAGGCTAATCGAACGATGAGGAGCGCATATGCCGAAATATAAGAGACAGAGGGTCCTACGAGAAAACTACGACGAGCCTTGTGCCGGACGCCCTGGGATCAGCAAGACAGGTTTGTTGCAGATATCACTGGCCACGAATGTATCACGTTATACGCCAGTATGCGCTACGATGCGAATCCTGCCAGAAGTACAAGGCGACCCAGTGCCAAACCGTAGGGAAGATGTTAGCACAGCTCACCGAGGAACCTTGAGCAACCCTGTGTGCTGGACACATGATAACACGATGCTCCTGGTATTTTTTGACAAGTTTCCGAAATATATCATTTTGGATGGGTGATTAGTAGGGTTTGTTCAATTTCTATCGCATTTAGGGAGACGTGATTACTTATGGGACAGTGGCATGTACTCACTGCCGCGATTCTTACAATTTTCTAGTTACCGGTCTTGTAATTTACTTCTCAGCAGGAGGGATCCACCGTTTTAATGGTAGCATTGAAGGTGTCTTGTCGGATTTTTCATTCGTCTTTATGTTACTGTGGCCTAGAACTAATAGAGTGAGCTGCTCCAAAATTCTGACTGAGGTAGGGCCTTGATTGCGGGATACCGCTCCAGGTGGCACTATCCATGTCGTTGTGGTAGGTTATACTAAATTATTTACACAACTCTCTGATCGTCTTAAGTAGACAGGGAAGCGCAGTATGAATCCGAAATATTCAGTTGAGTAGAGAAAACTTCTGATCGGCTGTCGAGCTATCAGTATAGATCAGGAGCTGTTATTCTGAAACAGTCATTCGAGGTTTCCATTCTTCTCTAGAGAGGAATAGTAGAAGACAGAGTAGGAAATAGGATCTACGAGATTGTCATAACGTCTACTTCGTTGGAAGCACTATAAATCAAATCTTGCCTATGTATCCACGCTGTCTGCTGAGTCAGGCATACGGCCTCCGTCCGAACAGACAGTCTTAACAATCACGCTGATGTCGTTCCATAGGCAAAAGCAGGAGATGGATGGATCCCTGCTAAGGTCCAGGTAACACCAAACAGACTATGCTACCTCGAGTCGTTGAACTCATTGAATTGAATCATTTTTAACGGCTACAACTAAATAAAACTTTCACTGCCTCAAAGACACCCCTGCACAGTACAGTTTAAACGAAAAATCTAAATTGAATCAAGTGACTTCCCTTGCCATCCACTCGAGGAGCTACTATCGCTATCTGTCATGTGATAGGCAAAAACTTTTTCGATCGGGATCACCTGTCACAAGAGTACTTTTTAGATTTTGTAAGTGGATTTTTCCAGCGAAAATTCATCGCCCATTCGCCAGTAACCCGACCATTTTAATCGTTTTCAATTGCAGCACATCACGAAAATGGCATCGTTACGAAGTGTCGTGGGAAAAACATTTTTTGGTTTGTTCGTGGCTGTCTCCATCATTCTCATCCTCTACTATGTCCTGAATGGACAAGGTGAACGTGTAAGTTTCGGCTGGTTCCTGGCCTCAACCTCGCCGTACATGTGGGCATGTCTGGGCATTGGACTGGCTGTCGCCTTATCCGTCGTCGGAGCCGCCCTGGGCATCCATACCACGGGCACGAGTATCGTCGGTGCTGGTGTCAAGGCCCCACGCATTAAAACCAAAAATCTTATTTCGGTTATCTTCTGCGAAGCGGTGGCCATCTATGGACTGATTACAGCAATCGTATTGTCCGGACTGTTGGAGCAGTACCAATCGGCTATCGCACTACAGAGTCAGATTGTGATGAATAACAACTGGACCGCTGGTTACGTGATGTTCGGAGCTGGTCTTGCTGTCGGACTGGTCAACTTGTTCTGCGGTATTGCTGTCGGGGTTGTGGGCTCAGGCGCCGCCCTGGCCGATGCAGCCAATTCGGCACTTTTCGTGAAGATTCTCATTGTCGAGATCTTCGGCTCGGCCATCGGTCTCTTCGGACTGATTGTGGGAATCTATATGACTTCCAAAGTGAAAATGGGCGACAAGGAGTAAAGCTTGTTCTTTGTTTCTATTCTCTCTCGTTTTTTTTTTCTTTTCTTAATTTTATCTCCTCCTCACGTGTTACTCTGTTTTAGTCCGTCGCCCATGAGGAAGCAGAAAATATTAAATATTCCTCCGATCGTGAATATCCTTCAAAGTGTATATAAGAAAAATCAACAAACTTGAAATATATTATGTAAAGGCGTGACCAAGTATTCATTCCGTTCTCTTTAATCGAACTCTTCGCAAAGAACAAACGACTCCGACCCACAATCGTGACACACTCAGCATATGTGTCCGAGCGTTCTTCGAGGAGCAACTAACAAATTATTTTTCTTTCGCTTTGTTTTGTTTTATTATTGTTAATAAAAAGTATTTTGAATAAGTTCCCATTAAAAAGCTGCTTTCCAGCAATCGGTATTATATTGTATCATATTTATAGCGAAAAGGCAGGCAGTAAACCATGCCAAAGCGTCTTACTGTTGTGGCAAACATATTGCAGAAAAACTGGTTAAATTCATTTTAATAGTAAATGTATCTGTAAGTGGATTGTAAATGATTTAAACAAACACACAAGTATTCCAATAAAATGTTCGTTCTCCATCAGGGACATTGCAGTCTATTGCTGTTTGATCTGTGTGAAGAATCGGCTTCTGGGTGTCACCATGTCGGTGTACTATCACGAAGCTAGTCTTTGTCTTAGAAGTTCCGTAAGTCAATGATTTAATCCTATTCACCACAAATACTATACATACATACATCTAACGCTTGTCAGAGTGACAATCGTGGCAGTCCGGATCTGAAGGTTCCGAGAACTTCAGACAATGAGCACCTGTTACAGTCAGTTTTGTTTCAGAAAACGCCGTGATGTGATCGATGATCTTTAGGAGAAGGTGAGCTAGTGGAAGTTGTCTTCCAGGCAGCTCTTCTCTATTTCAATAGACATATAGACGCTTGTCTTGCTGAAGCTAAGAAAGACTTCGGTATGACAAGGAGTCTGTTTCATAGCAGTCAACTTGACCGCAGGGTAAAAATCACATGCTATTTGGCCGTAATAAGGCCCATCATCGCTTATGGTTGTGTTCTTCTTAGATGGCGCTACAGTCCGGTGTGAACCTGGGTCTCAACTAACAATCATCTCCAGCTGACACGATCTTTTGCCAATTTTTTTCAGTGCCGCACTCCCTGTTGATTAAGGTTTCCTTCAATTTTTGTGCGCCACCTTAGATTCGGTCGTCCTCTGCTGTGTCGTCCCTCAGGGTTGGATTCGAAGACTTTGGGCCGGAGCTGTGCTGTCCATTCGCTCTACATGGCCTAGCCAACTTAAACGCTGGATCCGGAGACATCGTACTAGACCGATGTCGCTGTACAGGTCGTCATTGTATCTTCTCCTCATCTCTTCGTTTATATAAACGGGAACATAGATTGAACACAGAATTTTCCTCTCGAAGCGACCAAGGGTATCCTCATCCGTTTTCGTTAAAGTCCTAGTCTCTGCGCTGTAAATGAGGTCCGGGATGATCAGTGATTCAGATAGTGCTAGAGAGAGATCTCTACTTCTAAATTGCCCCCTGAGCGCCAAGAAGCAGAGGTTGGCAAGGGTAATTATTCGTTTGATTTCAACGCTGGTGTTGTTTTCGATGGTCACTAGTGAGCCAAGGTAGTCGAGACTCTTGACCACTTCAAATTTGTAGGCGTCAATTGCGACGTTCTGGTCAAGACGTCGAGTGTCGTGTCTTCGTCGTTCGTCTTTTTTGGATGACAGCATATATTTGGTTTTACCCTCATTCACCGAAAGACCCTTTTACTGTTGAACACTTCATTTGACGTCTCGCTGTGCTCGCCCAATTACGTCAATGTCATCCGCGTAAGCGATTGGAACCTATCAGTACAGCAGAGAAGATTTTTTACACGATGTTAAGAAGGCTTATTTCTTTATAGTTGACCCCTTCTTATGGACTGGGCAAACAATGCTGAGATTCCATTTGTCGGGCATGCTTTCCTCCGACCATATTTTACAGATGAACTGGTGCATGCGCCCTACCAACTCAACACCAGCCGCTTTAAATAGCTCCGCATACAGGCCGTTTGCGCCAGTGGCTTTGTTACTTCAAAACAACAAGCTTAGTTTCATATACCGTCCAACTGACGGAATTCTCTTGGATCTTCGTCGAATTGATTCTTGTTTTCTCAGAATCACAGTAGATTCTACTCTACTATTAGTATTCATCCCTACAGGCTTCTGCCCTGACATATTCGTCTTACTTTTTCGTGAAACTTGTAAGCGTCATTCGTGTGGTAGGCTGGTAGCATCTCTCCATCTCCTCGATCTTCTTCTTTCCTCCAAAGTACTCAAGTTGATTAGTTTAAGACGGTCTTGATAGGGCAAAGGATTGTTCCAGGGCAGACCTCGAAGAGCGAAACGAAGGAGCCGACGTACATTTGATACTTTCGATTCTAGATATGTGGGTTTGTTGATAAGGGCACTCGAGAAGGGGGTGAACAAAGGTAATATAGAGGGAACGAGTCACCCGAGTCAACCCTGTGCAGGGACGGGTTAAGAATATCCCTGCAGCGATACCTATCGCTTGTCGTAAAAGGCGACTAAAACAAAGGTAAACAAAAATCACATCTAGGCAATTTTGAAAACACCAAGGTGAGCCTAGGGACACATATACCACCATTAAACTGCCCCACAAGTGTGCCTGCAAATCAGTGGGTTGACACGACTGGAGATCACCGGTGTTGTAAGAGTAAGATCAAACAAAAAAAATAAAAATCTGGAGCATGCCCGTGTCAAAAAAAGGAGGGAAAGAAAGAAAACGGCCAAACCGTAGTATTATGGAAAATAACGCTAAAAGGAAAAGCACTACCCTGCCAGGCACTACTAATGGTCGTGATCCTGGGACGAGCAGCAATGCTCGGGTCAGAGCTATAGGATTTCCGGGGGATAGCAAAGTAATGCAACGGCGTAAGCCACATTTAAGAGTCGCGAGTTGGAACGTTGGAAGCATGAGTGGGCGCAGCTATGAGCTTGAAGAAATGATGGTTAGAAGGCGAGTAGACATCCTGTGCGTACAAGAGACGAAATGGCGAAACACCGGTAATCGGGCACGTTTCTTGGACGTTAAAACAAAAGCCTACAAGATGTTTTACTATGGATTGGAACAAGGAAAAAACGGAATGGCCATCATCCTCGCGGCAGAGCTACTTGGCAACGTCTTAACAATTTCAAAGTCCAGTGACCGTTTGATGGCTCTCAAATTGGTGATGCATGGTGAGGTGTGGAACATCGTAAGCGCATATGCCCCTCAAGTAGGATGCGAACAAAAAGATGCATTCTGGCTAGATTTCCACAACCTTGTCAAAATCATCCCAAAGGAAGAGCTTTTGTTTGTTGGGGGAGATTTAAACGGACATGTCGGGAAGACAAGCGAAGACTATGAAGGCTACCACGGAGGGCTGGGATACGGCACCAGGAACTCTTCAGGTGAAGATATCCTAAACATGTGCAAGTCGTACGGTCTTATAGTGCTAAATACCATGTTCGTCAAACAAAGCCGGCACCTGATCACTTATAGCAGCGGCGGAAATGAAACTCAAATAGACTATCATTTGGTATCCAGTTTCATGAAGCCACGAGTTAAAGATTGCAAAGTGATCCTGGGAGACGCGATCGCCCCTCAACACCGTCTCCTCCTGACTGAATTTTTTATGGATGCGAGAAAGAAGTCAAAGCAGCAAACGAAGGTGTCTGAGAGAATCAAGTGGTATAAGCTGGATAAAGGAAAAGGCGAAGCTTTTATTACCATCATGGAAAACTACCTCTCTTCCATTATCGATGAGGTCGGTAATGAGGAGTGCAGAGCACAAGACATGTGGGATTCCCTACAACAATCTGGCCTGGAGAAAGCCAAATCACTGCTCGGAACATCTAAAGGCCCCTGCCAACACGCAAAAGAAAACTGGTGGTGGACAGACGAAGCCAAAGCAGTGATACGAAAAGAAAATGGCTTTCCAAGCTTGGTCAAAGTGCTCTTCTACTAATAGAGAGGAAAAAGCTCGCCGTGAAAAGGTATATAGATGTTGCAAAGGTATCGCGAAGAAAAAATGGGCCGAATTCAAAGCGAAAAGCATGGAAGGCCTCTATCAGGAGTTGGAAGAAATATCGTCTTCCGCGTCTGACAGGAACCAGGCTACCCAGGAGCTTCGACAAAACAATTTGAACAAAGGAGCAAATATCTTTAAGATAGCCGCCCAGAGAAGGAGAAATGCTCAGGAGATTCGTTTCCCAAAGTTTATTAACAATGCTGAAGGCCAACTCCTTGTGGAAGACGAAAAAATTCTCCACAGATGGCGACAGTATTGCGAGGAACTTCTGAACGAACAGTTTCCCCGAGTTTACTTTCCAAGAGCCGCCCCGAATCATGCCGAAATACCCGACATCACAGTCGAAGAAGTTCGGTACGCGGTTAAAAATTCCAAGAAAAGAAAAGCTGTTGGGCCGGACGGGATACCCTCTGAGTTCTGGAAAAAGATGGGAGACATCGGGTCTAGATGGCTCATGGTTCTTATCTCCAAACTTATGAGAGGCGACACTATGCCTAATCAATGGAGGGAAAGCTATCTTCTTCCATTGCACAAAGGAAAGGGTGATACGCGAAATTGTGATAACTACCGTTCTGTCAAGCTGATGTCGCACACCATGAAGATCGTTGAACGGGTATTAGATAGCCGACTGCGGAAAATAATACGACTATCTGATGACCAGTGCGGGTTTGTCTCGGGTAAATCAACGACAAATGCAATCCAAAGTATAAGGATCATGATTCTTTAAAGGACTTGCATATGATGTTGGTTGATTTCGAGAAGGCCTTTGACCGGCAACCAATAGATGTTTTATGGGTAGCGCTAAGACAAAAAGGAGTTCCAGAAACCTACGTGCGAGTGATCATGGACATGTACAAGAGAGCAACGACAAGAGTAAGATGCACCGCAGGAGTCACCGAAAAGTTCGCAATCAAAATCGGTGTACACCAAGGGCGCGTCCTCAGCCCACTGCTCTTTATAGCAGCCCTTGATTGCTTGCTTGAAGGAAAAGTGACGGACCCCAATGTGCACCAGCTATTCTCTGCTGACGATGGAGCCATTATAAGTGATGATCAGGCATCCCTACAACGAGCACTATTAGTTCAAAGAAGACAGAGTATCTGTGCCGCCCGTTCTCTGACCCTCATCAGCCTATTCCAGACATTTACTTGAATGGGAGAGTGCTTCCCAAGTGTGAAAAGTTTAAATATCTGGGATCTATGATTAATAAAGAAGCAACTTGTGATAACGACATCAACCATCGCGTAAGCGTAGGGTGGATGAAGTGGCGGGAAAACTTCGCCATCTTCTGTGATCGAAAAATGCCCCCTAAGCTGAAAGGAAGGCTCTACACTTCAGTTGTACGTCCGGCGCTCACATACGGTTCACAATGCTGGACAATGCACAAAAAGTATGAGAGCAAATTAACGGCAGCTGAGATGAAGATGCTTCGCATGACAGCGGGAGTAACAAAGCGTGACAGAATTAGAAGTTCAAAGATCCGAGGAAGCCTCCACGTAAAAGAAACCATCACAAGAAAGATAGAGCGCGACCGACTCAGTTGGTATTGCCATGTTCAAAGGAGAGATCCTTCGAACCCCGTCCAAAAGGCGTTATCAATCAACGTTCCAATTTCAACACGCAAAAAAGGCAGGCCGAACAACAATTGGTGCAAACAAATGCAAAAACATCAGCATTTGATTGGCCTCAGCGATGAAGTAATCCCAAACCGGGAAGCCCGCCGCTACTTTCTGAGGTCAAACCGGCGGACCCCACAAGCGGCCCAGTAGGAATGCAGTTAAGTGGGATCTGATTGAAAAAGGGAAGAATCTTGTTGCGAGGAAATGGTCTTGAAAAACTTCGTCAGCGTACAGTGAGAGGTGGAAATGTTTGATGAATAAAAAGAAGTGGACCTAGGTGGCTGCCTTGGGGAACGCCGGAAGAAGCTAGGAAGGGGTAGGAAAAGGCAAATCTAAAACGAACACTGTAGTAACGGTTTTTTTAAATAAGAAGATATCCACTTCAACGCAGTGGGTTCAAAGCCAGGCGTTGTATTTATTAGGCGATTTATCTCCTTCATGTGTTATTTGTGTTCTATTTTCCTCCGACATTCGTTTATACGTATCGGCATTTTAGTAGAGAATAAAAAAAAAATGTGTCTGCCCATTTAAAACCAAAGTCATTTAAAGTCTAAAATTCTTCTTTTTTTTTACATGTTTTTATTAAGTACTATCAATACAAGTTGAATAAGTGAAAATATTTTTTTTTATAAACTAACTTGTTTTTTTTTAGAGATGTACCCAAACGGGTACAGTGATAATATGTGTGTGCTAATTGTTCTTGACATGGAATTTTTTAAAACACGTTTTTTCCACACATAGAGCAACCGCACAAAGCTCACACTTCCACCTTACTCTCATATGATATTCTTTGCATCGTACAGGTTTTTTTACCTTTTGAGGAAAATGGGGTCCTTCGGTATATGCGATACAGTGCGTTTCGTTGTTGCATACTTAATAGTATAATTTCTTAAATAATGACGTACAATATTCCTTTGGAATGATAGTAAGTCCTCCTG
The DNA here is from genome assembly GCA_958301585.1 of Merodon equestris. Taxonomy (NCBI): domain Eukaryota; kingdom Metazoa; phylum Arthropoda; class Insecta; order Diptera; family Syrphidae; genus Merodon; species Merodon equestris. Next base: position 31,224,929 of record OY284413.1, read on the forward strand.
AGAATCATTCGCAACCTTGTAGAGTTTTCAAGCGTTTACCAGAGTTGAACTAAGCATAGATGTGAAAAGCGGCCACCATCATTTTTTGCCTCTTATTTTTATTTTGTACGCGTTCACCGCTTGATCGTGCAAATCAACCCCACCCATACCTGTATTATAACTGGCTATTAGCTTCGGCTGGGGAACGAAAATCTTTTTTTTCTCGGCAGGCGACCAACGTTTCACAAAATGCAATGGTACAATGGTATCAAAGTTTGTGCCCATAGTGACAAGACTATTGTCATTCCATTTTACGAAAAGAAGTTTGTTCGTCGCATCATACATATGCTCACAATGTCCTCTTTTATTTTTCGTGAACTCTTTCTTTGCTTGTAAAGGACATTGTTTTGTTCGATTCTCTCTCATGGTTCCAGTTGCTCTAAATCCTTTTATTCGCAATAAACGCAACAACTCGTGGGAAGAGAAAAAATTATCAAAGTAAATAATATGGTCGGAAGGAAATTTAACAGTTTCTAACAATTCAAGAACAACTCGAGATCCCAACGGTTTTAAAGATTTTTTTGCAGTAATATTTTTAGAACCGTAATAGGTATCAAAACTGTATAAATAGCCACAACTGCTTGATAGCATACAATTTTTGAATCCAAATCTGACCGGTTTCCCTCTTATAAATTGTTTAGATGAGTGTCCAAAATATTTTATCATGGCTTCATCAATAGACAATTTTTCATTCATAAATCCCCACTTTTGAAATTTCTGACACAGCAAATTCATAAGTGGTCTTGTTTTAGCCATTTTATCTTCACGGTTTATATGATTGTCACGAAGTGAATAAACTTTTTTATTTCAAAAAATTTATTTCGAGACATATTGTTTGCAACTATTGGAGTTCGTGTATCCTCGTCCATTTGCCAATACATGGACCCCCTTGGCATTGACCATTCAATGCCACTATAAAATAGTATGCCGATAAAAATGCGGAGATCTTGTTCCGATATTTCGAAATTATGATGATTTTTTTGAGAAGCATACAACCGAGTTTGATGTAAAATTAATTGTAAAAAAAGAGTTTCGAAAATCTCAACAGGGGATTTACTTTCTAAACTCATTTTCATACCCAAAATGCAGTTTTTAAAGTTATAGGTTGAATTCATAGTCCAGTCAACGTCGCACACTGGGGCCAGCATAAGGAAGGCGATGCCCAAAACGATTGGAATAAAGTTTTTGTGTATTATTTTATTTAAAATGCTTTAAAATGTATTTCAATTCATTAATATTTATTTTTTTCATTATAGTTCTTCTTCAAACATGTTAATTACATCTTTATCAAACATTTTTCTGTCCAATACTGGTAATTTTCGCATAAGGCTTAATAATGGGTCGGATGAAATAAACAGTCTGTTGATATTGTCGGTTATGTTATCAAGTCTAGAGGTTTTTCTTGAAAAAAATTCTCTGTAAGATTTGAAATCCTTATTTTTAGACTCCTGCGTCTCCTCGCTTAGCATCCCGATTGGCAGCCTTACGAACAATAGTGGTTCCGTGTATTAAAATCTTATGAAGAATAGGAGTCATTGGCATCCAAGGATACAACCTTACATAAAGAGAGGCTGTATCAAAACAATATTTTTCAAACTTCTCTGGGTTGATTTTAAATCCGCTGGATATTGTTTGTAAAATAATATACAATCTTTTTATTAGATCGGCATCTATTTTCGTAATTGATGATGAAACTGAGTAGTTTTGAAAAAATGTTCGAGCTACATTCCCATCATTGGAGTTGCCAAAGCCCGGTTTTGGCTTGTCCACAATAAGTCCCAGCTGGATCTTAAATTGTTCTTGAATATTTTTTTTTGTTCTTTCTACTAAATTTTTGTTTTCGCTTGATAAATGCCAAGATAAAGTAGGTAGCTTATAGCTCAAATGCAGCAATGACTCGAATAACCTTATCCAAGCATGTAAAACCGAAATGCCAAAGGAAACGTAGTCGTTATTTATAGGTCTTCTTCCAATGTTTTCAAGATTGTTAAAATCTTTTGAAGAGGCATCGCATAAATAGCATCTTAAAGCAGATTTAGTGCTAGAAATCGAGTTGCAAATTTTTCCATCTACCATAGTGAACATCAGTCTGTGAGAAACAGAAATCGTTTGACTATTTAATGTCACTTTAGTTGGAATTAATGCTCTAATCTGCCGCTCAATATTTTCTTTTTGTGAAATAGCTAATTCGGAAGTTTCTTTTTTGTATTGAAGACTTATAGGCCTACAAAATCTGGGTGATGATGGCTTAGGATTTTGCCAGAAAACTAAATTTTCTTCGTTTTTTTCTATTGTAAGTCGTAATGGCACAAGACAGGTCAAAAACATATATTTGTCATCAGCAGTTTCTGATACGAATCTTTGTTTGAATTGAGTGTAGCTTGAGCTTCCATCGAATCCCCACTTCGAATACAAAACCATTTCCGAATTTTTAGAATTTATCGACTCAAGAACAGGCTTTTGGCTTTGTAAAATGCGCATTGCAGTGTGATCTAAAAGTGACTGCAAGGACACTTCCGCTTCAGTTTCTGTGACCTTGAAATCAGTTGGATATGACTTTTTTTTTCTGTTTGGACTAGTTTATGTGATAGAAAAATATCTTTTGTGTAGTGTCGAATAATGTTGTATTGGCTCCTACTTAATTTAGCCTCAATAATAATGGATAGAGCTTCACGGGGCGAAATTTTATCAATTTTAACTGACGAGTTTATGTCCATACAATCCTTGGCGTAAGTGGGAGTGGTCAAAAGTCTTTTAACGACTTCAGCTTCTGTTGTTTTCCCTTCAGCTCTCAAGCTCATTTGAGCTGCATATGTCAACAGATCGGAATTATTTTCCGTCCGAACACCTGCTGAATTATCGCTGCTCTCATCAAAAGAGAGTTGTGGTCTGCCGCATTTTTTAAGACGTGAAGATTAAGTTCAAAACTTCCGTTAAGCCAGGCTGTTTCATTTTTAAGAAATCTGTTTTGATGCCTTCCATACTTCACCCACTTCGCCTTTAATTGGTTCTTAAAATTGCGTAGCTCTTTTGTCAATTTTGTTCTTTGAGTGGTCGGACAGTCAGTTTTCTTAGCTGCGTATTCAAAAATTTCATTGAATTTTTCCTCAAAAGTGTTTTTTTTTTACTATTATAGAATATATCAAACAGTTTTTTTCGATTGATTTTCAATTTTGGGTCGGTTTCTATAAAAATAGAAATTTCGCGTATTTAGTCATTTTATGGAAAACAAAATATTACAAAAAAAATGCGCAACCGGCTTTTACTTTTGCATTTAGTTTTATGTTAAGAACATCCCTATGTATTATAAACAGGCATTCGTTTCAAAAGAACCTTGCGCAATTCAATAAAAATTGATATTTTTTCGAAAAAAAGACCTCGTACTTTAACCTCACCAATTTCTGTTATATATAAAAGTATTATTTTAAAAAACACTTCAGTCAACTCTGCTTACCTTGGTCCACAGCTGATAATAATTAGTGATTTTTATTTTCACCTAACACGAAGAAAACACTATATCGATGACTAACCACAAAAATTGTATGCACTCACTGGTATGTAACTTTGCACTTTAAAGCATTCACTTGATCACGTGTTACGGTCAATTGATAATATAAAGCTTAGAAAGAGAAATGGGAGAACATTTACTTACCAAATAAAAAAAAAAACTGTTACTGTAATCATTTAACAATTTGACTTTTGATCATCTCTCCCATACAGTGGGTCCCAGTGTGCGTCGTTTATAGACCATTGTGGATGGAGTACATTATGTTCACGAACAAAGGATCGCAACACCGATAACGGAACTTCATACTCACAGTCATAGTCTTCATCTCGGACAAAAATCTCTACATTACCCGGAATGTCATTTGGGACGTCCTCATTTTGCAAGTTATCGACATCAATCTCATCCTCGTCTGTGATACAGTCAACGACAGGTGGTAGGATCGTTATATTGTACGTAGAACTTCCCTCGTCTTGCTCTATTGCATCTAATGCATTTAGAAGATTATTGAATCTCCTTCCGTGAAAAGAAGCCTTGAAATCCATTCTGTGAAAAATGCGAAAATGACTCCATAACTTCCCATTGTACCCAAGCGGGTACATGCAACTTCAAAGCTACCTACCGTGGGTATTTACGATCTGTGGATTATTTTTTCACCTACTTATTTTTTTTTCACAATGTCTTCAAACTATTTAGTAAGGATTGCACGAATAACATAAAAAATAAGCAATTTTTTACCAAAAACAAACAGACAACCTCGCAAAATATGAAAAGTCCGTAACATGCCTTCAGCTGTCACTAAATAAAAGTACCGTTACTGCTTCTTTTTTTGTAAACATTGATTTCATATGCTGGTGGAAATGTCAAAGAAAAGAAAGGTATTCAAAGATCATTCAAAAATTGACAGATGAGACAAAGGTAGAGATAAATTATTCGAATATCTTGTACCCAAGCACGTACAGTTGTAGTAAATTAATAATTTTAATGTAAATTAAATAATTTTTGATGTGTAAACCTATTAGGTCTCGGTATGGGGGAAATGACCGTCACACGTAACCGAAATTAGTATTAGTGCTCCCACACTGCACACATACACACGAACGCTATAGAGTGCGCATCGAACTCACTGACGTACTGTACTAACACTTATAACTTGGACTTTGGACTGGAATTGGGACTCCTTAACCTGTCCAAACGCCAAGCGTGGGAACAGGACACACAGACGCAACTAACACTTGTAACTTGGAGTGCGACATCACCACGCGATTTAGTTGTGTTGATTTCGATCAGTTCAGTCACATTTTAGCTGCAGTTTTGTAATTTATATATCATCATATGAAAAAAAAAAGTGATTTTGAAAACAATAAGTGGTTTTGTATGTGAGAAAATTACGTGATTTTGCTCATTTTCAACAACTCGATTCGGCGTGAAAAAAATTACGAGATTTTGCTCATCATAAGTGCGACTGCACTTACCTCAAACCAATCAAACGAAGACGCTACAGAAATAATATCTGAAACTATGAGAAGAGCTCGAGATCGCAGAAGGATGGATGAAGCAGATGAAATTACAGAGCAAATGAGTCCAGGTGGTCAATCGGCCCTGGTGACAGCAAGTCCAGAACCAGTTGAACTCACACCAAACCACGAAGCTGAAGAACACATAACACAAAGTATTCAACCTACTGTTAGATATAGTCATCATTCAAGAAACGCTACAGCCCATGCAAAATTCAAAGAAATGTTTTTAGACAATAATTTTGGAGCTGCATGTAGTGTCTGTGATAGATTGTGGTACGAAAAAAATCTTAAAACTGTACCGAATAATTCGTTCACTATTCTCCTGACATCGATTTAAACACAGCGCGAGTCTGCCTTACGTGTCACGCTTCCTTGCGGAAAGAGAGAATTCCGAACTTTTCAACATCACACGGATTTAAATATCCTCCACGGCCACACGAATTACCAGAGCTAGATTTGATCACTGAACGATTGGTATCCCCGCGCCTTCCGTTTATGCAAATCAGGAAACTTAGGCATGGACAAGGTCAATATGGGATTTTAGGTCAAGTTGTGAATGTACCAGTTTCAGTTAACAATATGGTTACTTGTCTCCCACGAGAACTCGATGACGACTATTGTATTAATGTTCATATTAAACGCAGAAAAATTCATAAGTCAAGTTACCTGATTGGCTTTGTTAAAAAAACGTCAAGCAGTGGCTCCAGTTCTTGATAGAGACACCACTCTATAAATTCTATAACATAAAGATGAACGATTCCTTCCTCGTACCGAACACAGCACCAGCTCATTCCACCGAAGAATTAAGTGAAGTAATCGATATTGAAGATAGTCTGCACGCTCAACAACAAACGCTTTTATGGAATGAAGATAGATATTTAAGAATAGCTCCAGGAGAACACGAAGTGCCCGTTAGTGTTCTTTTTGATGAACACTGCGAAGAAATGGCGTTTCCTTCAATTTATCTCGGTCAATTTCGTGTCTTTAAGGAAGGACTGACTGTAACGCCATTCATAATGGCAACGAGTGAACTATGAAGAGCGGATAGACGTGGTGTGACTCCTCAGCACTTGCTATACATGGCAATGAAAATTGTACGTATCCGAACACGCGATGCAATAACTGTTGCCTTCAAATTCATTGGAAAAAATACAAAACTCACTCGAGCTCAAGTAGATTCAGCAGATTCCATTGATGGATGTCTTGAAATTAATTTGGCTTTTCTACGATCGATACCAAACTCCACTTATTACTAGGCTCAACGTAAACGCGATCTTTTTGCGATGATTCGTCAGCTTGGAAAACCGACGTTCTTTTTGACTTTAAGCGCCAATGAAATTGGTTGGCCAAAATTAATGAAGCTGTTGTATAAACTCAGAAACAATATAGCAGATATTGATACGGAAGAACTTGAAAATATGCATTTCAACTTAAAAGCTACACTCATCAGTGAAGATCCTGTCACCTGTGCTATCCACTTTAATAAACTTGTGCAAGTTATCATCAGTATACTTCAATCAACGCGTTTCAGTCCATTTGGCCAACACTATGTGAAGCACTATTTCAAAAGAATAGAATTTCAACACCGAGGCAGTCCGCATGCTCATATACTGTTGTGGCTAAATGAATCTTCAACCGATGCTTTGGGACAGGAAAAGGCTCAGGCTGAGGCTTTGATTGACCAACTAGTGTCTATATCTCCTGATGAGGCATCAAGCTTTACAAAACTTCAACGACATAAACACACGTTTACCTGTTATAAAAAGAATTCAACCTCTTGTCGTTTCGAAGCGCCATTCTTGCCGTCTCGATCAACAATAGGCGGTGCCTGGCTGAGTACAAGCGTATGATTATTGAAACAAAGGAGAATGAGTGGAAAAGGTTTATTCATAGACACAGGGACGATCCTTGGGGCCAAGTGTACAGAATATGCAGGAATTCCAATAGGAATTCAAGCATAGGCTGTTTGCACAATGGCAGCTCCATAGTTTACGGTGGGCAGATAGCGTTAGGGTTCTGTTGGCGGAATTCTCTCCTAGGTCGGTCGGTGTTGAGGTCTCCTCGGCGCAGGAACTACCAGCACCACCGCGGGTTAATCCGGACGAGATAAGCCCCGCGGTCTCGCTTCTCCGATCCAGGCGATCGCCTGGGCGTGACGGAATCACCGGAGAGATGGTTAAGACCATCTGGAAGGTGTGCCCCGAATACCTGGTGTCCCTGTATGGGGGATGCGTTGGCGAGGGCTATTTCCCGTTGAGCTGGAAGGAGGCTAAGGTCATTGTTCTTCTGAAGTCACACGAGAAACCGAGGAGCAGTCCGCGGTCCTATCGTGGCATCAGTCTGCCTCCGGTACTTGGAAAAGTGCTGGAAAGGACTATGGTGGAAAGACTCCAGAACATCGTGGCTGATATTTCCGCCTTTCAATTCGGTTTCCGGAAGGGTAAGAGTGTCGAAGACACATGGGATTTCGTTAAGTCCCATGCTAACGACGCTAACAATAGGTCCAAGTATATCTTGGGCGTCTTTATCGATTTTAAAGGCGCCTTTGATTACTTGAGTTGGGATAGGGTGCTAGCTAGGCTACAGGAGCTGGGCTGCCGGGAAATTAATCTCTGGAAGATTCTCCGGAAGGAGAGCCTTTGTTTCTATTCGGTGAATGAGACGGTTGGTGTGAATGTTGAGCGTGGGTGTCCGCAGGTATCCATTTGCGGTCCATTTATATGGAACCTCATGATGGATCCCCTGCTAGAAACGCTAAGCACACGCGCTAAGTGTTGTGCATATGCAGACGACCTGCTCATCCTTCTTGAGGCTCAGTCCAGAGCAGAGCTGGAAAGGAAGGCTGAGCGGGTTCTCCCTGTCGTTCACGACTGGGGCATGAGCGTTGGAGTGAGTTCGGCCGAGGATAAGACTGTCCAAATGCTACTAAAGGGCAAATTGGCAGACAGTCGACATCCGACGGTACGTATGAATGGGGTGAGTATCAGGTATGTGACGGAAGTCAAATATCTTGGTATCACAGTGGGTGAAAGGATGAGGTTCATGCCTCATCTTGTGAATCTGGGTGACCGTATGTGCGGCATGGTTGAACAGATTAGGCGTGTTATAAGGACGGACTGGGGCCTGAGTAGGCGAGCTGTTCGTACCATATATACCGGTCTCCTAGTCGCTTGTACAACCTTTGGGGCATCGGTGTGGTACGAATCAGTCGCTTCGGTATCGAAACCGCGTACTGCAATGCCAGAGGAAGGCACTTCGACAGTTTCCACTGCCGCATTGCAGGTTCTTCTGGGAGTCTCTCCTCTTGATCTCGAGATCACCAAGAGAGGTTTAGTTTAGTTTATTTCCAATAGAATAATTACATGGATACATTAAGATTTAAATCTTGTAGAGCATCTAAATAAAATTTTGACCAGATTCATTGAAGAAAGAGTACGTTAAAAAAAAAATAAGAAAAAGTAAATAAATAAATAAGGGAATAAATAATAAATAAGCTTGAAACAGACATAGATAAATAATAAATACATTAAAATATAACAATTTAATTTACAGTGTATCTAATCACGATTGGAAAGGTGCAAAAATAATTTTCTCTTGAAGGTTGAAAGTGAGGTAGTGCTTTGTAATCCGTTTGGGAGTACATTCCACAAACGAATGGCAGATACATAAAATGAGCGTTCAGCAATACTGTGTGTAAAGCGCGGTAAAGTTAATTTTACGCCTCTTTGTGACTGAGCAAAGTTGAGAGTATCTGAGAGGTACGTAGGACTTTTTTTATGGATGATATTGTGAAGCCTCACAAGCAGCCTAAAATTTAAGTAATTATCAAGACTCAAACCAAAGATATGATGCCGCAAGTGGGATACACTTATATGCCTAGGGATACGGTAAATATAGCGAATACAATCATTTAGAGCAACATTAAGTTTTCTTCTACAAACACAGTCCAGAGATGGATAAACAGACGAGTTGAAAACAAAATAAGGCATTATTAGGGATTTGATGAGATGTTTCTTTAAGTTTGGTATCAAAAGGTCTGAGGAAGATCTCAAACAACGCAAACCAGAGTAAATTTTCCGGATAGCGTCAGAGATTGCTTTACAGCAACTCATATTGCTGTTTAATTTGAAACCTAAATAGGTCACGTCTTTAACATAGGCTATGACTTCATCATTAAGAATGACAGAGGGAAAATCATCAGAGTTGAGCTCATCTCTAGCGCATAGCATAGCAACGGACTTGGACGGGTTAAGTGTTAAGCTGTTATTTCTAGACCAAGCAAAGATACGGCTTAAATCATCATTCAATCTTACGATGCAGTCATCCATCAAACCAAAAGGACGAAAAATATAAAGAACAACATCGTCGGCATATAAATGAACCTGGCAATTAGAGATGAAATCCGGGAGGTCATTAATAAACAATGAAAAAAGCAGCGGGCCTAGTACCGAGCCTTGCGGAATACCAATATTAGTGACAAATGAATTTGAGGTTCCGGTTTCAGTTTTGATACATTGAACTCTATTAACTAAGTAGCTGCGCAAAAGCTTGAGAGATGAATTTGAGAAATTAAACTTCGATTTTAGTTTGGAAATAAGCATTGAGTGGTCAATACTGTCGAAGGCCTTGGAGAAGTCTAAGAGTACCATTACTCCAAACTTGCCGGAGTCAAGCGCAAATCGGATATCTGTAGTAACTTTAATTGCAGCAGCTTCACAACTATGAAGGCTGCGAAACCCAGATTGCCACACAGAAAGCAAGCGACGTTCGTTTAGGTATAACTGTATTTGATCGTGCATTATTTTTTCCAGTAACTTGCCAGGAAAGGATAAGATACTTATAGGTCTGAACTCGGAGGGTTTTGAGGGATTTGCTTTTTTGGGTACTGGGATAATATTTGAGTTTTTCCACACTTCCGGGAACTTCCCACTATAGAGACAAAAATTGAAAATATGGAGCAAGTAATTCATTATAAATGGAAAAATGAGCTTTACAAACTTCGGAGAAACATCATCAGGACCGACGGCATTCGATTTAACAGATTTAATGGAATTTAAAATCTCGGGTACACCGATACAAGCGTAACTGAAGGAGTTTTCATTGTCAGGTATGTCAAAGATACTTTGGGGAATTTTTAAGCTTGAATGGCTGGGGATTAAAGCATTAACCATTACTTCAGGGCCGAAAGGACATTTATGTTTGTTTTTGTCTTCTTTTATGCCAAGTTGTTTGAGATTGCTCCACAGCTCTCGAGAGCTAAGTGATAGATCTAGTTTTTGCGTTAAATATGCACGTTTGGAATTACGAATGGTGGTATTGACCTGGTTACGCGCGTATACATATTGACTTTTGTTGAACTCAGTTGGATTATTCTTAAATCTTCGGAAAAAACGTTCTCTTTCCCTAATAAGGAATTTTATGTTATCAGTGAACCACGGACATTTATTACTCCTTACTTCTTTTGTCACTATTGGAATACATAAATCATACAAACTAGATACTAAGTTATTAAACCGAGCAACTTTAACATTAAGGTCATGCGTGTAGAAAATATCATCCCATTCGGATCTATTGAAATATCTTACCATAGTCTCAGAATTAAAATTTCTATAAGATCTATACCTAATAGTTTTAGTTTGGTTAGACCTGTCTAAATCCAGATAGAAGGAGCAGAAAATGAAATCATGAATAAACTCTGAAGATGGTTTAATTTGGTCACTTCCTAGAATTTTATGTCTAGAGCTAGTCAAGAACATATCGAGAAGGGAAGGATTCATGTATGATTTGAAACACGTTGGCCACTGATTATTTACCACTGAAAGACCAATCTTATCACAAAAGTGAATGAAAAGTCGCTTAGAAATGCTGTCTTTCAAAAAATTTACATTAAAATCACCTCCAACCAAAATATGATTATACTTTGAACTAAGTCGCATTAAGGTTTCCTCAAGCTCGGTTATGTAATTCTCTCTAAACATATTTGGTGGACAATAAACGGCAACAAGCAGTAGTTTTTCAAACGAACTCCTCACCTCAACACAAACAAAGTTAATATAATTCCCAGTTGATTTGTAAACAGCAGTCCCAGACAAATGTTCACGTATGTACATACACGCTCCACCTCCAACTCTATCTCTTCTATCACTTCTAAAAATGTTGAAGCCAGGTATGGAAACAAGTGCATTCAGGGTATAAGTGTTCAACCAAGATTCTGAAACCATAATGACATCCAACATAGAGGTACTAAATATCTGATATAACAACGTGTACTTAGCTCGAATACTCTCTGCATTTAAACAACAAACTTTGAGTCCATTTTCGTACGCGCCACACAGTACATTTAGAACGCGTCTCACATTATTAGGATCCATGCCAGTAAACATAAAATAAAAAATTAACCTCCACCATCAAACGCAGCAAAAAAGAGAAAAACAATTGCACCACCAATAAATATTTAAGAACGTATACATAAAAATTATAATTAAAGGAGATATTCGAATCTTTGGGTTTATACATTTTCAAAAAATATTTATGAGGAATGGACATTATTTTAAGCATATAATCCGAATTGAAAATTCTATTATAATACATAGTAAGAGTGAAAGCTCGAGAAAAATAAATAAATAAATAAATAAATAAATAAAACAAAACAAAAAACAAAAAAAGTACCTACAAATGCTCTAATTACAAAAGTATATATGTACAATATTTAAAAACAAAAATAGAAAAAGATCATATATCGCAAGCATCTACACCAACAGCAGTATCAGCGACAACAGCAACGGCAACACCATCGCCCACAGCGTCCACAACAACATCATCCAAAGTGACAACATGAGTAGGAGAACGGCACGCAGGTGGAGAGAGTAACGACGATTCTTTACTCACAGAACGAGTTGCACCATTGGGAGAAGTATTGAGAAAGACTTCAAGAGAGTCCAAGCTCTTTATACAAATTGGTCTCTTGCTCACATCATTGCTATGTCTAACAAAAACTCTTCCACGTCTGGTAAAAACAGAATGCAAAGAACCACCCTTCTTTAGTTCATATGCTCTTCGAAAAATGATATGGTTGTACTTCGTTAGGCTCTCGTATACACGTACAAACTTATTACTCACGAAGCCGAGATCATTTAACGTGACAGCTCTCTTATTATTTTTGAAGAATGCATTTGCATTAGATAAGACTTTTACCTTATCCAGCGCGTGAGGCAGTTTAACGATGATTGCACTTGACTTAGAGTTGCTTTTTGGTTTAGCTCGATGAATGCTGATAGGTGTCGGTGGTTGTAAGTCAATCAGCTCACAATAACGTTGAAAAAGAGCGCTAAGATTTTCTTTTGCCGCAACGGGAATACCATGAAGTACGAGGTCACCAGCAATGTTACTTCTAGCTAAGGCATCAATTTGCATTTTAAGCATAGCGTTGTCTCTTTCCATCAGCTGCGCTTTAAAGAAAGTGAGCTCTTCCTCATGTCCGTCCAATCTACTTTTTTGCTGCTCAAGGTCGTCCAATCTGCCTCCCAGCGTAAAGAGAGTGTGGTTAAGGGAGGTTAATCTCTCATCAGATTTCCTTTCCAATGATTTCAACTTTTCATCAAACTCTTTTTCAATTTTACTAATCCGAAGAGAGAGATCATTGTACATCAAGTTAATTTCTGCTTTTAATTGCGAAACAATTGATTCAGTTAATGATCTTGACAGAGAGTCTAATCTAGCATCAATTATGTTCCACATATGAGAGTTCTCTAAAGATGTTGAGGGGGTGCTTGGACAGGAGGGAGAGGATATCACTTGCTTTTCTGCAGATCGTAGTTTTTTTTGTATACCGGTTAATTTAGCATTTGACATTTTTTTTTTTTTTTTTAAATTTGCTCACTTAAACACTTATTTTACAAAGAGTAAAATATGTTATACTGTACACTCTTACTTTAACTTTACTGACAACAAAAAATGTGACTATAGAAGAACTTTACATTAACAAAATAATAGAATTTATACGGAGCACAGCCTCAGTGCTATCTACCTTCCCACATAGTCTGATCAACACTTTGTATTGCCTTTAAGGTAAAAAGGGGCTGGCGGTTAACCAGTAGCTAACCAGTCGCTGATAGGTCGATGGAGGGACTATCTGCCGGGGAGCGTAAGACCCTGCTTGGTGGCTGCGTTCTATCTGAGTGGCAGACCAGATGGAACGATGCTCCAACGGGTAGGGTCACATATCGCTTCCTGGAAGATGTCTCTTTCAGGAGCAGAAATTCGGAACTGAGTTTTGGCCTCAGTTTCGGTTTCCTCCTGACGGGACATGGGTCCATGAATGCGTTTCTGCATAGGATGCGTCTCAGTCAGGAGGCCAGTTGTAGGTGTGGTTCTCCTTTCGAGGATTGGGTGCATGTTCTGTGGGTGTGCCCATTATATTCGGATCTTAGGGACCTAGAAGCTATGGGGGTTAAGTATGAGGGTGAAGTGTGTGACGTGAGCGGTGTCTTCACAGCGCCGTCACACATTGATAGGATGCGTTTATACGCAAATTCTGTTTTTGATAGGCGGCGGGCTAGGAGGAACTAAAATTACCTCCTGCCCATATTCCAACGCTCACTTCTTCCAATTTTCTATTCCTTCCTCCCTTCCTCATTCCTTTCTTTTCCTTCTCCCCCCCCCCCTCCCCCCTTCTCCTTCTTCCTTCCCCTTGTGTAAAATGGCTACCAGTCCAGGGTGTAGGGCACCCCAACTGGAGCAACCTTTACGGTTGCGAGGCTCGACCGGAGGCGTGATTCTGGTACCACGGGAGACAGGAGCCCCCGGGAAGAGGTTTAGATAGGCCTCGCTGATCGCCAAGGGAGAAGTTCATGTCCCCTACACATGGCTTCGAACTGGTACTGACGGTGGCTTAGTCCCGGTTAATAGAAGTCACCTGAAGGACGTTGGTTGACGTTATCAACTCCATGTGGGATGGCACCGTGAAATTAAGCCGACAAGGCAAGTGTTCACGTAAAACGCATAGCGGAATCGTCTCGATCAACACACATACTTGAGCCGATGCCAAATACTGATATACATATGTACGTCGCGCACCATATTCGATTATTTACAAGCGAATCCGGAAAGCACTTGAAGAGAACGATTATCCTGATTTGGACAACTTCTTGCTAGAGCACAAAATAAATTCATATGCTATGTACCTGACGAGAGCCGTGGCGCAGTGGGTAGTGTGTCGGCCTCTGACGCACGATGAGCGAGTTCGGATCCCGATAATACCAATGCCATCGATTGTTCATTACGCGGCTTCTCTCCTCGGCGGGGAACTGGCAAAGCCCCCCGTAGTACACCTGCCTTGAAAAAGCTTCTCGACTTTCGCCGTTCGGAATCGGCATTAAACTGTAGGTCCCGTTCACTTGTGTGAAAAAAACAAATCGCACACAACATAAGTGAATGAGAGAGGCTAGGCTCTGGCTCTTCATGAGCTGTAACACCATCTAAGAAGAAGATGTACCTAGACATACTGCGAGCAGGAATAAAGAGACCACGATTGTTTTTAAAGCGAGAAACTAAAGACAAATGGATCAACCCGTTAAATGTCCTGGGTTCAAATATGGACTTTCAATTTATTATCGAGGAATACTCTTATGCAGCTTACGTTGTTTAATATGTCAATAAAACAGACAAAGGTATAAGCAATCTTCAGCGGAAAATAATTGAAACCATGGACGAGCATCCCGAATTCGATATAGTAGAGATAGCAAGAAAATTTAGTCGACATGCTAAAATGTGTAGAACTTACGAGCCAAGAAGCTGCTTGGTATATTCTCAGGCAAGATATGTCAAAAAGTTCTGTTTAAATCGCCTAAATTCCAACTTCATGGCCTGTTGAACGAGAACGTGTTCGATAATCGAATAAGGCATTGGAAGAAGAAAATACCAATAATAAGAAAAATAATTTCTTGGCAATACCTTTTATATGGTCCTTCTTACTAAGATTTACAATAACATATAGTCCCAGTTCCATTTTAAATTCCACCATCGTCAATCTGGAAACGAATATGTAAAAGTCGTCAAGAAGGGGTAACCAAATCACTCCAACGGAAGATTATTTATAAAAATGAGGAAGAATGTTGGAGTCAATATGGAACCGTGAGGAACACCAGCCTTCTTATGTTGAATATCATATCATTCTATCCATCCAACACGACTTATATTGAACGATTGGAAAGGTGACTTCTAATCCATTGAAGAAGAGATGCGTCGATCTCAAAAGTAAGCATTTTTGCAGAAAGCCTTCATGACAAGCTCTTTTAAATTTTTCGATTTATTAGGAGCAGTAATCTTGCTCTCACTCGCTTGATTTCACCCTTTCGTGAGACATGTTGCAAAACAGTAGCAAAAACATACGGCTAACATAGAGAAGTTTTCGTCTCTTACATAGGCTTTGTCATTAGCTGACAGCTCATCAGCGCTTCAATGCTTTGAATAAGTCGTTGCAGGGTGAGCTAAAACATTTTTTGAGTATGGACAAAGCTTACGACTGCATTGAAGAACATCATTTAAAAATTATGGGAGATAAGCCATCAGAACCTTTGGAAATTTTCCATATCCTGATGAAATAGCTTGCAAGTTTGACCAAATTCAGTATGACTAACCCACATGCGCCCATTCTTAGACCGTCGGTCAATGTTTCCAATTCGTCTACGATAATAAATCAGAAATTTCACGAAGCATACCTCAAAGTTGTTTTTCAAGTGCCCGGTTATTACCTCCAATTTTATTTATTTATTTTTCTCTACTGCTACCGCCGCCACTTCTTGTGGCCTCTACTGTAGTTGGAACCAAATCACATACACCTACCATGTGCTATCCCTTTTCGACCTACGTATGAAACCGTATCAGCTTAATCGTCGCCGTCACTCGCAGGGGAGACTTCCATAATATCCGAGCACGAAAGAAATTCATTCGAAATGGAAAGAAAAATTCGAAACATGCCAGCGCCACGTGCTGTTTTTGCTGCTCGCCCAGCCGTTCAGCGGACTTGAAGTTCCAATAATTCCGTCGGTAAATCCTTTCTAGATCACAGCCAGTGTAGTCAGTCGTCAGTCGCTCTCTTGCGCTCGTGCTTCCGTGTACATTGGATGATTTCGCTGTGGTGAAGCGCACCTCACTTTCATTATTTTCGCATCTCACTGTGTGACCGACCGACCAGCCATAGGCACTTATATACCAGCGGTATGGTATGACGAGGTGATTTCATTCATCCTACCTACCCACTCCCATTCCCATTCCCATTCCCATTGGTGGAGAAATGTATACTAGCTGTGTGTCGGCAAGTCGGTAGCGCTTCGGCGGCGATGAGCGGTGAGAATTCTGCCGCAGCACGCTGCCGCGAAAGCTAGTCGCTGTCGGGCAGGTTAAAAGACACAGTTTCCCATTGTCGGAACCGCGAGCACGCGAGCAAGACAGACGCCGACAGCGGCGGTGCACGCTTTCGCTGTCGCATTTCAGTCGCAAAGCCGAAAAATAACCAGGCGACCAGAGGGTAGTAGCAAGTATCGGTTGGTGGTTGCCGAAGGTGGATTGAAACCATAATTTTGCCGGCGTTTTTCGCGCTCCCTCTTTTTCTATTGTTTGGAATTGAGTGAGGAGTAGGGCAAGAGACTTGGTGCACACGCCATAAAGGGGTGTGGTTTCATACCGCTCGTCCTCCAATACATAAACGGGCTATTTTCTTTCTCTTTTTGTTCGTTTTCACAGACTTTAGGAATGGATGTAAGAAAATTGTATTGTGGAACTGGAAAATTAAAAAGACATGTTCGTGTAAGAGCGGGAAAACCTTTTCTAGCAACATTGCGTAAGAATAAAGATGGAATTTCAGGAGCAGGATTTGTGTTGTGTTATATGAGCGGTGAGCTGTTATTTTTGAAACTGGATTAAGTCCATTCCTGGTAATTGTAGGTAAATCTTTTTCTTATTGCAATTTTTTGTTATACAGGGTGTCCCACGAGCAGTGTGCCAAAAAGCTACAGCGTGTAGGTCTAGTCAAGACAAGAAAAAAATCGTATGGGAGGGGGGGTCTATTTCCCCCCGTTTAGCCGGGAGGGGCAATTTTCTAAAAAATTGACTTATTTTGGAAAAATAATTATTAAAAATCAACAGTTACATCCACAATGCCACGATATACCTTTTTGTAAAGTCAGAAACCTCTTCTTTCATATTGATTTTAAATGAAGCTGTTTTAAGGAGTAGTTTTTGAGAAATTAATTTTCAAACTCAAAATTTTGAAAAAAAATTGAAAAAAAAAAAATTTCGAACTACTTTTTTCCAAAATTGTATGTAATTAAGTACTATTTTTTTTCCAAAATTCAATGCTCTCATTAGTTTTTAGTTAAAAACAGAAAACCGGATGCAAAAATGTCTTGTAGTTTTTGAGAAATTAAAAAAAAACCCGAACCATTTTTTTCTAAGAAAAACCTATTTTTTGGTTTTAACGCGGCTGGACTTGTAAGCAAATTAATGTATGAAACATTGACCTCGTTTTTTATTATTTTTTAAAAAATTCTGAGTTTTATGAGGATACAATAAAGTGATACAGTATTGGAATAACCCTGGATTAATTCTTTTTTTTCATTGATAACGCCTGAAAACTGACCTGCGAATTTCGTCTGGGTCCGCCCGCCGCCGATGGGTTCTACCCGAATTTTGAATTTGGTCCGACGCAATCCCTCCCTTAGTACAAGGAGGATGGCTATTATGCTTGGAGTGCCCAAATCTAGAGTATGGAGAGTGCTTCATACCGAAAACTTACACCCGTACCATTTTAGGCCAGTTCAGGGACTCACCACAAACGACAAGTTTTTGAGAGCAGAGTTTTGTCGATCATTACTGCTTCGAGATGAAACTGAACGAAACTATTTTGCAAGGATATTCTGGACGGATGAAGCACAGTTTACCAGAGATGGGGTTACTAACTTCCACAATTTTTTAGCTGTAATGTTTGGCTTGGTATTGTTGGACAAACTGTAATCGGGGCCCGGTTTTTGAATGACGTTATTAAGGGAGAATCATACCTGCAGTTCCTACGAGACCTTTTGCCCGATTTGATGGACAACGTTCCTTTGGCCATAGCAGATAATTTAATCTACCAGCAAGATGGAGCACCAGCACAGTACAGCTTACGGGTTAGACACTGGCTGGATGATCATTTTAGTGACCGTTGAATCGGAAGAAGCGGCCCCACGAAATGGCCACCTAGATCACCAGATTTAACTCCTCTAGATTTTTATGTGTGGGGATTCATGAAAAATTATGTTTACGAAGTGGAAATAGTATCTTTGGAACAACGGATTGAAGTCGCTGGAGTCAAATTGCAGGAAAATTTGTCAAACATAGACTAATGTGCAGCCATTAGAAGAAGATATAATCTTTGCCCTCTAAAAAATGGGGATTATATTGAAAATTTATTATAATAAAACTCCGAATTTTTTAAAAATAATAAAAAAGAGGTCAATGTTTCATACATTCATTTGCCTACAAGTCCAGCCGCCTTAAAACCAAAAAAAAAGGTTTTTCTTAGAAAAAAATGGTTCGGGTTTTTTTTTAATTTCTCAAAAACTACAAGACATTTTTGCATCCGGTTTTCTGTTTTTAACTAAAAACTAATAAGGGAATTGAATTTTGGAAAAAAAAATAGTACTTAATTACATACAATTTTGGAAAAAAAGTAGTTCGAAATTTTTTTTTTCCAATTTTTTTTCAAAATTTTGAGTTTGAAAATTAATTTCTCAAAAACTATTCCTTACAACAGCTTCGTTTAAAAACAAGATCAAAGAAGAGGTTTCTGGCTTTACAAAAAAGTATATCACGGCATTGTGGCTGTTACTGTTGATTTTTAATAATTTTTTTTCCAAATTAAGTCAATTTTTTAGAAAATTGCCCCTCCCGGCTAAACGGGGGGGAATAGACCCCCCCCCCCCCCTCCCGTACGATTTTTTTCTTGTCTTGGCCAGGGCTACACGCTCTAGCTTTTTGGCACACTGCTCGTGGGGCACCCTGTATATAGCAACAGGTCCCATGAATATTAGAAAAAGGAGACGATTTTATGAATCGGATCAGGAAAGCAGCCGGTGGTGACCAGGAGACTAGTTTATTATCTTCTTTTCGCCAGACATACATATGTATGAGCTTACAACTCAGAAACGGGACTACGACGAACGAATCAACAAGTGTTGAATTGCAATCTCGGTGTTGGAGCTACTGTACTGTGCGAGTGTATGTTTCCGCGTTTTTTCATAGTCCACATGATACAAGTGTGATAATGTTAGAAAAATGGGTGAACTTTTTGGAGTCTGCTACAGTTTCGAGACTGAAGAATACCTTAGACTTTTAAAATTTCAAACAACCGGAACCAAAACCGAATTGAAAATCCGGGTGCAAGAAGCGGCTGCCAACTTTACGGACGATGATTGTACAAGAATTTTAAAAGAATGGATCAGCGAAGAATCCTGGGAAGTAATCCAAAATCGAAGGGAGGCAAAATGAGTTAGCAACAACACCTGAGTTTCGAAGCGCTGCTGCACAGCTCTACAACAGATCAATAAAGAAGTCAGAAAGATGTGTAGAAAAGCGTAACTGGACTGACAGCCTAGTTATAGAAGCAGAACAAAATTACCGGTAGATTGATGGTGTCATGTTGATGGGGACCAGTATCTTACATTAAACCTAACTTTTTTCTTAATTTTTAAAATTCACCACTTTTGAAGCCTGTGCCTTGTAACGTTTAAAAGTAAAATACAAATAATGTCATGTGGTGTGGGTGCTAAAGAAGTATACTACGCGAACATACATACATATGAAGGCACAAGCGCCGACCCTCCTACTCTCAACTCCACGCGGTTGCTTCTGGGTGCCTAGAACCTCAACTGTAGATCGAATAAATCCTTTTGTAAGGTTGTTGGGGGCCGCAAACGAAAGAGAGGGGGAATCTGAGCCGCCACCAGGGCTCAGCTCCTTCCTCTATGATCTCCTAGACAGAACATATGCCCAATGTCCCAGCTACGACACCAAAATCGTTCTACGAAATTTCAATGCGAAGCTGGGTAAGGAAGCTATCTTTGAACGAATCTTAGGAAAGCACAGCCTACATACATAACACCATGTCGGAAAACGGACTAAGGCTAGTGGACTTAATGGCGGGATGTAATCTCGTAGTAGCAAGTAAACGATTCCACACCTCAACATCCATAAGAGGACCTGGCGGTCTCCCGATCAATCGATAACCAATCAAATTGGTCGACGGCAGACACTCCTCCAGCATCCTAGATGTCCGAACCTTTCGAGGAGCCAACATTGACTCAGATCATTACCTTGTTGCAGCCAAGGTACGGATGCGAATTTCTCGGAATCAACGGAGTCGAGTAAGAACACCAACATTTAATGTCGGAAAGCTGCAATCGCAAGAGACCGCCAGGACCTTCGCCGATCAAGTCTCGCTCAAGCTCTCTCAAGACCCGATGCAATCTGCACAAACCATAGAACAGCAATGGAGCCGTTGTCAGAACGCCATCAGAGAGGCCGCCTCAGTCGCACTCGATTTCAAGCCACCACCTTTGAGAAACCCCTGGTTTGATGACGAGTGCAGGCAGGCCCATGTAGAGAAACAGAATGCATACATGGCTACCCTGCATCGACGGACGAGAGCTGTCCGCGATCTCTATGAAAAGAAAAGGAGGGAGGAGCATGCGTTTCTAAGAAGAAAAAAAAAGGAGCACGAGAAGCGCGAGATCGAGGAGATGGAGAGATGCTATTGTAGGAACGACGTTCGAAAGTTTTACCAAAGAGTGAAACGAACATGCCAAGGCTATAGAGCCAGAGCAAAAGCCTGCAGGGATGAACACGGACAACTAATAGTGGAGTCACAGTCGATGCTGAGACTGTGGAAAAATCACTTCCGCAGACTCTATAATGGCGATGATAGTCAAAATGCCGCCGTCAGGCAGAACGAACCATTCACAATGGACGAAGATGAAAGAGAATCCCGTCCACCCGACTTAGACGATGTTAAGATAGCGATATCGAAACTTAAGTCTTATAAAGCTGCTAGAGCAGACGGACTCCCCGCTGAACTATTTAAAGCAGCTGGCGATGAGCTGATCAGGAACATGCACCAACTCATCTATGGTCGGAAGAAAGCATGGAATCTCAGCATCGTTTGCCCGGTCCATAAGAAAGAAGATCCCTATGACCGCACCAATTACAGAGGGATAAGTCTCCTGATCATTGCGTACAAGATCCTCTCTGCCGTACTGTGTAAGCGCCTGAAACCGTTCGTGGACAATCTGGTAGGTTCCTACCAGTGTGGTTTCAGGCCAGGAAAATCCACGATATACCAAATATTTACATTACGGCAAATCTTGGAGAAGACCCATGAATTTCAGGTCGACACGCACCACCTCTTTGTTGATTTTGAAGCCGCATATGACAGTGTTTACAGAGACGAGCTATACAGAGCCATGTCATGTCTTAACATTTCTGCGGCTAAAGTGGGTCCAAGGGTAAATGGGGACAGCTATATTTTTGAAGTAGTCAAGGACTTTGTCTACCTTAGCTCGATAGTGACAAGCAGCAAAATAAGCAGAATAACTCTTGCCAACTACTGCTTCTTTGGACTCAAGAGGGAACTGAGTAGTAGAGCCCTCTTTCGAAGAACTTAGGTATCCCCCTACAAAGCCTGAATCAACCCGGTCGTCCTCTATGACGCTGAGGCTTAAACGTTATCGTTAAGCGAATGAAGAGACTCTTGGGCGTTTCGCGAGGAAAATTCTGCGTGTAATCTTTGGTCCCGTTTGTGTAAACGGAGAGTGGAGGAGAAGATTCAACCAAGAACTATACGGGCTGTACAGCGACATCGGTCTAGTAAGACGTCTACGGATCCAACGTCTAAGATGGCAGGGCCATGTAGAGCGAATGGACATACCTTTGTAGGTGTGAAATGATTTCAAAACGAAAAATGCATATTCGCTGTATTTGTTTCAAAAATGTCTTATGTACAAAGTCACGCCACGTTAACGTAATGTTATGTATATATGTACTCTCGTTAATTATATAAGAATGTCATTTCGAAATTTGGAAATTCAGTTTTAGTCCATCAAATAAAGAACACGAAAAGTTTACTGTGTGTTTTAGTTATTACAACGTCAGAAGTGAGATCATTTTACCCGTTAGCCGAAATGTATAACAGCGTGTTAGAATTTTTGCAAAGTGCAAGTGTGCCACAGATCAAGGCAAAATTAACAAAATTAAATTTGATTACGACGGGAACTAAAGCAGTATTAAAAGATCGACTGATGGAGGCAACGAAAAACAAGACTGAAGCGCAGCTCGAAGAACTTTTTCGTGAAGTCAACGACGAGGAGGATGCGGAATCCAGTGTGGTGTGTCAATTGGACAGCGAGATGGCGGGAGCTGAAACATCTGAAAGCATTTTAGAAATAGAGGAGGCAGATGAGAGTCAGTCGGTGACAAGACAGTTGGACGCGTTGAGAACTCTTGTAGCAAAGAAGGAGGAGATTCGGGTGTTACAAAGGAGACTGGCAGAGCTAAATGGTCAGGTCGAAGCAACGAAGCAAAGTTATACACCATTCAGAGATGTGGAAGAATCGTTAGGAGATGACAATTTTCCAGTATTAAAATGGATTAAAGCCATTGAGGAGGCCGTGACTGTGTACAGGCTGGATACGTCCAAGACTCACATCTACGCGCAGAGGTTGCTGAAAGGTACCGCACAATTGGTTTGCAGATCAACAATGTGTCGATCGTGGGCGCACTTGAAAGATGCATTGATGGCAGAATTTCACATTCATACAACAACCACAGATGTTCACAACCACCTGAGGACTCGCAGAAAATGTAAGGAAGAAAACATGCAGCAATATGTTCTTGCAATGCAAGAAATCGCATCAGCCGCTGATATAGATGAACAAGATCTCATCAACTACATCGTAGGAGGTATACCCGATCCAATGTACAATAAGCAAATTCTCTTGACAGCTGACACTATACCCGATTTAAAGAAGATTTTGCGGAAATATGAAAAAATGAAGAGTGAAGCATATACACCAACAATAAACAAAAATGTGTTACATAAGAAACCAATGACACAACCTCAAAAACCGTCTATCAAGTGTTACACCTGTAATCAGGACGGACATGTGGCTAGCAAGTGGCCAAACCGTTCATCAGAAAAAAGCTCATGCTTTCGCTGTGGGAAAAAGGGGCATATCGCTAGAAACTGCCCACAACAAGCACCGGTTATGATAGTGAACAGCAAGCAATCGGAAACGATACCTTCACCAGGTGAATTGGATGACTTTCAGCGCATGTTCCAGTTTATTTTGCCTGCAAAAAATGGATCAACAGTGACAAATACGATCAATGCTTTGGCAATGATTGATACAGGTAGTCCCATTTGCTTTATACAACACCAGTACGTGCCACAACATTTGATAGTACCAGCATCGCCAAGAAACAGTTTCGTGGGAATCAACAACAGTAAATTAATTATACTTGGACAAATATTTTGCATGCTAAAAGTAAACAAAGATATTATAAATTTAAAATTATATATTGTACCTGATGATACCATGAAAAATGTAATTATTTTAGGACGTGACTTTTTAATGAAATCTAATATAAAATTTAATGTTAAGAGTGATAATGATGAAGGAAGTAGTAATAATTATTATGATAGTGAAAGTTTTAATGAAATCCTTAACATAGATACTAGTGATGATTTTGAAGAAACGGTTTCCTTAAATGTTAATGAACGATTAGAGATAAGTGAGAAATTAAAAATCGAGAATTTAGTTAAGCAATGTGTTAACGAGGGTGGACCTTCTGTTAATATAAATTTTGAAATGAAGATATCCTTAACTGATCCGAACCATGTTTTCAATTGTGCCCCCAGGAGATTGCCGCATGATCATTCTTTGCAGTTACGTGAAATCTTAGATAATCTTTTGGCTAACAACATAATACGAGAGAGCAACTCCCCATACGCCTCCCCAATCGTCCTAACTAAGAAAAATGCAAGAGAGCTTAGATTATGTATTGATTTTCGTCAGTTGAATAGAGTCACTATAAAAGACAACTTTCCTTTGCCGTTGATCGAAGATCACTTAGATAAACTACGTGGTAAAAAATACTTCTCGCTTTTAGATTTAAAGAGCGGGTTTCATCATGTAAAAATGGAGACCAATTCAATTAAATATACATCTTTTGTTACGCCGCTGGGTCAATTCGAGTATTTGCGGATGCCCTTTGACCTAAAAAATGCGCCAGCGGTTTTTCAAAGATATATTAATGCAATTTTCAATAAACTCATACGATCGGAAAGACTACTGGTATATATTGACGACTTACTTATAGCGACAGACACAAAAGAAGAACATTTTGAAATATTAAACGAAGTCCTAAATCTCGTACGGGAACATTCACTAGAATTAAGGTTTGATAAATGCTTTTTCATGTATCAAAAAATAACGTATTTACGCTACGAAGTGTCAACTGAAGGAATTGGACCAAATGCTCATGGAGTTAAGGCCGTTGCTGAGTTTCCGACTCCAAAGAACGCAAGGGACTTACAATCCTTTCTTGGTCTTTGTTCCTATTTTAGGAAATTCATAAAAGACTTTTCTCTATTATCAAAGCCCTTGTACGACGTGATAAAAAAAGAAGTTGATTTCAAATTTGGCGAAGAAGAAATGGCGGTGTTTGACTCATTAAAGGAAAAGTTACTAAACGCGCCCTTGCTTTACATATACAACCCTACCGCCAATACGGAATTGCACTGTGATGCAAGTGCGCAGGGGTTTGGTGCAGTTCTATTGCAACGGCAAGATGACAAAAGGTTTCATCCAATTTTCTTTTTCTCCAAACGCGCCACCTCAGCCGAGTCAAAATATCACTCATACGAATTAGAAACCTTAGCAATCATCTACGCGCTTCGAAGGTTTCGGATTTATCTGACCGGTATAAAATTTAAAATTATCACAGACTGTAAGTCGTTGACTCTAACGTTAAGCAAAAAGTTGTTGAACCCAAGGATATCGCGCTGGGCCTTGAGTTACAGGACTTTGACTATTCTATCGAACACCGAGACAGCAAACGGATGAATCATGTCGACGCCCTAAGTAGGTGCCACAACATCTTGCTTATCGAACCAGACTCATTCGAACAATTACTAGCCACTTCCCAACAGAAAGATCCTACAATTAAACGGTTAGTTGAGCTCCTTGAGAAACGAGAATATAAAAATAAATAATGGGCTTGTTTACCGATTAGTGAATAAAAACATATTTTTCTACGTTCCCCGTAGCATGGAGCGAAGTGTAATCCAAACACACCATGATGCATTATGCCACGCGGGGGTGGAAAAATGTTATACATTCTTGAAAAAAAGTTATTGGTTCCCGCAAATGAAGCAGAAGATAAAAATATTTATCGAGAATTGCCTCAAATGTATTCATTTTTCAATACCTTCTGGCAAGAAAGAAGGCATCTTACACTCCATACCCAAAGGTAATAGACCGTTTGAAACTATTCACGTTGACCACCTCGGTCCATTGCCTTCTTCCCGAACAGGTGCTAAAAGACACTTATTTGTAGTGGTGGACGGATTTACAAAGTTTACCAAATTATATCCGGTAAAAAGCACTGGTACAAGCGAGGTCGTTAATTGCTTAAAATCTTATTTTGCAGCATATAGCAAACCAACCCGCCTGATTTCCGATAGAGGCACTTGTTTTACCTCCGAGGAATTCTCTGAATTTTGCGACGGGGTTGGTATACAACACATTAAGGTCGCTACACACTCTCCTCAATCCAACGGCCAAGTAGAGAGATTGAATAAAGTGATTTTTCCTATGATCGCTAAGGAAAGTGAGGTAGATATGGGTGAATGGACAAAGCATCTGGGGAAGGTAGAGCTTGCGTTAAATAATACCGAAAGTAAAAGCACGGGATTTACCCCCAGCAAATTACTATTCGGAGTTTCTCAGAAAGGCGAGGTACACGATCAGATTCGAGAATTTTTGGAACAACATATTTTAATTGAGGAGCCACGCAACCTTGAGCTAATAAGCAAGTGAAAGCATCGTTCGGAATCAGGAAATGAATAAACTTTATTTTAATAAGCGTCATAAGCCTCATAAAAAGTACGATGTTGGAGATTATGTTTTAATTAAGAATATCGTTAATGTCCCGGGCTTAAACAAGAAACTTCTAACAAAGTATAAAGGCCCTTTCGAAGTGAAGAGGGTTTTATCTCACGATAGATACTTGGTGGGGGATCTAGAAAACCTCCAAATTGGACGGAAATATTATGAAGGTGTCGCTTCACCTGAAAACATGAAGCCTTATTTAAAGTTGTAGAAATCATCACATGTATCCTAATTCTCGTTTCTATTTTGTAGAATGTCGAAAAAAAAAATAGAAAAAAATCAAATTTATGTCCGAATGTTTCAACATTCGATTCCGATAATGTAAATGAAATATATGTAGAATGAGTTATGTATATTGGTATGTATATCTATGTATGTAGTTATGTATACTATTCAGGTGTATGATTTCGAACGTAATTTAAAACAATCTGTTAAAAATGATAAGAAGGTAAATCGAAATCGATTCACTGTCAGGATGGTCGAACTGTAGGTGTGAAATGATTTCAAAACGAAAAATGCATATTTGCTGTATTTGTTTCAAAAATGTCTTATGTACAACGTCACGCCACGTTAACGTAATGTTATGTATATATGTACTCTCGTTAATTATATAAGAATGTCATTTCGAAATTTGCACATTCCGTTTTAGTCCGTCAAATAAAGAACACGAAAAGTTTACTGTGTGTTTTAGTTATTACACCTTCCTTTCGGCGTCTGATAAAATCTCGTGTCTGCGTCGTAAGTTATGGAAGGTCAAAAGCCGCGATTATCTTCATTTTTACAGCTCCAATGATTTTAACACTTTTTATCAAAATTGTCAAGCATACGATTTGACACAATTTTTTGAAAATAAATTGTTAGTGAAAAAAGAATGAGATATGTTTTTTTACAATACAATAAAATGTGTAAACTTTTAACTAAAATTTTTTCTGTTAGCATCGTAACTGGAAAACCAAATCCCTATAATACGAGCTTTTTCTGTGAAGTCTATGCCTGGGAATGTGGACCCTACATAATACGACTTTCTTCGTTTATGGTTAGTTCATGAGACAGATGTTCTGTTGTGAGGGCTGATTTATTTTCCGAGGGACAACATGATATTGATTGAACGTTTTAATTTGTTTCAGATCTCGTCCACGAGGGACGTATAACTTTGTAAATTATGGCTGATTTTAGTTTTATTTGTGAGAAATCACCTTCAGAAGGTGAATCCATTAAGGTAGTGCGTAGCTTGACTTCTTTAAAAACTGCAAGTATCGAAAGGAATAAGGGTCACATAGGCTTCTTAAATATATATACCTTTGTGAATGTGCATGTTCAGTGTCGGAAAGTAACATCAGTAAAAATTGCATAGAAGCATCGAAACGACGCCTAGAAGCAGGTGAACTTTTACCATCACCCACTGTGCCTCGTAAAAACAAATGAAAGTATTTGATTTCAAGACACTGTGTTTATTTAGTGGTCAAACAGCTGATGCAGCAGCAGAGTCAAGAAAAAAAGAACAGTACCGACGTACGATCAGCAACGTAAGTACTCTGGAATTTAAAGACAACGTCATCAAAAGAGCAGAAGAAAGAAGGGATTCCTTAGGAGAATTAGACAAAGATTGCATACTTTATGAGCAGCTGAAGCAATGTACCATAACGTTTATTATACTAATTTCTTTAATCGAGCACTGTCTACCGAGAATAAGCTTCGCGAAGATAATGAAGTTACTCAAGCCATGAAGGAAGTAATGTGGAAGGCGAAGATGATACATCTGCCTGACGACAGCATTAAGATAGGATGTGTGATCGTTCCAACTCAGTTTGTGGTCCAAAATTACACCTAAATACTTAAAACTCATTACTCGTTCTACAATAGAACATTATCTGAACAATATGCAATATTATTAAATGTGACAAAACACGGGTTATGGTTACAGTCATTGTGGGGGGGAAATTTTCAACAACAAGGTGAATGATACTACAGGTCCGTAACTAAGAAAGTTTTACCCGTGAAACAAAATAACATAAACTTTGTCTTGTCACTGACAGACAGTGTATGAGAACTGAATCATCTACAAAAAAATTCAAGGTCATAGTTAACATCTGCATACAAATCAAGGAGGTTGTTACTAAAATAAGAGAGTCTCTTCGGCAAATGCTGTAATTTTGCCTTTTAAGGGTTCTGCAAACAGGGAATTGACATATATTAAGAATAAAATAGGGCCTAGAATGGATCCTTGGGGGACACCTATATTTGTGTAGCACGTTTTAACTTTCCGTCTACGATTGCTTAAAAAAGAAAAAAGCCAATGGTATGCAGAACCTCTGAAACCTATATTATATAACCCATTGAGCAGAAGCGCATGATCAACCACGTCAAAAGCTTTTGTAATATCGATAAATGGAGCGGCAAGTATTCATTAACACTTGTATAGATTTCCCGCGAGTACCGTGCCATCCTCCGACGCGTGCAAAAAAGTAAGAGTGCCTAGCATCTAGCGTAGCGGACGTAGCAAATTGTTGGTGGACCAACTCTAATCGGTGTTGGGCATAACACCTACATCGATTTGATGATGGCAAGCTACTTGAAATTGCACTTCTCAATTCTGCTTTACCACCTTTCAGACGTCGGAGTTGGTTCCTTTGGTGTCGGTGTTTTGTGCTATGGAACATTTTAGGGTTGATGTGAGTAATATTCGTAGCCTTAGAACGAATCTCTTTGCTGTATACGTTCACCTATCCCTATATAAGCCAGCTATCTTGGCACTTAGTGAAACACAGGTAGGGGGAATACCGATTTATCGGATTTGAACCTGCCTGGATTATAGAAGTCCAAACCTGGATAGCAATTCAACTTTCAATGAGTTCGATATGCTATCCGACTCCATCACAAGAATTGTATCCCTACATCCTCACACTGAGATTGCCAAGGACGGTACGTAGAGATCTTTGCTAAGGTAAATAATCTGACCCAGCTTGTAAATGAGCCTACACGAATACCTGACATTGCAGATCATTCCGCCAACACCTTGGACCTGTTTCTCACCTCTCATCCTGACAAATATTCTGTTGCCATATTGTCGCCCCTAGGCTCGTCTGACCACTGTGTCGTATCAGCTAATTTCTCGTCTTCACCCCACACAGTTAGAGAACAAATTCCTAAATGAACAGTATGGCTATACGAGAAAGCCAATTGGAGCGGCCTCAACGACTTTTTTAGGAATTTTAACTGGTCACTGGTAACTGGTTTCCTCGATAGTGCCGTGGATGCCGCTGCTCATGAACATTCTTTTGCTGGGTATGAGATCCTTCATTCCTCACAGAGTGAAGAGTATCAAACCAAAAGAAAATGCGTGGTATGACTTGATCTGTAAAGAGGCTATCAGGTTGAGAGAGTTAAATTTTCGGAACTACAAAACCAACCCTAATGAGGAAAACCGGAAAAAATTCCAGAAATGACTGCAAATGCATTAATTAGACGTGTAAAATTCTTCCACGAACAAAAGTTGAGGCAGTAAGTGCTACAATGTCCTAAGGGTAGCAAAAACTTTTGGTCGTTCGTGAAAAACGTAAAGAGTTCAGCCTCGTCTTCAATTCCCACGCTCATTTACAATGACATTCCAGCTGTCAGCTCTTTAGACAAGGCCAATCTGCTTGCTGCTCATTTTGCGTATAGCTCAACGCTGCCAGATTCCACATTGTCTCCGCCTGTACTTGAGAGCGTTGATTTCACCATGGGACAAATCCATTTTCGCACTCGTACAGTTGCACGAGTACTAAAAGATCTCAACGTACACAAATCCGCTGGCCCGGATGGTATGCCCCCAATACTTCTGAAGAGGTGTTCTTCTGCGCTGGCAAAACCTCTGCGTAAGCTTTTCCATCTGTCCTACTCTTCGGGTCTCTTTCCGAGTAGATGGAAAACAGCATTTGTCCAGCCCCCTCCTCCTACCGACCCATAGCGCTAACGTCCCTTCTTTCCAAGGTCAAGGAAACGCTGATAAACCGTCAGCTTATGAAATATCTTGAATCGCAGAAGCTTCTTAATGACCAGCAATACGGTTTTCGCAGCAACAGGTCCACTGGTGATTTGATGGCATATCTCACCGAAAAGTGGAATCAATCTTTGCACAATTTAGGTGAAAGCAAGATCGTTGCGCTTGATATTTCAAAAGCATTTGACAGAGTTTGGCATCAGGCTCTTTTGTCGAAAATGGGTGCTTATGGCATCGATAAACCTCTGCTTCTATGGATTAGAAATTACCTTTCGAACCGTTCAATTCAAGTTGTTTTGGATGGGTTCAAGTCTGATATTCACCAAATAAATGCTGGTGTCCCCAAAGGCTCTGTTTTGTCTCCGACTCTCTTTCTCATTTTTATAAATGATCCCTTGTCTGTTACTTCTAATCCAATCCACTCCTTCGCTGATGACAGTAGGTACTCTCAACTTTTCATATTCGTTCCAGGACTCACGTCCCTGCTCTTCGGCCATAGAACTGGAACGGCAGGGTATGTTAAGCACATTGAATTCCGATCTTGACAGCATAATCGATTAGGGTAAAAATAATGGAGTGGAATTCAATGCTTCTAAAACTCAATGCTGTCTACTGTCGTTAAAGCGCACCCGTAATAATCAGCCATTATCCATGAATGGCGCTTGTGTCGACGAAACCGAAATACTTTCCATCCTAGGTATGTGTATTAATACCAAACTTAAGGGGGATAGCCACTGTGATGGGTCAAAAAAAAATGTTTTTTTTTCTTTTGTCTTAAATGAAAGTTTATATTTTAAAAAATGTGTGTACAAAATTGCAAGTCAAAATTTTAAAAATTGACTAAGTTACAGCGATTTTAGTGAGAGCATGTAGGCCGACTGTTTGTCGCTTGACTTTCGGATCAGAATGTTACGCCTTTCAGTCCCTTGCTCTAATGTATTTAACATTGTGTGACGTAGTGGACTCTTTTCTTCGAATTTCTTTTTGTAATATAAAGCCATCAAAAACATAACTTGTAAAAAAAACCAAGTCTCGCAACTCAGTTCTTCTATCGTAAAAAGTTGTGAGATCTATGTAATACCAAGTCGGTTAATTTATTCAGCCCCTACTTAAGGGACCTTCTGTCTTAAGTTATTACGTAATTAGCTAACCTAACAACATCTTATAGTGACCATATTACAATAATATTAAAAATCTTTTATGTTTTAAATAAATAGATTGACTTGGCAATCGCACTAAACAATCTAATTTAATATAATATGTATTACTTGTGAGATGCATGCGATGGACAAGTCAATCTATTTATTTAAAACATAAAAGATTTTTAATATTAATATGGTCACTATAAGATGTTGTTAGGTTAGCTAATTACGTAATAACTTAAGACAGAAGGTCCCTTAAGTAGGGGCTGAATAAATTAACCGACTTGGTATTACATAGATCTCACAACTTTTTACAGTAGAAGAACTGAGTTGCGAGACTTGGTTTTTTTTACAAGTTATGTTTTTGATGGCATCTCATTTCTTTTTGTAGATAGTCCTACTCTTCTTCCTTTCCGGTACCTTCTACTTTTTGAATACCAACAACAGATTTTCTTAAAGCCCACTCTGTGTCTTATGAGCTTTTCTTATTTTTGTAGGTTGTCTTCCTCTTTTTCTTTTCCGGTACTACTTCTTGAGCTTCAGCTGCAGTTTTTCTCAAAGCCCACTCCCTGTTTCTATGGGCTTTTCTCGGAGTCTTTGATGTTACAATTTTTGTCAAGTCTGGACGGTAAATGCTTCTTAATCTATTGTATTCACAAATTGAGGATTCCTGCGCTTTAATATTTCCAAAGTCGACATTAATTAGATGTAAGCCGCCCAGACTTCTAACTCTAGAAAGTGCCACGTAAGCTTGACCGGATGTGAATACTGCAGAACCGATATCCATCAGCGCATTATTTAGACTTAGGCCCTGACTTTTGTGTATAGTTATAGCATAGGCTATACATATAGGAAACTGTTCGCGATGAACATAAGCTCTATTAATAATTTCAAATTTAGTTTTGACCGGACCAAGCTCGTAAACCTGTTCTTTATCAAATGTAATGTATATTTTCTTAATTATTTTTGTATTTTCCGGATCAGCCTTTACTCTTTGCACTATACCGATAGAACCATTAACTAAACCAAGACTCACGTCAATATTTCACCTTAACATGACTCTTGCTCCTATTTTTATAATTATGTTCTCTTCTAGGCCCGCAGTCATAGAAGCATCGTCTTCATAATTTTTTATTCATTCACGAGCTCTTTTTGTTAGGTATCTGGGGCAATCTATGCTATCTACAGCTGTAAGTTTTATTTCGGGATGTGGGAGAGATATAAGCATTGCAGTATTTAATTGTTGACACATGTTTTTTGTAGGTAATAAGCAAACGGTATCATCAGGAAGTTTCGAGAGGTGTTCAATTATTTCAATCAATCTGTTTTCATTTGAATTGGTTTTTAGAGTTATTAATCTAGTCGAGAGTAAGTCGCGGTCTTTTTGTGTAGTCACACCTAATCTTATTCTATTTAGCATTTCAACAAAGTTAGAATCATTGAGCTGTCGCATGTTAATAGTAAGTTCATCGTATACGAACAGTTCAATCCACAGATTCGGCATACTGAGGGAACCTAACAACTTGTTAGTTTCAGCAGTTGAGAGTTTTTCAAAAGGTGACTTTTCTCTTACCGGCGGAAGCTGTAAAAGATCCCCGAAAACTACAAGATGTTTTTTTCCAAACCACCCATTCTGATCATCGCTTGTGTCAAATATCTCAGACAAGCGTAAATGAATATATGTTAAAGTAACATTGGATATCATCGACACTTCGTCTATGATAAACAACACTACTTCTTTCAAATCTGATCTCAGAACTTGGAGCACTTCATCGGAAAGTGGCTTGTACCTCGGTGTTTGCTTGTGTTCCACAGGCAGCTGCAATAGTCTGTGTATAGTCAATCCATTCACATTGAATGCAGCTATGCCTGTTGGATCACTAACTGCCACTTTTTTGTTTAAATACATCTTAACCCAAACTTTCAGAGTTTTTATTAAAAAGCTCTTTCCAGTGCCACCAGTTCCACTCACAAAACAGCGTAAAACGTCAGCGTTATTATCAGTTGTGTCCATTTTATGTGTGATCATATCGAAGACTCTTTTTTGATCGGCATTAAGTTTTGCGATCATACTTTGAAGATCAGTCTCCTCTTCTTCTACCAGATTGATTCTGTGAAAGTCATCCATTGCGTTTGCAGCTTCAAAGTCTAAAGGGTTTTCAGGACCATCGTCATCATCAACAATTTCCCTTTCTTCGTTTATCTCAGCAACTTTAGATTCTATCATTTCACATGCTTTTTGTATCTTATATCTTGACTCTATCATTGAATTACCATAATCGACTCCTTCTTTTAAATCTTCTTTCGCCAAATTAAAGGCCTCCGTGTAAGTATCACACCCCATTTTGAGTTCATCTAAGGAACGCCATGGCTTGAATAAAAGAAGTAAAGAGAAGAAATATTTCTCTGGTACTTGTTCTCCGTCGTAGAAATAGTGATTGATCAAATATGGGTTATCTCTTCTTTTCAGGAACTTTTTACCGTCATTTATCTCGTAGCACTCGACTTTAGAGGAGACTGGGCGTGTTTTAACAATATCGTAATTTTGAGCGAAACTGTACAAGTTAGTAGTCTCAAACTCTGACACCGAACATACAATTTGTTTTAAAATTGATTTAATTATAAGTTCATCAAATGGTTATTAAATATATGTACATAATAAAAATATTTATTTTATATTCCGTCAAATACATGAACCACATTGACCACTAAACCCAATTCCCCAACCGCCAATTGATTGTTGCATTGCATATTTTTAGGAGTTAATCGCCATCTAGATAAATTGAAAAAGGATACATACAGACACTATCCTATTAGTAATAATATTTGGTGTATCTAGAAAACTGGACCAAAATTGCAAAATATTTTAGTTTTCCCTTGATTTATACACTAAACACTAATTGTATTCTAAATTTCAAGCTTCTATGTCTGCTAGAAGTGCCCTAGAGTTTTGATGATCGGTCAGTGAGTGAGTGAGTGAGTGAGTGAGTGACAGAATTAAGAAACTTTGACTAGTTATAATTCTTAAACTACTGGTTCAAATTTAATGAAATTTAAAATATACCGTGTCTATGCGATGCCTGCTTGGTTACTGAAAATTCAGGCTTCTAGTTTTATCCATAACGAAGTTATAGGGGGTCGAAAATGGCCCGAACTGCTTCGAGAAAAGGATGGTACGGCCGTGCCGCTTTTTTGCTCGACTTGGCGGGGGCACTACTGTGCCCCCAGATCCCTTTGTGAGTTTTAAAATGCAGCCTGTTACCGAGCATTACTTCTATGGTTTTCTTTTGCTATTAAAAAACTGCATCTGTCCGCCAGTTCAAGACCTGCGGATTCAAGCCACTGCTTGATCTGGGTAATTGCGTGACTGACTTGACGATTTGAATGTGTTTCGCAACGGTCACCACTGCCATGATATTGACTCCCTGTAGAAGCCTTAGTCACAGGACGCTGTCGTCCATAAAGCTCCATAGAAGGGGTCTAGCACGGAACCTTGAGGTATTTCTTGGAGACATAGTAGCTTTTAACACCTTTATCTTTGTTATATCCTAACTTTCTGTTGGAAAGGTAGTTGTAGGATATTCTAAGCAAATGGTATGGTGCTTCCATCCTTGCAAGCGACCTCTACCCAAAATTCTCTGACCTTACGAGTGTCTTTCTTTGACTTCGACTACTGTTTAAA
This sequence comes from Merodon equestris, assembly GCA_958301585.1. Classification (NCBI taxonomy): domain Eukaryota; kingdom Metazoa; phylum Arthropoda; class Insecta; order Diptera; family Syrphidae; genus Merodon; species Merodon equestris. Next base: position 31,260,002 of record OY284413.1, read on the forward strand.
TGGCTTCGATAGTAGAGCGCGATTTTCTGAAGCCAAATTGATAGTTCGATAAAGCTCTCTACTTCTCTGCTACAATGAGCAATCTATCGAATATTATTCGCTCTTCCTTTATTGTGCTTAGCAGACATGTGATCGATGTGTCATAGCTCTGCAGGTGGTTTATTTCCTCTTGATAGAAGTCCTAGCTGTTGTAGCTTTCACGATTCTGGGAACACACCTACCTCTAAGCATTTTTGCAGAGTTGCAATAACCATGCCATTGGTCTTTTGGACGGCAGCCTTTAATACTTTGTTAGAAATTCCATCGGATTTAGGCGCCTTTTTTTCTCTTGTTGGGATGAGGGCCCTCTGTAGAGCGGGATGCCTCGCTTTACTGGGGCACGTCCCTATCCTGAACCCTCCCTACCTAATTTCCACAAGTAAGAAAAGACCGGTGGAATCTATGAAACATAAGTAACGCTGTCTGGTAGCCCCACAATGGATAGGTAGTTGTGTCTGCGTAGTAGTGCGTACACCATGGGACAGCAGGAGGCTCTAAAAAAAGCAAAAACCGTGAAGTCTAGCATCTGATTGATCCTTGATCCATTAGCTGTGCGGATGTCAGACCATTCAGCGGGGTTTCCAATACAAATCGATGATTTTCCTTTAGTATTGAAACCGTTGGAGCGGATCGGGGTTATACAAGGTTTATTCAGATCGAGCTGCGAAGGACTTGATGCGGTGCTACTGATCTGCATGTGCATACCACGCGAAGGACTTCTATCACTGTTATTGATCTGAATTGATTGCGAAGGACTCCTAGTGGCCATGTTATATTTTATTTGAGCGGAACTCGATGACGTAATTTCGCCTTGTGCCTCATTCGTTGAGGCCATGGTGAATTTAATTGGGAAAAGTCTTGGTGAAGTCATGTTGGTATGGTTCGTGAGTGGCGCCTCTTGAGGGAGGAGTGGAGATGTTGGTGACAGGACTGGTTGAGATCTTGGTGGTTGTACTCGACGAGGTCTTGGTGGCTGGACTAGTTGAGATCTTTGCTACAGGTGTGGTTAAGATCTTGGTGGCTGATCTGGTGGCGAACTTGGTGATAGGACTCGTTGAGACCTTGGTGACAGGACTCGAAGCAATCATGTTGGTTTTTGCTTGAGTGGCTTATTGTGATGGCAACTTCGAGGTTTTGGTACCATTCACTAGCGCAGGACTTGAAGAGGTCTTGTTGGTTTCTGACTGATTGGCGCCTTGTGAAGGACTCATTGAGGTTTTGATGCCATTGATTGTTACAGGCATTGAAGAAGTCACCTTGATTGGCACCTCGTGGAGAATTCGTTGAGATATCGGTAGTCTTTGTGGGCACCGGACTCGAAGCGGTCATATTAGTTTCTAATTCATTGGTAGGCAAAGCACTCGAAGATGTGGTGATTATCAACTGTGCAGGACACGAAACGGTTATCTTATCTGGAATTTCACAGTCAGACAAAAGAGTCTGGGATTACAAACCTGTTTGCAAAACATGCGTTCTCGAGAGAACCGATTTGATCGGAGTGGACTTGCTTTGAACCTTACTCGATGGAATGGTCTTGGTCGATGGTGTAGCTTCATTCGTTGTTACATCCTTGGTCGATGGTGGTGGCGTATTCTACGCCAAAGGAATGATCTAACTGAAGTCACGGACTATTTAATCTCGACCCTAGACTTCCAGATTCTTTATAAAACAACAATTCGATACCGACGACAATGGGAGGGGAATGAATTTCCAAGACACTGCCCTGGAAATAGACACAGACGGTGTGGGTGCCAGTGTATATGCACCGACCCTAAAAATCAACCAATCCTTTAGACTACCGAACCACTGTAGTATATTCCAAGCTAAATTAACGGCAGTTCGTGAGGCCGCCGACTGGCTGTCTGTGAGATCTATGAACAACAGAGACATTGTCATCTACACAGATGGTCAATACTGAGATCAAAATTGGTCAGGCACTGCCGCACGTCTCTAAATGAGATATCGAGCAGATGCGCTGTAACGTTGTACTGGGTACCCGCCACCCGGGCATAGTGATGTATCAGGTAACTGTAAAGCAGACGAACTAGCCAAAATAGACACCACACTGGAGCTCTCGACTGTTGAAGGAGAAATTCACCTACCAATGGAAATGCAAAAATATAAAATCTCGTTGCAACTACGCGAGACAAACCTAGTTCAGGTTTTTTTGTTTTTTTTTTTTCGTGCAGGTTCAAGAGTTCAAACACGGTCTTATGGTGTTTGTCACACAACCTGGACGGGGTGCAGATGGTTTGTGTCGAAGATGTTCGTTCACTACTTTCCGGGGGTGGTTGTCCTAGATAGGATTTGCGATATTCGACTGAATTTGCGTTGGTTGTAATTCACAGTAACTCTTTTTGTTTCCATGTCATTGTTAACGTTAAACCACAGGCCTGCTAAAAATACATAAGCGATAATAAGAAAACTAATATAACGACTACAGCAGTAGGTGTTATAATGAGGAAGAGGAAGAATCTCCATCCCATCTCCTATGCAATTGCCCTGCCGTAGCCTCTTCAAGAAGACGATTCTGGGAGAATATTTCTTTAATGAACTAAACGGAGATCTAAAAAATATCGAAACTCTCGAAATCATTTTCAGTGCTGATAAGATTTTCAAATTGATCTTAATGTTCCAAACGAAATTCACCTCTACCGTCAGGTAATCATCAGACCTTTAAAGGGTTAATAACGAAAAGAAAAGCTCATTGTTCAGCCTTACCAAACTAACAGCCTGCCTGGAGGCTCTGCAAAGCAAATTTAAAATTTCATTTGCAATGATTGCTCTATTCATTTAAGGTGACCAAACCGACTTGAGTGCGATCACGATGGACCGATCTCGGTCTGAGTGATTCCCACGGCTAACCAAGCTAACCCAGCCTTACCTATCGTCTCCACCATGAACATAAGTACAGTCAGATCTCTAACATTCTCGTTGTTCCGCTTCCTTCTTTTGTACGAGGGTGGTCCGATAAGTACTTAGCCTCATCGCCAGATGGCGCCAGTATCGCAAGAGCAACTTACTATCGTGTAGTAAGACGGCTACTGTCGAAATTTCAGCCGGATCGGACTCGCAATATCGGTCGGTGATTCGATTCTTGTTTTTGGAAGGGAAATCGCGCAGCAAAATCAAAGAGCGTTTGGATGCTGTGTAAGGTGACTCTTCTCCTTCGATAGCGACCATCAAAAATTGGTTTAACGAGTTTCAACGTAGTCGCACGTCGGTTTTTGATGAGCCACGTCCAGATGGCCCGAAAACGGCTACCACGGAGGATAACGTGACAAAAATCCACTATCTCGTATTGGCAGACCGCTGATTGAAGGTGCGCCAGATAGCTGAGACAGTAGGCATTTCAAAAGATCGCGTGGGTCACATCCCGCATGAGAAAGCTGTCGGCGCGATGGGTGCAGCGTTTGCTCATTCCGGACAACAAACGCAACTGTGAGACCACTTCAGAGAAGTGTTTGACGCTGTTTAAGCGCAATCCGAAGGAGTTTCTGCGTCGTTTCGTGACAGTCGACGAAACATGGATCCACTGGCAGACACCAAAGACCAAGGAACAGTCGAAACAATGGACTTCACCCGGCGAACGTGCTCCGAAAAAGGCGAAGACTGTCCGGGGCACTGAGAGGGGCAAAACGGTCACAGGGCTGTACTATGCCAAATTATTGGGCCGATTCGACGCCGCATTGAAGAAAAAACGGCCCCACTTGGCGAAGAAAAAAGTGCTCTTCCACCATGATAACGCACCGGCTCACACCTCCGCCCTTGCCACGGCCAAATTGGTCGAATTGGGTTACGAACTGCTGCCCCATCCACCGTATTCTCCAGACTTGAAAAAGTCACTCGCCGGGCAGAAATTTCAGTCGAATGAGGAGGTCATCGCCACCACGGAGGCCTACTTTGCAGACCTCGTATTTTTCAGACGGATTAAAGAAGTTGGAGCATCGCTGGGTCAAGTGTATCGAACTAAAATGAGACTATATTGAAAAATAAATCGCCATTACTCCAAATTTTTTGTTTTTCTTTTGTATTTCGGCCAATTACTTATCGGACCACCCTCGTATGTAAGCATCTTGGCCAGCAGTGGAAGCATTGCCAAAATGCCATCAGAGAAGCTGCCTCTGATGTGCTGGGTTTCAATTCGCTACCACCTAGAAGCCCCTGGTTTGATGTACAACATGCTTACAAGACCATGCTGCAAGCTGGACGAGAGCTGCTCGCGAGCTCTACGAGCAGAAAAGGAGACAGGAGTACCCGCTCTTTAGAAAGAAAAAAATAATATGAGGTCGAGGAGATGGAGAAATTCTATTGCAGGAATAATGCTCGGGGGTTTTGCAATGAGGTAAAACGAACATGTCAAAAGAAAAAAGCCAGAGCAGAAGCATGCAGGCATGAGTATAGAGAACTAGTGGTAGAATCACAGTCGATGCTGAGAATATGGCAAGACCATTTCTGTAAACTGTATAACGGCGATGACAGACAAGATACCGCTGTCAGGCAGAATGATCGATTCGCAACGGACGATGTAAAAGAATTCCGCCCATCCAACATAGACGAAGTCAAGATAGCAATATCGAGACTTTAGTCCAATAAAGCCGCGGGTGCAGACGGGCTGCCTACGGAGCTATTTAAGGCGGCTGGAGATGAGGTGGTAAGGCGCATGCAACAACTTATTTGTAACATATGGCCGGATGCCTGACAGCATCACAAGTCTTCTCTGCCGTGTTGTGTGAACACCTGAAGCCTATTGTGGATAACCTGATAAGCTCTTATCAGTGCGGCTTCAGGCCAGGCAAGTCCTCAATAGACCAAATATTCACACTGCGGCAGATCTTGGAGAAAACCCAAGAATTCGAAATCGACACCCGTCACCTTTTCGTCGATTTTAAAGCCTTGTGCATAGAGACGAGCTATGCAGAGCCATGTCTAGTTTTGACATTCCTACTAAACCCGTCTGACTGTGCAGGATGACAATGGATAACTCTCGCTGCTCCATTAATATCGGTAACGAACTAACCGAGACCTTTGAGGCTTAAAAAGGATTTAGACAAGGCGATAAGGAGCAATTGAAAAGTAGAGTCCTCTCGAAAGACAAAACCTTAATCATTCCAGTTCTCCACTACAGCGCGGAGGTCTGGGTTTTAACAAAAGCGGATGAGGAAGCCCTTGGTCGTTTTGAGAGGAAAATTGTGCGCCTAAGATAGCTGGGCCATGTAGAGTGTATGGATAATGCAGCTCCGTCCCGAAGAGTCTCCGAATCTAACCCAGAGGGACGACGCAGCCAGCAAAGGACAACCGCATCTATGGTGGAAGGGGACCTTAACCTGAACTTTGACAAAATAATGCGATTCTCGGAGCTCCAAGTTCGTCCACACTCGATGCACTACTGTCGTTACACTTATGAGTGCTTCCATTAGCCAATAAACTGTATGGACCATGCAAATTCGTTACCTCACTCACAAGAACACTCTTGACACTCGCGTTTACCTTAGATTCCATAGAGGCGGAGTCAGAGGACGCACTGAATTCAAGTAGCCGTTGCTTTTCATTAATTAAATAAAACACAAATTGGAAATTTTCATTTTGAATTTCCTGCTTAAAAGACATGTCTAGCCATGCGGACACTACAAGATCGAGGAATCCGCTGAGAAGATCCAAGTCCTCTGCACTTATGATAACAATCTCCAGAAAGAGAATGCGTCCAAAGCCGGTCAGGAGTCAGCCGATTAAACAGCAACCAGTCGACGATGATGAAGATCTACCAGTAAACAGGGGGCCAGTCAGGCGAACTGAGAAACATCGCGTGCGAAGTGCTATCAAGAAGACATTCGTCCAGTATTGTGAAGAAACCACCATCAGTGGCATACAATTTCTAGTGGATTCGAAAAAAAGCCGCGCCCAAAAGGTCTTCTGGGCCATTATTATAATGAGTTGCCTGTACATTACCCAAAGGGAAATACGCGAGCAGTACAGTAGGTGGATGGACGAGCCGGTGGTCATCACTTTCTCCGAAATGCCAATGCCTACGACTATGATTCCATTTCCAGCCGTCACTATCTGCTCGGAATCCAAGTACGTTATATCGAAGGAATTCAATTTCACCGACTTTTTCCTGTACATCACAAATTACACAAACTCGCCGGAATACGTGACGAAGCCGGAGAAAATGACCGACGATCAGTACGAAAAAATGCGGTCCTTATTGCAGGTGTGCGGCAATTATCTCGTCTCGGACATCAAATTTCCCGAATATCCTCCTATGAATGTCATGGATCATCTGAACGAGGTGGCGATTGATTTTGATAAGAGTTACACGACGTGCATCTTCAGACAGGAAGTGGGTAACTGTTCGATCTTCTTTGATAAGATCTACACTGAGGAGGGAATCTGTTATTCATTCAACGCCCTGAACGCGTCCGAAATGTACAGAGAAGACACATTTCAGTACAACTACTATCTGAGAGATAAACACGTCCGGATTCGGAACGAGAGCCTGGAATGGGATGTAGAGAACGGCTATAAGCATCCTAGGAAACACGACACCTATCCCGATCGCGTTCTTGGGACCGGCGGAAAGTCGGGCTTTATGATAAACGCGTTAGGCCATCAGGAAGATTTCGATTACGTTTGCTCCGGGCCAGTTCAAGGGTTTCGTGTAGTAATCCACTCGCCGAGCGATGTGCCTCAGGTCGATAAGCACTTCATTCACGTGCCATACAATAGAGACATCCTGGTCCTGGTCAAGCCCCACTATATCTACGGCTCGGACGAGATACGTTCATTCGAACCTGAGAAACGCCATTGCTTCTACCAGAAGGAACGTTATCTTTTGTTCTTCAAATACTACAGCAAGTCGAACTGTGAAGTCGAATGCTTGACCAATGTAACACTGAAGAAATGTGGCTGCGTGCACTTCTCGATGCCGCGTCACATGCATACCAAGGTATGCGATGCCTCGAAGATATCCTGCTACGATGAGGCTCAAAACGATTACTTATTGAAAGAGTATACGAAAAGTAACACGCATGAGACGCACTGCAAGTGCCTTCCGGGCTGTAATGACTTGTCTTATAAATATGAAACATCGCAGGGCGTGATGAACATACCTAACCTGATGGAGGTGGACGATGAGCAGCTGCGTCAAAAACCTTCTACTGGGCGAATAGTATCGCGCGTAATGTTACATTTCAAGGAGAATAGCTTTACTGCTTGGAAGGCGCATGAGATATTCAGTCGGGTGGACTTGCTTTCCAATAGTGGAGGATTGATTGCTACGTTCCTGGGCTTTTCGGTCTTGAGCATTCCCGAACTGATTTACTTTTGCACTTTGCGCTTGAATCGGAATATTCGAGAGACACGGGATTATTCTAATTCATTCTAATTCTATTTCTATTTATTTAAGAATGTTAGCGCTGGTTAGAAAAGAAATGATTTATCGTTATATTCGATGTGTTTTGGGTGTCTCAAAGGTTACTTATTCATGGAGTTGGCTCAAAACGACATCAGAGGTCGTCTTCAGTTACCTCATAACATACCAGGCAAGTATACAAATGAAATGCATAAATGTTGATCCTTGATACCCAATCTAGCCTTACTAGAGCTATTAAGGTTGCTCACGTTTGGACTAAGTAGCACCTCTCGGAAGGCAGGAGTACCATGTACGTATGCAGATTCGGATAGAATTGGCCTAGAGACTGAAGGTTACTGTTTGTAATCGTACGAACCTCCGCCCAAGAAGAAATGCTTATTCCATAAGTCCACGTAGAACATCGATAAACGCGGCTTTTCAGCTAGGGAAAAAGCTTTTATCTTGCTTTAATCCCAAAAATGATAGACAACTTGTGCGCCTTGGTGGAATGCTCTTCTTGAATTACTCAGAAAAAAAGTCAGATCTCTTTTCAACAAGGCTAAATGGACCAAGTATAACTCAACATATCAAGTATAGCTCTTATTTATTCAACCTAGAGCTTAGGGAATCTAAGAAAGAGTCTTGCAAAAAACATTGTGAGACTATCGACACGCTATTTAAAGGAGCCCGAATCTACAGCGGTGTGTCCAAAGACTTCAATTAGCGAATGGCACTGCCAATCGTAGGAAAACTCTGGGGGTAGAATAGCAATACACGAATACAGAGTAAGGGCCCAGTATATGATCATTACATTAGTACATTAGTACAATAGGGACACAAATCCAAAAGATGATAAAGTGGAAAGGTTGGCTTTCCACAATTGGCGAGTTCAGTTATGGACAAAACAATAAAACCACTATAGAACGAATCTCTCACTTTCTCTTTTATTACAGGGAAAAAACTCGGCAAATCTTCGGTCAATAAGTCTCCTTCGGAGTATCGGCAAGGTCTTCGAAGGGGTGGTCCATAGAGCCCTGTCTAAATGGGTTGAGGACAATAAAATCATTCCGGATAACCAATTCGTTTTCAGAGCGGGGCATGACATTATTCGTCGAAGCTCGTATCGGATATCAAGTGGAATAAATACAAGAATCAATGCACGGGTGCCTGTCTAATTGACTTGGAAAAAGCCTTCGACACCGTATGGCTAGGAGGATTTTACTACAAGCTCAGTCGGTTGGGCATAAGTAAGCCACTGATATGATATAAAAGTCTGATATGTTAATAACAGGGAAAAAGTTCGTTGTGAAAATTGCCAACGTGACTTCTACCCAAACATTTGATATTAACAATGGACTGCAACAGGGTACCGTCAACTCGTCGATACTCTTCAGCATTTACTTCAGTGATCTGATGGCTTCTCTTCACCATTCAATAGCGTACCCGAATTGTTTACAGATCAGGTCCAACGATCGATGTCATTGTTACTTTTCTGCAGCGTGACTTCGAAAAAAATCAGCAGTATTGTGATGACTGGAAGTTGGAAATCAACTTCTAGAACGCCTTTGTCTAGAGCCTCTCGGGATACTAGAAAAAATTAGTGTAAATTCTTAATTTTTGGACCGGACGGGCGTCCACCAGCGAGACAAAGTGTAGTCAGATACCTTGGGATCGTGCTGGATCAGTATCTATATTTAGACAAACATGTACATAGATGCTGCTTTGGCAAGGGCCCGGGACGCTTTCGCTCTGACAAGACAGCTGTTTCATAGCAGCCAACTTGATTCCAGAGTGAAGGTAATCTGCTACATGGCCTTAATCAGGCCCATGGTTGCCTACGGATGTTCTGTGTGGTTCAATGTGAGAGCCAGCTTAATGGAAAGGATTCGGGTGTTTGACAGAGAATGTCTAAGGACTTGTCTCGGGTTACATACATAGGTCACCCGAATCTGAGTACATCAAATTTTACCCGAACGAGGTCCTGTACAATAGGGCCAGGATCGTACGGCTGGATAACTTTCTGATTAGGCTAATTAAAAGCAAGATCAATGACTTCGGTCAATAATCTGATCTCCGGGGCTTACTACCCCAACTACTTGTACCACTAGAGAGTGCGATTTAACGGCTTTGTTCCACCAGAGGCATTTCTCCATTTAGATCAATGTGGGCTGATCCAGGATAGATCAATGGTACCTCTAATTTTGCACGTGGCCCACAATTCCGTGGAGCGGCGATTCCTCCACGAACGTGACGTCGCGCTCCGTGAGCTCGAGAGCCTCAGGTTTAGTAGATCGTAGATCGGTGTCGCGCCGAGATCGGTGAGACGTCGTCCACCAGCATCAACGCTTTTGGTAGCTGGAGTGGACTTCGTCAGTGGGACCGTTACTTCATACAGCCTCTTCAAGGCAGCTGGTTATTCTGGTTATGTAATGAAAAAAGTGAATTAACTGAAATTGAGTCCCAAAAAATAAAACCAGGCAAATTTGTTTGTTATTCTTATTCTTAAAAAGCAGATGTTAACTTAAATCTTAAGCAGCATATTCAATCTCAATAAGTGTCGTTAAAAACGTAAGCAAAAAAGAAAACGAAAAAGATTACCAAAAAGGGTTGCGCAACACATAAATGAGGAAGCTCGTTTTACAGCTCACACGAGAGGGAAAATCGCGGCGGGAGGTGTCTAAGGTCATTAGCAGATCGAAGACTTGTGTGTACAATGCATTAAGACCCCCAAAAATGAACGAAAAATCTGGCCAAGAAGAAGAAACAATCTAAAAATTAAACACTTGTCGCATATGAACCCTTTTAAGCCATCAATGAATAAAGGCCTGAAGATCAACATGTATGTGGAAGGAGTTTAAGAGAAGTCCCACTTCTTTCCACATAAAAGAAATCACATTCACTTTGCTAAAAAGCACCTTTGTTGGGTAGGAACAGAAAATGGAAAAAAAAATTGGTAGGATCAGATGGTAAACGGTGGGTCAGAGGCTCGGAGAAAGCAGCCTTTAAGCCAGAGAACACCACAAAAACGGTCAAGCATGGAGGTGGAAACATAATGGTTTGGGGATGTGTTTCATGGTATGGAGTAAGTCCAATTTTCTGGATGAAAGAAAACATGGACCAACATTCATATTCCAAAATACTTGAAGAAGTTATGCTTCCACATGCGAAGTGGGAAATGCCTTTAAAGTCGCAATTCATGCATGACAACGACCCCAAACACACGTCGCGTTTAGTGAAAAGTTGGCTTGAAGGGCATAGAATTGACGGTATGTCTTGGCCCGCCCAATCGCCAGACCAACATTTGAGAACCAATTGAGAACCTGTGGGCAATTGTTAGAAAATCTTTGGGAGCCAAAAAATCGGGAAACAAGAACGATTGGGAAAAAAAATTCAAAAGGCTTGGTTCGCCACGAACGATGTTGTAAAAGTAGAATGTTATCATTTTTAGATAAAACTAATTTTTTCAGCAATTTTCAATTTGGTTTCAGACGCGGTAAATCTACGGAAGATTTATTACTTAAACTTTGTGGCGAAATCTATACAAGTATTAATGAATACCTGCCGCTCAATTTATCGATATTACAAAAGCTTTTGATGTACATATATGTATAGGTTTTAAAGGTTTTGCAAACCATTGGCTTTCTTCTTTTTTAAGGGGGATAGCCACTGTGACGTCCCGAAAAATTAGTGATTTTCAAGAATTTTTTTGACCGAGTAAATGAAGGAATTTTTGGATCGGGTTTTTTTATTTTATTAAGTACACATCCAATAATGTTTCCATAATTTTTTATTGAAAAATATTGAATAGTTTCAACAATATAAACGATGCCGTAGAGCCTGAAAAAAAAATCCCCCTTCATGGTCGCATCGATTATTCAAAAGTCAGTAATCTTAAAAATCAAACAAAAATTTTATTATAATTTGTATGAATGTAGTTATCGTTGTACGTACCCGTTTTTTTTTTTTTGATTTTTGGCGACCGATTGAAAATATGTATTTGCATTTTTTCGACCGTTTTTTTTTTTTCAATCAGTTTAAAAAATAGTAAAAAACAAAATTTTCCAAATCGGCTACGCTTAATCTTAGCCACTACTAAGATGAACAAAACAAAAAAAAAATTTAGAGGAAGTGTACCGATTATGGAATACCATAATATAAACTCAATTTTGAACATTGAAAAATAAAATTTTATTCGATATTTTAAATATTTATTAATGAAAATACTTTATTCTATTCATAAAACAAAACAAAAATTCAAAACAACAATAACATTTCATGACAAAAACAAAAAGGTAAAAAAACTCAAAATGAACACTTTTCAAAAAGTGACCCTAATATGGACCACTATCCATTATAACATAAAATACATGCAAATTTATCTTGATGTACAAAAATCACAAATAAAATTCATGGACTCGGCACCAGAGCAGTCTACATGATGCCATTTTCTGCATGGCATGCATTGAATCCATTCCTGTCCGTCCTTATCGTCGGTAAACAGGCCCGAACAGTAACCGCACTCTGTCTCGTCGCCGTCAGAGTCATGTGTTTGTACTCGTAATGTCGGCGCAAATTCAGTTGAGGAATCCGAGTGGAATGAAATTTCATCAGATTCTGATGAAGATGACGAATCTGACTGCTGTTTTTTCTTTAATTTCTTTATAATCTTCTTTTGCAGGCCGATCGAAGAAAGTTGCTGTCTCTTGTCAGACTTTTTAATCGTTCTCTTTTGAAGGCCGCTGGTTGATGCTTGGTCAAATATACTTGCTCCTTTTTTCACTTTTTCTTTTTTCTGCTGTGTTGCTTTAGATATTTCCAGCTCAGATTTGTATGGCGAGGCTGTGATCTTGCAATTAAAAGACGATTTATTTCCACGATTTGAAATTCTTTTCTTGAGAGTTGGATAAGGTAAAATCATTTCCGGACTTACAAATTGGCTTGGAAGATTTTGTGAGTTTTGTAGGCTTTGATTACATTGACTTTGAATTGTTTGAGGGGTTTGGACTCGCTGGGGTCTTTGAACAGGCTGGGGGCTTGAAACATACTGGGGGCTTTGAACAGGCTGAGAGCTTTGAAGAGGCTGTGGGCTACGGACAGGCTGGTGACTTCGTACAGGCTGGGGGTCTCGTTTAAGGCTCTGGAGGCCCTGCTTTTGGAGACTTAAGAGGCTTTCTGGACTTAGCCTGGAGGCCCGTATTTCTTCAACCGGTGGCACGTTTTCCTGCTCTACATTGATGACTTCCTCTTCCTCTATAAAATCGACTTCTGTAAAAATATTCCGATTGCAAGGATAGATTCCAGTTGCTTTGAAGCCATTAACAGCCAGTGAAGCATTTTGAATTCGTAAGTAGGCTTTACCAAATAGCTGCATTATGTCGTAATTGCTCAAAGGTCTTCCGGAATGCAAGAGCCATTGTCGGATTTCTTCACTGTAGTAGCTTTTCAATGCCCCCATTACCGTTTTGTCCAAGGGTTGCAATTTATGGGTAGAATGTGGTGGCAAACACAAGATGGTTACATTGTTGGTACGAGCGGAATCTATTAAATTTATGTTTCGTGTGTGACTGTAATGCCCATCTAAAATAAGTAGGACGGGGGTTTCTGCTGTTGGTTTTGAAAACTTCAGAAAATGCTGAAACCAGTCGAAGAATATGTCTGTCTGAATCCAGCCTGAGCGGTGACACTTTGCAATAGATTCTGCTGGAGCTCCCTTCATTAGCAAGCTATCCATTTTTTTTCTGGGGAAGACTATCATTGGGGGAACAAAGTCTCCAGCTGCGTTCATACAAAGGCAAACAGTTATTAAACGCCCCCTTTCAGCGGATGTTATAGCACCAATCTGTTTTTTTCCTTTTGCTGCAAGAATTTGTGGAAGTTTTGACTGGACAACGGACAATCCGGTTTCGTCTACATTATAAATTTGTTTTTGTTTATAAAAATGTTTTTCTTGATATTCGTTCTCCAGTATGTCAAAAAACGACGAAACATTGTTCTTGTTAAATCCACTTATTCTTGCAACAGATGTTCCAGTGGGTTTACGGAGAGAAATAATATTTTTGTGACGATTTAGAAAACCACTTAGCCATTTTCGTCCAGCCATTTCATTTTTGAAAGGATGCTCCAAGTTGTTACGATGTGCTAATTGAAAAGCTAATCTTTTTATATCCTTTCGTGTCAAACCGTAGTACTTCTTTTCCATTCCCAGGACGTACTGCACTAGTTGGTTCTCTAGTTCTGGACTAAGAACGGTTTTTCTACCAAGTGGTGCATCTAAGGCTTCAGCAGAAGACGAATTTTAAAGTCTGAAAAGTGTTGTTCGTGGAACTTCGAAAGTATCTGCAGCTTTTTTGAAGCCCATTTCTTTTGATTTTACGGCTGCGATGGCTTTTTTCATCTCTTCCTTGTCCCAGGCCTTACGTTTTTTTTCAATAGGTCCCATCTGAAAACTTGCAAAATATTGTTATACAAGGCCCCCTTGCGACCCGTAGCAAAACTAGCCTATCGACGCACTTGACTCGTTTGCATAATCAAACAAGTCAAGTCGCGTTTCCGGTAAGGCGAATTGCACTTTTTCGCCTTGCTCCAACTTCGACTTCCTCAAAGCCGAAGTGGAGCACACCTTCCTTCTTTTTCGGGGACCTGCCAAGCAAGCTGGACGCTAATAACGAACAAGTGGAAAAAGTGTAAAGTAAAAGACGGAAAATAAAACATAGTTTTTTTAATTAAAATTCAAAATAGTTTCTTTTTCGTAATATCGATACCCATCGATAAAACTATATCCAACGTCAAAAAGGGAACAAATATATGAGCTGGTTCCCAATATGGAATACTATTCCATATTAGGAACCTCGGATATTCCATATTAGGAACAATTATGTATGTTCACTGAAAAATGTAAAAATACATTGATTATTCACCTGAACTCTCCTCAAAACTTTAAATTATTGCAAATTTTGACCTTTTCCCTAATGGCACAAAAAACAATATTCGACTGAAGTTAAACCGGTAAAAGAATATAAAAAAAATAAACTCACAATATTATGTCACGCACTGCACCAAAAACAACTTTTTTACTACTGCGTACGTTTAACACATCCGCCGACTACAAGGATACTAACGACGAATATGCGCATGAAAAGAAAGCTTGGCAAGAAATTAACAGATACATACATAACGTAGTTTTGAAAAAACTGCTCTATTCCATATTAGGCGCGTATTCCATAATCGGTACACTTCCTCTAAACATCGGTTAAGAATTGACCAAGTTATCGATGCGACCAGTTTGAAAAAAGTCGTTTCGAGAAAAACTCGTTTAAAGATTTTAGTCCATTTCTCTCGCAATGAAATCATACAGTAACTGAACATCTGCCGAACTTCTACGTACTTAAATTGATGAAAGGGACTATTGTATTTTAAAGCCTGCATAACAGAGATCTGGGGGCATAACTTCGTTGTGGATAAAACTAGAAGCCTGAATTTTCAGTAACCAATCGGGCATCGAATAGAAACGGTATATTTCAAATTTCATTAAATTTGAGCCAGTAGTTTAAGAATTACAACTAGTCAAAGTTTCTTAATTCTGTCACTCACTCACTCACTCACTCACTCACTCACTCACTGACCGATCATCAAAACTCTAGGGCACTTCTAGCAGACATAGAAGCTTGAAATTTAGAATACAATTAGTGTTTAGTGTATAAATCAAGGGAAAACTAAAATATTTTGCAATTTTGGTCCAGTTTTCTAGATACACCAAATATTATTACTAATAGGATAGTGTCTGTATGTATCCTTTTTCAATTTATCTAGATGGCGATTAACTCCTAAAAATATGCAATGCAACAATCAATTGGCGGTTGGGGAATTGGGTTTAGTGGTCAATGTGGTTCATGTATTTGACGGAATATAAAATAAATATCTTTATTATGTACATATATTTAATAACCATTTGATGAACTTATAATTAAATCAATTTTAAAACAAATTGTATGTTCGGTGTCAGAGTTTGAGACTACTAACTTGTACAGTTTCGCTCAAAATTACGATATTGTTAAAACACGCCCAGTCTCCTCTAAAGTCGAGTGCTACGAGATAAATGACGGTAAAAAGTTCCTGAAAAGAAGAGATAACCCATATTTGATCAATCACTATTTCTACGACGGAGAACAAGTACCAGAGAAATATTTCTTCTCTTTACTTCTTTTATTCAAGCCATGGCGTTCCTTAGATGAACTCAAAATGGGGTGTGATACTTACACGGAGGCCTTTAATTTGGCGAAAGAAGATTTAAAAGAAGGAGTCGATTATGGTAATTCAATGATAGAGTCAAGATATAAGATACAAAAAGCATGTGAAATGATAGAATCTAAAGTTGCTGAGATAAACGAAGAAAGGGAAATTGTTGATGATGACGATGGTCCTGAAAACCCTTTAGACTTTGAAGCTGCAAACGCAATGGATGACTTTCACAGAATCAATCTGGTAGAAGAAGAGGAGACTGATCTTCAAAGTATGATCGCAAAACTTAATGCCGATCAAAAAAGAGTCTTCGATATGATCACACATAAAATGGACACAACTGATAATAACGCTGACGTTTTACGTTGTTTTGTGAGTGGAACTGGTGGCACTGGAAAGAGCTTTTTAATAAAAACTCTGAAAGTTTGGGTTAAGATGTATTTAAACAAAAAAGTGGCAGTTAGTGATCCAACGATAGTGACCATATTAATATTAAAAATCTTTTATGTTTTAAATAAATAGATTGACTTGGCAATCGCACTAAACAATCTAATTTAATATAATATGTATTACTTGTGAGATGCATGCGATGGACAAGTCAATCTATTTATTTAAAACATAAAAGATTTTTAATATTAATATGGTCACTATAAGATGTTGTTAGGTTAGCTAATTACGTAATAACTTAAGACAGAAGGTCCCTTAAGTAGGGGCTGAATAAATTAACCGACTTGGTATTACATAGATCTCACAACTTTTTACGGTAGAAGAACTGAGTTGCGAGACTTGGTTTTTTTTACAAGTTATGTTTTTGATGGCTCCTACTTTCTAGAGTGGTCAGCTCTATTCTCCTATACGCGGCAACCTACCGGGAACTGATATGTATACAGACTTTGTGCGTTAAGGACAATAAGCGGTTACCAGACGATATCGGATGAAGCCGCATTTGCTATTGACATCCTCACAGATGAGAGGAGAATTTATCGCAAGCGGCGGTTCGTATCAACTTTATTACTCAGATACTGATGCCAAATCACCATGGCAAGTTACACGATTGAACAGCACTTCTAAATGATAAAACTTTAGTATCAAAATGAGTGTTCGTTGTACGGTAGAAGTTGTAGTCCAACCAGTTCGGTAATAAATCAGCCAATATTCGTACGTCAAAAGTAACCAAGATCCGTTCAAGATCCAACTGACCCAGGAGGTCAAAGTTCATCACCATAGACAACGCCGCTTGCTCGCCTACTGGGCCTAAAAATCATTTTTTGGATGAATGGTCGTGTTAACAAGCAAAATTGGCGTATATGGGAGGTTCACCAGGTGACAATGCATCCTCAAAAAGTTACCGTTTGTTGTGGTGGCATCATTGTTCCACACGTTTCTGAAAACGACGTTGGTGAGACGGTCACTGTCAATGGCGAGCGCTACAGAACGATGATAACCAATTTTTTATGACCCAAATTGAACCACATGGTTCCAGCAGGATTCCCGAGGATATTCCCGTCGCCTTTTTATTTTTAAGTGTATGCAGGATGCACAGGAGTTCATCTTTTCCCACAAACAAACTGGCAGAAATTCGGTAATTTGCAACAATGTCTTTTGCAAGGTTTTCATCATTGAATGCGATGAAACCGTTGTTCTCAGATCACCGCTTCTCCTATTATTTCCCGCAGCTGTGATTGTTTCAAAAAAGGCAGAGTTTTCAAGCTCATGATAGCGGTGGGTAGAGCTGTTCACCGTGTACACAGATCGAGTTGACTTTCTCCTGTAGATCCTCGATCACAAAAAAGCTGTCACCGGTGTCGACACTCTCAGAAGATATTGTTCCAGTTGCGAAAGTTCATTGGATATTCGTATTATTGTGGCTAGTCCGTAATGATCACCGTCGCACTCGATATTTCGCAGACAGCGATTTATAAAGGGTGTTTTTTTAGAGGTTTGGTTTTTAAACTGGCAACAATGTGTCTATAAATTGTCAATGTGACAGTTGAAAGTTGATTTGTGGTTAGTACGTTTTGCCATTTCACGTTGGATAGATTAAAGCCAGAACAACGTATGCAAATTGTGTAAACTTATTTTGAAAACCATGGTTCGGTTCGTCAAACTTATCGTGCGCCACTATAATTTACGGTCAACATAATCGTCGATCTGAGCAAGTTATTCGGATCACGATGAATCGTCTTTGCATCAGGCACACTCTAGTGGATAATATACGCATCCCCGAAAATAACAAACAGTACGAAGAAAAGAAGTTATTGCCGTTGTGGAACGCAGTGTTGAGTAGAATCTGAGTGAGTCGATTCGTCTTCGTGCACAGTAATTGGAGCTATGCCCATCCACTTTGCGGAAGATTTTACGGAAAGATATTGGCTTAAAGGCTTTTAAAATCTAGCTTGTGCAAGAGTTGAATGCGCGTCGTAGGTTCGGTGAATGGGCCGAAAACATTATTCAGCTTGAACCTTATTTTAAACACAAAATGTTGTTCTCCGATGAGGCCCGTTGTTGGTTAAATGGATATGTAAACAAGTAAAATTGCCGAATTTGGAGTGGAGAAAACCTAAGAGCCTTGTCGAGATGACCCTACAACCATTTGGTGTGCCTTATGAGCTGGTGGAATCATCGGCGCATATTTCTTTAAGGACGATGCCGGCGAGAATGTTACCGTCAATGGAGAGTGCTATAGAATCATGATTTTTGACTTCTACGTGCCTCAGGGAAACATTTGCTGAGCGCATAATTTCCCATAATGGACCTGTGAACTGACCTCCACGATCCTGTGATCTACACCTTCAGATTACTTTCTTTGGGGGTATGTGAAGTCGTTAATCTAGGCCGATAAACTAGAGAAGTTGGACGATTTAAAAGACAATATTCGTGTCGTGTTTTTGCTGATATATGGCCCCAGTTGTAGGATAAGATTGTCGGAAATTGGACTTAACGATTGCGCTTCATTCTAATTAGCCGTGGCGCGCATATTCTCAAAATCATATTTTAAGACTAATGGCATTTAATTGTCTGCTAAATAAAGCTAATATCATAGGCATTAATATTAGCTTCAAGTATTTTATTTTATATTGAATTTGTATATCTATAAAAAAAACACCCATTATTAGTCAGTTTATGTTGCGCGTCAGTTAGTGCTAAATCCAAGAATGTGTCTGTTCTTGGAAAGGATCGATAATCCGTTGCGCTCAGCTAATGTCTGTTTTTGTTTCTGCTTAATATTCCTCTGCAGCTAAGCAGAATATTTTTCCTCAATTATTACTGGGTGAGAATCAACATTTTTTCAAAGTTCTCCTTATAAATTGTTTTCACGTTCATAACCAGCAATACCGACAAGAGGACTCCACATTAAGAGTTTATCGTTCATAGCACAATTTTCAAGCTCTGCACGCCATACCAACGTTTTAACCACCGACCCAAGGCGGCAACCCAACTTGTCCCCAAAGCAAACAAGACACTCAAATGCAACAACTACAAGTGTTATCGATTTATTTCTCCTTACAGTACATTACGTTCTCAATCAGAAAGTGCAGATATTCTTTTACTTATCGTTCACCACATCCTAGGCAGGGGCGTTAATAATGTCGGTGTACAGCTTGATCTTGCTGGCGATGCTCATGTCGACATACTTGTCTCCAATGGACACAACGAGACCACCAATGATACTGGGGTCAACACGGGACTGGATCTTAAGATTCTGATTTGACTTAAGGAATGACTACAAAAAGAATCGATCAATTATTTAATCTTTATACGAACTCTGCTTCTTACCCTCAAGGCACTTTCCAGCTCCTTCTGTTGGCTGCCATCCAAAGGCTTGGCACTAACCACCTCGCATAGTACATCACCGCGATGGGCTGCCATAATGGTCTTGAAGGCATTGATAACCGTATCGAGTTTCTTCAAACGACCATTATCGGCCATAAGACCGAGGAGATTGCTGGTGGCGACAGCGAAACGCAGCTTCTCTGCTGTCTCTTTCAAAGCAATTGCCAATGCTTTGCGATTGATAATTGGACTTGAGACGATTTCGCGCAATTTCAGGTCAGTTCTGATGTTCTCCTGAATCTTGATCAAATCCTTCTCGACTTGATCCAGTTGCTTGAGTTTCACGGCTGCTGTGTATAGGGCAGAGGCATAGCGACCTTCCAGACCGAAAACTTGGGTTGGGAGCTTGACCACCTGTCCGGAGGTGCTCATGGCACGCGACTGGAATTTAACAAATCATATTCGTAAATGGACGAAGTGGAGAAAAAAAATCGAATGAATATTACATAACCCGGGGCATTGGATAATGTGGGAAAAAAAGTCCAATAACCACTTGGGATGATATATTAGAAATATGAAGTGATCACAGTCATATGTACCGTTAAATAATGCTTTTTTTACGTACCAAAATTGCTAACTTATTTATGGCTGCCATTTCGAATGAAAATTACTTTCAGTGCTGATTGGAACCAAATTGACGTCCGTGTGGTGTGCCCCGGTGACGTCGCTGTCAGTTGAAAATTTTATTTCGTGCTGTTGGTACAGACGACGGAGTGACATTTGTGTGGGTGAAGGGAATGAGGAGAGGTTGACTTCTCCTATTTGAACATAGAGGGCATCCGAGTCGACTTTGAAGATATTCAGTTGCAATTTGAAATTATTAACCCTTCGTAGCGCAATAACTCATTTCTTGCTTCTTCTTCTTTTCCTTTTTTCCTCATTTCTTGCTAAGACTTTTAAAACAGACGTTAAAGACAAAACCAATAAGAGAAAAAACAATAAAAGTTTAAAGTTTTTGCAACATTGCGCGTAGACTTCTACTTTTTTATTGGCAATGAAAATTTTTAAAACAATTGCTATTTTTATTGTTGCAGAGGCCTACTCCACACTTTTCACACAAAGTTTATATAAAACCCTAACAATTGGGCATTTTGCAGCGTATTCCCTTATCTCCCCATATTGGCCAATGGCTTATTTGGTCTTTTCGAACTTCCTTTGGCGGCGCGTGTTGAGCAGGACCTTTCTTTTTTTGGCCTGTAGACCTTGTTCAACATCAGACTACATTTTAGTTGCTCTTTGTTTGAGCCTAACTTGCAAAGTGTTTCAGCTACTTCCAATCGAAAGTCTGCTGCACTCAAATTAGTACTCCGCCCAGCTTGTTTAGTGACACGTCGATAGAGTAGCCACGAATTTGCCATAGTTATGTCCAAAAGATGGTAAAAGAGACGCATGTACCAGCATTTACTTCGCAGTAATATTTTGTGTCTCGCAATAATACTGTCCATTAAGTCCACCCCACCCATATAGCGGTTGTACTCCGCTACTACAAATGGACGTTCAACTGACACATGAACGTAATTGCCTTTATCATAGCGCTGGACAATTGACGTAGGTTTCTTGCCGGCAAAATTTGACGCAAGTGTAACGATTTTATTGTCTTTCCAAGCAGTTATGGAAATCTCAACTCCATTGTGGTCGCCAACAAATTCAAATGAGGTACCCCTTGGTTGTTTTTAAAAAAAAGATTTATCTGGTAGTTTACAATTGGGGATTCTGTTTCTCCGCACTGTTCCGAGACTATAAATTCCTCTTCTGGCCAAATATTCGATGAGAGGTAAAGAAGTATAGTAATTGTCGAAATATAATCTATAATTGTAATTGTTAGGTATTTGCCTCGCTAAACGCACAACTACATTTGAGGCAGCTCCCAATTGAGGCTCGTGTTCTCTCAAAATATTTTCTTGACCACTGTAAATTTCTAATTTATAGCCAAATCCACTAATGCCGCACAAAATAAACAGTTTGAAGCCCCATTTGTGAGGCTTACCCGGCATGTATTGCTTCAAAATACTATGAGCCTTGATTGAGCACATTTGCTCATCAACAGCCAAATACTTCTCCAAAGTCACCTTACAAAAGCTTTTGTTCAGCATTTCAACTAGTGGCCTGATCTTATAGAGTCTATCGCTTCCCGGCTCCGTATATGGTACCATTTTGGAGTTATCATTGAAATGTAGATTTTGTCGCAAGCGCTCAAATTTTTTAAGTGGCATGGTGTCTTTAATTGTTAATATTCCTATTTTATCCGACCAGTAATTTCTTACATTCAGTATCCGTACAATTGACGTATACAAAACAACACCAATAAATTGACGAATATCTACGCTTTCTACATTAATGGGCTTATTTGGATCTTTTTGTACGCTATATATGTTTGTTTGATCGCGTATATGATCTACAATTTCTTCAGTGAAAAAATACAAAAAGAACTGGTACGGCGTCTCTAATTGCATAATCTCATCTGGTAAAGTTTCGTTACCAAGAAAATTAAGCTGATCTTGAGTCAGTTCCATGTTTTTGTTCTTCCAAGTGACGTTAACTTTTGCTGGCTTAGCTTCCGAAGCCTTTGCAAATCCCAGAGATGTTGACGGCTGAGGGGAAGGCAACCTAACAGTAGATTTTGGCTGAATCACAATTCCTTCAGGAACATTGTCAGAATCAATATCGGAAGAACTGTCTTTCTGAGGAGCAAATGTTAGAGCAAATGTCAGATTCATCGGCAGAAAAATCCAGCTCATCTTCACTTTCGTACCATGAACTGACCAATTGCTCGAGTTGTTGGTCACTCAGTAAGTTACTCCGACGTGGGCGCATTCTGCAAGGCGAATTTTATTTGAGGTTACATTCACTATACTGGGTAAAATATACGAGATTTTTATGTGCTTTGACGTGCAATGTTGCAGAAATGCAACAATACTACTTTTAGATACTACGGTATTTCTTTGAAGAAAAACTAAGCAAAAGCAAACAAAATCACAAGAATATAAACTTACCTTAAAAATAAAATAACTTTTATTCGGATTATTTCTTTCTATATATATTTTTTTAACGAATTAAACTCATACTTAATACAAACCCTGTCTAAATGTCACAAATGAAATTTGAGAGATGAGAATTAAAAGCTCATGTCATGTAGAGAGATTGAAAAGCTCTGATCTTTTGAAGAAGAATATTGCATTCCTGCAACATTGCTCCAATTAAGAAAAGATCAGCTCACACAATTTTTATAATGTGAAATGTGGTATGTTGCAGATCTGCAACACAGTGCAACGAAGGCTGACCATGCTCTACGGGAGTGTAATGGGTAAGATCGATTACAAAAAAATAAAGACCATACATATGTAGCTATTGGTAAATGCCCTTATCTCCTTCTGCACGACTTTGCCTTATGGTAGCCGTAGTTTGTTCTATTTTGAATTGGTGTTAAGGGGAATCGTTTGAAGCAGTGAAGGGCAGTCACACTATCACCAGATAGGTGATGGATAAAAATTAGGTTTGTAATAACCTCGCGTAGTTCTTTTCTAGGGTTTGTGGGTTATTAGACTAAAACGATTTTTATAGGATAGTCAATTATTATTTCACGAAGGATTAAAGGAAAAGGAAAGGCCTCAATACGCGCAGTACGATACTCGTAAGAGGCCAGAGAAGATTCGCGTATTCAGGAAGGGGCCTAGTGAAAGTAGTGTACAAGGACTTTGTAACGTGTTGATTGGAGAATCCCTTGGAGCAACGTTTCGCCTAGACCGGGACACATTTGATAATGTGAAGGCCAAGCGAAACGTTCACAATTAACACCCAAAGAAACTAAAATAGTCGGTTCAATGAGGCTGTTCTGGACTGTTCCGGACAGAAAAGTACACGTTTTGCTGTTCAGTGAGAAAAATTTCTGTCCGAAATTGCAGTGCTTTGTGTTCAGTGACGGTGTTTCGGACACTTCAGAATACGATTTTCTGCACCTACTCTTGAGTCAGAACAGATTCGTGAAAAGTGTCAAAATCAGCTGTCATTGAAAAAAACACTTAAGTCCTTGCTTAAACACACATTTCATCACTGAAATATGCTGTTGACGAGTCACTAATCACATTAATTTCACTACCAGTGCCGACCACAACTCTTCCAAAGCATTTTTATGTAAATTCATCTAATGTTTAATATGATATTTAACATGTTTAATACAATCTAACAAATTAGATGTTTTTTTGTTTTTTGACAACTGAAATACGGCTGTACTTTTCTGTTCTAACTTGATCTGACAGTTTTCACGAATCTGTGCTGTCCTGTACTGTTCTTTTCGTCATTGAACACAGCTAAAAGCAAGTGTCATTGCTTGACGTTTGCTAATATTGAGCACGTGGTGGTTGTTTGGATCCTAAATAATGAACCTATTTAGGTCGGATTGGGGGGAGCAGGAATCACCAGGGGAAGATATAAGTACTAAGTGCTTAGCCTCACCGACAGATGGCGCCAGTATCGCAAGAGTAACTTACTGTAGTACATTCTAGTAGACAGCTACTGTCGAAATTTCAGTCGGATTGGACTCGTAGTTTTGTTTTGACCGCGTGTGCAAGCGGGAGTGTCCGCGGATTTTAGAAAAATGGAAAAAGAGCAATATCGGTCGGTGATTCGATTCTTGTCTTTGGAAGGGAAATCGCGCAGCGAAATCAAAGAGCGTTTGGATGTTGTGTACGGTGACTCTTCTCCTTCGATGGCGACCATCAAAAATTGGTTTAACGAGTTTCAACGTGGTGGCACGTCGGTTTTTGATGAGCCACGTCCAGGTGCCCCGAAAACGGCTACCATGGAGAATAATGTGACAAAAATCCACGATCTCGTATTGGCAGACCGCCGATTGAAGGTGCGCGAGATACCTGAGACATTAGGCATTTCAAAAGATCGCGTGGGTCATATCCTGCATGAAATTTTGGGCACGAGAAAGCTGTCGGATGGGTGCCGCGTTTGCTCACTCCGGACAACAAGCGCAACCGTGGGACCACTTCAGAGCAATGTTTGACGCTGTTGAAGCGCAATCCGAAAGAGTTTCTGCGTCGTTTCGTGACAGTCCACGAAACATGGATCCACTGGTACACACCAGAGATCAAGGAACAGTCAAAACAGTGGACTTCACCCGGCGAACGTGCTCCGAAGAAGGCGAAGACTGTCCCATCGGCCGGAAAGGTGATGGCCACCGTTTTCTGGGATTCACAAGGTGTGATCCACATCGAGTACATGGAGAAGGGCAAAACGGTCACAGGGCAGTACTATGCCAAATTATTGGGCCGATTCGACGCCGAATTGAAGAAAAAACGGCCCCACTTGGAGGAGAAAAAAGTGCTCTTCCACCATGATAACAAATTGGTCGAATTGGGCTACGAACTGCTGCCCCATCCACCGTATTCTCCAGATTTGGCCCCGTGCGACTTATTTTTGTTTCCAAACTTGAAAAAGTCACTCGCCGGGCAGAAATTTCAGTCGGGTTAAAGAAGTTGGAGCATCGCTGGGTCAAGTGTATCGAGCTAAAAGGAGACTGACTACATCGAAAAATAAATCGCAATTTGTCCAAAATTTTTGTTTTTCTTTTGTAGGCTAAGTACTTATCGGACCGCCCTCGTATATTTACAGATTAGATATATCATCCACTGCATACGAACGAGCAGAAGTTCTTGATGACACAGTTTATATAAAAATAAAATTAAAAATTTTAAGTCACCCCCGATACAAAAAAAAAACTTTAAAAAGTAAAAAAAATAAAATTTTTCTCTCGGCCTTTTGACTTCATTAAAATAACCTATTAATTGATCGAGCGGAGCGTAGCGGAGCGAGAGCAATCACCCACTTTTTGGCTCACTATATTTGGGGAATATAGTGCTCCGAAAACGATTTCGGACTAATCTTGTACGCACTAAATGTAGATATCGGCTATAACCACACATGTGTGCAGCATGTCATTCGATAGATCTAGGTCTGTAGATGAGCCATAAATTATCAAATGAAATTGTTTGATTGAAAAATAGTGAGAAATAACGAGTTTAGAAAAGTGCCATGTGGAGCGAGAGCAAGGTTGATAAAACAACAAATTTGCTCGCTCGATCAAAAATTTTCAGTAGCGGAGTTAAGCCCGTGCATACTGATCTGCCTAGTATTTTTAAGAAAGGCGTTGCGTCGCCGCGACGGGGGTTGGGATAATACAGTGGTAGACATTCGTTTATACGCATTTACACTTTGTCAAATAAATGTTCTAATACTGCATTATTTTTAAGAATTTAAATTTGGTACATTCAAGGGTTTACTACTATCAGTGTCAGGAATGTGAATCAACAATACATTTTTTTGTAACAGTGCTTTCCGCGTTGTATCAGGCGATTTATCTCTTTCATGTGTTATTTGTGTTCTATTTTCCTCGGATATTCGTTCATACGCATCGGCATTTGAGTAGAGAATAAAACAAAATTGTCACCTTAAGGTGATTAATTTTTTATTTGTCATGGGTAAAGCCAAAAGATTGACTGACTGCGAAAAAGAAAAAAAAATCAGGATTTTGAAGGAGTAAAATTATTCAAACAGGAAAATTGCAACTTAATCGGTAGAAGCGAAGGCGTTATAAGAAATTTCCTAAAAAAAGGAGAAACATTTGGCGTTAAAGCACCAACCAAGGGAAATACGAAGCTTTCACTGCGACAAAGAGGTCAAATTCGTGATGAAGCTACCAAAAATCGTTTATAAGCTCGAC
Source organism: Merodon equestris (assembly GCA_958301585.1). Classification (NCBI taxonomy): domain Eukaryota; kingdom Metazoa; phylum Arthropoda; class Insecta; order Diptera; family Syrphidae; genus Merodon; species Merodon equestris. Next base: position 31,286,191 of record OY284413.1, read on the forward strand.
AAATTAAAACAAAATTAGATTTTCCCATTAGTGCTCGTACGTGTTTTAAATGCTTCATCTACGATCAAATGGACAAAACTAAAAACCAAACCACGTTTGACTAAGTGCCACAAAATCAAAAGATTGCAGTTTGCCCGTAAGTACATGTCCTGGACTGGCGAAACGTGATATTTTCCGACGAGAAAAAAATTAATTTTGACGGGCCGGACTGCTACAGTTGCTATTGGCATCATTTAAGACAACAGGGTGTGGTACGATCTAAACGCAATTTCGGGGAACGGAACTGTTATGATATGGGGAGCTTTTTCGTACTATGGAAAGACGCCTGTGTGTTTTATTACCACAAAAATGAATTCAGAAACATGTACGGAGTTGTTGGAAGACGTCTGCCATATTTCTAGGCAGTCGAAAGAGTGGTTTTCCTCAAAAACATTGAGCTACTTGAATGGCCAATATGTAGTCCAGGTTGCAACCCTATCGAGTACCTTTGGGGCATACTTGCTGGTAAAGTATATTCAAAAGGGAAACAATACAACAGCATGTCCGAGCTCAAAAATGTAATTCGTCGAGCTTGGATTGTAATTGAACCCGATACTCTCCATAGGTTAATTGAATCAACGCCAAATCGTGTTTTTTTCCATTATACATAGAGAATAAGGGAGGTCACACGAAATATTAAAATTTATTTAAAACAATAAATGTAAAATTTATAAAAATGCTAACGTTAGTGCGCATAAACCTATGTCGACCCCAATTTCCACATTTTTATTTAAAAAAAAACAATTTCAAAATTATTGAAGTTTGTTTTTGATTTTTTTTTAATAACTGAAAATTAAATAAACATTTTGGAGTTATTTAAACCACAAAAAAAAGTTAGTACAGAAAAAGTTGCAAAAATTATTGTGCGTATAAACGAATGTCTACCACTGTATTAGTGGGCCCAGGTGGCTGCCTTGGGGAACTCCGGATATGACATTAGCTGGATCAGAAAGAGCAAATCCAAAAATAATATTTTACTGGACATCTTCTGGGATAAAACGATATAGACGATATAGAAGAATCAGAAATAACATTAAATGGGTACAGTAATATTTCGTGTTTATCTAATTGAACAAGAACAGGAGGAGTAACTATTTACATAAAAAATAAGTGGAAAATACACAAAATAGTAAAAAAATCAATAGACTGGGAAAGCTGGATAATAGCATGCAATATTAAATATGACGAAATGGAAATGAGAATTGTGGGAGTATATAGATCACCAAGCTATTACGAGGGAAGATTCAACCATTTCATAAATGACAATTTAGAAAACATATTAGAAAACAGTAAAAATGTGATTATAGCCGGAGATTTTAATATAGATTGGAATAAAAACGACAAATGCAAAAAGGACTTGCAGAGGATTTTTGAAGACAACTGCTTTAAACAAATTGTAGAAGGATATTCAAGAATAACACATAATACGAAAACCTTAGTCGACTACGTAATAACAAACATGATAAACATAAAGGTTCAACCCAGAGAGGACGAAAAGATATCTGACCACGAAACCATAGAAATAAAAATTAACCAGAACAAAAGGCAGAAGGATAATCAAAAGATAGAAATATTTAAATACAGGAGGGACTTATTTGCACAAAAATTGGTTATGAGAAATCCAGGATACGATGAAACAAGAAACTTACATGAAAATGTAGAAAGACTCGACAGTGTACTAAATGACATAATCAACGAATTTTTAGATAAGGGAATGGTACAATAACGAACTAAGGCAACTAAAAACTAAAAAAATTATATATTACCAAAGAGCAAAGATGTCAGAAAACAACCAGGACTGGACAAGGTACATAGAAATAAGGAATGAATACAACACCAAAATTAATTATGCAAAAAATCAATTTATAAGACAAAAGATAACCCAAGCAACTGGACAGAAACAAATGTGGAAAGAAATAAAAAATCTAGTAATCGGACAACCTACAAAAATAATTAAAAGTGTTATATTCAACAATGTCGAGTATGATAAGAATAAAGATATTGCTCAAAAGTTTAACGAATATTTTATGACAAGTATAAAAGACATACAAGATTCCATTGAACATATTGCTTATGTAAATCACATCACACCAATGGAGAACACTTTTAAATTTAGACTAGTGACATTTAATGACTTATATAAGCAGGGCCGGATTTAGAGATTTGGAGGCCCTGGGGCAACGAATGAGTGGAGGCCCCCTATTATTTTCTCTAAATAAAATAAACATTTTTTTTTAGTTTGTTTCAATAATTTATTGCGAAACCAAGAAAATTATCTTAACAAACATACATACATAAATATATACAAAAACAAGAATTCTGTGACATTAAATTAAAGCACTTACAAATGGAATCTTGCGAGCTTTTCTCGACGAAAAATCCTTGATGATTTCGCTGAAATCCAGTTCCCGGAGTAAATCGCTTTCAATGCTGAGTAGGGATAGCTTTGATAGACGGTTTTGTCCCACCGTAGTTCGAAGCCTATTTTTTATAATTTTCATTTTTGAAAATGAGCGCTCTCCAGTGCAATTAGACACCATCAAAACCAAATATATTCTCAGTGCAATTTCCACGTTTGGGAATGTAGCTCTGAAATTTTGATCTTGAAGGATGTGGTAGTAATAAAGCTCAGTGGATTGGTCTTTTCTATTATCTTTTTTGTATAAGTCGATCAGAGATATAAATTGAACCAACTCATTACCAAGACTAGGCTCTAAATCATCTTTGTACACCTTTACCAATGACTCTGCTGCAACGTGCAAACTTGCAGCATCCATCTTCTCTATATGATTGAGAAATCCAAATCGCAAACGTACAGCTTCATATGCATGCAATCTTTCAGTAAGAGAAACACACAGCTGATCGATCACTGGGATGAAACCGGATACTTTGAATTTCTCTTTTGGTGGCAGATTTGCGTCTTGTTCTTTCATGTAATCGAGTGGCTTCAACCTCACATTTCTTGTTCTGGTGCGTGATTGTACATATTGGTCAGTATGACATTTTTCTTTAGCTGCTTCCTCGTATTTATCAAAATCGTCTCTCTTGGATTCAACGAATGATTTCAATGATTCTAATGCACGCATTGCAGATTCAAGAACCATTTTCGGGTCCTGCAACATCTTGTTTGTAGCATCGAATCGCTCCAAGATGTCGTTCCAAAAAATAGCAAAGAGAGCTGTTTCGAGACAACTCATCCTTTGTAAAAGGTGCGATGCTTCATTCCTCACGATGTCTTTTTGCTCCTTATCAGAAGATATGCTGGTTAGAGCTTCTTCAATTTCGGAATAACCATTGACAATGGCTTTCGTAGCTTCAGCTCGACGAGACCAACGAGTATCGCTAAGCTTTTTTAAAAAGTAAAATTGTCCGCTTTTTTTCTGCGATAATTTTTCGATCAGAATTTGATATCGTTCTGTACTTGCTGTGAAAAACGTATATAAATTCTGAACGAAATCAAAGAATTGAACAGCCGATGGACAAGAGTTAGCAGCTGCCTTTCCAACTAAATTGAGAGAATGACCACAACATGGTACAAACGCCGATAAATGATTTTTTTCCAAAATAAGAGCCTGCATTCCTTTATATTTACCACTCATATTTGCAGCGTTGTCATATGATTGGCCGCGGCAATCCATAATGTCTATTTGATGGTCACTTAAAAATTTTAATAAAGCGTTTGCTATGGCCTCGCCGGTATGGCCGCAGTTTGGTAAAAAGGTGAGAAATCTTTCTTTTGGCACCGATCCTTCAATATATCGAACAACTACAGTTAGTTGATCGATATGAGATTCGTCGGGAGTAGAATACACTGACACCGAATAATATTTAGATTTTTTAATTCTTGATACTATTTCAGTTAGCACTTTGTCACCCATGGAACTGATTAGTTCTTCGCAAATCGTAGACGAAAGATAATTGACATGACCACTTCCTTGATTTGCATGCTTTTTCAAATGGATTGCCAGGGTTGGTTCATACTCGGCTAGCAATTCCAGAATTCCCAAAAAATTACCATTTCTCGGTGAACCAATAATTTCATTGTCACCTCGAAAGGCTAATCCACGCTCAGCAATGAATTTGATAGTACTAACGATAATTCTGAAGATTTTTTGCCAATATTGGATTTTGTGTGAATCTTGTATCGCTAGCTCTTGATCGATGCGTCCTGTGATTTTTCCCCGTTGTACTAAACTCATTGCTGATTCCAAATGAGTTTTTGAAATCTCATGTTCATATAGACGATCAGATGCATGCTTCCAGTCACTGAAGCCTTCTCCACTGAGTTTGGTGTTTTGAGTAGACATTAACTTACACGCATAACAATATATTTTCCCTGTAGTTGGAGAAAAGCAAAGCCAGAATCGATTGACAGTCTCTTGATTTTTATTGTGGCGTGTAAACATATTCTTTGAACATTTCCGAACAAAGTTGGAACTATCTCGCGACTGATTTTGAAGAATTGAATTTTGCAGAGATACTTCATCGCAATTTTGAAGTTCTGTGGAACCCTTTTCAGCCCAATATTCAATCATTTCATTTGTAATGCGGTCAGGCCAAAGACCAATATCATTTTTGAGACCACAAAATTCTGCTCGCTCTTGATTCTGATAATCAATTTTGGAAAATTGTGTGGTGTCGCCTGATGAAATTTCAGGATGATCTTGAATAGTGTCGAAAACGTCTCCATCTGCTATGGATTCTGCTGCTGTTATTCTGGTATTTTGAGGGAGTTCTTCTTTATTTGACGACACAAAATAACAGGTCAATTTGGCTGTTTTAGCTAAAGTCTCTTCGGATTCCTTTTCACGTTTCGCTTGCAATTTCCTCTTTTGGGAGCCACTAGCAAAAATTCGAGGAGTTTTGTGACGATCATTCATGATTCCACTCTAAAAGAAAGTTGTTAAGGTTTAAGAAAACATGCGCCTGAAAAAGCCCTTAACCAATAAGAAAATAGTCGTGAAGTTGATAGTATAAAGCAAAAGCAAATATTAGCTGAAACACTAAAAAGGTTTATGGGGGTCTAGAGCAGTTTACATGGAAAATGGAAACAATAGAGAAGTTGTCCAGTTACGTACATGCACTAAAAAAGTAAGAGATAGATACATTCGATTTATCTATGTATGTACATTATATTGTGGACTATAAGATAAAAATGAAAATACTCACGTGTGCTCACACAAATTCGAAAGTATTAAAATGATGGCACAATGTTCGTAGCTTTTAAGACGCACGTGAATTATAGATTGCTTGAAAAATGCAAAAGAATTATTTTCCAAAAATTTAACTGGCTATCTTAATCTACGTTGCTTGTGTAGATAAATAGTTAAAATCGGCAAATTTTATTTATTTTTACTCACCTTTTTAATAATTATAAACTTCAACTAAAATTCAAAAAAATCACGAGAAACTTTTTGAAGATCGACGTGCCACACAGCTGTACACTTACTTTTGTGACGTGTTTTTCCGCACATGGCTGCAAAACATTCGATTTCCAAGCAAAGCAACATATAAACTACCGTTATTTTGTTTCTCAACAGTTGTACATATGTTGCAGTGAGAAGAAATTCATACTACATAAATAAACTTTTTTGTGATTTCTTAGGTTATTAGCCTGGGTATATATGTAATTACTTTTGTGACTGTGTCTATATCCATTTTTTTTTGTAGGGCACGTTTTTCACCGTGTTGAGAAATAGATATTTGTTTTTGTTCTTGTTGCTCGTTAACGCGAGCATGGTGACTTGCTCTGGGTCCGGTAATGTAATTGTTGTTGGTCGATTCCAAACGCAGCTGGTTGCAATTTACCACTATTTGGGACCGAGTATATTGAAGATCTACATAGTTCGAAGATGTTCATTTTCGTTGGTCCTGTGTTTGATGATGATGGCGATTTGGTTTTTATTATTTTTGTGGTGTTTACTCGTCGGAATTTGATTTTTTTTTTTCGAAGTCTATTGTGGAGGCCCCGGTTTTGTGGAGGCCCGGGGCTATAGCCCAGGCTGCCCTCCCCTAAGTCCGGCACTGTATATAAGACATGTGCCGCACTAAAAAACAAACCAGATGCCGGAAAAATAACACCCAAACTATTGTTGGATAACTGGAACAATTTGGGACGTATATTATTAGAAATAGTAAATAAATCATTGGAATCAGGGGTCTTCCCGGAATCATGGAAAGAATCAGTACTGATTCCAGTAGAGAAGGTAGTGAATACAAAAACGTGTGGAGAATTCCGACCTATAACCACGTTAAAGACAATGGAAAAAATCTTAGAAGCAGTAGTTAAAGAACAAATTATAAAGTATATTGACAAATACAAAATTTTATCCAATTATCAATCCGGTTTTAGAAAAAATTACTCCTGTGAAACAACCGTCAACTACGTAATCTATGAATGGAAAAGAAATCAAAATAAGAAAACGGTTGCGTTATTCCTTGACTTTAAACGAGCTTTTGAAACTATCGACCATGAAATCTTGTTAGAAAAACTAAAATTTTTTTAGTTTAGAACGTACCTCACAAACAGAAAACAACAGACAAAAGTGAATAATAACTTATCCAATAGTAGGGATATAAATATGGGCGTTCCACAAGGTTCAATATTGGGTCCGATACTATTTATTTTATATATTAATGACTTGCCAAACGTTCTAAAACATTGCAAAATCATATTATATGCTGATAACACGCTTATTTACGCAGAAGAAAACGATCCAAAGAAATGCAGAAAAATGTTAATAGACGACTTAAAAGAGGTAAATAACTGGTTAAAAATGAATCGACTAAAACTCAATGAACAAAAAACGAAATGGATGGAAATTAACATTACTTCTGATCATAACCTACAAATAAATGGATAAGATATTGAAAAAGTGGACCACATCAAATACCTAGGAGTTATTATTGACAATGATTTGAAATTTACAAAACACATGGATTATATATGCAAGAAGATAGCCAAGAAGTTAGGATTTTTTGGCAGAATTCGAAACAAGATGGATATGATGAGGGCAGTAACTATATATAATTCCATAATCAAACCGCATTTTGAATATTGTGCGACAATAATGTATTTAAGCTGTAATCAAGGACAGATAAACAGACTTCAAAAATTACAAAACAAAGGAATGAGGACTATATTAAAATGCAACAGGATGACACCCATAAGGCAAATGCTAGAGACATTGAAATGGTTAAACATTGAACAACGACTGCAACTAAACACATTACTAGCTATTTTCAACATCAAGAATGGAAATGCGCCAAGCTATTTGACAAGTAACGTAGTGAGGGTGGCGGAAGTTCAGCCATATAGACTAAGAAACACAAATATCTACAGAGTGGAAAGGGCAAGATCATCAGCAGCGAAAAGCACTATAATGGTAAAAGGTTTACGACTGTTCAATGGCATGCCTGACGATGTTAAATTAGAAACGAACCGTAGAATCTATAAAAAGAAATGTATTGAAATTATAAAAAGAAGACAAATGTAAAATATTAGTAAATTATAAAATGTATAAAATGTAATGTAAATTAAAGTATGCTTATACTAATAAATTTAAAAAAAAAAAAAACCAGGAGGAACAAGGAGCAATACATTTAAGAAATGGAATTTGATGCGAGATTTTGTCAACCATTCTCGAGTGGACATAAGGATTGTGAGACAAGCTTGATTAGGTTAATGATTGTCGATCGTATTGTAGACGATACGAGTAAAGAGTTTCGGAATGCAAGAGAGTATAGCAATAGGGCGAAATTTGGATACCTCATTCTTCTGCCTATTTTTTGTAAATTGGGATGAAATAAGCATTCCAAAGCTGGAGAAAGAGTCGCTGAGGATAAAATAGTCATAACCGGACGAGTTCGATAACTAAAGCGGGAGTTATATTCGCTAGAGACCTTTTCGGTAGTCTATCGAAAGGATCGAGTTGAAGGCTTTGATCGATAAAAAACTAGCTGGGTCAAAAAAGTTGGCAAGAAGAAGTATTGAGAAGCTTGAAAGTAAAGAAGTAGTTATTGGTTGTTGTTCTTGTATTTGGTTCAGGTAACGGAGATAGAGAGTTTCATATATGTAGTTGTTGCGAATTCAGTATAAGACTGGAGGTAGAAAGGTCGGATGCAGAGTGGGCTTTAAATTAGGTCAGCAACAGTTTTTTTATTTTTTCTTTTGTTATTGCACGTAGGGGATGTTGTTCCTTGGTTTGATAGGGTGGAGATTTGGTGTAATTTTTTTTTTTTGGAGTAGAGTAGCATGAGTGGGTTAGGATTTAGAGGAAAATTAAACTTTACTTTGCTATTCAGGTTGTATAAACATGGTGCAGTGATTGCCGAGGGAGTGTTCCTGATAAGTATGGATGAAGTGGATCCAAGATAAAGAGGAGCTATAATGTTGAGAAGATCAGGTTAAGTTATCTGTTCATGTTTATGGTGGTGTTGCTGAGTTGGCGAAGGCTAGAATCAGAGAAACGATCTGTGAAGAGGATCTCTTTATCTGTACAGGTGTTAGTTGTGACCAAGTGAATCTTATCGTCAGACTTAGCTCTTTTCATATGCGGAAGGTTGACATTGCCACTAATGAAAAGTCGACGGCAAATTGGTAACAATTAGTGGGTTGTGAGGGACGAATGCATTAGCAGGCAAGGCAGAGCAGCGGAGTTTGACGATTTAAAGTATGGGGTCTTAGCAGCTGTGATTTTCTGCCCATCTGGTTCGGCAGAATTATCGTGACTATCATAGGTTAGTGAGGATATTGGAGCAAACATTTGTTTTAGAAATGTTTCAGAAATTAGAACACGCAGTCATCTGACATTCTGGCAATAGAGGGAAACATATTTGGGTGAATCGTGCGATTATTGGTGAGATGTAATGGTGCTTATGTGGGCAGCAAACAAGGAGAGATCGTTAATTACATTATTGAGTGAGATATTGAGGCTCTCATGAAACTGGATAAAGATTTTCCTCAATTTGTCAGGTTTAGTTGGAAGGCCTGTCTGGTGGATCGATACCATGACGTTTGTGTGGCACTATAATCTGGAAACCTGGAGCTCAGCTAACAAATCTCTTTATTAATCACGATGTCTGGTCAGCGTGTACCAGCCGCATTTCAAGTTTGTTGGGAATCTGTTCCACTTAAATAACATAAGATAGTCATGTCGATATCTGTGCAGGGACGGGTGAAGAATATTCCTGCAGCGATACCTCTCGCTTGTCGTAAAAGGCGACTAAAACAAAGGTAAACAAAAATCACATCTAGGCAATTTAGAAAACACCAAGGTGAGCCTAGGGACACATATACCACCATTAAACTGCCCCACAAGTGTGCATGCAAATCAGTGGGTTGACACGACTGGAGATCACCGGTGTTGTAAGAGGTGTGTAACAAAAAAAATGAAAATCTGGAGCATGCGCGTGTCAAAAAAAAGGAGGGGAAGAAGGAAAACGGTCAAACTGTAGCATTATGTAAAGGAACGCTAAAAGGAAAAGCACTACCCCGCCAGGCACTACTAATGGTCGTGATCCTGGGACGAGCAGCAATGCTCGGGTCAGAGCAATAGGATTTCCGGGGGATAGCAAAGTAATGCAACGGCGTAAGCCATACTTAAGAGCCGCGAGTTGGAACGTTGGAAGCATGAGTGGTCGCAGCTATGAGCTTGAAGAAATGATGGTTAGAAGGCGAGTAGACATCCTGTGCGTACAAGAGACGAAATGGCGAAACACCGGTAATCGGGCACGTTTCTTGGAACAAAAGCCTACAAGATGTTTTACTATGGATTGGAACAAGGAAATAGTGGAATCGCCATCATCCTTGCGGCGACTTGGCAACGTCTTAACCATTTCAAAGTCCAGTGACCGTTTGATGGCTCTCAAATTAGTGATGCATGGTGAGGTGTGGAACATCGTAAGCGCATATGACCCTCAAGTAGGATGCGAACAAAAAGAAAAAGATGCATTCTGGCTAGATTTCCACAACCTTGTCAAAATCATCCCAAAGGAAGAGCTTTTGTTTGTTGGGGGAGATTTAAACGGACATGTCGGGAAGACAAGCGAAGACTATGAAGGCTACCACGGAGGGCTGGGATACGGCACCAGGAACTCTTCAGGTGAAGATATCCTAAACATGTGCAAGTCGTACGGTCTTATAGTGCTAAATACCATGTTCGTCAAACAAAGCCGGCACCTGATCACTTATAGCAGCGGCGGAAATGAAACTCAAATAGACTATCATTTGGTATCCAGTTTCATGAAGCCGCGAGTTAAAGATTGCAAAGTGATCCTGGGAGACGCGATCGCCCCTCAACACCGTCTCCTCCTGACTGAATTTTTTATGGATGCGAGAAAGAAGTCAAAGCAGCAAACGAAGGTGTCTGAGAGAATCAAGTGGTATAAGCTGGATAAAGGAAAAGGCGAAGCTTTTATTACCATCATGGAAAACTACCTCTCTTCCATTATCGATGAGGTTGGTAATGAGGAGTGCGGAGCACAAGACATGCGGGATTCCCTACAACAATCTGGCCTGGAGAAAGCCAAATCACTGCTCGGAACATCTAAAGGCCCCTGCCAACACGCAAAAGAAACCTGGTGGTGGACAGACGAAGCCAAAGCAGTGATACACGAAAAGAAAATGGCTTTCCAAGCTTGGTCAAAGTGCTCTTCTACTAATAGAGAGGAAAAAGCTCGCCGTGAAAAGGTATATAGATGTTGCAAAGGTATCGCGAAGAAAAAATGCGCCGAATTCAAAGCGAAAAGCATGGAAGGCCTCTATCAGGAGTTGGAAGAAATATCGTCTTCCGCGTCTGACAGGAACCAGGCTACCCAGGAGCTTCGACAAAACAATTTGAACAAAGGAGCAAATATCTTTAAGATAGCCGCCCAGAGAAGAAGAAATGCTCAGGAGATTCGTTTCCCAAAGTTTATTAACAATGCTGAAGGCCAACTCCTTGTGGAAGACGAAAAAATTCTCCACAGATGGCGACAGTATTGCGAGGAACTTCTGAACGAACAGTTTCCCCGAGTGTACTTTCCAAGAGCCGCCCCGAATCATGCCGAAATACCCGACATCACAGTCGAAGAAGTTCGGTACGCGGTTAAAAACTCCAAGAAAAGAAAAGCTGTTGGGCCGGACGGGATACCCTCTGAGTTCTGGAAAAAGATGGGAGACATCGGGTCTAGATGGCTCATGGTTCTTATCTCCAAACTTATGAGAGGAGGGAAAGCTATCTTCTTCCTTTGCACAAAGGAAATGGGGAAATTGTGATAACTACCGTTCTGTCAAGCTGATGTCGCACACCATGAAGATCGTTGAACGGGTATTAGATGGCCGACTGCGGAAAATAATACGACTATCTGATGACCAGTGCGGGTTTGTCTCGGGTAAATCAACAAGCCATCAAAAACATAACTTGTAAAAAAAACCAAGTCTCGCAACTCAGTTCTTCTACTGTAAAAAGTTGTGAGATCTATGTAATACCAAGTCGGTTAATTTATTCAGCCCCTACTTAAGGGACCTTCTGTCTTAAGTTATTACGTAATTAGCTAACCTAACAACATCTTATAGTGACCATATTAATATTAAAAATCTTTTATGTTTTAAATAAATAGATTGACTTGTCCATCGCATGCATCTCACAAATAATACATATTATATTAAATTAGATTGTCTAGTGCGATTGCCAAGTCAATCTATTTATTTAAAACATAAAAGATTTTTAATATTAATATGGTCACTATAAGATGTTGTTAGGTTAGCTAATTACGTAATAACTTAAGACAGAAGGTCCCTTAAGTAGGGGCTGAATAAATTAACCGACTTGGTATTACATAGATCTCACAACTTTTTACAGTAGAAGAACTGAGTTGCGAGACTTGGTTTTTTTTACAAGTTATGTTTTTGATGGCATCTCATTTCTTTTTGTAGATAGTCCTACTCTTCTTCCTTTCCGGTACCTTCTACTTTTTGAATACCAACAACAGATTTTCTTAAAGCCCACTCTGTGTCTTATGAGCTTTTCTTATTTTTGTAGGTTGTCTTCCTCTTTTTCTTTTCCGGTACTACTTCTTGAGCTTCAGCTGCAGTTTTTCTCAAAGCCCACTCCCTGTCTCTATGGGTTTTTCTCAAAGGCTTTGATGTTACAATTTTTATCAAGTCTGGACGGTAAATGCTTCTTAATCTATTGTATTCACAAATTGAGGATTCCTGCGCTTTAATATTTCCAAAGTCGACATTAATTAGATGTAAGCCGCCCAGACTTGTAAATCTCGAAAGTGCCACGTAAGCTTGACCGGATGTGAATACTGCAGAACCGATATCCATCAGCGCATTATTTAGACTTAGGCCCTGACTTTTGTGTATAGTTATAGCATAGGCTATACATATAGGAAACTGTTCGCGATGAACATAAGCTCTATTAATAATTTCAAATTTAGTTTTGACCGGACCAAGCTCGTAAACCTGTTCTTTATCAAATGTAATGTATATTTTCTTAATTATTTTTGTATTTTCCGGATCAACCTTTACTCTTTGCACTATACCGATAGAACCATTAACTAAACCAAGACTCACGTCAATATTTCGCCTTAACATGACTCTTGCTCCTATTTTTATAATTATGTTCTCTTCTAGGCCCGCAGTCATAGAAGCATCGTCTTCATAATTTTTTATGCATTCACGAGCTCTTTTTGTTATCCTCTTTTTGCAATCTATGCTATCTACAGCTGTAAGTTTTATTTCGGGATGTGGGAGAGATCTAAGCAGTGCAGTATTTAATTGTTGACACATGTTTTTTGTAGGTAATAAGCAAACGGTATCATCAGGAAGTTTCGAGAGGTGTTCAATTATTTCAATCAATCTGTTTTCATTTGAATTGGTTTTCAGAGTTATTAATCTAGTCGAGAGTAAGTCGCGGTCTTTTTGTGTAGTCACACCTAATCTTATTCTATTTAGCATTTCAACAAAGTTAGAATCATTGAGCTGTCGCATGTTAATAGTAAGTTCATCGTATACGAACAGTTCAATCCACAGATTCGGCATACTGAGGGAACCTAACAACTTGTTAGCTTCAGCAGTTGAGAGTTTTTCAAAAGGTGACTTTTCTCTTACCGGCGGAAGCTGTAAAAGATCCCCGAAAAGTACAAGATGTTTTTTTTCCAAACCACCAATTCTGATCATCGCTTGTGTCAAATATCTCAGACAAGCGTAAATGAATATATGTTAAAGTAACATTGGATATCATCGACACTTCGTCTATGATAAACAACACTACTTCTTTCAAATCTGATCTCAGAACTTGGAGCACTTCATCGGAAAGTGGCTTGTACCTCGGTGTTTGCTTGTGTTCCACAGGCAGCTGCAATAGTCTGTGTATAGTCAATCCATTCACATTGAATGCAGCTATGCCTGTTGGATCACTAACTGCCACTTTTTTGTTTAAATACATCTTAACCCAAACTTTCAGAGTTTTTATTAAAAAGCACTTTCCAGTGCCACCAGTTCCACTCACAAAACAGCGTAAAACGTCAGCGTTATTATCAGTTGTGTCCATTTCATGTGTGATCATATCGAAGACTCTTTTTTGATCGGCATTAAGTTTTGCGATCATACTTTGAAGATCAGTCTGCTCTTCTTCTACCAGATTGATTCTGTGAAAGTCATCCATTGCGTTTGCAGCTTCCACAGCTTCAAAGTCTAAAGGGTTTTCAAGACCATCGTCATCATCAACAATTTCCCTTTCTTCGTTTATCTCAGCAACTTTAGATTCTATCATTTCACATGCTTTTTGTATCTTATATCTTGACTCTATCATTGAATTACCATAATCGATTCCTTCTTTTAAATCTTCTTTCGCCAAATTAAAGGCCTCCGTGTAAGTATGACACCCCATTTTGAGTTCATCTAAGGAACGTCATGGCTTGAATAAAAGAAGTAAAGAGAAGAAATATTTCTCTGGTACTTGTTCTCCGTCGTAGAAATAGTGATTGATCAAATATGGGTTATCTCTTCTTTTCAGGAACTTTTTACCGTCATTTATCTCGTAGCACTCGACTTTAGAGGAGACTGGGCGTGTTTTAACAATATCGTAATTTTGAGCGAAACTGTACAAGTTAGTAGTCTCCAACTCTGACACCGAACATACAATTTGTTTTAAAATTGATTTAATTATAAGTTCATCAAATGGTTATTAAATATATGTACATAATAAAGATATTTATTTTATATTCCGTCAAATACATGAACCACATTGACCACTAAACCCAATTCCCCAACCGCCCATTGATTGGGTTGCATTGCATATTTTTAGGGGTTAATCGCCATCTAGATAAATTGAAAAAGGATACATACAGACACTATCCTATTAGTAATAATATTTGGTGTATCTAGAAAACTGGACCAAAATTGCAAAATATTTTAGTTTTTCCTTGATTTATACACTAAACACTAATTGTATTCTAAATTTCAAGCTTCTATGTCTGCTAGAAGTGGCCTAGAGTTTTGATGATCGGTGAGTGAGTGAGTGAGTGAGTGAGTGAGTGAGTGAGTGAGTGAGTGAGTGACAGAATTAGAAACTTTAGGTGTTTTTTATTATGCCACATGATCCACTCAGGATCACGAGACATAATAAAACACTACAGATCAACGAATAGCCAGCTTGACATTTCGCCTCGTTCAGTCCTGTCAAAGATCTGACATTTGAAAACAAAATAAACAAACAAATTGGAGATGGAAGCAGCTTCTATTGAGGTAAATTGCGTTTATTTGTTGAATTTAAAAGGTTAATATTTGTATTACAGTGGTTATTGGAAAGTGACACAGACAGTGAAGAAAGCAGCACACCTGAATATTCATTGCAGCATGAAGAAGTAACAGATTTCTCGGTCGAAATTTAAATTAAGTTTACATGTTTACCTTTTTCTGTCCACCTGCTCCATTTCCACTTCACAATAAAAACAATCTTTGAAATTTAAGTGTGGAATTGCCATCTCAAAGAAAATTTTTCTTTTGATACAAATTTGATACGATCAATTTAAATGCTGATGATAATAATTTTTATCGATATACACCATTCGGGGGTAATATTTCCCCAATAGACTCAAGACTTTTAGAAATGTAAGATAATACACATATTATAGCATTTTGAGTACAATTACTCGATACGGAAGCGAAAACTGCTTAACCAAACCCGTGCCACAATTTTATATGTTCATCAGGCAATGATTCTCCTAATTTGAATGCGAAACCAGTGGGAAATAGTGTAAACTCACTTCCACTCAAACTCGGATCTTGAAATTGATCCAGATAAAGAGCTGGTTCACGTGTTGTTATTGTAATACATGTAAACCATGATCCGGATAAGATCTGGATGGCATAATAAAAACACCTTTTGACTAGTTATAATTCTTAAACTACTGGTTCAAATTTAATGAAATTTGAAATATACCGTGTCTATGGGATGCCTGCTTGGTTACTGAAAATTCAGGCTTCTAGTTTTATCCACAACGAAGTTATAGGGGGTCGAAAATGGCCCGAACTGCTTCGAGAAAAGGATGGTACGGCCGTGCCGCTTTTTTGCTCGACTTGGCGGGGGCACTGCCGTGCCCCCAGATAGATGCAATCCAAAGTATAAGGATCATGATGGAAAAGCATCGTGATTCTTCAAAGGACTTGCATATGGTGTTGGTTGATTTCGAGAAGGCATTTGACCGGCAACCAAGAGATCTTTTATGGGTAGCGCTAAGACAAAAAGGAGTTCCAGAAACCTACGTGCGAGTGATCATGGACATGTACAAGAGAGCAACGGCAAGAGTAAGATGCACTGCAGGAGTCACCGAAGAGTTCGCAATCCAAGTCGGTGTATACCAAGGGAGCGTCCTCAGCCCACTGCTCTTTATAGTAGTCCTTGATTGCTTGCTTGAAGGAAAAGTGACGGACCCCAATGTGCACCAGCTATTCTTTGCTGACGATGGAGCCATTATAAGTGATGATCAGGCGTCCCTACAACGAGCACTTGATGTGTGGGTGGACATTTTTGAAGGACACGGGTATCGTATTAGTTCAAAGAAGACAGAGTATCTGTGCTGCCCGTTCTCTGACTCTCATCAGCCTATTCCAGACATTTACTTGAATGGGAGAGGGCTTCCCAAGTGTGAAAAGTTTAAATATCTGGGATCTACAATATGATTAATAAAGAAGCAACTTGTGATGACGACATCAACCATCGCGTAAGCGTAGGGTGGATGAAGTGGCGGGAAAACTCCGCCATCTTCTGTGATCGAAAAATGCTCCCTAAGCTGAAAGGAAGGCTCTACACTTCAGTTGTACGTCCGGCGGATTACTCGGTTTCTGTAATGGGGTTGAACTGCGGATGCGGATTCGACGAACTCCCTCCGCAGTCGATCCGCCGTTTTCCATAATCGACATGAGTCTCTCTGCTCATGTAATCGTACATGCTTTAGGCCAGTTAAAAGCTTAAAGCACTAAGAGCCGGATGACACTCACTGCGAATAATATTACCGTTAGGAAGGTTGAGATGTAAAAAAGTAATTCAGTTATGGAAGTGAACTTATTTGTACTTTATCGATTGTGTTGAACTCGTTGAGGTTAAATAGTTTTTGCGAGGAGTTCTACTTCATTACTTTAATATGGAAAAAATGCGGCCAAAATCATCGTATTTACTGAATCCTTTGCCATGTCTCAGCTGAGCAAACTTTTCTTGTTTTTGTTTTTTTCTTTAGTTTCAAATTCAATTCTATTTACTCGAACCTACGTAAACCTGCGCACAAAAGGTACCACTGACAAAGTCCGCTCTAGCCACCAAAAACGTTGATACTGTCGGACGACGTCTCCTCAATCTCGCTGGTAAGCTGATCTACTGAATGTGAGGCGCTCAGGCTCACGGAGTGCGACATCTTGTTCTAAGGGTAGTCGCTGATCCACGATATTGCGGGATACATGGTGTATTAGCTACACTGCTAATCTATCCTGGATCAGCTCACATTGATCTAAGTATGAGGGACAAAGCCGTTAAGGCGCATCCTCTTGTGGTACCAGTTGTTGGGGCAGTAAGCTTCGGAGATCAGGACCTCCTTTATTGCCAAATGTGAGCTGCATAGCCCTACCCAGGTATTTCTTTGAGATCTCTGCGATTTCAGCTATCACTGTTTGTCATTGTCATACTTTACCTCTGGCCTCTTGTTAGCTACACACGCTTTGCACTTTCGGCACTAACTCTTAACCTCGTCTCTCGCATTGATCCAATAAAATTCTTAAGCACTTCCTTTAGCAGTTATGCGTTGAGAATAGGCCTTCTATCGGAGACATCTTGACCATTAGCTTTCTTTCCATATTTTTCTTCCAGGTTAGTATCTAGTATCAGCTAGGATTGACCACCAGTGATTCAAGTTCCAGGAGTTTGGTTTGGAGCTTCTTTGGCACCCACTTATAGTCCACGTGATTACCACCTGTTCCTGACTGTTCGAGAGTTTTGCTAATAGGGACGAGGGCTTCTATGAGATGGGCATAATGTGATTTCCTTCAAAATGGCAATTACTCGCAGTTATTGAATAAAACGGGGCATATTTGACTTAAATTGGATCATTCTAACTATGCTAAACAAAGCCCTTAATTTTATGTAAAAGGGATTTATTTTTACTACCCCATGTTAGGCTTGGATATCAATGTTGATGCATAGCTGCGGGGTCTCACGATTTCTTTCACTTTGGATTATCGTAATGGATCCAGATCTCATCGCCAGTCACTATACGATGCAGAAACTCCTTCTTTCTTGATTCAATCATATTGCCAATTCTGCGCATTCAAACTTTTTCACCCGTTCGGGACGCTCCTTGTCTTCGCGGAAATCACGACTTTTACAGCGTTGAAACCATTCTTTCACTAATATAAGCTCCACTTCCCTCTAACATTCGCCTCCGTTGGAGTTGTTTCCGAATCGAAACCATTTCCACGCTTTATGCGTGAAGTAATAAGAAGATTACAGATGTCTAAGCTTATCAAGTGTTTTCGGACCAGCATGCACTGCTAGCGCCATCTCTTGGAAAGCGACGAATTCCAATTTATGACGATAAGACAAACCTAATTTCTTAAGACTAAATATGGTTTTCAGTGTACAGCCCCTGATCCAAATATCAAGACAGGCAAGATTAAGCACTGTATCCAGACGAGAAAGCCGGGATGTTAGGAAAGGTTCCCATGCAGCCGATACAGACCTTTCTTGTAGGTCCGAAGGTCACTTATGGGTGATACGCCCGATTTCTTGCCAACGCCTCTGCTTTGATAACCGACTAAATTTTAGGCGATTGTGATGCGGTTTTTAATAGCATTTCCTATTTGTCGTCTCGTAAAAAGTGCAATTTTTTTTTGGAGAAGACTGTCGGCGTGCTCATTTCTCGTGCATCATCTTATCTTATCTGAGCTCTAGCTGAACCGACAAAAAGATCGTCTGCATAGACCTAGATGAGGCATTTAAAGCACGATCGAATGGAACACCATGAACTAAAGCAAGTGGACTGAACTTCGTGAGGAGCCTTTATTTATGCCGGATGACATATAGGTCAAAGCCCGCATTAGTTACCAAAAGTTTTATACGAGCATCGCTTTAATCCACAATACCATCCACGCCGTGTTGCTTAGTAGTATTGAGCATAATGTCAAATGTAGCTTATTAAAATCCCCCTAGACGCCGTCGAATAAGCCCAGTTCGTACTCTTTCCTGTCCAGTGCACATTCATACTGATGGGTCGGAAGCTCTTGCCAAGGGAGAAGTCTGCTTTACTGATCTTAGCAATGAAGACAACTCCACCATACGCCTCGAGAAAGAAGTAACGTATCTAGGTAAAAAACTGTTTCGGAGAAAACGATTTACAGCGCTGCGATGAAACAATTATTTATCTACATTCTTGATCTCTGTCAAGCTCCCCGATTTTACTTCTTCGACTGTGAAACACCAGTGTTCCTACCTCTAACTTGCATTTATAAAACGAATAATGTTGGTTTTCCGAAAGAAAGAAATATTTTTTTTATTGGTTTGAACTTTAAAAATTCCAGCTTATTATTGTGGTTTTTACATTGACTTTTATGTAAAAAGAGAATGTCTTGATCCTAGTTTGTTTGTTTTTAATTATGTTTTGTTTTATTTTTGTATCTTCTTTTCCCGGAAAAAATTAGACAATAATTATTATAATATCCAATGTTTAGCTTAAATGAATTGCGTCATTCTTTAGTAAGCTGTAATTTTATTTGTTGTCAGCTCCCTCTTCTGAAACGAAGGTTTTGTTGAATATTTGTGTAAGTGATATAGATTTAGAGAGTCTTACCTTCTTCTTCTTCCACGTTTTCTTCGTCAAACATTTCTTCTCTAAAAAAAAAAGTAATTCGCCGCGAAGCGGGGAAAATCATTAGAGAACTGGCTAAGGTAATGGATTTATCACTTACTCATTATCGTCATCATCATCCTCATTGTCTTCCTCGGGCTCAACTTCAATGTCAGGTACCAAATAATACTGCAATGGATTTGGCCACAGATCGTCCTTGATGAGCTCCGCTATTTCATCATTCACCGGATCGCTGTTGTCGGTGAACCAGTCAAAGAATGTCTTGTATTCGGAAGTTCGCTTCCTTTTGTTGTTGAATGGTTTCGACAGCAATTGCTTGAGTAGATTCTTTCCCTCCTTCCATTGGATTGGTGTACTGGTCGATGATGGGTGATCGCTATTTTCTGCAGTTGCTACAGGAGATGCAAGAAAATGGTAATTAGATTATATTACGAGTAGATTCAAAAGGGTCATTCTATTCGGTTGATTGTTGCCCATTTCGACTTATCATTATGACGTTCATCTAAGTGGAATGAAAGTTCCTCAAATTTGATACAACACCTGTACCTGTTTGTAATTCTTTAAGGTTCTCGACTACTTGTTTGGAAAACACATTCAGCCGCGGCGAAAACAGAAGAGATGAAAGACATTCTCATCATAGCACAATTCCTTTGTTAACGAGACAAAGGCATTTATGAGTCATTAAATAGCGGGCAGTTTGAACCAGCAGATGCTATTACATTATGACTTTAATGCGATTCAAATAATAACACAAGACTTTGGGAGGATTTATAACTATGCAATTGAGAAAACGCTACGAGAGGCAACTCTGGGGATTGTGGAATTCCTCAAAGCCACGCAAAAAACAAACTTGCTGATCTGATAAAACGCTGATCGTATAAATGCACGAATTAACAAAACAAACAACGCTTGTCAATACCTCATCTCCTTAGGGTCTGACTTTAATCCGTATAGTGTCCGCACTGAAACACCTCCATACCTCGACCGCCACAAATGTTCTTAAACACCCGATTTGATGGTCTATGCCATGGGAGCATGCGCACGGCAAATGAGCCCATAATTGCTTGCTTTTCGGAAACTTCTTCCGATTGCTACTCTTGGACTAATTGAGGAGCGATATAGAGTTAACAGGAAAGACTTATGCTGAGCACATCCAGTACTTTTGGATACAAAAGCATCAGGGACAATTAAGAAGCAAGGACATTGCGTGCCATACGAATTGAAGCCGAAAGATGTCAAACGCCGTTTTCTCAGTTGTGAACTGTTGGTTCAACGGCAGAAAAGGGAAGGTAAAAGTACACACGCGGCATAAGATGGCAATTGCAAGCAACTTACTTCCTTATAGATAGATCTCGGAACCCCATGGAACGAAAAGGCAGAAGTAGGCGCAGAGATGATAGCACCAGCATTTGATTGGCCTCAGCGATGAAGTAATCCCAAACCGGGAAGCCTGCCGCTACTTTCTGAGGTCAAACCGGCGGACCCCACAAGCGGACTAGTAGGAATGCAGTTAAGTGGGAAGATTATGGTCCTAGACTTCTGACCATAACAACGCCGGAAAAAGGAAAAGAAGGAAGGAAGGCGCAGAGATGATAGCTGCACTGGGCATATTCACATCACTACAACAATACACCCTTGCAACATTTAAAACATCAAAAGTCGTTGACTCACCGTGGTGCCAAATATGGCTCGTCTCCCTTGGGTAAAATATTCCGAAGGTAAACTATTTTCTCCAGCGGATCTTCGGTGGGAACTACTCAAAGGAGAGTATCCATGGAAAAAAAATACAAATACAAAACCCTAGAAAATCAGGTGTTCGACTTTCAAACGAAACAATTGTTAAGGACGACTACAATTCCGCTTGTGGCGGTACGAATACCCACAATTTTGAAAACCATGCGGAGCCTCATGTACTTAGTATTTTACAGCGAATGTCGATGGCCAGGAGTGGGGGTCGCCGCTACGTTCTGGACGTACATTGTCCAATGGAAAATAAAGGCGAAAAGGTAAATCATACTCGGGGATTTCAATGCGAAAATAGGGAAAGAAGCGATATACATGCCAGCAATAGAAGAAAACCACCATGTCTATCAAACGATAATGGTCTAAGGCAATAAGTTTCACCAGCTTAAAAGATATGATCGTGGAAACCACAACATTCAACTATAAGGTAACACACAGCACCGGATAGAGTAATGCGCAACCAAATAGATTATTTTCTGATAAATGGAAGACACCATTCCACCGTAGTAGATATTAAAGCATACAGAATAGCGGATTGCGATTCAGACCACATCCTTATCATCGCCTAAATCAAAAGCCGAATACAAATCCATAGGAGCAGAACACAGGACGGGTAGAAGCAGTATGGTCAAAAATGAAAAATGTTTTAAAGGAAATAGCGGAAAACACACGAGGCAAAACCCTAAAAGGGAAGCCTTGATTCGACGAACAATACGAGGAAAAGTAGAAGCCCATAAGTTCTTTGACTTCAAGCCCTTCAAAAAGGTGAAATTACGCGTACAAGATCAAACCCATCGAAATGAAAAATGACAATGTCAAAAGAAAGTGCCAATATTCAGGAAGAATGCGCGAATAAAAACACGATAGCAATGGATGAGAGTTAAATGCTGTACGAAAATGAGACCAGGCCAGATTATGATTCATACGTCACGGTAATAGGGAGCTCGTTTCGGACAACGGAAGAGTTTCAGCCCAAGGCAAGGATATTTCTATAAACTGCTGAATGTACATGAAGAGCAAACAGCATTATTAGACATAAATTCATTTTATCAACACAGTAGAAAGTCAAGTAAAACTGCCAACCATCGAGGAGCAGTCCATCAACCCAGACTTAATAATAACAAGACTATAGGAGTCGACCTGCTACCATCGAAATTAATAAAATATGCTGAAGAAGAGAGAAATTACATGGGCTCATCACAACCAATCACAACTATATGGAACATACATGAAACTATCTCCGAGGAATGGAAAAAATTCGTCATTCCCATATCTAAAAACAGTGACCGTCAAGACTGATATCATACGTTAAGAAGGTTATCGGAGATTATCAGGAGGAACCGCTCGACGAGTGATCAAGTTTTCACTATACGACAGCTTTTATATGCTGATGAAAAATTTGAGTTAAATAAAACAAAATTACTTCGTGTAGATTTGACCACGACTTCGTTTAAGGGATCTATACGGAGAGTTAGCTGGTATCTCGCCAATTACAGGAGAAATGTTGTCTTCCACGGCTGCAATAAACGCTGGCTTATTGGTATTAAAGCCGAGTGGTTTGACGTATTCCGCTAAAAATGTCTGAAGGCATCAAATCGCATGATCTAGCCAACCAATTCACCGGTCGAAATCAAAAGAAAAAATTGCTTACCGAACGCATTTCACAATTGCATTGACTACATTATTGGAACCACATGTCGACTGGGTTCAGCTCGTGCATTTTGAGCAAAAAGAAAAGTTCGAAATCGTTGAACTATAGCCGCCGCCTTTGACGGTAGCTTTCTCAAGGGTATCTGTGAAAAAAATTAGCCGCCGGACCACAAACCGCAAAAAGCAGTGCGTTTTTCTTGGTGCATGCTCTTGTGTTGCTCAGGTTGCCCATCGAAACAAATAAGACAGTACAATTTGTCAACATACCCATTCAATCAGAAATTAACTGCGGCGCTGAAGATTCGCAGGAAATTCGACATTGTGAGGCCTTCAGTTCTTACACGAGCTGTATTTTGCAA